>VUYV01000003.1:3546572-3599151 GCA_008711295.1 Anarhynchus alexandrinus
AACACAGAAGGAAAATTTGTCTTATATGTAATGTGCAGGTTTATAGATTAGACTCTTGGTTGTACAAAGGAGATATTTTATAAACAGTAATTTTCAAGAGATCAGCAGGTCAAAAGGGCTGTTTTAATTTCTTACTATAGCTCTGGTTTTACTGCTGGGGACTTGTTATTTGTTAAAATGTATGTGCACTTAACTGTCACACTATACAGCACTAATTTTGATTAAAATGTCAGATAAATAATGAATGCATTCACTACGTTCTTAATAATTATAAAAAGCATGGAATATTTTACTGAATAACTTAGTGGCTATCCCTCTAGTATTTGGGAAGGTTTATTTCTTCAGAAAGGAAATAGTTATGGACTTGAATAGGCACAAAAAATTTAAATATTTAAGAGCTCATCAGTAATAACTTGGAAGATTCTTTGCAGAGTTTTAGGTAATATACTATAAGAAACAACACAAATGTATAAACTACCCAGTATGAACAAATACCTGTGTAATTTCTTTGTGCTTTCCATAGTTTTGTGGTTTCTATTCCCTCATCACATACAGCCTTGGTGGACTTGTATATACAACTTACTGTTTATTCAACAACAGAGCTGGTGGAAGACAAAATCAGTATTTAATTTGAAGATGCCTCAACTACAACACAGCTTTTCTCAACAAAACTGCCTTTAGCTGTAAAATAATTCTGGTATCACCATGAAAAGCATCATCCAAAGTTATAGGTCCCTAAAACACCATCATTCTAGGTGGGTTTTAATTGTGCAGTGACACCTCTAGCTTTCTTCAAAGTGGTAAGTTCTGTTGTATTTCCTTGTACATGGAGACAACCAGAAGTTTTAAATGTTTTGTAAATGAATATTATGCTACCTTGCAGTTTCATTTTGTTGCCTCTATTCTACATTTCAGAACACAGCACACCTATGTCTACCATACCATATCACACCTACTTTACTGTACTTGTTTCAGGGCCGAAACAGAAGATACTGGCCAGCAAATAGATGACTTAAGATCATCACGCGTGTATATTAAACGTACTATTGAAATCAGTCTTTTAAAGTCAGTTTTTAAAACATTTGTCAGGTTGATATTTATGTTCCCATTACTAGTTTTCATTACCTAGGTGTGGTGGGTTGACTTTGGCTGGCTGTCAGATGCTCACCCAGCCGATCTCTCCCTCCCCTTTCCCAAGAGGACAGGGGGAGAAAATAAGACGGAAGAGCTCATGGGTCTAGATAAAGACAGAGGGATTCCTTACCAATTACCATCAAGTGCAAACCAGTCCTGACTTGGGGAAAATTAATTTAATTTATTGCCCATTAAAAATAGAGAAGGTTGGTGAGAAACAAGGCAAGGTAACCTTCCCTCCATCCATCCACCCTGTTTCCCAGGCTCACCTTCACTCCCGACGCCTCTACCTCCTTCTCCCTGAGCAGCACAGGGGATGGGGAATGGGGTCTGTGGTCAGTCCGTGACAGTTCCTCTCTGCTGCTCCTGCCTCCCCTCACTGCTCTCCTGCTCCAGCCTGGGGTCTTCCCTTGGAACTATCTGTGTCCAGCACGGAGCAGCCCTGGCCTCTCCTCAGAGGCTGTCCCTGCAGCCCCTCACTGCTGCTGTCAGCCCCAGGGGAACTGCACCAGGCACAACAGGATAAATATATCCTATATATATACATAACCTCTCTATATGCATAGGTATGTCACATGCAAATACATAGAAGTAACATGGTTGGTTGAAACTTTGTTCAATATGTCTGTTGAATGCTTTCTTCTGGCTGTATCTGGTGAAGAGAGTAGCTTCGCCTTGAAAAAGCGTAAGTGAGGGGGAGCACGATACCTGGCTGGCTGTGCTGGTACCGCCTGTCTCAGAAAGGCATTGCCAATAAGCAAGTCTCCTGAAATTAATATGCCTATGCCGTAACAATCCTTCAAACAACTAAAAACCATCTAGCACTAAAAATGATCACCTTTAGGATTCTGTAGAGAAAATGACAATTTCCCCCGAGCCCCACACACCCCATAGCACCTTAGATTCACCTGTATTCTCTGAATTCTCTCAGAAAATCACCACGGGGAATAAAAGTATTAGCCTTTAATATATACACTGAGAGTACATAGAATGTACGTCACATATCTGGCATTTTTGGTTATTGCGTTAATTCTTCTCTTACTATAATGGAGAATGTAATTAAAAAACAAATTAAGGAAAAAATATATAAGCTTTCAGTAAAAATCTAGGCCTGGCTCTGCTAAAAATAGATTCTTTTTTTTTTCTTCTTCAATTCTTAAGCCTGAATGTCTTCCTTCCTGTCTTTTTTTTTCATCATTTTATTTGCAGGTAAAGACACTGATTTGCTCCTTGACCTTTCACTTTAGAAGGAATAGGCACACGGTTCAAACCACAGCACAGAATTAAATTTTAAGATTATAGGGTGTTTTGTTCCACTTCTGCCCATCTGTTTACCCTTGACCAGATCACTTCAACTTTCTGCTGCGTCTCCTCATGGCTGGTGCCTCTGTTTATATAGGATCAATTCAGAAGGGGCAGTTTAACAGACAGAGTGTATATTTACTTTAGTAGGACTTGAACGAGGATGATGATAGTTTACCTGCACAAAGATGTTTTACTGAACTGAGAACCTATAGCATAAACTCACTTGGACAGAATTTTTTTACTAAACATAAACATGTGAGGTGGATATGATAATTCTTTAGTTTTATTTTCTATCTCATGAAATGCAGAACATTTTTTCCTACTTACTAGAACAGAAGAATTGCATAAGAATATTGCTTGAAAAAGGGTATTAAGGTATCTGATGACTTTTGTCAACAAAATTTTGTTACATTTTTTTGAACTGTTTCTGAAGAATTAATTAAAAAAAGATTTGGAAATGTAAATTTTATTTCCAAAAATGAAGGCTAATTGTAACAAGCTCTAAAACATATTTTAGAGCATATGTAATGTTTAACAACGTATACCTATAAAATATATATGCATGTGCAATATCTATTTAATTACTTCTACTTTCTTTCTTATGATTTTTAATTTAATCTCATGCCTTTCCAAGACAGATTCATAGTTCTGAAAGCTTGATTTTGGCAGTAGCATATTGAGCTAGGAAGGATTCTGGTCTTGTTTATTCATACAGAAATCAAAATATTCCAAATTACTTTTTTTCCCCTCAAAGAATCACATCTAAAAGTTTTGGTGCGTGTTAGGACAGGCATTTCTCATGGACCATGAGACCATTTATCTTTTAATATTAAAGACAACTAAATAATGTATTATTTCATATGCTTGTATATACCAGCATCAATAATCCTTGAACATAGCTTGAGAACCTCTGGGAGTTCCTGAAGATAAGAATCAGATAAAAAAAAAAATTAAAATGTAGAAGTATGAATATGGCCAGAATTACCCTCCACTTCTGGATAAAGCACGGTTGTCAACAGATGGCAAGTTCTAAAATCAAAATATTAAATCAAGACAAGTTTTCAAAAAATTGTCATAACTCTTGTCAACTCTCTATTTTTCACAAAATAGGACTGAGAAAGGTATACGTGAAGATACTTAGCCTGAAAATACATGTATAAACATGTATAACATTATTGTTCATCTGACTTTGCTGTTATGGTCAAAAACCAATTCTTGTACTAAGGATCTAAGCTTATCTTCAGTGTTTCCTCTTTCTCTCTACCAGAGACAAGCTTAAGGAAAATCCATTACCAAGTATCTGATATATCCAGGTAATAGTCAGCAGCATTTTACAGTATCTAGGCCTGCACAAAATGAGATCATTAACTTCACTGCTGTAATTATTACCTGTATTATTAACTGCACCCTTAGCAGTAGAATTAAATTCTTATCTGCTCCAGGTATTGAATCTGAGAAAGTGGAAGGTCCCCAATGGAAAATAGTTCTGTCACTAAAGGCTGAAGACTACTATGTAATTCAGTTCTTTTTGCTGACTTATCTTCTCAGCAGTGTAAAATCACTTTTTAGCCATGAGAGTATGCCGCTTTGTAAAAGCACTGAGAAACTCCATACAAGGTATCTTTCCCAGCCTGCACCAGGCAGACCTTTACCAGACAACTCCAGAAGAATGCGACTCCCTTGATATCATGTGGCAGAAGTAATTCAGTAAAATTTGAGATGGAAGTCTGAAACAACAAACAACATGTTGGCCTTGCTGCATTGAGATTTTCTTGAGGATTTGCTTTACATCATGATTGCTCATTGTTTGATGCCCCTATCATTGTCAGAACAGAACACACTAGGTCCCTCATTTCAGCAAAAATACATTGAGACTAGTATATTGAAATACTGCTGGGTTTGGGTTTTTATTTTTTTTTCTCCTTAAAAAATACCCACCACATACATACAGCTTTTTTGAAAAAAGAAACAAACCCAGACCTCTACGCAGCCTGCTGGTATACAAGATGGAGTTTTACATTCGGAATATCCTGCTAATAAGAACACAGAAACTTTCTGAATCACACCCATATTTCTCGTATAACTTCAACATAACTTACACCCCTTTTCCTTTTTCCAAGAAATGCTACGTGGACATGAAACTCAAACTACAGGCAGTGTATGAGTGAAATCAGAAGAGCTATGCTAGTTAACAGTGGCTAATGCACCACTGTTTCAAAGAGCTCTCCTCATGTTATTTCCAATTTTTAGAAGGCATGAGGACAGATTATAATATATGCTTGAATAGGTGAACAATAATAAACAATAACTATATGACTTATGCAAAAATCATGTAAACAACTCAGTGGAAAACTAGTACTGGTGGCTGTTGGATCTATAGATAATTTAAGTTACATCATGTGGGTAAAATCACATTTTATTCTGGAAACAAACGTACAAGCCACAGAAAGGTAGTTCTGCTACTTTACTCTAGATTTTGTTTACTAACCACAGGCAAATTACAATATAGTCATGAACATTTGTATTTTTTGAAGCATCAAATATGCATAGATTTGACTGGCATAAGAAGGTGCATTGTAATTCAAAGGTGGTTTACAAAAAAGTCTGTTTTTCATTTTGATCTTCTTCAGAAACAAGAAGATGCTAGATTCATTTATATTAAATGTCTTACCCATTAACTGAAAAAAAAGGAATCTAGTAATTACCCCAAACTAACAAGTTAGCGCAAGTTCTAAAGTATCAAGTATAAAATAACAAATTTCTCAAATCAGTGTTTCTATATCATTATGATATTAGGTATGAAAGATTCAAGAATATTATAGTCTTACAAAGCCTACACTCTAAGAGGATGCTTCAAAGACATTCTTACTTTCCCCCTCAAAATATTTAAACTTATCATTGTTTATTAAGCTATCTAGCTTCTATCTTTTGATGTGCTGTCAAAATGTGACATAATTTCTTTACTTTTCCTAAAAAACCTTTAACTTTGGGTATTACCACTGACTTATTTGCATAGATACTAATTCAGCTACAGTAGGAGAGAAACAGTTAGGCCCTCAGCCTTTTTTAGACTGCTTCTGAGGCAGACTATTCATATGAGTTCTACCAGAAGGGATGCGATACTGTACCTGTTGGTCACCAAAGCAAGTGAGGTCATCAGTGACATCAAGATTGGAGGCAGCCTGGGCTGCAGTAATCATGCACTGGTGGAATTTGCAGCCATGAGGGATGTGGGTCAGGCAAAGAGTAAAGTCAGGACCCTGAAATTTAGGAAAGCAAACTTCCAGCTCTTCAAGGAGTTAGTCAATAGGATCCACTGAGAAACTTCCCTCAGGGAAAAAGGAGAAGAACAGAACTGGCAGATCTTTAGGGACATTGTCCATAGAGTGCAGGAGCTCTCAGTCCTCAGGTGTAAGAAATCAGGAAAGGAAGGCAAGACACTGGCATGGCTGAGTCGAGACCTGCTGGTCAAACTAAAGAGCAAGAAGGAAATGCACAGGCAGTGGAAGCAGGGACAGTTATCCTGGGAAGAGTATAGGAATGCTCCCCATATGTGTAGGGATGAGGTCAGGAAGGCCAAGACGCAACTGGAGCTGAACTTGGCAAGGGATGCAAAGAATAACAAGAAGGGCTTCTACAGCTATGTCAGCCAGAAAAGGAAGGTCAAAGACAGTGTACACGCCCTGATGAACAAGACTGGCAAACTGGTAACAATGGGTGAGGAAAAGGCTGAAGTACTCAACACCATTTTGCCTCAGTCTTCACTGGCAACCTCTCTTCCCTCACCTCTCAAGTGGATGTACCGCAAGATGGGGACTGGAGGAGCAAAGTCCCTCCCACTTATAGGAGAAGATCAGGTTCATGACCACCTGAGGAACCTGAACAAACAGAAGTCTGTGGGACCTGACAAGATGCATCCCAGAGTCCTGAGGGAAATGGCTGATATAGTTGCCAAGCCACTCTCCAGGATATTTGAAAAGTCATGGCAGTCAGGTGAAGCCCCTGGTGACTGCAAAAAGTGAAACATTGCACCTGTTCTTAAAAAGGGCAAAAAGGAGGACCCTAGGAACTACTGACCTGTCAGCCTCACCTCTGTGCCTGGGAAAATCATGGAACAGGCCTTCCTAGAAGCTGTGCAAAGGTACATGGAGGACAGGGAGGTGATTCAGGACAGCCAGCATGGTTTCACCAAGGGCAAGTCCTGCCTGAACACCCTTGTGGCCTACTGTGATGGAGTGACTATATCAGTGAATAAGGGAAGAACTATGGGTGTCATCTATCTGGACTTCTGTAAGCCTTTGACACAATCCCCCACAATACCTTTCTCTCTAAATGGGAGAGATATGAATTTGATGGATGGACTGTTCAGTGGATGAGGAATTGATTGCATGGTTGCATCCAGAGGGTGGTGGTCAATGGCTCAATGTCCAAATTGAGATTGGTGACAAGTGTTGTTCCTCAGGGTCCATGTTAGGACCAGTACTGTTCAATATCTTCATCAAACAGACAGTGGGATCAAGTGCACCCTCAGCAAGTTTTCTGATGACACCAAGCTGAGTGGTGCGGTCGATACGCTTGAGGGCCAGGATGTCATCCAGAGGGACCTGGACAAGTTCGAGAAGTGGGTCCATGTGAACCTCATGAGGTTCAACAAAGCCAAGTGTAAGGTCCTGCACCTGGGTTGGGGCAATCCCCAGCATCAATACAGGCAGTTGGGATGAAGGGATTGAGAGCAGCCCTTCTGAGAAGGACTTGGGAGTACTGGTGGATGAAAAGCTGGACATGAGCTGACAACGTGCACTCGCAGTCCAGAAAGCCAACCACATCTTGGGCTGCATCAAAAGAAACACGGCCAGCGGGTCGAGGGAGGGGATTCTGCCCCTCTACTCCACTCTGGTGGGCCCCACCTGTGTCCAGCTCTGGAGCTCTCAGCACAGGAAAGACATGGACCTGTTGGAGTGGGTCTAGAGGAGGGCCACAAGAATGATCAGAGGGCTGGAGCACCTCTCCTGTGAAGACAGGCTGAGTGAGTTGAGGTTGTTCAGCCTGGAGAAGGAGGGAGAACTTGTAGCACCCTTTCCATACCTAAATGGGGACTACAGGAAAGATGGGAAGAGACTCTTTATCAGGGAGTGTAGTGATAGGATGAAGGATAATGGTTTTAAACTGAAAGAGGGTAGATTTATATTAGATATTAGGAAGATATTACTTCGATGGTGGTGAGACATTGGATCTGGCTGCCCAGAGAAGTAGTGGCTGCCCCATCCCTGGAAGTGCTCAAGGCCAGGTTGGACAGGTCTTTGAGCAATCTGGTCTAGTGGAAGATGTCCCTGCCTAGGGCAGGGGGTTGGAACTGGATGATCTTTAAGGTCCTTTCCAACTCTAACCATTCTGTGATTCCACGATTCTATGATATGGGTATTCTGGACATGCTTCTTCCTGAGAAATATTGACATAGGTGAAAGTTCAAGGCCAGGCTGGACGTGGCCTTGGGCAACCTGGTCTGGTGGGAGGTGTTCCTGACTGTGGCAGGGGGGTTGGAACTCGATGATCTTCAAGGTTGTTTCCAACCTAAACCATTCTATGATTCTATGATTAAAACTTTTCAGAAACCCATGCTTGTTTCTTCTTATGTGTGAGAATACATGACTTTAAAGGTTCCTTCTGGTTCTACATCCATGAATCAAACTGCTGCAGGAAGACAAGAATAATGTCATGAGTTTTTTTGGTATGCAACCAGAAAGAGATCTGTACAACTCTACACTCAGAGAAGTTGAGCCTTATGTATTAATTCAGTACAAAAAATACCTTGCATATGTACGAGCTTATTTCCATTATATGGCTTCAGTTTCAGAACAATTTCTGATAAGAAAATACCACTTAGCATTCTCTCTAACATTCAACATATCCAATTAAGTATCCAGTGAAATGTCAACACAGGCATTCAACCTATTGAAACAACTGATCATTTTACCAGACCACAAACTTAAAGCTGAATATCTTGACTGTAAGTCCAAACTGTGACACTAAAGCACTGTAAAACATCCTAGGGAGAAGTTTGCAAGAATCAAATGCCAGGCAACAGAATCCTTCTTCACATGTGGTACTTCATGTAAAGATAACACCCTGTGCTCACTACAGTATCACTTCAAGTGGCATAGCTTGTTTTCACAACTACGGCTGGCCAGCTATGTGTTGATCAAACAGCAAATTGAGCAAGACCATAATCTTTGCCATGATTTCCTTTTTACAGGTTGCATATGAACAGGAAGGAACTCAGACAGCAATCCCTCGCTCAGCTATAAGTTACATTATGTGCTCCTCTTATTTACAATTCCTTTGATGTTAACACTGGAAACTGATGTGTTTGCTTGCATTTACATAATTTTTTAAGAATTAGAAGGCACTTAATTCATACAGAAGTATCACTATAAAATGGCTGATTCATTGCAAACCCATGGCTGTTGTTACCACATACAGTTATACTATTACACAGTATTTTATTTCATATCGTTCATACTATTGATTGCAAAGAACAAACAGTTTCCTACGACGGAAACAAACCATACTTCCAATGTCATCTGAAACTGCTCCAAAAAACAAAGGAAGAAAAAGGCTCTTCATGGCATTTAATTACAGTTTTTGTCTCTACCATGTTTTACTACAAATCTGCGTTGGCCTCAAAGAAACAAAAGCTGTTAGCAAGGTTAGAGGGCTATGAGAGCTTATCAGCCAGGAATAACAAAGGCTTTTCTCACTCTTATGTCAGTGAAATTCAACCTGCAAATCTTGCATATTTCAAGCTACTGAGTTACTAAAGAATGAACTATTTTAATTGGGACTGTGCTTTTCTTCCTCACCATCCTTATTTCAATTTATTCCTCCTCAGGTATAAATCTGATGCATCTAAACTTCAGCTTCTGAGTAAGGTCAAAGAATTTTGCTACCTAGGTGCCATAAAGAGTCCTTACTGTGAATTTTCAGATACAATTTTTTTACCCACCTCTGCAATGGAGCCCATGTATTTTGAATTTGAATTCTGAATCATTTCTCAGAGTGACTCCTATCTGACATGAGCAAGCTGAGCTAAGCTAAGAAGAACCAGAGACTGGAGTAGAAAACCTGCCAAGAATCATGCTTCAATCAGTAGGAATACAGAACACTCTTACTAATAATGCACACTTTAATGCCTCTGGTAGAGGTAGCTCAGTCGCAAGACTGTTTAAAGGACATCAGAGATCACAGTTTCTTCATTTTGCCAATTACACAAGACTTGGAACAAAAGTGCTTTACTAAATAGTTGTCTGTATATGTGCCTTGAAGCAAAGAGAAACTTTTAGCTCTTACAGTTGTAATTCTATTAGTCTTCAAGCACAGAGCAAGTTACTAAGGAAACAGTTACAACCTGACCTGTGTCCCAACTCATTATTAATTAAAATCCAAACAACAGTTCCCAAAGAAGACAATCCTTACCTATCACAATATCTAAATTTCTGCATGATTTTGATCTTTTGACTATTTTTATTTAATCTCTCATGAACCTCTTTCTTCCAGAGCCTCGACACGAGAGAATAAAAACTCTTGTATGGGGCTGGAAGAGCTCTATCTTCTTGTCTCCTTTGCCAAACTTCATCTCCTGAAAGTACCAAAAGACAGTTTGGCACCCCCTCCTTCAACCCTTCATTATAGCATCAGACACTCCTTATAACAGCAGCAGACCTTCCTCCTGAAGGTCTTCCTTCTCCCTGCCCTTCTCATGCTTTATTTCTTTCTTTTCTATTATCTGATCTGAAAGGACAGCTGGAATCTGATATCCAGAGCAAAAGAAATGTTAGGCTGGAAGAGGAAAACAATTCAGAACACACCGAAGGGATGACTCCTATTCTGCAGAAATCTGAACTCTGCCTTTGAGAACATGAACCCTTCTTCCCTTTATTCTGCTGTTCCCAATCTCTGAGAGACAGTGCTATCATAAGATAAAATATACCTAAAAAAACCCCCAGTTGACCAAGGGTTAGTGGAAAATTCAGCTACTGCTTAAGAGCTTCAAATTTTGCTGTTCACAGCTTTTTGCAATATACTCCTTCAGAAGCTCAAAACCAGATTTTGCTTTCCTAGAGGTTTCATATTCACGTTATTTCTCCATTATTGATTTTTCTTCTCATTTTTTCTTATAAAGACAGTCAAGAAGGCTTTGCTTCATTTACATTCTTGCTACTGCTTCAAAGTCACTAATTGCAGGCTTCTGTTTTGTTTACAATCTATACGTTATAACAACAGGTCAATGCTATCTTGTGGTCTTTAGATACCACCTTCTTTCATTTTTACACAACAAAGATACATAGATGCAGATACACAAATAGATAAACAGTACACGTTTATGCATATTAACATATATTAAGGAGAAAACAAAAAACCATAGCCATAGACAGAAGCAGCCACGCAACTTAGGGACACAGCTTATGATGCTGAATTTGTTGTTCACATTTCCAATTTCAGCACATTTTCAATTCAGCTATCAACTTGTTTCATCTGAAAGTTCCTGGGCCTCTTTACGTATGCAGGCATCAAAGCTTCTCCAAAAGACCCACTTAATCTGAAAAGATCTATTTTAAGCACAGTTGGTAGCATTAGGACTATATTACTGAATTTAACAGAGTAGATAAATAATATTTTATATTTCAGAATATTTGCCAGCTTCACTGGCAGGTTTTTGATTTCTTAAAAGCACTATGCAGTATGAAGTGTGTATGCTTAGCTGAGCCCTGGAAAGTAAAAGTTAAAATGGCATCACGGGCATCTATGTTGATCACCTTTAACAGTGAGTTTCACGAAAAGAATCTGAATTTAGTCAAGAATCCTGCTAATGATCCAACCTACTTTCCCAAAGCTGTGTGTTGGCACTTCAGTGCTAAGAGACAAGTCACAAAAATTACAAAAAGTTAAGTCAGCAAAGTAATCAAACTGGTCCTCCGTATACATAAATCTATTGAGTAAGACAAAGCCATTTTACACTGGTGCTTTTCATGATAGTATTGCACAACATAGGCAGTCTCTAGGGAGCTGCTTCTATTTCAGTGAGCAATTTCATTTTCAGCATAATTTGTCATATAATTGTCTTTAAATTTAGTCAATCCATTCATTTGTTCACGTAATTAATTCTGATTTATTTTCAAGCTCTCATCTTGCAGTTCTTTCATTTTTTTCATTCTTTGCTTGTAACTTGCTGAAGATAATGTTATATTTTCAGATCCCTCAGAAATTGTCTAAATCCTACACATTGAACATTAGAAGTGAAAAGGTTCAGGTTTTGGGGGGGATTGTTTTGGGTTTTGGTTGGTTGGGGTTTTTTAATTTTTATTTATTTATTTATTTTTTATTTCATTGAAGCAACAAGCTACAATTTTCATTTAAAGCTTCAGTAAGAATAATGTTGTAATGGAACTCCAGACTGTTATTTGCCGTGTAAAAAGCCTAATCTCTTTCATGACTATGGCTTGTACGCACGTTTTATGAAAAAGACAAGGAAAAACTCCCATATTATGTAACTAACACTGGGGTTTTTAGATTTGTATGCAATAAAGATGCACAAGGCAGAACAGTCTTACAATGACTTTAATGATATCCATGTGCTCCACCAGCATGTGTCACTTATAGTTCAGCTGGACACAGATGAACTGCTATTGCTTCATTTTAGACTGCTCCTGACAAGAGAATCTTTACCTTAAAAAGGCTAGAGAGTGATAACCCTTTGGTTGATTTGTTCTTACGTACAGGACCGACTGAAGCTTTGGCCAAGCTTCTGTGGTAAGAAGACAATAAACGATAAATAGGGTTATTCATATTTCAGCTTCTCCTCTTTCTTCAACGTGCAGACAGAGCAATGGCTCCATCTTTTACTGTTGTAATAAAACATCCATTTATTATAGTAATAAATGAAGAAACATAGACTGTGGTTCTTCATGTCAATGACTTTTATTCTTACACTGTATCAGAGCTCACCAAGTTCTTGCTCAGCGCATGCCACAACTGGACTGTATAGAAGACCGTTTTGAATTAAATTGAAGTACTGTCGTGGTTTGGCCTCAGCCAGCAACAAAGAACCACGGGGACACTCGCTCAACTCCCACAGCTGTGGGCAAAATAGGAAGAAGGCGGCAAAACTCGTAGGTTGAGATAGTGGTTTAACAGAACAGCAAACGGGAATAGAAAAAAAACCAAACAACCAGTAACACCGATAAAGAGACACAAAGACGCAGTTGCAGTATCGCCCCACCCAGGAGTGGTGACTGCTCTCCTGTCCCAGGCATGGTCATGTAGTATGAAATACCTGCCCCCCTGCCGGCTGCTTGGGGAAATTAATCCCATCCCTGCCGGAACCAGGACAAGTAGTAACGGTACGATGAGGAAGAACTTGGATGCATAGGATGAATTTTCTATTCCTTTTCTGGGGCTGTATGGCTGTTTCTACAGAATCATGGTATTTCTTGTGTTCAGATGGATTTTCACACTTTTAAATCTGTGTCCATTGCCTCTTGTCCTATCACCGGGTACCACTGACAAATGCCTGCCCCCTGTCCTTAATTCAATCCTATCAGGTATTTATCCAAATTCATAAGATCCCCCTGAGCCTTCTCTGCTTCATGCTGAACAGTCCCAGCTTTCTCAGCATCTCCTTCTACGTCAGATGCTCTAGTTGCTTATACATCTTTGTCACGCTTCAAACGGACTTGTTAAGTCCATATCTTTCTTGTACTGGGGAGCCCAGAACTGGACCCAGCACTCCCAGAGTGCTCTGATCAGTGCTGAGCAGAAGGGGAAGGACCACCTCCCTCTACCTGCTGGCAACACTCTTCCACATGCAGTCTGAGAAGCTGTTGGCACCTTTGCTAAAAGGGCACACTGGCTGGCTCATGGTCAACTTAGTGTCCACCATGATCCCCAGGTTCTTCTCTGCAGAGCTGTTTTCGAGCTGGTCAGCCCTAGTGTGTACTGGTGCCTGGGGTTACTCCTCCCCATATGCAGGACTTGGAATTTCCCTTTGTTGAATTTCATTAGATTCCTCTCTTCCCATTTCTCCAGCCCACCAAAGTCCCTCTGAATAGCAGCACACCCATCTGGTATATCAGCCACTCCTCATAGTTTACTATTTTATCATCTGCAAACTTGCTGAGCACGCATCATCCAGCTCATTAATGAAGATGTTAAACAGTATTGGATCCACTCTTGACCCCTAGGGTACTTCACTAGCGACTTACCACTAACTGGGCTTTGTGCTGTTGATCACCATCCTTTGGGCCTGGTCACTCAGTCAGTTTTCAATCCACCTCACCCGTTCACTTACCTAACCTGTACTTTTTTAGTTTTTCTAAGGATATTATGGGAAATAGTGTCAGAGACTTTACTAACATCAAGGTAAAAAACATTTACTGCTCTCCCTTTGTCCACCTCATTGTAGAATGCTATCAGAGTGGTTAAGATGATTTCTCATTCATAAGTCAATGCTGACTACTCCTGAACACCTGCTTTTCCTTCATGTTTAGAAATAGTTTTAAGGATTAATTGTTTTATTGTCTTCCCAGAGACTAAGGTGAAGCTGACCAAACTGTAGTTTGCAGATCTTTCTTCTTGGCCTTCCTGAAGAGAAGAGTAACATTTGCTCTCTTGCAGTCTTCAGGAACTTCTTCTGATCACTATGACCTTTCAAAGATAACCAAGTGGCCTCACAATGACATCAGCCAGCTCCCTCAGCACTCATAGGTGCAACCCACCAAGCCTCATGGACTTATACACGCCTAGTTTGTTAGTGTTCCCTAGCCTGGTCCTCCTTAATTGAGGCCAAGTCTTCCTTGGTCCAGACTTTGTCTCTAGTTTCAGGGACCTGGGGTTCCTGAAGGCTGATCTTACCAGCAAAGACTGAGGGGGAAAAAAGCATTAAATATCTTTGTATTAGACACGTTCTTTGTCAGCAGCTTCCCAGATGCATTCAGCAGCCAACCCACATTTTCCCTAGTGTTCCTTTTGCTGTTCACATACTTGTAAAATCTGTTCTTGTTTCCCTTTACATCCCCTGCCAAATTGAGCTCCAGGTGGGCTTTGGCTTTTTCATATTATTAGCTACATATGGCTTCTAGTATGGAATCTAATATGGAATCATTTGGATGCCTTGTTGCTATTAAAAGGCAAAAATTGCCCAAGAAGTTACGATCAGTGCTCATAACAATGCTTAGCATTTCTTGGATCTACAGAGAAAATGAAAATGCCCTAGGAGAGAACATCTTGTTTTTTCATTACAGGCCTGTAACAAGAAGTGCACAGGAACTTTTAACTTTGTGCTGGTTTCTAGAGTACGTGTGGGTACCATTATTTTTCATTCAGAAATATTTGCTCAAGGGATAAGCACAGTTTGAAAGACCACCTCTGGATGTATCTGAATTCTGTAGTTGGGACTGGAAATTAAATGCCACAATACAAGTCACCTCAGGCTGAAGAACTGCCAGTTTCTAGAAAGGACCTTCAACTACATATTAAAACTCTCTGAACTCTATGCTAACCCAACTCTGCTGTAGCACAGGCTACTAAGCTTTCTTCCTTTCGTATTCCAAGTTTTGACCATTGTCAATTTTACTTGTGCATAAAATTTTATTTTAGATTTTTGAGGGGAGAAGGTTGTTTTGGGTGTTTTTTGAGCATTTCCCCTGGGCTTTTCAGGAAACTACAGGCTTACAACTCTCTGTAGTAGTACGATGCTCCCTTGACTGAAGTTCAAAGAACTCAATGCAGAATATATTTTGTAGTGTACTATGGAAATTCAAATGAAATAAGTATATGAAAAGTGACAGGAAAGAGGAATACAGGTCTGAATAGAGTATTTTGAATATGAACAACATTTGACTAAAGACACCACGATTATAATTTCTCTGATAAAGACATCAAATGGATTTTGCCTGCTATTATAATAGTTTTGAAATTCTGCATTCTTGCTTAGCTTATCACCTTATACTAACACCATGCCAGAGGAATGGAAATGAGATTTTTGCACCAGCGGTTTTTTGTTGTTTGTTTGGGAGGTTTTTTGTTTGTATTTGTAGTGCTACCTGAGAGGATTGTTTATGAAAGTGCAACTAATTCTGTTGCCTGTCAATAAAAATATTCAAAGACAAGGTGGAAAACAATTAATTTTATGAAATTCCAGAAATAGGGAAGAGCAAAAGCATCTATTTATTCATGCTAAAATACACCCTTTCAAAAATATAAAAAAATAAAAGTTTTTCTTCCTAAAGAATTATCTTGTGATAGTTATAAACCATAGATAGTAATAATAAAGTGAGGACTAAATGTTTCTAACAAAAAGAACCCGAGAGATTAGTTACAATGACAGAGGTAAGGAAACTTTTACATTTACTAGAAATATAGTATGACTATATGTTCACATATGGTGAAATCATTGCAAATATAAGAGAAAATTTTTTTTTTCTTTAATCATAGAATTGTTGAGGTTGGAAGGAACCTCAAGTCCAACCATTAACCTAACCTGACAAAACCACTTCTAAACCACGTCTACCCTTTTTTTAAACACCTCCAGGGATGGCAAGTCCACCACCTCCCTGGGCAGCCTATTCCAATGTCTGATAACCTCCTTTCATCCGAAGACTCCTTGAGCTGAGATGTACTCACATTTAGAGAATGAGGTCCATACAAGTATAGTAATGATGCCAACTTTCATTTAGACTCATTGTCACAAGAAAGAATGGTAGTGCTGCCCCTCATATATGTCATACTAATGGATAAAGATTTCGCATGAAACATGGGAAAGATTGATTTCATATTTGTTGTCTCATACACAAGCCATAGTATATACTATAAGAAGAGCCTTCAAGTATTGTTGAAATTTATATTCTACAAAATAACATTATTTTATTTATCCATTAACAGAGTAATATAGAACAAGCAAGACCTAACAAAGCACTTACAGTAATGGAGATCTCTCTTCTAAACCCTACTCTAAGGATTATGTGGTAAGCAATGTAAAATATTTGGTAAAATAACCAGACTTGAGCACAGAGCAGAATTTATACCTACTCTGTATTTCTCTAAGCTCCTTAACAATTAACAAAAAATCTCAGAAAGGAAAAAAAAAACAAAGTTTGTCTGTGCAATCGTAGATAGCAAGCAGTACCAGTTGCCTACTTTTTAGGAAGAAATTTTTACTCTGAGGGTTGTAAGGCACTGGAACAAGTTGCCCAGAGAGGTTGTGGATGCCCCATCCCTGGAGGTGTTTAAGGCCAGGCTGGACGTGGCCTTGGGCAACCTGGTCTAGTGCGAGGTGTCCCTGCCTATGGCAGGGGGGTTGGAACTCGATCTTCAAGGTCCTTTCCAACTCTAAACCATTCTATGATTCTATGATTTTAAATAAATTCTCTGAAAATACTTTTATACAAAGACTGCACCAAATAAAAATTCAATTTAAAATTGTATTACCAATTACTTGCATATGACTTTACTTCCAGACTTTTACAAGTAAGTGAAATCTCTTTATGCCTAGGTTGGTTCAGTGAGCTGCAGCATTATTTTCTTTGACACCAGATTTTGACAACCAAAGAGCTATTCTCATAAAAGGTAGCAATATATACACACCAGAGCTCCCTTCTTTAACAGCCACTCCACATCTTCTACATAAAGTTTTGTTAAATGGCACTGACCTTTTGCCAATTTTTATTATTATTAGCGTATAACATGACATACAGGTTTCAAAAGTAGAGACAGACTTTTGTATTTCCCCATTACTTCCCTAGCTTTTCTGCTTTTCAGCATATGTGCACTTCTATTTTGATAAATCTTTATTCATTTAACAGTAGGACTTCTTTAATCTCAATCCATAACACATAACCAGGTCATACTCCATACCGAACTTCAGATGAAATAAAGTGAAAGTGACAAACATTTCTTCCAGTATCAACATATAGGGCTTATACAGCCCCCTTCCTCCAAAAGCTTCTTCTGCGCTCCTCCTTTATGCCCACATTAAAATATATGAAAAATAATTCACTTCTCCCTAAAAGGTTTTCACTGCAATGACTTCTTAATGAACTAATTGTCAAATTATGGCTTGAGAACAACAGGTTTTTTGATCTATTCCTCTCTTCCTTCTGCTTGTAAGATACAGCTCCCCACAGTGCTGTCGGGAGGACCCCAAAACTCTTTAAGAAAGTCTCATAATTCTTTTGTCACATAAATATGGGAAAAAGTAAACTACTACTGAACACAAACCAGTATAACTGCTAGTTAAACTTTTATTTGGTGAAGAACACCTGAAGAAATATAGTCATCATTAAAAAAAAACAAGAACAAAAACAAACAACCACAAAAAAAACCAGGAGAACTGATTTACCCAAGGCTGCACTAAAACACAAAATATGAGATTATATTTATGATTTTATCCTTCCTGTACACCCTGGATGTCCGTTTTTTAATTGCAAGCCACATATGGAAAGTGGCATAAGAAAAACAATTACATTCACAGAAAATGCCTGCAGTAAAAAGGCAACAGTATATTTAATATATATTTTGATATATAATCAGAAAAGATTCTGTATTATGGGCAGATCATGGCTTTGAAACATATACCAACCCAGTTCCTTCTGGTAGAGTCCAGAAGTTCAAGCATGGAAGCATTATCAGACCTTACTTGACGTTTTCATCCAGGCTCAGTAAGCACTAGGTAAAGCAGGATTTCAGCTCTTGCTTTTTTCTGCGCTGTGCTGCTTGGTGGTTTTTAAGCTACTGAGGAAACTGTAAGAAGGTATTTTTAGAGTCGTGCAATGGAATAGAAAAAGGAAAAGGTTTCCCTTGGAGCTCATTAAAGGATGAGGGTTTTGGAGAAAAGCAGATCATGCACAAAATGATATGGCTGTCTCATTTGGATATAACAGAAACTACTACTTGTAATCTAAAGAATGTGGTCAGAACACAAAAAAAGAAAACGAAAACATAGAAATAACTGACAGAATTTAAGTCAATTTTGCTAAACGGTTTTATTTTTCTGAGCCACCTTTATTTTCTGAGCTTAAACACTTCAGTGTACTTGCAACCTGGGTAGAATGGGACATATTCCACAAACACTTGGCTGGATGGTTGGTGCTGCTTTTAGGGTTTCAACTTATGGAATCACAGAATCTTCCTCAAGGAGCAAGGGCTTCCGGGGAGAGACAGAAGCCACATATTGGAAAGAAGCAATAGTATCTTTGCCAGCAAGCTTACTAATCATGATGAAGTTTTTTATCTAGCTTCATCAGGGGATGCAGACCAAAGCCTGCAGGTAAATCGATGTATGGAAATAAGAGCATACGTGGCAATGAAAGTAACTCTCACACTGCCCATGAAAACACAGGTTAATCTGGAGTGCCTGTTGGAAGTGCCTGGAAACTAATTTGCACACCCTATGAAACAAACATAAGAAACTGGAAGTAGTTGCAGAGCTATGCCCTCACTGAAGTTAGAACTCATACAGTGGGACAACCCACATAACCGCAAAGATGTGATCGATGGAGAAAGGCTCTTTAGGAAAGACAGGCAGGAAGGAAGAGGAGAGGGCTGCACTCTGCTTGGAGGTGTAGGTGGAGGGAGGCAGCTGAAAAAAAACCCACCCAGAAACGTAGAGGACTCTGCTATAGGGGAGGTGGCAGGTCCAGGGTGCCCTAGTGTGCCAGGACCAGAAGAAAGGACCAACAAAGGAGACATTGTGGTGGGTACATGCTTCAGAGTGTGTCCAGAGGAGGGCGACCAAGACAGTGAAAGGCGTCAAGGGCAAGACTTACGAGGAGTTGTTGAGGTCACTTGGGTTGTTCAGCTTGGAGAAAAGGCGGCTGAGGGGCAACCTCATGGCAGTCTACAACATCCTCAAGGGGTACATCGGAGGGGGAGGTGCTGACCTCTTCTCTCTGGTGACCACGATAGGATACAAGAAAATGGAATGAAGCTGTGTCAGGGAAAGTTCAGATTGGACATTAGGAAAAGGTTCTTTGCTGAGAGGGTGGTCAATCACTGCAACAGACGCCCCAGGGAAATGGTCACTGCACCAAGCCTGTCAGAGTTCAAGGCACATCTGGACACTCTTAGTCATATGATTTAGTTTTAGGCAGTCCTGTGAGGAGCAAGAAGTTGGACTTGATAATTCTTATGGAGCCCTTCCAGCTTGAGATATTCTATGATTAAGGGAAGCAAGTGGAAAAAGCCTTCTTTAGACAACTGGAAGAAACCTCACAATTGTTGATCCTAGGGGATTTTGATCACTGGTATCTGCTGGGAGTACAGTGTGACAGAGCCAGACAATCACTGAGGTTTCTGAAGAGTATTGAGGACCACAGTTTACAGAGGTGCCAGATAGGACAGTGAGGAAAAACAATCTGTTGGACTCATTACTTATAAATAAGAACCGGTTACAGATTTGAAAGTCATTGAAGACTTGACAGCAGCAACCACGAGATGGAGGATTTTTAGATCCTGACAGAAGTGAGAAAGGTAAGCGTAGAAACACAGCCCAAGAGTTCAGAAGAGAAAACTTCAGCTTGATTAGGAAACTGGTAAGCAAGCTCCAAACGGAGACCACGCTGAAGGGTGGAGGAACACAGAATTGCTAATTACTTTTCAAGGATGTCCTCCTCAAAGTAGAAAAATATGTAAGGAAATGAGCAGGCATGACAAGAAGTCAGCTTGCCTGTACTCCTGACCAAACTTAAAACACAAGAGGAAGCATATACAAAGTAGGAGCAGAGATAGACATCCGAGGAGGAATATGAAAGCATTGCCTGGGCATATTGTGTACGTATTAAGAGAGTCAAAACTTGCTGGAGTTGAAATTGGCAAGGAATGGAAAAACCAACAAGGCAGACTTCTACAGGTGCACTGGTAGAAAAATACAAGGCAACTGTGGACCTTCTGCAGAATGGGACAGATGAGACTGCGAGGAAGGACATAGAAAAGGATGAGCTGCTTTCTTTTCCTCAAACTTTGCTGGCGAATCTCATGTCTTGTGGATCCCTGTGTCCAATGGTAGAGTCTTGGAGGAGAGAATTATTGTCCTCAGCAGAGAAGGGGCAAGTTAGAGACTATTTACATTAGTTGGACATAGATAAATTCCTGGGACTGGATACATCAGAATCTTTCAAGAGCTTTGATGAAGGAAGCCTATGTCATAGCAAGGCTGCACTCTACCATCCTTAAAAAGTTTTCATAACTGCAGGAGCTCCTCGATGACTCAAGAAAGGTGAACATCATGCCCAGCATCAGAAAAGGTATGAGGAATGATCTTAGGAGCTTTGGTCTTCTTGGGATGCCCCCCTCAGTCTCACTGGAAAATTAAGGAGTAATACTCATGAAAACTACTTCCAGAAATGTGAATTTATGCTGGCTAGTATCAAAGCGAATTGTGCTTGACCATGGTAATTGCTTCTCACAATAAAATTACTAGCTTTGCAGAGGAAGAGGGAAGCAGTGACATCATTTGCCTTGACTTAAACAAGGTTTTCAACACAGACTGTCACAGGGTCTTTTGAAGTTAGCCCTGTTTTAAGCAGGAGGTTGGACCAGTGACCTCCAGGGACCCCTTCGTACTTTGAAATTTTTATGAATTTATGATGTAAACGAAAAAGTAAATTTACATTTTATGCAGATGTAAATTAAAACCACATGATACCACATGAATTTAGATACTTTATCTGTTATTTAAATACAAAAGTGTAATCTTAACTGTACTTCCAATATTCCTTATGGAAGCACTTTCTGTAGTAAGCCTCGTGGCATTTAATTCAACCTATGAGTCAAGATGACTTTATCCTATGACTTTAGCAGGTGCTAAATACTGACTGCATATTCTGGAACCTATTGTCATCACATACTGCGAAAAAATACAGTGATCATGATCTAAGTATTACTTATGCAATTTTAGTACCTCAGCTTCTCTCTTTACATAGGTCATGGCAATAACTATGATGGTAACAAAGCCATTAAAAAGAAAAATAATTTTACACTTTATAGGTTGACTAGAGATTATTTTGCATTATTTAGCAGTAATTGTAACAAAGCTTATCATACTTGGTGTAGTATTAGCTTTTCAACTCCTTATAGTTGACTGACAAGTATAAAAAGTCTTGTAACCACAACAGATCATATACAAACTTCCACCATAGCTTTAAGAAACACTTGAAAATACTATTAAAGTGTGCAACTGTAGAAAACAAGCTTGCTGCCACAAAAATCTGTGAATGAACAGCATAATAATATAATAATATCCAGAGTTAACTACATAGATCATTACTTAACTTTCTGTCACCAAATAATCTTCAAGGTTGAACAAAAAGTCCCACATGGCCAATATATGTGATCTTGAAATTTGTGCAAGACGACCTTTCAACTCTTTTTATAACCAAATACCAGAAGGTATTTTTGAATGAGAGGAAAATTTCAATTTGTCAGTCTTGAATACATATTTTAAGATGTTGGCCCTGCCCTGACACTCCCCACACACACACACGCTCACCCACCCCCAGCACCGAGGCAGCCACAGGCCCCTGCAGTGCTCTTACATATGAAGAGACCAATGTCAATGATTTATGTTTCAAAGTCTCAAAAGCAGAACAAAACTACCAAATACATGGGAAAATTCGGCATCATACTTCTATGGAGGATCAACTATAACAAAGAATTGATAAACTGACCAGAAACGTTACTTGTCTAAAATAAATCATGGCAAAAAAAAACAAAAACAAAAAAAAAAACGGGAAATAGATTTTACACAGTAGCCCTATAAGCTGTGAAAACTGTACCTCATGATTTGATTTCAAGGAAAAAGATTACCTTAATTTGATTAGTAACTTCCTTAAAACAAAGTGCTCAAAGAAACCAGAGGCTGTCTTTAAAGCTTGAAAATTCATAAAATGTTTCTATACAGATAATTTGTAAAAGCATTGTGAGAGATTCAAAGAAACGTGCACACATGCTTCAGAAGTCCAGTATTACAAAAACTTGACACCTATCCTCAAATCCTTGCTGTCTCAATTTCTTAAGACTCTTAAATCTCCATCGCCACCACAAATTAATCAATAACAACACTTTCTTTCCATATACAGTTGAACATACCACCAAATTTTATAAAACATAATGAATTTATGAAAAAGTAGATTGAAAAACATCAACATTCATCATAAACTCAGCTGTGATACACTGAAGCACTTTATAATTGATCAGTACATGTATGGGGGGACAGCAGGGAACACACATGACAGAGAAAAATAGATAATGCTATAAATGAAGCCTTCCTTCTCTGAAGCTTACATTAAAGCATTGCTATTACAGGCTATCTTATTGCTTCACTTTCACATGTGTCATACCCCATTCTCATCCACAGACGTCTGTTACTCTTACTCATACCAACAGCTGATCATGTAAGCAGGCACAACTTTTTCTAAAGCTTGCGTGTTCTTTCCCAAAATATTTTAAGCTTCTTACCGACCCACCTGGTGGGATCCAGAAATAGACAGAGCTGGCATCTATTGTATTGCTCATTTAATGTGTGCTTTTTTCATTTAAATTTCTGAATAAAATTTCCTCATTGGAGTATTAGCATTTTCACGTAATTCAATATTTACTTTTTCTAGCCCTCTCCTTGCTTCAGTCACAGAAGAATTCATTCATACCTCATAGAAAATGACTGTGGCAGAAAGCTGCTTTATATCTTGTTACTTGTTCTTAGTACCTTACTAGTCCATTCCTTGTTTCCAGCAAAGGAAGTGTTGGGATAATTGAATGCTATTGTAGCACATAGTACTTTTACATTCTACTTAGCAATTTCATCATCTTTCATTTATTTCATAATCAGTCATTACATTATTGTATGAGTGCCCCTGAAAGACGATGGCACTGTGGAAGAATATATAACTCAATACAGACTTCAAAAAGATTAATTTTCTACTGTGACTATTTTGATTTACTCAAGGCTTCCCCTCCCAGTGTGATCTGCAATCCTGAAATTTTATATGACTTCTGAATCTAGACAATATTTTACTCCTCTCCCAAATTCAAGATATGAATTATAAGTTGACATATTGTACAAGGTATTTCCACCTAAGGTATTACAGAGTTTCAATATTCCTTTTCTGTCTTTCTGTTACTTTTTGAAGTAAGGAATAAAAAGGTTTTGGTTTGGTATATTTGAGCTTTCCATTTGAAATGAGAAGTAGAGCCAAGGGGAAGTATCAGAGAATTCTTCTCGCTAGCAATACCCCAAAACCTCCCTGAGAGATTATTATTCTCTCAAAGATCTGTAGCAGTTGCAAGCACACGTTTGCTCAGCATGATACAGATATTTTAGCTTTCAGAGAGAAACAACACACCCTCAGTAATGAAAAAACAGCAAACAATATGAGGAAACATTTACTATAAAAGTAAGTGCCCAGTTCAGCGTAGAAGAGCTTATGCAAATCACCATATGTCAAGTGAAGCTAAGTGAGCTTCAGCTAATAATATTTCATTGTACTCCACTTGTCTAGCTCATAAAGTCAACAAGCCCATCTGATCTTGACATCGTAACTTATGGGACGCAAAATGAACTGTAGATTTCAAAGTTCATGGTAGGTGAGATTACAACCAGAACAAATCCAAACTAGCATCCTTACTAGCTCGTTAATCTTTTCAGTTTCTTGTAACATACTTGTTACTACAGCATCAATTACCTTAGTTGCAAAGTTCACAAATTGCATAATATCATAACATAATATTTTATATAATAATATATAATGCATTTAAATTTAGAGGACCACTACCATGTTTATTAATAGAAATATATCAATGAAAAATTCTACTTAAATCAAATGAGTGATAAAAACATCTAACACTGATTTGTAGCACAAACTCAACATCCAACAATATATGCCAGACAAGGGAATAAAAGAGACTTCAGTAAAAGCTGGAAATGCCCTAATTTGGTCTAATAAAGATGTCCTTCATTGCAATTAGACCAAGCAATTAGAATAGAAAAGGTCTGTGAAGTTCTCTCTACTGATTGTATTCACATAATACTGTCAGTGGTGAGGGCAAAACCTCAGATAGTAAGATCTCATATGAGTCACAGCTTTAAATACAATTATTTACACTTTGAAGAATAAGCAAGTCAATCAAAACTCATTTATCTTCTAGTGACATCAGACATAATGCACATGGAGTCACTCCACAAGCAGTACCCCAATGTACAGATGTAAGAAAAGTGGGAGCTGTCTATTAGCGTGGAACTATTCAGGTGTTTTCTTAGTACAAACTTGTATTTTCACAAACTGTCTGAGATATCTTGTTTTAGGCACATGTCCATTATGCTTGATAACAGTCACCCAACAGAAGATTAAAACAAACTAAACTAAAATAGTATTTTAGCTTTTTTCTGTTGTCCCTTTGTCACCTGATCAAATGAGTGAAATATCGCTGTAACTCACATAGCCTACAATTAAAAAGAGGGTTTTATTGCGTCTAATTGGTTCACAATGGGGTCTGTGGGGTATGACTGAAGGCAAAAGATACAACAGGACTGTGGAGCAAAATAGCACACTAAAAAAGCCAGAGTTTAGAGAGCATATTGTAATAAAATTCGATTTCTTTCCTTTGTTTGTCCTGATCTAAAATTACTTGGTTCACATAAGTCAGTCCACACAGAAGATGACACTTCTGCTTCAGGGACTACTTAGACTAAAATTGAGTTTCAACCTGTACAGTAGTTATCAACCTTGACAATATAGGAGAGGGATGATTCCCTTTAGAATTCATTTCACTTAAAGACTTTAATCTTGCAAGAATTAGAGCCTCCAGCCTCATCTCCATATAGGCTAAGTAGCAGTCTATTGTGACCCTCTACTCCGCTCTCGTGAGACCCCACCTGAAGTACTGCATCCAGCTCTGGAGTCCCCAGCAAAAGAAGGACATGGACCTGCTGGAACGTGTCCAGAGGAGAGCCACGAGAATGATCCGAGGGCTGGAGCACCTCTCCTATGAGGAGAGGCTGAAAGAGTTGGGGCTGTTCAGCCTGGAGAAGAGAAGGCTCCGGGGAGATCTTATTGTGGCCTTCCAGTACCTAAAGGGGGCCTACAGGAGAGCTGGGGAAGGACTTTTTACTAGGGCGTGTAGTGATAGGATGAGGGGGAATGGCTTTAAACTGGAAGAGGACAGGTTTAGATTGAACATTAGAAAGAAATTTTTCACTTTGAGGGTGGTAAGGCACTGGAACAGGTTGCCAAGAGAGGTTGTTGAGGCCCCATCCCTGGAGATGTTCAAGGCCAGGCTGGATGCGGCCTTGGGCAACCTGGTCTAGTGGGAGGTGTCCCTGTCTATGGCAGGGGGGTTGGAACTCGAGGACCTTCAAGGTCCCTTCCAACCTAAACCATTCTATGATTCTGTCCTAATTCTCATCTCTTGAGCTCATCTGCATTCCAGCAAAAGCAGAGTCAAAAGGCACTGAAAAAGAAGCATCAGAAACCCCTACTTGAGACAATGCTGTGTTACCTGGCCTGCATGGTAGAAACTGAACTGTTATGATTCTGAAACACATGAAATGAGCAGGACCACCTATTCCTGGCCCAGTCACAAGTCGACTTCTCAGTCAACACAAAGGCGTCGAGTCACAATTTCTGCATTAAATTCTCAGTATAACACAAGGTTGTCCAGAAAAATAACAATTCGGGTCACACTACTACTTTTCCTAAAGTATGAAGAAAAAGGTATGTTTTTGTCTCAAGCAATCTTGCTCTCCGCATACCAGACAGCACAGCAGAGAAGACAAGGGAGCGTGCTGCATCAGGAGGGACATCTGATGCAGCACGTGGAGAGAAGTGACTGCATTCTTTATGTTGACTTCGTTCCTCAGGTTGTAAATACATATACTTCAGAGTAGACTATTGTGACTTTCACACATAGGTAACAGAAAAATTTGCTCTTTATGTAAGAAAACAGAGGATGAACTCTGTTACAACTACAGCTATTATTTCTATTTCAGATAACCAGACTTTGAAAAATGATAATGGCTTGCTTTCTGCTCTTTTAATGAGCTGAGAAAAAATTGGCATCATATCAGTGTTTTATTAGAAGCATTTAAAGATATACACTGTGAATACTAGAATTTGGACTGCTGTAATTTAAAGACTATTGCATATTTTGTACAAAGAAGCACGTAAAAATGTACTGTTATATTTTAACCTAATTTGACATAAATCTTACAGAGAAAAGTAGTGAAACCGACAGCTAAGTCGGTCTTCGAACAAATCCTGACACACTCACTGTCTGAAGTTTTTTTTAAAAATTACCTCCCAGTAATACTGCAAACAATAGGGGCTTGAAGTCAGGAAAGCTTTAAATCATTTTAGCACAGTCTATGCACGCACAATATGAAATATATTCAAATGTTCTCTTTTTTACTATCAGAAATTGCTGTTTCTGAAAGATACTTCTGTTTTTAAACGTCTCTAATAATGAAGACTTCATGGTTCTCCTATACAGTCTCTTTCAGTAGTATTTTTGCCATTATATGATTTTAAATTATACGTAATCCAAATCTTTCTTGCTATAAACTAAGAAATAACTTAATTCTTACCCTACTTGTCCTGAATATGGACAACAGGTTATTCTCCCCTTTTTCAGGAGCTTATCATGTCAAATGAAGATTTCTCATTTATTCCATCTTCTCTTCTTTTGACCTTAAAGCCATACTTATTCAAAGATTCTCTCATGTCACGTGTATTTTTTTTAACCAATCAGTTACGTTTCTCTTTTGGGAAACTCTTCACGGTATTCTTGATGTGTAATAACCAAAACATTACAAAACTGTTACTGAAGCTGAATAGAGGTGGAAAATTGTCTCCTAAACAAAATATAAAAAAAAAATAATCACAGAATAATTCAGGCTGGAGGGACATCAGGACATCTTCAGCTCAGAGCACAGTAAGTTGGTGAGGTCAGATCAGCATGCTCAGGGCTTTATCCGGTCTGGTATTAAGTCTCTCCAAAAATGGTGACTAAACAGCCTCTCTGGGAAACCTGTTCCACAGTCTGACTGTCCTCAGAGTTAGAAATTTTTTCCTTATATCCCGTCTGAATTTCACTTGTGTCAGTTTACGCCTGTTGCCTTTCATTGTCCCCCATGCAGGTCCGTGAAGAGCCCAGCTCCATCTTCTTGCTAACCCACTTGTTGGTATGGGCAAGCTACTGTTACATCCTCCCAAAGCAGCCTCTTCTCCAGGCTGAACAAGCCCTGACCCCTCAGCCTATCCTCGCAGGACAAGTGCTCCAACTCCTGACCAGCTTGAGGATCCTCTGCTGATCTCAATTCAGTTAGTTCATGTCTGTCTTGTATTGGGGGACCCAAAACCAGATGCAGTACCTAGACGAGGTCTCACAAGTTCCGAACAGAAGAGGGATAATCCTTTTTCCCCCATCAATCTCCTGTCTGTGCCCCTATGAATACAGCCCAAACGCCACCTCTGTTGGCCCCAGATTAGACCCCTGAAGTACTTCATTTGTCACAGGCCTTCAAGTAGCTCATGATCCATTAACCAATACACTCTGGTCCCCACTGAAAGCCTTATTAAAGTCAAGGTAAATAACATCCAATGCTTTCTGCGATGAAATGACTGGATTTGCAAACGTGGGGAAAGCAACCAGGTTGGTCAGGCTTTTCTGTTAGCAAATCCATGCTGACTGTTCCCAATCACTACGTTGTCCTTCATGGGCCCAGCCGTGGGCTTTAGGAGGATTTCATGATTCCCCCAGAAGCTAACATGCGGTGTCCATACTGTAGTTCCCTGTATTGTCTTTTTGGCCTTTTTTGAAGATGTATGCAAAATTTGCCTTTCTCCAGTCATCAAATCATGTCCCAAATTTTGCACCCTCCATCCTGGCACAATTTTACAGAGTCACCTTCAGTTTGTAGCCCCTTCTTCCCTCCCCTACTGCCCTGAGTAGTTACCTAACCAGTTGTTCCTCAGTTTGTATTTTGTCTCTGGTGATTTCTGCACAAGGATGTTTCATTTGTCTAACTTTCACCACACCTTTTGGTGATTAGTTCTCCATTTTTCAATATTATTGAGTCTAGCCTCTAAACACTATAATTCTCATCAGTTTTGTAGATGGCAAATTTATCCACAAAATTTATAAGCAATACATATTTCTATTTCATCACCCATCAGGTTAATAATAATACTGAATAAAGCCAGGTCTAAGACTTTAGCAAAATCCTTGTGACACACACTTTCACACTGAATGTAAGCCATTTTGTCATTATAAAGAACAGTTCTGCAAACAGCTTTGTGATTTCTCTTTGTTGATCCATCTAGATCAAATGCAGATTAAAACAGCATGTGAAACAGTACCAAAATCCTTACTTAATCAGGATTTATGACACCTACTCTTTCTCTTCTATCCATAAGACTATATGATTAGAAAGCTTTGACATAATTTATTCATTATCTGTGCATTTCTACCATGCAATTCATATTTTTAGCTCTCATTTCTAATTTTTAGAAGTCAAAATGTTATGTTAAGTCACTCATCAGCAAACTAGAAGTGTTATGTGTTAATATTACAACTATATAACAAATCACATTGATTCCACCTATAATTGTTAAAACCGCAGTCCTAACACCTAAAGGTTTTTCGGGGTGGTCAGGTGAATGATGGATATTAGAAAGGAACTGAGGATTTTTTGGTTTGTTTTACATCATTTGGGAATTTAGATTGCCTGGGTTTTGACATGGTCATTGTGAAACAAATTCAATAGGCCTACTTTGAAATTACAGCTAACTGAATGATCTTTTTCCACGTATGGGTGGCAGCAGGATTTCCCAAGATGAGCAGCCATAAGTAGAGACACAATAATTGCTTAAAAGTAACTTGTCCATAACACTTACTTCAGTTTTGCATATTTCTCATATTTTAAGCAAAATATGCTTGATACAAAAAAGAATAACATTTTGAGTCATTCCATTATAGATTAAATATGGTAATCTAAAAAAAAAACATCTGAAATTTTTTAAGGCGACTCAACCACACTTTGACTAGATTTTCATACTCAGATGCCTTATTCTGTGTTTTACATCAGCTAAAGCTCAGATTTACATCAGAAAAATACATTTCCCCCAGGTATAGTGAAAGTAAAAATCCTACACTGTTGCCATTGATTTTTAATCAACATTGAGCAAAATTCCTTGATTTTAGGAATGAGTCATGCACAGTCTCTATGTGCTTAATTTCTATGTATATTGAAACATTTTTTAATAGACTGTACATCATATTAGAGGTGACAGATATTCCTGATCTTGTACAGTAAGCACTTGACTATTTTACAGCATTTTGTACACATCTGGTTTTCCTCCATGAAGTTTGACTGAAATTTTTATAGCATGTTGTATGTACCCAGTGGATTGTAACAATCTGAATTTCTATAATATTCCATCCTGGAAATGCATATTTAAGTAATTCTTTAAAAGGATATAATGTGTTATAATTGAAAACCTCAGCTCTGTTCCTTCCAAAGCTCATACTTATGTGAGTAACACCACTAAGCACTGTGAGATCAGTGCCAAGCTTACCAATGCAAATAAAGGTTTGTAGAATCTAGCTCCGTAGAGGCTCCTGTATGCTTACTACTGATGTCCATATCAGACAAATAAATGCAACCTTGGCATCTATTACCAAAAATACTCCCTAGGTAAGAAATAGTTTGCAGCAAAAATATATCTGGAAACACCTTTCAACACCTTTATAGACTCCCCATACACCCAAAATAACAGGATATTGAAATATCCATGTTACCCTTGTAAGCCATACAGGTGTTGTACAGAAAATACAGAACTCTCTATGGCCCTTCCTGGACATGTAGGTTCTGAACCTACAAGCTGACAGCACAAAAGAGTAGGAGGACATACTTACGCTAATCTTGGTTGAATTCCATGGTTTAATATCAATTCCATGTCCAGAGCATAAGCAACCAGCATAGCAAAGCAAGACACATTAGCATAGCAAATACCAGACACATTATTCCTTTGCCACCTGGCAAACAAGGGCATTTCAATAGCAAGGATGAAGAAAACAGCATCAGTACAGCTTCTGACTAACAACAGTCTCCTTGGAGAGGCAAAAATTGTGTGAAATGTACACTGAACTACTCTATTCTTGATAGCACTCACCTAAATACGGGATTAAGACTGGGAAGAACCTGTGCTAATTTTGACTGCACCAAGCACTGAGTAAACCAAGTACTTCACGTTGCAAACAGATTAGATTTTTTCTAAGTGAATTCCACTGACTCTTTGAGCACCTTCTCAAGACAGTGAGCTCAATATTTTGGCTCTTATCGCTGCACGGATCTCATATTTTGAACCTGTAAATCTCACTGTTCTTTCACACTCCCTTGTTTCTGAAGGCGTGCTTGCTGCACTGAGTGGAATGCAAGCAGGTGCTCACATAATACAGTACAGTACCATATAACTGCACTCAGTAAGAAGTTGAAGATGAATTGTTATGACAGCCCAGTGCTACCCCACTGCTAATAAGTCTTCTTCATCAAAACTAATTAGTTTTGGCATGGTGCTGTACTGGTAAAACAGCAATATAAATTGCTTCCAAGTGCAGCAGCCCATGACTTCCCAGTACCATAAACCACTTTCTGAAATAGTTGAGACTTAGATAGATTTTAATTTTCTAGTCCTACTTTTACTTAAATCAATAGAGTCTGTTTTTTTGCTAGGATCTACTCATTCATCCTGGGCTTTAAGTACACCAGTACTTTTCAAAAATACTCAAAATACCAATATTCAGCAGTAGCATGAATGCTTTCACACAATTCTTCATTGCTAGGGAAAAAAAAAGCAAACAAAAAAAAAAACAAACCAAAAAGCCCAACACCCTTTTTTGTAACTTAAGCTTTACTCCTTAAAAAAAAACTTAACAGCTCCAGAACATTCTATTTTCCTTGCAAACTTTTATAAGCAATTCTTTTAAGCAGCTATTTCTGTGTCATTGCAACAACAATTTGCCAGTTTCTATTATTTGTTTCAGGTGAATAAAAATATTGCATACGTCTTGTTTAATTTAACCCTTTCATTTCAACTGTATGAAACAAATTTGGAATTTTCTTAAGATCTTGATTATTTTGGATTAGTTTTAGACTCCATTTTTGGAAGTCACAATTCAATCAAGTATAGTCTTTGAAACTTGAATATTTGTTCAATCAGCTTGTTAAAGAGGGTAAAAAATGACCCATGCGCAGAAAATTAATGTCTTTTTGAATTACTTCAAGTTGGCACTAAAATCTGAAGAATCCCAAATAACTAGTTTTGAAAGGTGCATGTGTTTGCTTGATTACAAAAATCTCAGTCTCAGCTATGCAGTTGTAACCAGCACCTGACCATCCTGCTTTCTTAAAATAACATGCTCTATGTCCGTCATACATAGTACAATTTATAGAAGCCTTTATTAAAAATAATAAAAGACTTTTACATTAGGCCAAAATAACGCTCCTAAACAAAGAACAGTTTTTGCCAGTTCACTGAATAGCCAGCTGTTTCCTTCACTGTTTTACTTTAATGGTTTTCGTGAATTGTGGACCCTTAACCAGGGATCTATTCCGGGATTTATGAATGCAGTATGATGTGTTTTAGGAGAATGAAAAACTGTGCATGTAGCTCACATTTATGGTATGAAAAAAGAATATTAATGGGAAAAAAATAATCTTGAGTTGAAGTCATAGAAAGAAACAAGTCCATGTACCAATAGTATCCAAGCCCAACATTTAGTTTCACAGCAACTGCATCATTCTTGCCTAGCATAGTAGATGTATAAGCAAATTCTGTCTCCCTGCATCCTCTGTTTTATTGGCTATATTTCTAGAATAATCAAACATCCCAATGGAATATTAGAAATTAAAAGAACGTTCACACATTCAAAGTAAGAAAAAAAAAATAAACAGAGAAGAAAAAAACAGTCAAATTAGAAGAAATGTCACCACAGAAAAGCTGCCCAGAAAGACATTTCCAGTACAATCTTCATGAGGTAATCAGAGGATACAGCTATCCTGAAGAGATTACAGAAAGTCTTGCCTGAGGCCTGTAAAACATTACAGCATTGTTTATAAGCAGCTATCAAATGGTCTGGCCTGAAGCAGTTGACAAACCAGTATTCTTGTGATTATGATCTGTCAGTACTCAGGAAGCCCTCTCTAGAAAAGACTCCGTAAATAATGACTAAATATAAAGATTATAGCATGATGTCTGTCTGTGTCTGTAGACAATCCAAAGATTTGAATTCCCCAGAAGCCTCAAACTACACACACATCTTCCATTTTTTTTAAATTTTAAAGATTTAAAATTCTAAGACAGAAATATGGCAATCACAATATGGGTCAACTCTACCTTTCACTTAAAGATGCTGTATGATAATTGTATTCTCTATGATAGCAGTAATTACATGCCTAAAGAACATACAAGTAGAAAATACATTTTGAAGGACATCTCTATCTTGAACATCATTCTTCAATATCAGAGCATTTCTATTCAGAGACGCATTAATTTTAAAGCTGATTAATAAATACTAAACTATTTCGTGGATTGATTTTTTAGCAGTAAAGAGCGGACTAGAAGAGCGGTGTCTCCCAACTCATAACAGAAGAGCTGTTTCAGCAGCACAGTCCTTTTCAGGACTGTGGTCTTTTCATCCACTTACCCAATATCATTAGAAGTGTTTTGTCACATTACAAAAGGACAGGCAATGAAGTAAAGAAGAATAAAATAAGTATGGTGTTAATGCAACAAAACATATTAAGATCTGAAAATATAATCAGTAAACAAATCAACAATTAAAAAAGGGGTAAGGATAATTCCCACTAAATCAATCATGCTAACTACCAAAGAAAATGCCAGTATTTATTATTCCAACTCAGAGCTGTCTTCAAGCCTACCTATTTTGTCATACTTTTGCTTTTTTAAAACCCAATAGATACAAAATCTCATAATTTTCAAAAGCTTGACTGCTCTGAGGTGTTGAAGCCAGATATTCGAAGCACTGAACTGTATCAAAATACCATTGAAGACTATGAAGCTAGACCCCAGATTAACTTGGTTTATAGTGCTGACATGCAATGGATTCAATTTTTAATGGTTTAAAAGTTGTTTTTTTTCTTTTCTTAAACAAGAAAATTGAAATAACTGTTTTCAAACACTTAGTACATTTGCTTTCAAAATAGCCTTGCTGTCTTTAAAGTTATTACTCATAGGTCCCAAAGGAATAATGCTTAGACACCCCTTTCCAATTCCATCATTAGAAAACAGATGACTCAAATCTCACAGTTCCAATGCAGACTTCAGAAGGATCAGAATTAATGCAAAGGTCTTTAAGAAGCTATATTCTGAAGTAATAATAATAATGGAATGGCCTTGTGAATAATTAGTTTCCTAATTTAATTTAATTTAATATTGCATACATACATATGTGACCCTCCCTAAATACATGCCAGGGCCTGGAAATAACTGACAGAATAAATATTTGGAATCAAGGGAATGAAAGAGACAACTCCAAATGCTGCGGGTTTATTAAAGGCTTTCTTAAAAACATCCAAAAGGGAACAAGAAGGAGCAATGGTCACAAAATGTATCAGTTATTTGTAGCTGAGAGGACAGCTCATAAGGACACTTAGAAGAAAAGCTGAAGCCTACAGAAGTATAGTTGTGCTAATGATAATGAGAGCATGACTTGATCTAAAGGAAATAAAGAAACTGAAAAGGTACCAGCAGACGATGTGACACTTTGTCTTTTAAGCCTACTAGTCAAATATCATATACAAATTTAGTAATCATACTTCTTATTCTACTAACAAGCAAGTTATTGAAAATTGGTACTAAAAAAAGTCCTTTCAGACTGCTCAGTTGATAACTGCTCTCCATGTGCTGCTTTCCTACCACCTTTGCATATACTCTGTATAGATTTGCCTAGACCATATTACATGAGACCTTATAAGAAATCTTACTAACCGTATGGTACATGATATTTACTATTTTACTATAGCTACAAGTTTGATTGTCTTGTTCAAAAGGTTACATTTTGTTACTCGTTTATGCCACCTACATTAAAAATAGTTTATTTTTCCTAGGAATTACTGTTAAAATGATTAATTTCTAATTCTCAATCTCCTCTTTTTGCATCCGGTAATTACTGTATTTATTAATCAAACTTCTGGTACTTCATCCTTCTTGTTCTGTGAAACATCTCTGAGATACATTTCAGATAATATATCTGAGAAAGATTCAGTTGGCTCTGTAAGTAACCTGGGATAAGTTTCATCACATTCTAACAACATGAAAATAAATAACTTAACCAAGTGATCTATATAATCTGAGATTTCATGCCATTGTCACTGGTATTAACTGATGCAAACCTAATCACAGATAAAGCAAAAGACTGAACAAAATAATAAAAAAACCACTGATCAGTAAACACCGATGACAGGTTTTCCTCTCCTCACCTTACTACTAAAAACATTTATTCAAAGAACTACCAATTCTTCTCACTCCTCAGATTTATGTTCCTCAGGTTCTTATCAATTATCTGAGTTCACTGAAATCTGTTTCCAGGAAGTACAGCTTTTTAATTTTGCTGTTTTCCTCTTTCTCCTGAACTCTATTGCTTCATAAACAGCCTCAGTCTCTATTTCCATGTTCTCCTTCGATTCCTCTCCATTAGTTTGGATCAAACCTACAAGAACTTTACAACATTTTGCTTTCTTTGAAGTACATATCGAAAGCTGATCATCATTGTCAGTGATGCAGTACAGGACTCTGCTGAACAGTATTTTCCTGTATTCCTTTCCCTGATAGAAATGTTTAGGATTTGGAGTCACATATCACATTTGGGGGGGGAGACAAAGTCTTGCTTCCCTGGTTTTCTTAGTTTGCTGGACTATGAAAGGACCTCCTCATGACATTGTCCACATTCTTTTACCTTTCAAATATTTTCAGTCCCTCTACACTGGCATTCTGACTATAGAAGTAAAATATTTTTAAAACATTGGTGGGTAAGTTAGAACTTATTTGCAGGTATACTGGCAACATTTCCAAAGCAGACAGGTTTTACAATGCTTATTTAGCAGGCTGAATACATGGTATGGTTTTTCATTATAAGGTTATTCTTTAAACACAATGAGTACTTGAGTCAAATATTTATAGTACTCAAAAAAGTAGCTGAAGCAAAGGGTTGTTCAGGAGTCCACCATTTTACAATGGGAAAACTAAGTGGCTTTTTCATGTTGTGTCTATTAAAGTTTTCAAACATATTCATGAATATTAATATTAGAAACAGATCAGGGCTTAGCAATAAACTATTGTTTGGCTTAGAAACAAACAATGGCCTCAGTCAATTCCCTCCCCCCCCCCTTCTTTTGTGGGAAATGTTAAGTATTCCTTTAATAGTAGGAATTCTTTTAAAATCAGTTTTAAAAGGTTTTTGTCCTTTCTCAAAACATAGGTGCTACTGTTAATTGAGCAAAGCTTTTTAGAGACCTGACACCCTTTATCCCTGAACAAAGATTACATGCACAGTAAGCTGTAATCCTTGGCTTTGCAATATTGCTTTACGAGGTTAAGAAGATGAATGTTCATTGCTTTTAATCCTTACCATGATTTACGAGGCTCTGGGCATCCTTTCCCCAGAGCATCTACAACTGTGCGGTTGTTCTGCCTGCTGCTTAAATTACAGAGACATCTGCAAAGTAAATTATGGATTGTTGTCCCACAACCAAGCTGCCTCTTCATCTCTCCTGTAGTATTTCTTTGACAACAACAAAAGGACTTTTTTGCTTGTTTATCGCTCTTGTTTTGCCAGACTGGGTGATATTATGACGACCTGGATTACTGCCTGCTATGCACACTTTCAAACAACATGTTCAGCTGTAAAAAACCACAGTGAAAAGGAGGAGAGGAATGGGCTGTGAGGGACAGGGCAGACAGCTACATAATGTTTGGTTTGTGCACTAAGGTCTTCAGAGTTCACAAATGTAGATCTTATTTTCCTCATCTTAACAGAAATTTATGTAGCTCAAACATTTGAGCACTTATACCCATTCTGAATGAAGTGAGTATACAGCTTTTTTTTGTTCTCATACCTCTCTATTACATGTTCATTAATACGATGATTTCCACATCTCTACTTACATGCACATATACCAACATAAACATATCAAACCCATATAGGCTTATCTAACCCATATGAAAAGCTGAGCTTATCCACAGTATAGATGTACATTTGTGCATCTAAAATAATCTAATCTCTGGAGTTTATACTGTACCACTGAAAATTAGATCACTTACCCTGTTTAAAAGTTTAAGGCAGATTTTTAACTATGTGCCTAATTTTATAATCTTGCATTTTAAAACTTTATTTCATAGTATATGCAGTGAGAATATAAACTCATTAGCAATATCAAGTCATGCCAAGCATGTCAAGGTTCATCTTTGTTCACACACAGGTGTTCTCAGAAGGTATTCTCCTAAGTGCCAATCTCATCAAGTTTCAGATAAAATTTAATAAAACCATTCCACATTACTTGCTCTCTATTATCCCTCTCATTATGTTTTCATACTGTCTACCTGAATGTCCTGAAACAACATGCACTCTTGATTACAAACCAGGTGCCAAAAAACCCCAACCAACCAAACAAACCTACCATTTTAAAGGCAAAGCTCATATATCATCCAAAAACCATTTTACAAAGCAGAAGTGATAGTCACATCCCGTGTTCCTTTGGCACAATTCCAACGAACCAAGTCAAGATAACAAGTGCTGATAGCATTGACATCAGAGAATCTTATTTTATATATTTGGTAGAGCCACTGAGAAATAGTCTCAGTTTCCTAATTCCTTTTGACTATGTCAGAAGCCCAGAGTTTGGTAAGAGAAGATACATAACTGAAAATTGTATTGTGCTATTTGTCCCAAAGAATAACCAGTAAAGACTGGCTTCAGCAAAAAAAAACTAGGATTCAGACACTTCCAACTTTGTGTCTGAAGTTTTCATCAGAATGTTACAGCAAAAATACATTTCAAATAGAGTATTTACATGAAGTATTTACATAAGATATATCACACAATTACCAAAATGCAGTCACATGTAAAAGAACCTGTCTTTTGTATCAGCCAGCCACAAAACTGCACTGGACAGCATAAAAGTACGTTATCCATTGAAATCAAGGATTGCATAAAATGGAATTCGGGCAGAACAATTCTTACTATAAAAAAAATATCAAAAATGGTTTTAATAAGCACAATATATAAAGGCTTTGATTTTATTTTCCACTGAAATTAAATGACAACCAGCCTTAAATGTCTTTCCACAGCTTTTGCCTTTTCCATATAACTTCATCAGAGGACAATCAGCATCCAGATCTTTCTCGCTCTACTGCTGCCTACTAATAAGCGTTCATAGCAAGCATGTAACAAAGCTGTGATACATGAAATATTACTGAATTTAATCATTCCGTGTCACCTGTACTTTTTTTCTTCAGTGTACAATGCTTCATAGACCAAATTGCTAAAAAAAAAAAAAATACAACCCCCAAAACTCACCAACCTTTGCCATCTTCTGGAGACTATGCTTCAAACTCATTTAGGCTTTTACCTCAAAATATATTAAAATTAACTTCAAAGTTATAAAATTCCTATCTGCCTCTAACTGACTTTTTTTGTCATCACCAGCATTAGATTCTTGCCACGAATATAGTAAAACCAGTTTATAGTAGATCCCATAAGCAATGACTGAAGTAGACAATGGCATATTAATAAACATGAGGAAGACTATGACATTGTTTTTTACCCCTGTGAAAGAGATTCTGCTAAGGTATGCCTTTGAAATGAGAGAAATACCATTTGACAAAAAATAAGACCCTGCAATTACAAGAAAAAAGCATAGTAAAAATAAAGCTCAGGAAGAAAAAAATAGTTCCTGTTATTTAAGGGTGCAGAACAGATGGTAAGAGGTGCTTTTATTTTCTCCAATCTACATGTAAATTGAAATAGCCTGAAAAAGGTAACATACAGCACAGGCCTTTGTAAATAGTCAATTGGCCAGTAGTAGTGCAATCTCTAGATTGAATCAAGTATTTCCGTTGAAATATGCAGTAAAGACATTAGATTCCTGGATTTCTCCAGCTCAGTTTCATGGGCCTAAAACTAATTTGTATTTAATACATAAATAACAAAATAAAAAAAAAATCCCAAAACTGAAAGGTGAGAACTGAATCCATTAGATTTAACATGATGAGTTGACTGCAATTATTATAGGGTTCTTGGAGATAAGAGAGAGATCTACAGAGTTTTTAAATGGTCTACCTGTGAATATGATGCCACATCTTCTAAGACCTTACGTAAGTGACCTTCAGACCTTAGCTGGCCTCATTCACCACAATTCTCAACTGATTGGGTCACTATAGCCTGAAAAAAAAACCAAACAAAAGTTAAATTGTCATTGTCAACAGTTGTTTCTCATGAGAATGAAAAAATTAGCAGCAAAAAACCCCAGGGAGTGTGCTATTAGGGAACTCAAACTAGCATTTAAAATAATAAATTAATAGATCAACACACAGCACTTTTTCTGTGCTTCTTGTGTGAATATGGCAAGGTGAGGAGCAGGACACAGATATCCTTTGAAGCTGATGGACCCCACTGAGCAAACATTCAGAATTAAACTGCTCAAGTTCCTTATAGCTGTCTAAAACTTGTGGGATTTTTACTGCCAGTAGGCATTACTGCAGAACATCATATTATGGCTCTGATTTGTATGCATTGCCTTGGCTGGGTTTCCTTTGTGTCAGCCATCATTCATCACAGCGTGAAAATAAACATACAAAGATTTCTTTGAAAAGGATGGAAGGGTGATAATATGAGCTAGGGACATCACATATAATGTTTTGTTCTTTTCACAATAGTTTTGCAGCCAATTTTGTCTCTACCATAATGGTATAAATCAGTATCATATACAGCGGGATGGTAATTTTTCTCATAAGTGTAAAATCTATAACTCACAGAAGCAACTTCCATAACCAGCCTATCATGAACTGGTTCCTATTACAGCTCTGAGACACATTCTTATTTGAACCTTGATCTAATGTTTAAATCATCAGGAAAACAAAAACAAACAAACAAAAAATGCTAGAAAAATTTTTCTGTTACTTCAATAGGACTAAAACTTGGAGGGTTCTTTGGTGCTTTTATTTTTTGTTTAGTTGTTTGTACATTGGAATTTCTGAACACAGATGGACAGAAAGAGAAATGACTAAGAGGGAAGAGAAAAAGGAAATTAAAAAACACAGGAGACCAAACCTAAGGCTGAAGGGATATTAAAAGAGAGTGGCATCCAGATATAAAACTATAAAAGCAGACAAAACTCAAGGGAAGACAAACAGCTAAGCTGGTGAGTATCTATTTGCATTCTTTCACACCGCAGGCAGTGTTCTTATCCAAGGGGCTACTAAAGAGAGATGTAATACCCACTCTGTGCCAAAACATTAGATTATATTAAATTAAGGCTTTTTGAAATTTGCAGATGAATTATGCAGGCAAAGGGGAATAAGCCATTTGTACAGACATTAATAACCTAAATCTCCACACTTCAAGTAAACATTAAAACAAAAGCTAATAGTATACTAAAACATAAATTGTATATTTATAAACTTATAACTTGTTCTGCAGTACTTCCACCCCCCCTCCACAGGGTCAGTACATAACTTTCAGTACCTTAGGAAGCTACAATATCTTACTGGGGGTAGGGGGGAAGGTGTGAATCACAGCATTTCCTTTAACTTCAGTAGAAGGAGTATTTATTCAAGAATTATTTGTTTTTAATTTTGATATTTTTACTACCATTCAACCACAAATTTGTTATGACCAAGCTATTTTATTCACTGAGCATAAATTTACTGTAGAAGTGATTGACTCAAATTCCAATGGCTGGCACTATTCAAATACTCAAGCCAGACAGACGTGGTGATCTTTTCTGCCCTTTAAATTCATCATATTTGGGAGGGAGGCGGCACCAGAACCAAAACTCCACACTTAACAGGAGAATTCTTTTTTACTTTCTTGGGAAGACAAACAGGATTTGAAGCACATACTTTACTCCAAGCTTACCAAACCAACTACATTCGCTTTTCTTTTCAAGTATGTACTTGTGGCCCTTACATTAAAAAATAAGTATGCCTACTGAAAAACAAACTAACAAACAAAAAAAAACAGTCCGAGGAGAGAAGAATCCTAACACTGTACAAGCTTTTTGTGTCTTGGAAACCGCTAACAGAAAATAAAAAATCCAAACCAAACCAGAACAACCTGTTCTTTCTCAGTGTTTGTTCTTCATGTTATTGAAATGGATTTGATAGCAACAATATTAACTTCATGGATCGATAACACTTGATATCAGTTTAAAACAGCAGCTGAAGCATGCATTTAGGATTGCACACATTGCAGGAGTCTAGAGTCTGCTGATGTAGAAATAAATTAGCAAGTTAGGAAAGCCAAGAAAAAAAAAAGAGAGTCTAGCTTTTTCATGTTAGCACTGCAAGTTCCTGTTTCCTTAAAAATATTGTTAACATGCAGAGAACAGCCCTAGTTATTTATTACTTGGTACCTCTTACCAAAAACATTGGCAACGAGAAAGAGATCCCAATGACTTTTACTGCAAACACGGACTGGAGTGGTTCTGTAAACCTTATCGATTTTTTTCTCAGTTGCATTGATTAAATTTGAAAAATCTTTTCTGCAAATACCCAGTTTACTTAGCTGGAGGAAAAGTACAGCATGAGAACTATAATATACAGTTTGGATTAATCATTTAGCCTGAGGAGACTGAGTGGGAACTATGGTGCCATTTGACTACACTGGAATACACTTGCATTCACAGAGAAGTTTTTGAACACATTTACAAAACAAAGGTAAAGCTACCAGGACTGTTATCATCCGTGAAGCTGCAGGAAGTACCACATGATACAGAATGTGCATATTTGGTGAAATACCGTTCACTTTGATTTACAGATATTTTTCGAAGTATAGCATTAACTGGTAGTTGTCTCACTTGTACTGCATGAAACTATGGTTGTTTACTCTTTTGGGTTTGTATATGGATGGAATTTCATGGCTTTTTTTCTGGTTGTGCCCCCTTGCCCCTGCCAGGGGGAAGGTGGATCACAACTGCAGATGGTGATGGTTCCCATGTCGGACACATTTGTGAAGCTGGCATCCAGGCCTGCTTTTCTTTTCACATTCCCTTTACACCAACATTTATTCTTCACAAACAAAAGTTTTTTGTGCAAGATATAAATTTAGGCCCATCACACACATGCAAGGTCATGTAGAAAGAACTTGATAATAGACTGAAAGGCTTTCCTATCCCTCACTTCTCCCTGTACTTTTCAATATTCTTATTTTTACATTTTACTGCACTAGTATGTTTACAGAAGTTTGGCAGTCAAACACACACTGGAAAAACAACAATGCCATGCAATTTTTAACCTCTCTTCAAAACCATAATAGCCATTTTTGTAAAGAAGAACATTTCCATCTGGGCTTATTTGATAAATATGCTCTCAAACACAATTATGCAACAACGTACAGCTAATAATGCTTTCATGTTTACTCATTCACAAATCAATATTAAAACAAGCAGCACTAACTCCTTTGCTGAAGCCTGAGATTCCCGTGATAGAATTCAGCAATAAAGCTTCCATGGACTACAGCACTGCAGAGGAAGTCTTTGTACACATCCCCCTGTATTTTCCTATTTCTTCTGCCTGCAGTAGATGGAGGCTGTTTCCCGTCATTGCTGGCAGTCTAAGGGAGATGCATTGGTTACACTGAAACAACCAGCATTGTATATCATAAAATGATCATATTTGTTTACCCTTTCAGCACTTTGTATTTTTCAAGGACTCATCTGAAAGGATTCAAAAAGATCCTATAGAAATCCAATGGGTTCCTAAAGCAGCTTTCCCCCTATGTCAAAAACAATGTAGCAACCTCTGAATCAATGTCTTTTTAGTGTAAGAAAACTTCTAATAACACAAGCATGACTTAAGTTTTGAGTGGTCCGATGTTATTTTTATTCCCACTTATGTTTTGTCTACCATAGAACTAAAAAGTACACAAAAAACTCTACTAGTGAACTCTACTAGCTGGACTAGCTAGATAATAAAATGAGATAGAGATTATACTTTAAATACTAGGGATTTTTTTGGGGGGGTGTATTCAAGTGGGGCAGGGTAGGAGTTTTTTAAAGAAAAAGAACCTAATACCTTAGAGCAACAACACATGGCAGACAAACTCTAAATTTAAAGTGATTTAAAAGAAAGAAAGATAGTGAAATATGCAAGAATAGCTAAAGCATTATTAATTTAAGCATTAACCATATAAAGGCATTGCAATACGAGCCCGCTGAAGCAACAGAACATCCTCACGGTCTGCACAGGACTCAGAAAACAGATTGAAGAAACAGGCAAACTAAAAAAAAAAAGTCAGGAGGTGTACCTATGTGAGTAACATAAACACATTCTTCATAGGTAAAAAGAGTAAAATGAAATGGATGGGGAAGGAGATGGTAAATGTAACCAAGTTTTATTCAAAAGAGTAAGAGGAGGACAAATGTAATCCTCCATCATTTTAATATGGCTCTCTGTGGTTCTTGATATTGCCAGCAAGCTAAATGATTTCTTACAGGATTAAATTATATTGGTTTCCGGCGGCATTAATTATTAACATCAGGTCATCCAATTAAGGAGGGAAAAATACAATGTGACATAGACAAGCAGTTGTAAATCTTTAGTAGCTCAATTCAGGTATGAATCATCCATTGACTCAAAACAGAGCAAGCACAATTCCAAGGTCAAATAGATTCATATAAAGTACTTGCTTCACAGTTTTCTGTGAATAGCAATTTGACAAAAAAAAAAGTAAATCTCCATTGCCACACATTTTTTCCTACTGAAAACAGTGAAAACAATCCAAATTCTTATAAATGAGAAATACCATTATAAAGGTGTTTAGAGTTGTGTTACATATAAAACTTTCACATTTATGAATTTCAATGAGATGCGTCACATGCACAAAACAGGAATCCAGAGTTTTTAAATCCTTAGCAAGAACCTGTGGTGCTTTCAATGTGCCAGTAGACTGCAGCTTCTCACGGGCCAAAATACTTCTGAGGCTAAGAAAGTAAAGAAGTTTCCTTGTCCTTTCCTTCCTTAAACCCCTGACAATGGCAGTAGCTATTTTTGCAATGAGAGTACCAGTTCACTAGGAACTGGAATGAAACCAATCACCCATTTCACATGGCAATTGCACTGCTATCAGAGAGTAATGATTTTCAGTCACTACTGACTTGGCTTGAATCTGAACTACCAGCTCAAAGGTCAAAAGCTTTCTAACCAATTATCAATCTCCTGGTCCATCCAGCCCCCTCTATTATCTTGATTTCCTTTTGAAGATTAATGCTGTTGCCATAGTTTAATCAAATAAGCCTTTGGCTCTGACATTTACTTCCATCCTACAGCTGCTTCTTCAGAGATGCATCCAGAAAACCATAATAAAATTACTACTATAAATATCGCCTAAAAATTAAATATTGACCATTCAAGATTCATTTAGGAATTAAGACAAAGAACTCTGTCGCTACACTGAGTATTATTTTATGGTCTCTCAAACGAATGAATTTTGTCTGAATTTTCAGACACAAATTCATGTGGTTTCAAACATCCAGAGCTTAATGTGGCATATAAAAGGGTTTGGTCTTACTGATTAGACATTCAATATTTTCAAAGAATCATTGGAATACATATAAAGAATCGACAGCTGGACTTCTGAATATCATCTTCCAGACTCCAGCCTGGATGCCTTAATCTCCAGCTCCAATACAGATGTCATTCAGTACAAGGATAAGGATGACAGGATTACCTAGGATCATTCTGGACTGGTTGTGATACTAGCCAACAGTTTATTGCTATCTCCAGATCCAGAATATCATTATTTCCTTAGATGTTTTTTAGTGTTCCTCATCCCCTTTCATATCACATATCTGCCTCATGAGAAACGAGAAGTTCCTTTTAAATTTCTACTAAGAGAAGAAAAAAAAGACAAGAAGAAATTTAAGATCATTTCTAAAGATATCTAGTTTACTTCTCAGAATAAATCATCCTGGCCTCTCAAAATATTTTTAAGTATTTTGCTTTTGGAATAGCTCACAGAACACTTGTGCTGAATGCATTTTTCAGGAACAACAGGGAACTGATGAAGAATTTACTATACATAAATTCCTCTGCAAAATGATGCCATATGTCTACTTGGTTAATGACTGTAGGAACATAATCTGTCTAAGTGGAAAAACAAATGGGTATTTCCTTGGTCTCTCACCATTCCCTCTGTACACACCTACTCACACACACTCACAAGGGTACATGCACATATCTAATTTCTTTCTACTAAATAACAGATTTTTAATTACATGTTTTCTTTTAAATTTAGCACATTTAGCATTGCTGTTTTTTCTTTCCTTGCCTTTTAGCAATTCTAATTGATTTGCTTGATAAAAATACTAAGTCTGAAAAAAGTAAGAGGAATGTTGCCTCTGCTTTCACTCTAACAGTATTTGCACTGACCACGTGAGCTATGTAAAGAATGAATAGCATTTAAAGAAGTGTAATATACTGAAGCCACATGTTCTCTTTTGAGATAGAACATTACTATGCTTTTTCTCATCTTATTATTGTAACATAACGGATTCAAACTGAATTCATAAGGTGTCCATTACCTAGCACATTCAAGTACTTTCCAGCCCAAAATTTATTTTTATAGTAACAGTGGAAAACACCATTTTGAAAACAGGATGAAAATGTAATTCTGCATCATCCTCAGAACTATTCAACAGAAGTTTGAATGAACAAGCAAACAGCTTGCTTCAGTTTCAGTGAAGCAGCTGAAGCCATGGTACTGTGTTTGCTCACATAGAGGAACAAGCGCTCTGAACAGAAGTAGTTAAACACCACCTGTACGTACAATGGCAACTTTGTGCTGTGTTTTACAAACTTCACAGGATTTGAGATCATTTTTATTATCACTCTGTAGCTGAGATAACCAAAATTGCTTGCTTTCTTCTGAAAACATCTGCTTAACACAGTAAGTTTTTTCAGTGCATTACATTTTCAGTGCATTGCATTTTTATTTCTCTGAAGCCACAACATTTCTGTGATGTTATGAGGGCCCAGGGGTTTTCCCCAGAACTGCACTTGAACCTTTCCAAATGTTCCACAGTGTGCATATAGTCTGTCCACTTACAGGTCTTGGATTAGACTCCAGAGCTGAAAATTAAGTTGCAGAGGAACATGCTACAAAGCTGTAGTCATGGGTAGTGGTACAAAAGAACAACCTGGGCTTATAATATATATATATATATTTTACATAAACTGATTATGTTAATCATAGCTACAGTAAGTCACTGTTGCTATGATACTAACAGATAGGAGGAATAAGGAGGAATGAGGTAGGTGGCTAAATTAAATAATGCAAGTATAATCCTTGAAATTAATCAGACGTACACTTTTGATAATGGCTGCAAACACTTGGTATGTCCAGAGACAGAATGAGGCTGAATATAATGCTGTGTTGACATGGTGCTCAACATGAAAAATCATCATTCATTGATTTCATAACATTTTTGCCCTATCTTTAAAAAAAGAAACTCTTCCAATAGCATGATGGCTCCCTATGCAATGCCTTTGTACAATTGCAAATAATACCAGATATTTTTGTTTATTCCTACCATTATGTAATAACTTTTCAAACTTCCCAATTTCATTTCTCAATGACACATACATATAATTAAATACTTCAGCATTACTGGGATGCAAAAACACCAGAAAGCTTATTTTAAAATTGAAAAAATAAAATTAAATCACTGTTCAAAATATTTGGTTGTCAGTTATGTCTTATAACGAAGTTAAAATATCTTTCTTTCACTTCTGCGGTGAGAACTGTTCTAGCACTTCTATTAAACATAATGACAACGTTAATAGTGTTTTATTCTGCCATTACATGCACAGCTTCTTTGGCTATGCCCATTCCTGGGGGTGCTAGACCTCATTTTTGATTTGTAAGTTTTTCGCCAATAGACAGTCCAGCTTAAAATTGTTATGTGGTTGCTTTTGGCAAGTAAAATTTCAAACAGAGTAAAATATTTTGGCAAGTTTATTTCTGAAGCTATTTCTGGAGATGCTACAACAAAGTCACCAGAAACTAGCTAGTGACTTTCTGGTGTTATCTGGATATTGATTGCAGTGTTCCTTTGTAATTACATAGTGCTGTTACCTCTGGTCAAAAGATGATTAGTAGACGGTTTTAACAATTTCTAGTCTAGATATAATTTTTCAAAATTATACTGTTATTAAAGCTCAAGTTTTCCAGTAAGAGAGCCATAGAGTCTCAAAGGAATCAGTCTACTGCTTGGTTGGAGCAGCTCGGGAAAAGCAGGTTTTCTAACATCACAACAGCAGAGTATGAAGAAACTACTGTGCTCACCAACCAGAGCAGGTAAACAATTACAGACCTAAATACCTAATGACCGTGATTTGCAAGTTTTAAAAGACCAACTTTCCTGCTAAAAAATTATGAAACCATAAATATAAGAAAGGGTATCTCAAAAGAGTTTACATTTTGACAACTAATAACGGCAGTTCTATAGTCTTGAAAGTTAATTGTTTAAAACAAAAAATGCATCACAATTTCACAGCTTAAAATCCCACATTCACAAGCAAAATCCACTTTATTATCAGCGATTCACAATGTGGTCTATGAGATTCAGCTCTTACATGAGTTAGGCACTAGCTATTTTACAGATAAGTATTGTAGTAAATTAAGGTAAAATAAAAATGCTGGGGTTTGCAAATAAAAGCTAAGCCCAAGATACACATGTAATACACATTTTTAAAATATAGTATTATGTGCAAGTATGAGGAAATCTTATTTTGAAGAGGCTGTGCACTAAAATTCTGTGGTTAAGCCTAAGTCCTTCCAAAAGCCAGTGGACACAAGGAAGGAAGGAACCAAACCTCTGCAGACTCAATACCTAAATATGGTCTCAAAAATGCAAGCTTTTCTTAACCTCAAGGGCAGGAATAGCAACTACAGGAAGGACAGTAGTTTACTAATTAACAACATGTTTCCATACTCTATTCTTGGCAGATTGTGCAAGAACATGTACATTTTAAGGGGGGGAAAAAAAATAAAAGAAAAAAAGAGACGCTGATTCTTCCCCCCCACTCACCAAAAAATAGTATTTCACTAGAAAGTTTCCCCCCACAAGATGTCTACATTATAAATTAGAAAATATTTTACGATTCATTTCCTTTAATAAAAAAAAAAAAAAAGCATCGTTTGTACAAATGTGGTGACAATAAACATGCCATTGGAATAGTTAAAAAGCAGGTTCACTGTATCACGTGCAGTATTAGTTATCAATATAAAGAAAAACCGTAACAAGCCCTCACAAAACATCCAATGCCTAAGCAGACTAATAGAAATCAAGCAAACTAAAGTACACCCCAAAATCTGCTCATTTCTTTCAAATTAGTTTCTCCCGTTCTAGAGTTTATTAAATATAACACTGATAAAAAAACACCTGCAAAGATAAAATCCTACGGCATTATTCCTTCTAGATAATGGGATTTGGAAGTCATTGAGCAGTGGCATGAAGCAGAAGTAGCCCAAATGTCCTCTGGAGGATCTGAAAAAGTGGCAGACGTCCATTTAACTGTGATGCCAACAGCCACAACTACACAGATGTAGCAGAGAGGGAATAGGTACAGTCCTAAATGCAACCCAAGATTCCTTTTGCCTGCCTTCCTCCTACAACTATATTAAAAATGTAGTGGCAACAAAGGGCTTTCTGCTGCTGATCTTCTGTGTAAGGTGAATTTCACTCTTGATGACTATTTTGCTTCAAAACATATTAACAAATATAATAGAATTCCAAGTTGGTTGGGATTTTAGTGAGACTGAAAAAGCCCCACATGTATGTGAGTTTTCCATAAGGCAGAAAATTTTTATTTTTTATTCTTGCCTTTCTTGCAAATAAAGTGGAATTCAACTGTTCCAATTACAGGCTATAATTATTTACACTGACACAGAAAAAACTAAGCAGCCAGAAACTATGTTCAACAATATAAAAGCTTTGCTTAGGATTTTATAGAATATTTTTATTAATCTGAATTGTAAAAGATCTTATTACTTGCTTGAAATTTACCATTTTAATCCATAAAGTTAATGGAGTTTTATATTACTTCTATATTTCTATGTTGTATATGTTTTCACATGAAATTCCTAACATGTAAAATCATGTTAATGTTGGGAAAAACTCCTTCCTATGAAACAATTTTCCCAGAGAGTGAGATTATAAATTACAGTAAAGGTATAACAGTAGCACATCACCTTGTTATTGCCAATTCAAGGGCACACCTGGAGATTCAGATGGCTGGGGAAAAGTCCACAGCTGTGGTAAGTGTTGTGTCCTATTACAATTTCATGACAAGCAGAGTAGTAGTTTTACATACGAATATACCGACTGCATAGCGTGAAAACTTTATGATTCACTTAACTACCAAACATTGGAGGAAGACACTATGCATAAGGGGGGGAAAAAATAAGAGATATTCTGGAGCAGAGGTAATGTTCTTGTTTCTCACCAGAGTAAGAACCACAGACCTTTTATGTCTGCAGCAAGTCACTGAGACGAGAATAATTTAGCTTAATCCAGCTGGAACAGTAGAACAAACAAACAAAGCAAATCACGCTCTTCTCTGTGTTTTCCTAGTTCACTGAAGCAAGCATCACTGCCAGTAACAGCATTGTCTGAGGCAAGGAAGTCAAACTGAAGTGTTTAATGAGACACTAGGCATGTCTTGCAGTTCTATTAAAATGTAGCTACCGACCCAAGTTTCCTCTCGGTGCTGAGAGATGCACCCATTAGCAATGCTCACAGAATCCTTGATAGGGGGAGGTGATGATGGTCCTTTAATATTTTTATCTTCAGGAGTATGGATCTGAGACAGAACAAAGAACTGGAGGATAACCCTATTTCTGATTCCTTTCTCTTCTCTGTGCAATGATATATTTTGTTCCGTCAAATCAAACCTCTCGCCCAGATTGGGAGCAACAGCAACGCACCTTTGACACTGAGACTGACAACTAACTCCATCAGCCACTAATAATGGAGAACACATCATGAGCCAGGAACGGATATGCATTTTGGCCAACCATGGGCAAGCCATTGTTAATTATCTGGGAACTCCATTTAAGTTTCTAGCTGTCGTTTCCAGTTAGGAGCTAGGTTTGACCCTAACTTTCACATCTAAGGGACTCATAACAGAACACGTGCACACCCTACAGAACTTTTGCTGCAGGTAACCTAATGCCTTCCCTGTAGGGCAGCTGCTCCAGCCTTGGTGACTGGGAATCCTCAAGCACTTGACCTGCAGGCTCCTTATTGATGCATGCAGGTGATTTCAAAGATATTGGCTTGTACTTCTTTACTAATTACTTTTATTCCAGAGTAAGCATAAGTTCTGTTTTATTTCAGTTAAGCTACCTGTCAGTCTTTTAATCTTGTTCTTGCTGTATGAATACACAACTTCTGTAGTAATCTGACTGCAGAACATGTGCGCGCACCCTTCTGCTTCACCTAACAGAAAAAGCAACAGCTATTCATTTTATTTACGTGTATGTCACTATAAAACTTCTCATCATTAGGGGTCTATCCTGCCCATTAATCTATCAGTATGACCAATTCTTGGTCCCAAGTAGCCATATTTACATACTCGTGTCATCCTGTGGCAGTCACCCATCAAGTCCCCTTTCTATACAGCATCCTGTTGAAAAACTAACTAAAAGTCCCAGAACGCCTGATGTCTGCTAAATACAAATTTCAGCCACTTCGCTATCAGAAAGAACAAAATTAGTGGGCTGGATTTCAACTTAAGCATGGTAATTTTGTCTCAGTGTATTATTAGTGTATTATAATTTCCTGTTATGAGTGATGGGAAGAGACGGAAAGTCACTGAAGTCTATGATACATGTTATATGAGATCAGCTTTGAGAAAAACACCACTATCTTTGTTTTATCATCACTTGAAAGAACGAAAGCCTACTCTAAAAAACACAAAAATTCTAGAAAAAGAATATTTTGGAATGGAATTTTTTTTTTTTTAATTTTTTATTTTTTTAAAACCTTTCAGTCTTATGTATGGAGAGGATTTTTGGAAGTGCATTACAGCATTGCCACATTACACAATTAGTTTTTCTTGGCATATTTACTAAGCTCACATTCAATAAGAAAGTGATAGCCAGTGCTTCATCTGCTAGAAGACTATTTTACATTAGCAAGGATTTAATTTGGCTACAATAAATCTCTTCCATCTAACAGGGGTTTTTAACCTATTTCTTCTCCTGTTTTAGTTCAGAGTCAGGACACTAGTAAAAACCTGAGACTGCTTGAAGCCTCTGCAATTGCATTGAATGAAACTGATATATCAGAGTGGCCAGAGGCAGCTGCAACTGGTGGGAAAGGATGGTACTTCACCATACTTCCATCATGCCCAGCCAGTGGCATTCAAGCACTACAGGAGGACTCTCAGTCACCAGACAGTTCCTGGGGCAATTCCTAGTGGTGGCCACCAGGGGAAGGAAAGGGTAAAGACTTCCGCACTCAACAATCCTAGACTAACACTGACCAGAGTGAGTTTGTCTGTACGGTGACAAGGACACCACAAATTAATAAAAACTGAAATAACAACATTACTTTTGTCAGCACACTGACATGACAATTCTTGAGAGAACTCACTCATTTTATTCATTATTGCTTTGCAAAGGTAGTTGAGAAAATTCAGTAGAAACCAAAGATACTTATTACAAACTATTCTATTTGATAGACATTTCCTCAGATTCAAATGAGGTTGGTAAATCACATTGTCCTACTGATCACTAAACATTTCAACTTCAAAATCATCTGTTTACATACAACATACAGTTCAGATACACATTAGATTAAGGTCAAATGTTACTATCTGTAAAAGTTTGGTTGGCATTTCTTAGCATTTACATATTACTATTCAAGTTTGATTTGGCCCTATCTGTAAGACAACATGCAAAAGACCCCTCCAAAATCCCCAGTTTCCTGGGACTACATTGATTCTTTCTGACAGTGACTATCCAGGAGAGCAATACATTAAAGAAACACATACAAACAGAAGAGCTGAAAAAAAAGACGATTTGAAAAGTTTCCAACACTAGCATTTTAAACAAAACAAAAGAAAAACAAAACAAAAAAAAAAAAACAGGAAAGGTGGGGGGCTGCAAATAAGATTTGTTGGAAAACTGACAAAACTTTTACAGCTGCACTGCCAGGTGGAGCATTATGTTGCATTACAGGGAAAACTGTCCATCTAACACTTAATACCATTGTTTTCTCACAACATGAAGTGAAATTTTGGAAGGGTTAACAGGTAAGTTAACAGCAATGAATCCTTGTGTCAGGAAAAGCTTTAGCTGGAAGATTTGTTACTGACTGGTAAAAACACTTTCTTGGCATCTCTAAACAAGCAACTACCCAGTTCCTCAAGGATTCATGAGGATGGATAATGGATGTGTTTTTCTTTCACTTTCTCTTGGTAAACACCAAATAATTTTGGGACCCATCACAAGAAATGCATGAAAAATTAGTTTGAAATATATTTAAATAGTAACCTAGCAATTTTACAAACACCTGTTATGAAAGTGATCAATATAACAAGATTTAGTTTACTGAAATTTTCTCTAGTTGTGTTTTTAATCTTTGAGTCTAGAAAACACTGAAAGTACAAAATCACCATTTTAAATGTAGTTTTGAATTAAAGCTCTTCATAGCAGTAAGAAATCTTTCTGTATTAACAAGCCTTTCCATAAACAAGATACATTAAAGAAGTCATTTAATATCCTAACATTAAATCCAAACACTGATTTATGTTGCTCCACATCTTGGATTCCTTTTTTTTTTTTTTTTTTTTTT
>VUYV01000003.1:3599172-3668159 GCA_008711295.1 Anarhynchus alexandrinus
AAAAAAAAATTCTGGGAAGAGAGGTGTTTCATTTTTGATATTATTTGAGTAGACAAATTATGAACTAAATTTCATCATTCTAGCGAGCATCATGGAGGAAATTAAAATTATTAGATGGTATTATATTGTTTCATTTTTGTGAAACTGAGGTTTATAACTGCTAATGCACAGATCACCTGACTGTCTTGTCTTATTTTAATGTGGATTTTGATAGGAGTTTCAGGCAAATACAAATTATGCAGAAAACCTATTATAGTCAATTGTGTGACTGTTCTCTTATTTAAAATCAAGATTAACAATGAAACAAAGTTGAAGGGTAGGTGTGGTAATGTGATTCTTAGATCACCTGGAGGTAGTGTCTTCTTAAAGACATACATTGATTAAAAAAAAAAGGCATTGCATTAATTTCTAAAACTTATCATATTCAGACCCCCTGTCCATGTTTCCTAATTATTAAAGGAGAAGCACTCATCTAATAACACAGATATAGCTTGGACAAGGAACCATCACTTGACACTCAGATGCCAGTAAAGAAAAGAAAGGAAAAATGCAGCAGCAGCCGCCACCGGAGCGGTATTTCACATTGGTATTCTGAAGGGAAGCATTACTGACACAACATTACAGGAACTATCACAGTTACAGGCCAAGGGAGTAAATTAAAAACAGTATGATAGCTGTCTTCACATTTTTACAAGCCAAGCAACATGATACTTGGTATTGGGTTCTGTTTTGGCAACACATTTTTACAAGCCTGATGCCATGATTAAACTGAGTAGTCCTTGTGCCTTTGCTGCTCAGGGCTGGGGCAGCACAAACCACGCACACAGCTTCAGCTCTGAAGCTTTCCAATTACAACAGGAGCCCATGAAGTTTACCTATATGATAAAAAAGTTTTGCAGAAAAGATTAAAGGCTAACTCTGTGAAAACTCTTCTTCAGTGACCCTCTGCCATTTATTTTCTCTCATAATGACTAGCTCCCTTAAAACTAGATTAGCTCTCTTTCCTTATCTAAAATGATGAAATATGTCTACCATATCTAAATGTCTCTTGGTATGAAGAATGAGACCTAATAATACGCTCTGAGACAAAGAAGATTCTGAAGCCAGTAGACCTGGATAGTACAAATACAGTGTAAATACAGTGCGTTTACATTGTAGAAACATGCTAATGTAAAAGTGCGCTGTTTGGTTTTTTTTTTTCCTGTGCATTTTGTTACAGACTCTCAAAGCTTTATCAGGTATGTACTACTAAGAGAATATTATTTTTTCTTATTCTGGTAATCAGAGAAAATACAGATAATTATGGAAACAACAGATAAATATTGAATCAGTAAACAGCCAATATGCCTTGACTGTATATCTGCAATAAGACACTTCAGCTTTTTCTCTGTTCCTTGTAATTAATATGTTGTGTCTGTGCTCAGCTCCATGGACAATAAAATTATAACCCAAATTCTTCCCTGTGTACTTGTGTTTTAGTAGAAAACTAAATACTTTAGTTTTGTCAGGGAACCCATAAGGAAGACAATGAGAAAAAAAAAATAAATGTATTCAACATGTAGACATTTTGCTACAAAAGACTGAACGACAGTAAAAATGGAAGTGAAAGCCTCCCCACCATTCTTAAAGTCTCAAATCAGCCTCATGTGTTACTTACACAAGGATGAAATTTCTAGGGGTTTTGCTATGATTAAGGACAGCAGTTTTTTATGTATTCAAAAGGAATAACTTCCTGCTGTCATACAAAATAAGAACTGAAACCTGAGAATTGTAGTAGTAAGTTTCACAGCATAGTAAAGAAAGTGAAAAGCTAAATAATTTTAAAATAAATTACCAAGTTCTCTATAAAAAAAGATGCAGAATGAAGAGTTAAGATAAAAGTTCTGATTCCGCATAAAAGACAATTATCTCTTCAGATGAAAAACATTTATTTACTTTATGATCCTAGTGTACAGCAATGTGAGAAAGGATTACCTACCACTGTTCCCAAGGGATATAGTGAGAAGTCCGTTATGAATATAGACAGAAAATATTTTGTTTTCCTCTCTACAGTCTACCACAGAATCCAACTGGTATAAAAGGAGAAGCAGAAAGCATAAAAAGAAAACAGAAACACACACACCTAATTAAGATAAAATTTTGAGATACATATGCATAAAGGAGTGGGAGCAGTTTAACGATCTGGACTAAATTTGAATTACAGTCCTTGAAATGAATCAAACATAAAAGAACTCCGATAAGAAAAGGATTGTACAAGTTCCTTGTGTACTTCTGCCACCTACTGGATACTGCTGAAAGACGACAGAAATTAGGTATTAATATCACATTCAGTTTGCTGGCAGAATTCCAGCAGAAATCAGTCTCCATGTACTGCCTGATAAATTAAAAACTGATATATAATAATACAACTGGGTGTTCCAGTCTCCAGAAACTGCTACATCCACAAGCATAGCTCTTCCTCTCCTTCAAGACTTGCAAGAAAAATGTATCAAGCTGCCTTGACCAACTTCTCCATTCTACCTGGGTCAGATTCCTGGGAAGAGTTTTGCTGAAATTAGTAAACTTAAGCATCCAATTTGCATTGGGTGTATGCAAAGAATCCCCCACAACTACAGAGCATCAGTAGAAAGATTTAAGATACTAAGTGTCTCTTTTTGTGGTCAAGACACACGAAAGAAGGTTCATTGTCAAGTCAACTGTCTGGTTAAACACCCTCTGGTTATAGGAGTGCCTGGATGTTTCCCCAGAATTATTTCAAAAAAATTATCACAATCAAAAATGGCTGCCAAAAACTGTAATTCGGAAAAAAAAACCAACACACAAAAACCAAAACACAAATACTTTAAAATTTTCTTTTTAAAAATGGTAAATTAAAGTTGAGGTTTGTCAGAGGGATTTAGAAGACTGTAGTCAAACTGTAAAACCTATTTGCTCTGGGTCACATGCACTGGGCTGTGCATGTTCCCATTCATTTAGCCTTGAAATCTACATCAGCAACCAATAGAGAACTCCTAACTTAAGATTTAACTCTTAACCACTAAAAAAAAAAAAAATAAAAATTCTTTCTTCATGGAATTGTTCTTTCTACAAGACTAAGTTAACAATTACAATATCCCGGAGGAGTCACACAGAAGATGCAGCTGAACAGAGATAAGCACTGTAAACAACCATCTGATCTGTCTCCAGATTCAAAGGAGCACAGCAAAATTATGTCCAAGCTAACCACGTTTGCGTGCCTTGGAAATCTTGAGGTAAGTTGTATGTTCAGCAAATTTAACAGAAGCCACTTCGCTTGTTAATGCTAGAGAATCTGCTAACTAACCCAGCCCTGCCCAAACAAAGCCCCTGTGGACTCTGGAAGGGGATAAGGTCACCACAGCCCACATATGGAACTGACTGGGTTGCTTCTCCCTCTGGAAAATGGAAGCACTTCATGGGATTGCACTTTCGCTAGAGGACCTGGACGCACTTGGTGCACAATGCAGGAGAACAAGGAAATCTAGTGTGTACCTCAAGGAGATTTAACCTTAGGGGAAAATAACCCTTGATTTGAGTTGTATGTTACAGGACCTGTTATAGCAGGAACCATCTGAACCAATGGAGGATAAGTCTCACAGGAAAAACTGGGCAAGCCCAGCAGTGACCCAGCCTGACCTGGCTTTGGCACCCAACAACTCAACAAAATGTGCTGCTTCTCCTGTCTTGAGCACTACTTAAGCAAGACTGAAAACACAGAGACAGAAATTAATCTACAGAAAAACATGGAAGTAAAATAAAACAACAAGAAAACAAACCACCAAAAATGGAAGAATGCTAAGAACTCCATACTTATATTTCCTGTAACAATGAGAATAACATAATTCATTATTCCAGAAGACTGACTTCCATGTCCAAGAACTAGTCAGAAGTGTCACACTGCATGTAATTGTAAAAATTCATGCTCTTCTGCTGTAGTCTAGTCCTAAGATGCTATTGTAATGTCATAGAAATAGCTGAAAGATTTTGATAATAAAGTACCTCAGTGTAAATTTATATTACCATTCTGGAAAGTTTTTTTGAAGATCAGTGGATCTGAACCATCAGCCTCCACTCGTTCCAACTATTCTTACCCAAAAATAGACTCTCTCCTTAGAGCTGAATTCATAGCCCTTCCCCACCAACTGAAAAAAATCTCAATCTTTTTTTAAAGTCTGGAAAACAGCAAGGTACTGCACAGTTTCCAGAAAGCAAATTAAGTGTTTTTGAAAATATTTTTGTACAATTGAATAATATTTTTAAAGAATTAACTCCTTGTTAAACTTAAGTAGATTGTGCAAATTTGCCTTTTACCAAAACATGGGTCTGTATACTAGTTGTACAGTGCTTTAAATAAAGTCAATTTTTAGCATTCATCTAAACTAAACATTGCAATAATTCTATTGAGTAACTCAAAAGCTGCAATGATAAAGAAGGCATAATTTAAAATAAAAAATTACTAATTTTCTATCACTGAATCCTAAATTAAAAATAATCTATGGCTGGACTTCCCCAGGGTTAACAGTTGAAATATGTATACCACACATTTACAGTCAGAGGCTTGCAGAATGTGGCTTGAATTTCATGCCTTTGTATACCTTTCTCTTAGAGTAGTGTACAATATCAGGGTTTAACATAGTCTTGAAATATTCTTGCTTTCCTAAACTGGATTTGGCAGTGCAAATTAAGATTGAAAAACTGGACAGATTTGAAGACGTTAGCTCATCTCAGAATTTAAGAATGCCAAGTTTTAATCTTCTATTCTGCAAGATCTTACTGTTCATACTGTAACAAAGTCTACATATGCATCCCATTGGTGGTACCCCTTTAAAGCCATATCGCTGTGCTGGTTCGGTTCTCCTCCTGACAATGTTTTTCAGCAATTCATTATGTAACTTGATTAGAAGCATTCTAAAGGGTGGTATTTCTACAGCAGAAAGACCCAGCTAGCTTTCCAGTTACCGTTCATATGGTCATGAAGGAAAAGTAATTACTTGCAAGGTAAGTAGTTTATCTGGCAAGGGAATATAGTTTCAAGTTTTTGAAATTTAAGAAACTCACATTCTGTCATGGCCTAAGGTCTTAATCAGCTCTGTAAAGCTTGACATTTAGGCCATCAATTATATGTACACCTATAAAGTTAATTTATTAGAGCCTCCATGCAATAATCACAGTCAGGACACCTGATCACAGAAGTACTTCAGTATAACACTAGCTAGCCACCTAGAAAGTAGAAACACAAAATATTTATGAATAGAATTTTGCACAAATTCAATCTCCAATTATGCACTCATTTTTCTCATGCAATCACATGCCTGACTGGATTTCCAAGTTCTTCTCTTCTCTCCATGCATTTTTGCAAATATCTCTAAACATTAAAAACAATATGCAGCAGCAGCAGAACTTTAAAGCTTATTTAATACGGTCACATTTCACCAGTTTTTATTGTCTACTGGATTTGGAGCTGAGCTAAGCATTAAGAAACTGCATCTGAAGGTTTGCGTAGTTAACCTCAAAAGAACATAAAACAAACCGTCTATATCAATAAAGACTTATTGCATCTCAGTTTTGGGGGCTGGGGGAGGTCTTTTTCTTTTTCTCTTTTTTTTTTTTTTCTTTCCTGTAGTGATTTTTACTCACCAGAGACTCACCAGTTTGCATGTGTATCTCGGTCTGAGGTAAAACAGAGCCAATTTTCTGTTCATTAACTTCACTTTTTAGCTAAGGCTCTTCTAACTACTGGGTCTTTATCTCACTGGCTGGGTCAGTCTGTTTATAAAAGCATCTCATTTTGCTTTACTAACGTGATGGCAGTAGCAAAATCAGAGCGTTCATATGGATAGAAGCGCTTACATTATATCACCACACTAACTAGCTTTGCTTATAGCAATGGCCCTAGATAAGAAGTAGGTTAATCTCCTATAGCCCAGCTGTACTGATGCTCAATGGCAGCGTTGCAACTGGCAAAGAAAGTGCTGGGGCAGCTGGAGATACCCTGCAGAAGTCTGTCTTCACTGCCTTTCCAATACCACCTTCCACCCAAGCTAATTAGCAAAGGCCTAAAACCTTATTAATGGAATGGCATAAGTTGTCCTGGGCACCACATCTGTTTGTCTCAAATACATGAGATGCACAGAGTCTAAATTCATGTCAGATTGAGAGCCTAATAACTTGTAAATATATTTTCTCCCTTCCAGATTACAGGTGGGATATATGGAAATCCAGAAACAAGTAAGAAACTTTAATGTGGACAGACTAGAAAATCTTGCCAGTTACCATGTTCTCTTCTGAAGGACTGAACTCTGATTTATGGCTTAAAATCATAACTTTATTTTCACAGGACATGCAGGTTTTTACAATGAAGATATTGTTAAGACATGTTCTACCTTGGGTATTTATATTCTGTGTAGCATGGTTTCAGCGAGTTATGACACAGACACTCAATCTGCAGTGAAAAGATAACAGCAGATCATAAAACATCAGAAGACAGTCTGTACTTATTGTTAAAATTGAGCACAACACAAAAACATGCACAGGTATTTTCATATATTTGCCAGACATTTCCAATGCCTGCCAGCAGGCATAGTTAGACCTTGTTTCCAAGTGCTCTTAATACATACATAAAATGGAAGATGTCAGTAAAATTAGTTTTGTTCAACAAAAAACATACAGTGTCCTATGAGGCCAAAGCATTTACCATCTTCATTTCAAGGGGAAAAAAAGAAAAAAAAATTCAAATCAAGGTGGTCTGCCTAATAAACACTTTAAAAAAAAATGTTAACCTAAACACTTGCTCCTGTAACAGTATTGCCTGGTGTTTCCCTCAGCATTTCATCTTGTCCAAAAGGATGTTAGCACGGGATATAACTCCACACTTCCTACACAAGAGACTTGCCAGAAAGGTAAGTTACATCAAATCACTTTACATTATAACAATGTTACCTTTAACTGACAGAAAACACTTCAGGAACTTCTGGGAATGACGATGAACAAGTCTTTGTCAAGTCTTTGGACATATCTGTTGTCTATTTTACATATTGTGAAGGGTAGCATCTTTTTTTTCTGGTTGTCCATAATCTAGTGCACACTTAATTTTGTTTGAAAGGATGCATGTGCACAACAAGAATTGCTGAGCTTGTGTGTTGTGTTAGGAGAGACATGCTGGATAGGTGGAGAGATGGCCTTGAGAGCAAGTGAGGATGCTTAGCCGGGGAAAGCTTTCTGGAGCACAAGGCAGGCAGAAACAGCAACACAGCACGGAAGGAACTTGCAGAAAGGGTGCACGTTGGAAGACTCCTGAGAAGATAAGACAGCAGATGTATCACCAAGTTCTCAGAGGCAGCAGAGTGATTCTCCTAAGGATCTAGAGATGGATGTGTGAAGAACTGCAAATAACTTGGAGAGCAAGGCCATGGGGAAAAAAATCCTGCTCTACAAGGGCAGAATGAGCGGGGATACACTGATTCCAGTTCCTTTTGTTTCCAGCTGTCACAAATTGAATTTTAATTTTTTTTGAACAGCTACACCTTGCTCTACTTGGTGTCTTATTAAACCTCAGTTGGAAGCCTTTCAGCATTTTTAGTACATTTATTTTAAAGAAAAGGTGCAGGCAGATATACCCCAAGATTCTGACTGATTTGGACCTTGTCAAAAATATGTATGTAGAGTAGCAATTAACATTCTATAGAAGTCATAGCCATAGAAGAGTGAAATTTTCATTTGTATCCTACAACAGTATTGCACAATCCAACTCCATGGATACTGCTACTAATGCAGGAGTTGCAAGGTAAACCTGATCTTCCTCGGTATTGAAACAGACATTTAAAACTGACAAGGAATTACTTAATTACTTCTAAAAAGGAATATATAAAACAGTAGTATTCATTGCTAATAAAAAAAATGAAATAGGAATATTTTGAAAGATAGGTTTGTTTTCAATATTTTAATACAATTGCAGTCTTAAGATGAAAGAAGATACACAATGTAGAAAGCTAATCAACTTCAAGTATGAAGACGTTTCACCCATTAATTATATAAAAGGGATAGCAGCAGTGTAAGCTTCCACAGGTACCACAGGAAGGAAATTCCAAAGCAGGAATGCTGTACAGCCTCCTTGCTCAGAGATGACATTTTTAAGAAAGGGGAAGAGTGAAGGCTTTTTCTTCTCAGACTGCCTTTACAGTTCTGCAGCACAGAACATATTTTCAAAATTTTCTCCTCAACTACAGACATCAGAAGAATGCTTTTTTAATGAAACCTAGGATTCATCTGTTCCTTTATTTCAGAAGCCAGGGTTTTAGAAAAACAGCTAAATTTACAGTGTATGGCAAACCTTACAATTAAAATCATCAAGTGTGACGACCTCTGCAATACCCAAGACCCAAATAAAGTTACTTCTAAGAACAAAAGTGTAGAACACCTCTCTTCATGTCCTACTTTCAAATTTTCAGCAGACTACCACCAACAGGACTAAAGAGAAGAGTTTTAATTTGAAGAATAAACATGCAGGAGACGGTGGGGAGAAAGCTGTTTCCTTCTTTGAATTACCTTTTCAGAGCTCTTATAACTCAAGTGTTTAGACTGGCTAAAACTGTGTAAGAGACTCAGAAAGAGCTGGTTCAAGCTTAAAGTGAAAATTCCTAGATATCTAATTACAGAAACTCTTTTCAAACTCCTAATTAAGATGTTAAACAATGACTTGGGAATTCGTTTTCACTCTTCTACCACTAGTAACACTTATGAAGTTTGTATCTGTCATGGTTTAACCCCCAACCAGCAACGAGGACCACGCAGTCATTCACTCACTCCCCCCTGCCAGTAGGATAGGGAGAAGAGGGAGAACAAGAAAAAAATACTCATGAGTTGAGATAAAGACACTGTAATAGAACACTAATGAAAGTGAAAATAGTAATAATGGTAAAAGAATATACAAAATGAGTGATGCAATGCAATTGCTCACCACCCACTGCCTGTCCCAAGCAGCAATCACAGATTCCTGCTCCCCCCCCCAGCCAACCCCCATTTATACACTGAGCATGTCGTCTGTGGTATGAAATATTCCTTTGGCCAGCTTGTCCTGTCTATGCTCCTTCTCAGCTTCTACAGGAAACTGAGAAAATCTCTGACTTACTATAAGCATTAATTAGCGACAACTAAAACAACATGTGTTATCTATATTATTCTCATACTAAATCCAAACACAGCAGCTACTAGGAGGAAAATGAACTCTATCCCAGCTGAAATCAGGACACTCATAAATAAGAGCCAACAGTGGCCCTAAATATGACCAATACAAATTAGAGAATAAAGTACCAAGAATATATCCAAGACCACAAGTGATGCAACTAGGAAATATAAAGCTCATGGCATCATTCATCCAATAGTTAAGTGAGTTTATAAGTGAACTACAGACATGTCTTCTGAGGAGAGAGACAAATGGCTATAGAACTGAATGAGAATGCATGGGAGAACAAAAGGCTTGTGGAACACTGGGAAAAGATCACATTTACTTAAAAGCATCAATTCAAATATAGCCTAGGCAAGTGGCAACAGATAATCATTACTTGAGAGGATTAGCTGGGGTTTACGTGAAAGAGTGAGATAGTCTTATTTAACTTTTCAGTGTTTTCTATTTGTATGACAATGCTAATTATCGTATACCAGAAAAGCCAGGTACTCATTAAGGATGGTCTGGATTACGGCATAGAAAGAGCTATTCTGTCTGGATTATACTGGTGGCACTATTTTGTGATAAAGTTAAGGAGCTCGAGTCTTTCTTAATAGTGTCACATTATCTGCCAGTTACCAACTGATGTAAAATCCATAGAGGCCACTCTCGAGTTTTTCTTCAGAAATTCCTCAATTCTGGCTGGTGTTGCATGAAGACAGAGTAGGAATGACCTGTCATAACTTTCTAGATTTTCTATCTTTCCTGTGTTTACTGACAATGCACTATAAAGTTGCTGAAGGCCTAACAGATAGCTATTTTGTAATAATGTCACTTGAATTTATCAAAATCAAGAAGTAGGCAGTTGAAGTCAGAATTTTTTTTTTCCCATGCCAAGTGAAAATTACAGAAATATCTGGAACATTTAGCAGGATTGCTGGTGTCCTCTAACGTTAATCAATTTTCTGTTATTTCTGTGGAATTCATGAGTGTTGACAACAAGGATGATAACTTACAGAGGAAGTTCATGCCTGCTTGTGAACAAAAGGAGGGATCCATCTCCTACACATTTACAGAAACTGCCAACTTCAGCTATGTTTTCCTGATTCTTTATTTCTAGACAGGCAGACCTCCTACCCAACCTTGCAGTAAGTCAGATTTCCAGTTCATATGTGTTCACAGGTATTCATATGCAGCAATTAGGCAGAAGAGTGAAATGTTATTTTTGTACAAAGATGTTTGGTATTACAACCACTCAAAATAAAATAAAAAAAATTAAAAGAAATTTAAAATTTCTTGGTTCAGTGAGAGCCTAAGTGTTTGCTCGAGCCTGAGCACAGGCTACTTGAGCTAGCTGGACTGAAAACTAGGTGAAACACAGGAAAAGGAAGCTACAACTCATTTTCCTGGAACAAAAGAGAACAAGTGCAATGTTGAGGCATGAGGGCAGATAACTGGGCCTGGCAGTAAGGTTAAGCTAACTGAGGGCAAGAGAAACTCCTGAATATCGCGTGAGAATCTGCTGGACACAAGAGAGGCTGTAGTAAGAAGTTAATAAAAGTTACACGTAGTGCCACAAGGAGCAGCTGGGTTTCACAAACAGCTCAAGGGGGAGTTATGGGAGAAACAGACACACTTCATGGATAGCTGAACTGGGAGTACTGGAAATCTTTTTGGAAGCAGAGTCTTGCTAAGCCAACAGAACTTTTTTAGGCATCTCAAGGCTACGATGAGTGTGAGATTACTTTAAGTAACACTAGAAATACCAAAATGGGGAATGGATGTAGCAACACTGGCCTTAAAGAGAAAAGAGAAATTGGGGGCAGGTTGTTTATCTGTGAGGAGACAAGGATGAAAAAGCGAGGGATCATGGTGGATGAGAAGCAGCATACACAGCAAAAAGGAAAGAAGGGGGGAAGAAAGCATCTGGTTGTATGCAAGCAGGTGCAAATCTAATGCCTGAACATGGCTGTTCATCCTATCTTCTTATTAAACACCATTCCAAACTCTCTTTCCTCCCAAGTGTGTCATCTACTCTGTGTGTACACACATATGAGATGCTAGCAAATTTCAGACTTGACTAGCCAGCAAGGAAATGAAGACTGGAGAGATTATAGGCCTGTGACTGGATACAAGTGTGAAAGTAGGTCAAAAGAAAGCTGCCAGAGACCTCTGTATGCGAGTTTGAGCCTCTTTAAGCCAGCAAGTAAGAACAAGATTGGGCCATTTACAGCTCATGCTTATGTGAGTGCTCTTTGTCAGTATGTTGTGCCTGAACAGCTAGAAGTGATGTTCTCCTGTGTATACTGATCATCTTGTGGCCAGCCATGCTCACAGTCTGTGTATGCAGGGGTATTATACACTGGCATATTAGCAATAACAGGAATGGGAAAAGCAGCAGCCTGGCATTTAGCAGGGATGGGGGGACCCCCCTCTGGCTCTAGCAGAGCGGGAAGGAGAAGTCCCATCAGTGCCAAAGTCCACTGGTCTTCTCTTAACATGCACAAGCATTGAAACACAATTCTGAGTTGTATGTGGTATTTATCCTCAACCATCAACTTATGCTTACATCGTGATCTACAGTATTTAGCTTCACTTAAATACTTTTTGCATTTCAGTGTCTCACAGATGCATAACTTGCCCTGTTCAATATTTATTGTTTATCAAACAGACAATAAAAACTCCAAAAAGAGCAGTTACTGAGGCTCTTTATGAAACAAGGACTTGATTTTGTGTTCTTTAAACCCATTATCCACCTCTTAAAGTGACTGCAATAAGTTTTATAGATTATTGACCCGGTTTACTTTCATTTCATTGATAACCCATTATCATATATCACAGTAACATAATTGCTGATCACACACACTTCACAGAGCCCTGCCACCTCTAGCCTGCAGGTAAACCAATGGATGCAGCAAGCCTTGCAAATGCTGTTCACGTATGAGTAACAGCTGCTCAGAAGCGTGGTACATTTAAAGGCCGAGTTACTGACCTGGCCAACATACAGCATGCCCAAGAACACATGTACAAACACTCCAGCTTCAAGTACCTGCAAGAAATCGGATTTATCCTGTCACAGCTCCAACTGGTGATACACACAGAAAAGGGACCTCACATCACCTTTCAAGGACCTGATGCTGGCGTTTCAGCCATTAAACTAATGATTCACACTAGTGTCTACTATTATTTTGGCAGCTTTAAAACAAGATGTATTTATTCTGTTTCAAATAGCTCTTCTCAACTGTGGACCATGTCCACAATTTCTATTAAAAGAAAGCTGACATTTCAACAGTCCAGTAATGAATTGGTTTTTTCAGAGTGATTGTCCTGGTTTGAGATAAAACAGGACCGATTTTCTCTTCAGCAACTTCACTTTTTAGCTAGGCCTCTTCTAACTACTGAAATTAACAGCATATTGTGCAGAAACTGTTCGTGCTCAGACTGATAAGACCAATGTTTATAGCCCATGCCCAGGCATGGTATGCAGAGAGGCTCCTGCTTATACTTATTGCTATAACACCCAAGGGCAGATAATTTTGTTACTTGCCCCATCATAGGGTCTGAAGCAGAAAAGCGTAGGGGGGTCCCACCTGCAGGGAGAAGCGGACAGGACAGGTGACCCAAAACTGACCAACAGGGTATTCCATCCCATCTGCCTCATGCTCAGTATAAAAGCTGAGGGATCAAAGGGTCAGCCTTCTTTCTTCAGTGGCCGACGTCTGAGGACGACTCTGTCTGTTCGTCTGCCTTTGATCCCGATCCTGAATGCAGATCCGGAACCCAGTTCCCATCTGTCACTGAGTCCGGTCAGAGACTTCTCAGTGCCAGTCGGTGCCGTGATTGTCATCTTGGGAGCTTGATACAGTTTTGTATATATTGTATATATTTCCTTTTTATTTTATTATTAATATTTCATTAAAGTAATTTAGTTCCTTCTAAATTCATAAGTTTCTCTCTCTCTCTCCTTCCTTTCTTCGGAGAGAGGTAGGGGAGAACATCTGTCATTCTGCCTGAGTGGCAAATCTGGCCCAAACCACAAAAGTGATGCTGTTTTCAGAGTTCTTTTGTTTTCTGAGAACGTGAATTTCAAGTTCATTTAGAATTGTTTCCCCACATGTTTTTGATCATCACAGTTATGCCTTCAATAACTATACATGCACTTTTATGTCTCTGCTCATTTCCTTAAGTAAAATAGCAACAACAACAAAAAAAGGATATTAAGCTCTTCCTCCCTTCNCCCCCCCAGGAACAGAGAAAGACACAACGTGTATTTTTTAATTAAAATTTTGGAATGCTTTCTAACAACTGCTAATTTTATGCTGAGCAAAATAAAAGAATTGGTCCTACACTTCATGTGCAGAAAATACTTTTGTTTGAAAATAATGGCAACAGGTATTAAAGAATTGTATTGCCAAACAATATTGGTGCATGATCCATTTCTGCCTGCATGATGTGGTGAAAGAACACAAGAATTTGCAAATAAATATCTAATAATAATTTTTGACATTTGCAAAGCATGTGAAGTTATAGTATTCTTCATCAATATGCACCATCCCACATATCCATATTCATCCAATTTGTATCAGAAAAGAACAAAACTGCAGACACATCTGTGAATTTTTCACAGTCATTTGAATCATCNCTTATCAGGCGATCGACGATCGACGATCAGTCGAATCATCCTTATACTACAAGTCTCACTGCCAATATTCACATAAATAACAATTGGAGTAATATTCTGTAACCTCAACCTCCCCATTTACCTTTAGTGAACAGCACAATACTATGCAGAACAGTGACAGGGTACTCTACATCCCCATTATACAGATTAAGTAGCAAATTGAAAGCCCTTTAGACAGTCTAAGTAAGTTTACTTCTCCAGTTCCTACTTACAATTTCCACTATTTTTCTTATTATTATTTTTGCAGTTTTGCACAAAGAAACCCTATTAATCTTACTCTTATCTCATGCACCTAAAAAACCAAATAAGCTAATACATCCAATATTTTATGTGCCCACAGAAGGCAAAACGGACACAATTCTGAAACATGAAAGGTATTTGTTACCTGCTACAAATGGAAATTCACGAAGATGAAAGTTAGAGCTAAAGCATTATAAATATTAAAAAAAAACCCAGATTTTATTAAAAAAATAGTATCAGGGAATGATTCAGTTGATAAATCTAATCCCTAAAAGTCAAGATATAGGAAGTATTGATCTGTCTTTGATAGCAGAAATTACAACAGATGGTGCCCCTGTTTGCAATTGTTTTGTTACATTTTCCTTTCCTTACAGGAAAATCATAGACAATTTATTATTTAAAAATATATTTTGGTACAGTGAATGCCGATTTTATATTATAATTACACTCCTAAAAGAATTCTCTTCTAGATAGTTTTAATTCATCATTTTGATCCTATGAATGCTACTGGGGGGGTGGAGGGGGACAGGGGACAGGGACATGGAGAGTAGAGAATATAAGCAAGAGTTGTTTTTTGTTTTTTAAAATTGATCAAGCAATTTTAAAATGTCTCAAGTTCGGCATCAAAATGCATCTAGCACGGAGGGAACTAATGCTCAGTACCATTTAATTTTAGTAGCCAAATAAATATTTAAAATTAACTGAAAATTCCAGATACGCACCAGTATTCACACTGCAGATTGGCTTCCAACTGATAGTTAGAAGCTTTGTTTTTCTGATATTATTTGGCTATCATTCAGGTTAGACTTCATGATAGGGTATAGGATAACAAGAGATCATCTGATTAATATTCATGGACCACGTCCTCCAAGCTCAGGAGCAATGCATTCCAACAAAGAAGTAGTCAAGCAAAACCATGAAGAGACCTTCATGGATGAACAGCTTGCAAACCTCATGAAATCCAACAAGGCCAAGTGCAAGGCCGTACATGTGGGTCGGGGCCATCCCAAGCACAAATACAGGGTGGGTGATGAGTGGATTGAGAGCAGCCCTGAGAAGGACTTAGGGGTGTTGGTGGACGAGAAGCTCAACATGAGCCAGCAATGTACGCTTGCAGCCCAGAAAGACAACCAGTACCCTGGGCTGCATCAAAAGCAGCATGCCCAGCAGGTCAACAGAGGTGATTCTGCACCTCTACTCAGCTCTGGGGACATCCCACTTTTATTACTGCATCCAGCTCTGGAGGCACCAACATAAGAAGGGCATGGACCTGTTGGAGGCGAGTGCAGACGAGGGCCACAAAGACGACCAGAGGGCTAGAGCACCTCACCTATGAGAACAGGCTGAGAGAGTTGGGGTTATTTAGTCTGGAGAAGAGAAGGCTTATTGTAGCCTTCCAGTATCTGAAGGGGACCTACAGGAAAGATGGGGAGGGACTTTTTACAAGGGAGTGTAAGGATAGGATGAGGGATAATGATTTTTAAACTGAAAGAGGGTAGATTAGATATTAGGAAGAAATTCTTTACTGTGAGGGTGGTAAGACATTGGAAGAGGTTGCCTTGGGAAGTCATGGATGTCCCCTTCCCTGGAATTGTTCAAGGCCAGGTTGGATGGAGCTTTGATCAACCTAGTCTAGTGGAAGGTATCCCTAACCATGGCAGGAAGGCTGGAACTAGATGATCCCATACACTCAAATGAGTTCAGAGACACAATGGCAGGAGTGGGAGCCCAAATAATACTCTGCCCAAGCTGCTCCCAGGCCCATCCCAGGAGCCATCAGCCCATCAAAGGCCCACCTCCACAAGCCCAGAGGAGCACAGGGATGCACAAACACAGGTGGGAACCCAAACAGAGGGCTCCCAAGGAACAAACACCCCATCTAGGTCCCTCTCAGGGCTGTCCCAGCAGACCCTCAGCCCCATTGTTCAGATGTGAAACCCATCACCATAAGTCAATGGAAGAGCTCTGAAGTGAACCTTTTGGATGGAGGTAGGGAATTCACTGCCCAGGGGTGTGGAACACATTTTGGGATACAGGGAATCCGTGATACTTATTATGGGATGTTTAGGGGAAAAAGAAAAGGTGAGGAAAGGAGACATCAAGGTAGTTTGAGAAGGAATAAGCATGGGAAAGTAGAGGGATAGGGGGATGAAAGGGGCTGGTCACGTGTAAAAACGTGGCTGGTGAGTGTGCTTGTCTGGCCCTGTTCTGTCTCTGATCAGCACATTATGTCTGCTCCTCTCCTTACACTCTATTTCTAACTTTTTCCTGGGTGAGGGACTCTATCTGTGTGCATGTGTGAGGGGGGTTGAGTGCACCAAATGAAGTGGTACCAGGGCTCAGATCCTGGAGAACTGCTGGGGAGACCATGGGTCTCCAGAGGCAAGACCCATTTGTGCAAGCATGTCTACACAAATGCAGGCACACATGCGTTTTTGTGCACACAATTATGTGCATGTTTCTCTCTTTTGGATAAGGCACCTGGGAAGAGCAAGGATCCAGGATCAGCTATTGGCTTGTGCATACAAGGCTGGCTGCTGTAGGGACCCACAAGGTGTGCACATGTGTGTGCATGCCAGTGTATGCAAAGGGGTCCATACATCCTGCTGGCAGCTGGGTTGCGGGCCTCAGGGCTCACATGCCCAGGTGCCAGCAATTGGGAAGACTGGGATCCAGGGGCAGCTACTGGGCAGCCTAAGCCCAGCTGCTGGAGCAAAACATATTGTACACATGCAAATATATTCCCAGTAATGGGCCTCCATCCTGCTCAGCCAGACAAGGGAACAGGATGAGGCTGGATTTAGGCCCTCCAACACTTGTGTTTCCATGCAAAAGCAGAATTGTGGATGCTTACAACAAGCAGACTATGCATGGCACTGTAAGAGTCGAGATATTTCACTTCATTGGTTCGCAATTCATTTTTAACAAGTGAGTTTTGGATTTGCATCTGATTTGCAAGCCTTGGGGACTGCAGTCAAACAATGCTCTTTCCAGGCTTCAGCTAAGACAGACCTTAAACTGAAAGATGTTACTGTTGACCTATGGCAAGAGTACTATCTCCCCTCCCTCCCCAATCCCAACACAATTATTAGAATTATTAGATGCACAAAACACACAGGTATTCCAACTTTTATATATACAATGCAGAGAAACAGAAATAGTCTAAAGTTTCAATCTTGCATTTCATTAAGCGCATTCATTCATTCAGCATTGCTGACACTTACACACTAAATAGAGGAAAGTTTAAAGATTAAATCTCCCACTAAAAAAAAGAAACAAAAAAAACCCCAAAAACCACAGAGCACCATAGCTTGACTTTACCAATACTATACTTTTTTCCCTAGAAACAAGGCACCATAAAATAGCCTAACACAACATCTTAATTCTAGTAGTAATGATGTATTTTGTCCGTTTTGCAGAAGCGATTAGTAGTATGGATTTTAGCTAAAACGGGACCTCTGTTTGCTAGTATTGAGGATTTACAAACCCTTTTTTCTGGTCAAGCTTCTAGAAAGCAGTAGAGTCTCAAACAATGAGCCAGGCTGAACTCTGCAGTAAGATGACAATTTAAGCAATGTATAAATTCGACAATGTAATAGGAAAAGATAAAGCCATATGAATTCATTGGGCTTCCGTCTTCAAAGCAGTTTATAAATTAAACACTGGAGTTAACTCATGAAGGTATTAAGTGAACCTGCCTTATGTGTTTGAAGACAGGATTAACTGAGCCCAGAGTTTCCTACCCTTGCCTGTTCGCTGTCTCTCAGCACAGTGTCACCCCTCCCCACATCAGAGGGGACAAGAGCTATCAAACTGGGGAACAGGGCATTGGGACCAGGGCGGGGGCACAGAGGCTAGCTGGCTGCCTAACTGTGCTAATAATCCCAGCCCATTTTTGCAAAATGTCAGCCAGTACTGCGAGAGAAATGAAGTTCAATACTCAAATCTTAAAGCACATTTAACAGATGTTGCTACTAGCAACACAGTAACACTGTCATTGTAACCTCTCCTGTCAAGGTTACTACTGCCAGTCTTTCAAGATATAGCATATTATCTATTCCATGAACATATAAATTATCATTGAATATACAAATTATATGCAAATTTCATGCTTACTTTCAGCTGCCTGATTGCACAGTAAGTTTTCTGCAAACAGACTTCTTCTATGCAATTCCTTTTTTCTGGACATTAATTTTATCAGGAGCAAACAGGTTCAAAGAAGTCTTTAATGAGCTCTATTAAGCAGTATTTAATAATAATGATTTTTAATGGATTAAGATTAACATATTGTTATACTACATATTGTTACACTGCTTTTCATTCTCTCAAATGGTCTGAGTGTTTTAATATATATATGGACACTTCTTCAGACTCCCTCCAGCACCTGTAGTTCACATTTTACATATACTTCCTAGAGCTGCTGAGAGAAAGGACAGAGACAGATGTTTTTTACCCTGTAGGATATTCAAATGAGTAGCTGAAGAGGTGGAAAGAAGGGCAGGTCTAAATGCCTTACCCATTTATCTCCTAGAGCTACAACAGGTAAAACAACATTTGTGCGTACCATACTGTCAGCAGTTATCAATCTTCTACAAACTTCTTTCCCCTTAAGCAACCAAATCTTTTTTAAAAAAAAAAAAAAACAGAACAAATGAACTTCCAGACATACTTTTTTTTTAGAACNAAGGGTGGACATCTGATGTATGCAGCTCAAGACTGAACATACAATCTCTGTATGCTATTAATGATAGAGCTTCCCGACTTCTCTATATGCAGCAGTAGATCAACAAGAAATGCATCTTAACTTTAAGCATCAACTGCTTAAAATAGAAGTCATCTCTGTGTGTAGAAGCCCCAGCAGGTAGTAACTGCCTGCCTGGCACACCCACAGGGGTAGAGCCACCACGCTGCATCTTCTCCAGCGGTGAAAGGCAGACTGCACCCTCGGGGTCAGGCAGAGAGGCAGACTCCTCTCCTACTACTGAATTTCACAGGACTTACAGGAACTCCTTCATTGCCTTCAGGCTTCTACTGCCTGACAAATTTAGAAGGAACCAGCCAGTACATTAAGAAGTTACCACAGATAACTCACATAGACACTATAACTTTATCAGGAAGCCAGTATGTCTTTTAAAATTGTGCTGAAACAGAATTTCCTTAAATATAGACACACAACAGAATTCTCTCAAACTGGATTTCCATTAGCTACAAAAATGGCAAGATTGGTTATTCCTTTGACTTTGTGTCAACTTGTACTTTTAAATATCCACAGCCCACAAAGATGATTCACCTCTGAAAGGATTTTTCTTCCCAAGTGCATGCGTCACTGATTATAGTCTAGCTCATGCACAATCAGAATTCCATTACTTCGTACTGTAATTAAGTTTATGTGGATCAATTACTAAATTAATTCCAGGGTTATAATGTTATCATTAAAGTCAGAGAATGATTCAGGGAATTAACAGATACTGGATAGGCAACACTTCAGCCAAAACTGCCTTGAACGCATTCCTCCCAACCTCAGTACAATGAGCACATTCCGAGTTTTCTTAAAACTAGTTTAACAAATTTAGTGGTGTCAGAAATAATGGTCCCACTCTGGCTTCAGGGTTTGCCTAAGCAACCACAAAAAGGAAAAAAAAAAAATTAGTTGTTTTTGTACTGGTTTAGTCCGTCTGCTGTGTTCCAGCTGCTGTTCTCCTGTGTTCAGACCGCTATAGAATTATAGGTCACCTCACTGGCTGGCAACGCATCTTCAAAATACACATTTAAATATTCTGATGTAATTATAACACAAAAATATAGGAGTACTAGCCTGGTTCACTCGACAAAACATATAAACTTTGTAATTTCCTGTTCTCTTTTTTGAATTGTAACTTCTCAAGGTGTGGACAGATTTACTAGTAGAAAACAACTCAAGGCAAAAGCAGCAAAACTCAGTCACCAAAAGCAGTACACTGAAAACATCCAAAAATAAATCTATTTAACATAATTTAATTTGTAAAATAATTTAGAAGTAATATTAAAATGTAGACATAAGCCCAAAGGAAAATAAACCATCAGAAAGAATAAACTAATTATATGAAATACTTTCCATTTGACGTTAAACTATGCTAACGTTTTTCTTTTTTCCTGCTTAGAACTATATCAAGTACTTCTCCAACATCTTTTTACAGTACTACAATTGACATAGCAAGACTCTACCACATTAAGGAGACTTTACATTTTAGCATTGTTCTCCCCAACTGACATCTGTTTTTCTTAAAATGATAAATGACTCTGTATTGTAAGAGTTGTTTACCACACAATCAGAAGAAATCTCCAAACTCCATCTCCCAAAATACAATTTCATGTCTCTCCTACAAACACAAAGATTTTTTCCTGTACAGTTTTAATTCTGCCTCTAAAGCCAATTACAGTGATCTAATGATAAAATAATCTTTACCTAACAATAGAATATTTTTTTTCCCCTCTTGGAGATGCGTCCAGTGTAATCACCAATACTAATATTATCGTAAGAGTTTTCAAAGGAATATCACCTCACATTTCTTGGCTTGTTGTATGTATTGCATGGGACTAAACAACAAACATTTCCATTTTGTGATTGGGGTATTTCTATATTCAGCTTTTTATTTAGTCTTATTTACCCAATTTGTGATCACCTGGACTGCTACTGATTTCTTAGACTGAAAGGTTGCACATGCAAGAGATTTCAGGAATATACAACATCTTCAGAAAATTAAAGCCATTTAGTCATTTTAATTTGTCATAAGTTTCTTTTGTCAGAGCCTATACTAATTTCACAAAATCTTACCACCCACTATAAACCCCTGGTTTATAACAAAGCAGAGTCAATAATCAACTGTAGCAGGAGAAAGCAAAGAAAAAATAATGGACAGTCACCACTTTGGCCTGGGCTGACACAGACAGCACAAACTAAAAGAAACACAGAAGTCAGGAAAGATCATGACACTAATCATTAATTCTTTGCTAGTTTTGTGTCTAATGCCACAAGGGAGGCACAAATAATATCATCTGAAGAAGTGTCTGGTACTAACGAAAGATGTTCATGGAGTACAAGAGAGGCAGCATCACTCGAGAACATTTTTTCCTTTCAGCCTTCTCCCCTTAGACCCTGATCTTGCTAACTGCTCCAAAACAACACATCAAAGCACCTATGGGTAACTGATGAGAAGTGGGGCAATCTCAAAGCAGCAACTTGGAGGGTTCAGCCTGACAACAGCTAGTAAAGCAAGTAAATACGATTTTAAAAGAAGTAGTGAAAGGTTAAGAAGCTACAGCTTTGTAAGCATTATTGACACTTCTACGTTCATGCAGTGTCTGCTATCAGAAATTCCTTCTGCTGTATTAGTGTAAGGTACTAGAAGGAAAGAAAGAAGCCAGGTGATTGCTTCCTTCGGTTTAGCAAGAGTATCACAATGGGTTAATTCACAAGTTTCTCCATGCAACAGTTGGCTCTTCTGATCACCTGAGACAAGAAAGCCAACCAGTTGACATGCATCTGCATGATAAGGTAATGTCAGTAGGGCAGTAAGAACTGGCTTGTTACCACCTCAGCTTTCCAGCTTAGCTGACCCCAGCAGTCTTTACTCTGGAGAAAGAGAAGCACAGACAAAAGAACACGTCTTTCTACTATAAGGATGGAACAGTCCTTACCACAACACATGTGACTTGAGAGAAGGCATACATACAAAACTTAGATTAGACATGAACATTTAGGCTACCAACATCAAGTGAGAGGGGAATCTTGCATAAATGGCAAGAGCAAGACAAGATGTATTCACTTAGGAAGCCTAGAGTTTTGTTATCAACATCTCCCCGCAGATCAGCAGCCAACCAGCCATGTTGAGTAAACAGAAGGAGGAAGTACAGTTCAACTCAAGATACTTTTTTTACAGGGATAGGCTGTTCACCCTTATCCCAAGGAACTTTGACACAGCCTAGTAACTCAACTGAAGAACTCAGTACAATTTCCTAAACTTCTCAGATCAGACAGCCAACACTACAGTTTGGTACACAGAGATCTCATGCCCTGCAAGGCCACAGATGCATAAGTTAGTAAGCAGATGGGGAGACAGCCTAAATTATGCTTTTTAAACTGTTAATCCCAACAATACTCAAAACTACATAACACAGATTTCAATTGTCTCCTATTTTTAATAATGACTAATATCCACTAATGAGCAAGAAATATACCGAGAAGTCAGATCATCAATTCTCCTATTTGAAACATTACACCTAAAAAAGGTTTTTTAACCTGTTTTTCCCAAAAAACAAACAAAAGGACACAGGACTGGTCATCATGACATGAGAGAGACAGACAAAGTGTACGTGCATGCATATGCATGTAAGTGTATATATCATAGAATCATACAATAGTTTGGGTTGGAAGTGACGTTTAAGAGTCACCTACTCCAACCTCCCCTGCAATGAGCAGAGACATCTTCAACTCAGAAGTCCCATCCAACCTGATCTTGAATGTTGCCAGGGATGGGACACCTACCACCTCTCTGGGAAACCTGTTCCAGTGTTTCACTACCCTTATTGCAAAAAAATGTCTTCCTTATATCTAGTCTGAATCTACCCTTCTCTAGTTTAAAATCATTACCCCTCATCCTATCCCAATAGGCCCTGCTATAAAGTCTGTGCCCATTTTTCTTCTGAGCCCCCTTTAAGTACTGAAAGGCTGCTATAAGGTCTCCCCAGAGCCTTCTCTTCTCCAGGCTGAACAACCCCAACTCTTTCAGCCTGTCCTCATAGGAGAGGTGCTCCAGTCCTCTGATCATCTTTGTGGCCCTCCTCTGGACCCGCTCTAACAGGCCCACATCTTTTCTGGGGTGAGGGCTCCAGAGCTGGATGCAGCACTCCAGGTCGAGTCTCACAAGTGCAGAGTAGAGGGGCAGAATCACCTCCCTTGACCTGCTGGCCACACTTGACACAGACCAGGACATGGTTGGCTTTTTGATCTGCGAGAGCACATTGCTGGCTCATGTCCAGCTTTTCATCTACCAGTACCCCCACGTCCTTCTCAGCAGGGCTGCTCTCAATCCCTTCATCGCACAGCCTGTCTTGATACAGGGTGTTGCCCCAACCCAGGTGCAGGACCTTGCACTTGGCCTTGCTGAACCTCATGAGGTTCACATGGGCCCACTTCTCAAGCCTGTCCAGGTCCTTCTGGATGGCATCCCATCCCTCAGGCATGTGAACTGCAACACTCAGCTTGGTGTTGTCAGCAAACTTGCTGAGGCTGCACTCAATCCCACTGTGTATATCATTGATGAAGATATTAAACAGTCCTGGTCCCAGTACAGACCCCTGAGGGACACCACTTGTCACCAATCTCCACCTGAACATTGAGCCATTGACCACTACCCTCTGGGTTCAATCATCGAACCAATTCCTCATCCACTGAACAGTCCCATTCATCAAATCCATATCTCTCCAATTTAGAGAGAAGGATGTTGTGGAAGATCACGTCAAAGGCCTTACAGAAGTCCAGACAGATGACATCCATAGCAAGGGCTTCATATATACACATATATGTATGAGTATAGCTATCACATTTTTCAGAAGAAACGTTGGACCTTTGCTTTATGGCTTTTAACATAGCAGAAGACAATAATCTGACATGCCATAGCCAAATAAGAGTCAAGTTTTTGCCATACATTTCTGTGGATGCATAGAACAGGCAGCCACTGCAGTGTGCTGTTATGCTCAGAGATCAGAACTGTTACATTGCTCAGCCATATAAGTTCATCTTTAGAAAGATTGATGTGACACTGAGCACATTGACAGAGCCCGCTGAACCAATGTATACAGCCATATTGCACTCTGGCCAAGAGCGAAGAGGGAACACAATCACACTGAACTACTTGAGAAAGTGATGAGGGTGCTTATGAGGGAACGCAAAGCTAGATTTAGCAATACTTTATTAGGTACTCAGTTCTTTCATTTTGCTAGGTACTCTCCTATGGAGAATTTTTTCCCTGTTGCTCAGAGTGCTTCCTTATCTTTCAACAAATCATCCATCACAACTGGCCAGATATTGAATTGTATGGGTACCAGCATAGATGCACTGTCTATAGTTATGATATTGCCTGCCTCCTCAGCTTGTAAATTCAGAAAAAATAAAAAAAAAATAGTTATTCTCTTCTAAAAGTTAGGCGTCTGCAGTGCCAACTAGTACAATAATAAACATCTGGTATTTTATATACACAATGAGGAGGGGGTTTAATATATACATAGTACTTATAGATTCTCAGATTTAAACATATACATGTAACCAAATGTGTATGCACATGTAAACATCCAGTTAAGAAGTCTGACAGGCAACAAATCCTTTTTGCACCAGTTATTCAGGCTCCAATCATTCAGCAATATTACCAATGCATAAAAACGCCAATACCGCTATTACAACAAACGAAGACGTGTGGCTATTGATTGTGGCAACCATAGTTCTATGTTGTCGTCAGTGCAAACGTGCCTTTCTTATCCTTTTACTGCCAAGAAGCACAAGAACAACAGAGCTGGTTACAATCACCCAAGCTACATAAAGCCCTGTTCAAACAGTATAGTTCTGTACTATAGCCACAGTATAACCAACCACTGTGAACTACTAGCTATATATTATGCATACGTTTAATAACATTCATACACTGAATGTATCAAGATAGAGACCAGGCTTTTTTTCCATGAGTTGAGGAACTGGAGGGCTAGGTCCTATATCAAGTCAGAGAGTTTTGATGATGGATGATCTTTTGGATCTTTTCTATTGAAGCATAGCATAGAAAAATATGGAAAAGTGCTTGTTGGAAAAACAAGTGTAATAAATGAGTGATGAAGGTTGTCATCCATAGCATTATGATCACAAATGTGTAGCTGTATACATTAATGTATCCTAGCTATATTAATATACCATAGGTATATTAGATATGTAACTTAAGTACATCAAGACAGGCTTCGGACAGACCTTATAATATTTGATCTGTGAGCAGAAGTGATGTAGTCTGTTTGGGTTTTTTTTATTTTTTTATTATAAGTCTGACTACGAACTGTAGGCCAAGTTCATGGTACAAATACCTGCATCAAGGAGCTAATAAGGTGCATACGGCTACTCCATCACAGTATCTTTCAGCATTCTGTAATCATCTATTAGGTCCTTCTTGAGAACTATTTATAAAAAAAAAAAATTTAGTTTACCTTCTAGTTTCCCTACAGTAGAAAATGACTTACCAAACCTACTTCTCACCATAAGTTTAAGGGGAATAAAGGAAATTAAGGTGATGCTTTTAAACTAGTCTTCGTAGGCAGTTTTGAGTATAAATCCATATACGCTCCTAGGAAGCCATTCACAGGAAAAAGCTGGTATTTTCAGTAAAAAAAAAATTAAAAATCTTAAGGGTCTGCACCACATAATATTAAAAAAAAAAGAAAAGAACTAAATGTATTGAATGAACATTGATCACATGATTTTGAAGACTGGCAGCTACTTCTAGCTTGATTTCTGCTAAGCCTGCAAACACATTTTCGCAACTTATTCTGAAACGCTTTCCTCACTAACAGATCTGAAAAATTCCACCCACTCTAAAGCAATCTTCTTAAGTGGTAAGACAGGGCAGAATTTGTTTTCTTCATATTTATAACCATGGTAAATAGCTGATGATAAAATTTTGTTCTTGAGCTTTCACAATAATTTTGCAAGGTGGTCATGAAGCATGTAGGCACACAATGAAAATGTCAGAGAATGTGATTTTTCCTTCCAAAATAAAACATATGGCGTTAAATTTTACCTAGTGCACATTTTGAAACAAGCGTATAAATTTTTGGCTAAATGTGCAAATTGTAATACAAATATAAAGACACTATTTTTAGTAATGTTTATGTTCTTGTGCATATGTAACACATATGCACAGCACCTGTAGGCAGATAAGCCAGGCATAGTGATCACCATGCAAATTAGCAGAATTTTCTTTCTACATTAAGATTAATCTTAATTCTTATTATTATGCAGGGAGAGAAGTATTTAAATTCTGTCGACAAAAAGATTAATTATTTTCCAGTTATTTGCATTCATTTCAGCAGCTCTCAGTTTACCCCATGTAATTACTTCATAAACAGGAAATTCAATACATTTGTATCAATTATTATTGTGAAGATGAAATATTACTTATTCTCACTGTTACACTTCACGAGGCAATGCTTTTCACTCTACATAATTATTAGCAGTTTGACAATAATTACATAACTTCAGTGAACAGTGAAGAAATCAGTTTAATTCCTTCATTTTTTCTTTTTAGCATACGATAGAATTCTGTGTCTTGAACTATGACTTCTATAGTTCAATATGTAACATTGCCTACATAAGCAATTTAATATGCTGAAAAATGCCTCTTTAATTTTATCCATTGTATGGTTTCCCAAATCCACTATCAACTGTATTAATTAGTATTTAGATTAAGAGAATAAGTGACTTACAAAAACACAAAAATATTTACTCATCTGTTGTGCCAACTGTTTTTTGATTTTGTTTTTTTTTAAACTTCACATAGGATTTTCAAAACTCTTCTTTACATCAAAAGTGAAAATAAGTGAAAATAACGTAGCTTTCAGAGTCACATAAAAACACCTTATGTGCTTTACAAATACACTTCCTGAAACAGTCATCAAGCGTTGATTATTGTTTTTTTTCCTTTTAATTTAATTAGCAACCATAAGGAATATGAACAGCACTTGAATGGTTAGCTTAAAACCCAACATTAACAGCCGAATAAAACTTAGCACTTTGCAAGGAAACATGATCCAGCATGACTGCCAGTAGCAAGAATATCTCATAAACAAAACCAAACTTAAAAAAAAAAAAAAAAAAAAAAAAAAAAAAAAGAAGAGTTTTCAGGGAGGGGGGAGAGGACCCACAACACTAAAAGCCTCTCAAAATCCAAAGCCTTGAATAGTTTCTAGAACCTTAAAACCTGGAAAGTAGCTTAAATTGTTGGACTGTTTCAATATCAATATTCCTAAACTAGCTCTGTAATTGAGTATTACCTCCCCCTGCTGCTTCACTTAAGCTTGAACATTACCACCATGCTCTATATACTTTGGTGTTTTCTGGTATCACACATGCGTGTCACTAGTTAGTACTTGCATCTTTATGAGAGTTACAGAGTATTTCAATATTGTTTTTTGTGAGCAGCAAGGAAAGTTGTAGGGCAAAAGAATCTGATACAATGAACAGATGTCATGGTTTAACCCCAGCTGGCAACCAAGCACCATGCAGCCGCTCCATCACTCCTCCCATTTGGCATGGGGGAGAGAATCAGAAGAGTAAAAGTGAGAAAAAAAACCTCATGGGTTGAGATAAAGGCAGTTTAATAAGTAAAGGAAAAGCCCTGCATGCAAGCAAAGCAAAACAGGGAATTCATTCACTACTTCCCATCAGCAGGCAGGTGTTCAGATATCTGTGGGAAAGCACGGCTCCATCACACATAATGGGTTTGGGAAGACAAAATGCCATAACTTCGAATGTATTCACCCTTCCTTCTTCTTACCCCAACTGTATATAACGTGCATGACATCATATGGTATGGAATATCCCTTTGATCTATTGGCGTCAGCTGTCCCAGCTGTGTCTCCTCCCAACTTTTTGTGCATTCCCAGCCCATTTGCTGGTGGGGTGGTGTGAGGAGCAGAAAAGGCCCCAACTGCTTAGCAACAACCAAAACCATCAGTGTGCTATCAACACCATTCTCAACCCAAATCCAAAACATAGCACTATACCAGCTGCTAGTAAGACAGTCAACTCTATCCCAGCTGAAACCAAGACAACAGGGTTCCTTTATATGAGAGCATGATTACACAGAGAAACCCTACAATTTATTCTATATTTTAATAAAAGTTCCTCTTGTAGTTCCTCTTATATTTCTCATATATTTGCCACCTTACAACAGGTGAAGGTAGAGAGATACACTGGAGGAAACCAAGCCTTAAATATAAAAGTCTTGACAGAGTAAGACAGAAAAATGCAAGCAGATAACAAGGCTAAAAATATACATAATAAATACTGTACAGATACAGTAAAAATGCAGATAAAAACAATATTGCTTCTTTTTTCCCTTGAAACCTAGTTTCAGGTCTTCTACACTAAAAGTTTTAGAGAAACTAAAGTAAAATTACAGCAGGATTCCAGAATTAGGTCTCTATGAAAGAGAAAGTATTAGAAAAGATCCTGTGGGATTAAAAGTTTTATGTATTTCTCTCTCCAATTCTAACAACATCATCTCATTTCACCCAAAAAGAAGAAAACTTGGAAGGAAAAGATTCAAGGTAAATTACCAAAATCTGTTCTCAATGGTTTTTGGCTCTTTCAGAAGTCCAAGGTAAGTGAGATTTGTCATTTAAACATGGTTATGTAAAAGCAGATGGCTCCCTGATAAAGGGCAACAATTTTACAAGTAATTTTTCCACGACTTAATGATTTATAATTACTGGTAGGAAGAAGACAAGAACCATCAGAAATTCAAAATAAAATATAATAAATAAGAAGGATGAGGCATACTAGCATAAATGCAACTGTCAAAAGAAGTCACTATGAATGTAGGGATTTATGAAGAGAAATTAAATGCAAAATGAAAACAGTTTGACAAGTAGATTTAGCAAGTGATGATTTTATCACTGAAAATCATGAACAGAATATCTGGTTCAACAACCACTAGTGAACTGCAATTCATATTAAACCATTGTTTTGCTTATAAAATTTTGTTCTTTAGCAAATTGCTAGAGTAATAAACTCTCCTTTTAATTTCAGAGATCATCTCTTACAAATTCCACATTATAATTACCCTTGTTTTGGGCTCAAGATGTTTCAGAGAGAAATTATACTGACATGATATTTGTTGGTTGAGCTGATAAGACAAAAAACACCCAAAACTATATATATAAAGCCTTCTTCCTAAACAATTAGTCCTGCCTTTGCCCAAGTTTCTTTTACGGTAACAGATTAGACGTGTTACAAGTAGAAACCTGAAAGGGGCCAAGTAGCTTTAAGAGTAGCAAAAAGTACTTTGTTGTTGGTGATTATGAACAAGGTCTTTAAATAGCACTTTGTTTTTAGTATATTCTACAGACTGTTACTGAAGAATATTGGTCTATATTCTTTACCAGAGCAATTAAAAAAATTGTCAGGAATAATCTCATTTTCTTCTGGATTCCTAAAGCAAAGACCTTTCATTTACCTCTGATTAAATGTTAGAGGACTTTTTCCATGAGCTTGAAGCGATTTCAAATAAATAAGTATTTCCAAGTGTGAATATAACTTCAAAGGCTGACGCATCATATCCCTAAAGATATCATTCAACCTAGAGTTAGGTACTTGCCCAAGTGCCTTTTTTTCTCCTTGATATATTTTTATTGTATTTAACATCTGAGGTAGAAAGAAGTGCAACATATATTTTTTGGTATTGATGAAAAAAGTCAAAGATCCAGTTTATACAAGCCAGTATCACTTTGTCCTCAGTAAAGTAGCTGTGAAAAGTCAATGTTAACATTCATATAGCCAAAAAGAGCCTTTTTTTCTTTACAGATTAGCTGGAACACCCACACATCAGGCAGCAACTTGGTCAGAGAATTTATTGTGCTCCAATTCAGAGCATCATGGTCTTTCCTACTTTCACCTGAAATACTGCACACTGCTTAATTCCAAGTAAATGATTCCGACCTTACTGTCTGAGCCAGCATAGCAAACTGTACATTCCCAAGAGATTAGCACAGAAACATGTTTATACTTCAGCCGCAGTCAGCAGCATGAGCTGGTAGCAAGTGTTAACAGGAGCACATCCAGGAGGCTGAGGGAAGGGATTAGTCCCCCGTACTCAGTGCTAGTGAGACAGCATTTAGAATACTCCATCCAGTTTTTGACCCCAAGTACAAGGCAGATGTTGAACAACTGGGTCACGTTCAGTGGGGGAGACTAAGTCAAGCTCTTTCCCTGTGGGAAGGAGCTCTTTCCGGAGGTGGAAGATGAGAGACAATGAACATAAATTGAAACAAAAAAGATTGTGATTTTATATAAGGAGGGATGGGGGAGGGGGGAAGGGATTCGCTATGGGGTTAATTAAGCAGCAGAACAAGTTTCACAAAGAGATTGTGCAGTTTCCATCGTTGTAGGTTTTCAAGACCTGGTCTCAATTCTGTGTTGATCCTGCTTTGAGCAAGAAGTTAGACTAGGTGACCTCCTCAGGCCCCTCTAAACCTGAATTAGTCTATGATTGTAATGCAGAATTATATACATGTATTTTGGCAGAAATAGAGCCTTTGATTTTGGTGGTAATCTCAACCAATCTGAACATTCATTTTAACAGAAAAATAAGCACACATACAGTCTCCCATTACAAACTGCGTCCAATCAATAAGTGCAAAAAATAGAAGAAAAACTTCAGGGCAAACAGCAAATGTGACTGGAATCTCAACCGACTGCCCGTGTGGTGCTGTTAAACTACATGGGGATTTTGTTGGTTTCTTACTTCAGCTGTTTCTTTTAAACCTATGCACATGCACACACATATCTACTAGTGTTTGAAATGAAGTGACACAAGGATTTACATACACACATGTGTTACTAGCCAGGTTCTATTTTGCAAGAGATCCAGACATGCCACTAAATACTACATTTTCACTCCAGGTTTAGTTCTCTTATATTTTTCCCCTGTCACTTGTATTCAAGTCTATCCTCACCAACAACAGGATTCAGCAGTATAGTCACATTATTTCTCCATTATTGAAGGAGATGAACGTCTTGATGAACCAGTCAGTTCATCATGCTGTTTACAGTACTGTCAATAAAGCAAGTTGGTGAATTAAGTTCATATAAAGAGGGGTGGATAACTCAACCCTGAAGTTCAGGCCCAGGATACTGAGTCAATTCGTTATAAAAACAAAAGCAAGTTCAATTTGGATCAAGGATTCAATCTTCACTTTTGATATCTATTCCAATTCCAAATTTCAGACTATGCCGTGAACCTGAGACACACACACACATGCTTTTCTACAAATTAAACATAATTTGAGCATCATAATAAAGCATAAATACTAATTTAGGTGTTCATTTTCAACTCTGGAATCATGAGAAGTTATAGGCAATTTTGTAGTTAAAATAAGTAGACATTCACTTAGACTGGAGTTCAACAGAAGCATGTATTAGTACAACTACAAGATCAAATTAGCTCATCTAACTCCCTTTAGACTCCTGCTAAAAAAAGATATTTAATTCTGCATAGAATTAGCCCACTTGCAGATATGAGTAGTGACAAGAACAGAATCATTTATGTTGAGTTATAATTTCATATAAGCATCCTTATCGATAACAAGGATGGAACCCTCTCAGCAGGCAAACAAGAAGGTTTGGCATCCTGGTTGTGAAGCAGTAAGTTATGTACTACAAAATCTCTGAAGTTAAATAAACCAATCCCAGAAGGTAAGTGGGGGAAAAAGTCATTATTAGAGGGAAGGGCTATACAGATGACACTGAATAAGTCATCTAATCATGCATGCCTTATTGATAAAGGGACAATTACAATCAGATGAAAGACATCAACACTAGATTGTTTAATTTTACAGCATAAGGTTTATTTAAGTCTATTGATATAAGAAATCCCAAATCTGATTTCTTCCATTTTCTATTGCATGGGTTGAAATTGAGAAGCAGTTAACTTATTCTCATTTACAGTTAAAATAAAATATTGGGAGCAAGTTATATGTCAAGAGAGCAGCTGACAGTAAGTCTCCCTAAAGCTGTAGCTACCACCTCATCCTGACATTAACTAGACCGAGATGTCAGATTTCAGCAACTAAACAACAAAAGAGATTTGTGATAAGAAGCACCAATTAGTCAGGAAGTCAAACTCATCTATCCTACCTCACTAGTGACTATAGCAAAAAAAAAAAAAAAAAATCCAAAATAATATTTTTAACAGAAAAAAAACAAAAAAGTCTTAATTGTTACATCAGGCAGAAAGCAAGTGCAAGAGAATTGCTACTTTCTTTAAAGATGCTTTCTCTTTTTTAGCATAAGACTTGGCTTTGTATCCTGTCTTCAGTTTAGTTCTGTACTTTTCTGTGTATGCATCCACTATTTATTGTGCTCATAATCCTCATTTCTTTCCATGGAATCCCCTCTTCCTCTTCCCTCGCGTAGTTTATCATATATGCTTGGAATAAGTTCTTCATTATCATATGCCTATTTCTTTCTCTTTGACAAGAAAGTTACGGTTATTTTCTTAATGCAGTGTTACAGCTATGCTTATGGAAAACATAGAAAAGAAGTTTGGACTCCTAACAGTTTGGTCATTTCCTCTTTTGAGGTAGGGCTGTTTCAGAGCCTAATCATACACTAGTTTCATTTGTTTGCTGTTCATTATGCTTACAGACTATAGACTGTTGCACAGTAACAAAGAAAGTGGGAAGCAAAAAAGAAATCCACATTTAAAAAAATATATTTTCATTTCAGGATTAGTATCTAGCTTTATGAAAACAGACATATCATCAGCAAAACATAAAACTGATTTTTACATGATTTATTTCTAATAAAAGCATTACAAGAACTTGCAAAACACAATCAATCCTAAGAACAAACCACTTGAAAAATCATGATTTGCTGTTGTATGCCATATCAACTGGTTTGTTGGAAGAATTCATTGACTAAGTAATGGTTCCCAGGAGTTTGGTATCCATTTTCTGGATTATTCAGCTATTTTTTTTTGAAACACCATAAGTGCAATACAGACAGAAAGTGATTAGACCATTATAATGCATTGCCATGTTAACGATGCAATTTGAAAACCAGCATTATGAACAGATTTATGTGATGTATGTGAAAATTAACTTATACTACTGCTTCACTTAGAAAAACTGCTAGCAGCCCATTATGAGAATTCGTGGTTCTGCATGGTACCTCCTGGGTGCCATTGGTCAAGTAGTAACTTAGGAACTGAGCAATCAACAATATTAATGCGCTTCCCAAAACCTAGGTTTTTACTGAAAATTCTATAAAGTGTTAGAGGAAAACTAGGTAAGAAACAAGTAGCTGCTTAAGTCTCCAGTAAGGCTTAGACCACAAAAGATAAAAGCACTGTGTTTTTGTTGATGAGTTCTTAGGAAAACAATTGTTGCCTGAACAGCAGTAGAAAGATCTTGCAATTTGTAGCTCAGTAATTTAAGGAAAGCTTCCTTTCTTCTGCTGGCATCCTCTACAACCTTGAAATGGATTAATGTTGCTGAAGGAAATGTACACAAGAAATAAAATAACATACAAGTAGTTAAAATGTGTAATAGGCTTGCCTGGTTTCTGAATCCAACCCAAGGTTACAAGAACTTGCATATATTTGTACTTTTTGCTGCTTAAACACTGCCTTCTCAGCAGATGAGTTACCATTGCTTATCAATTGACCTTATAGCATGATTGGATTATCTGTCTATGTTCCAAATCATAAAAAAGAAAATATCATCGACATAGTTTAATTCAGAAAGCTTTTCGAATCATAGTATAGTCTGGGTTGGAAGAGACCTTTAAAGATCATCTAGTCCAACCCCTCGGCAATGAGCAGGGACATCTTCAAGTAGATCAGGTTGCTCAGAGCCCCGTCCAGCCTGACCTTGAATGTTTCCAGGGATGGGGCATCTACCACCTCTCTGGGAAACCTGTTCCAGTGTTTCAGCACCCTTATTGTAAACTTTAAAATATTAAAAAATTAAATTTAACAATATTTTTAAAAATATTTTTAAATACTAAAAAAAAATTTGGTGCTGGGAAAGATGTCAAAGAAAGAAAAAAGCTCTTCTCTTTCACAATGCAGTACATATACACATGCTTAAGTGGTATTCATTCTTGTCTCATCTATAAGAAATCTTAAATAATTGCAAAGGGAAACAGAAAAACCTATTCTAATTCATGTTATGGAATAAAAACATTTTTTAAACAAAATGCATCAAAAGCGATGGCAGGGGGAAGTTTATCTCTATAATTACAGCTATGAAAGGCTGGACAAGTCGTAAGACATGATCCCATTCAATTCTGTACATTCCCTAGCACTGAAGCAGATTTATGTATCCTGCATACTTCAGTTTTGCTAACCTTGATACAAGGGTTTTTCCATTGACTAATAAGGTGAATCTTACTACATGGAGAGGACTGCCTTGTATGACTGCTTCACATGCAAACACAACATTGCTTTGCCAGTCTTTTTGTTTACCTCTGGGAAGGCAGAAATGCTTCTGTTTCCCCAGCACTCACTGTAAGTAGCAAACACTGGCCCAAACTGCAGCTGTCCCTTATAGTCAGAGCATAGCTTATTTCTGAAAGCAAGTGCTAGTGCTTGAAACATGAGCTATGCTGAGTTACAAGCCACTCAGGGCATAAAACAGGGGGAAGAAACAAGAAGGTCATAGTGAGAACTGTTTCAAAATTTAAGACTCAGAATGTTAAAACCCCATTTTACAGGATAAAAGCTCATACCCAAGGGAAGATAAACGGTGGAGAGTTCGAAAGCTGCGTACCAGGTATGAGATATGCTCTCTCAGCAGAGAAAGGCAGAGAGAGAAAGAGGAGTCTCTGGAGACTACGTAATTTGTTATGACCTCCATACAAAAAATCAAAGCAGAAAACATAAAGCACTTACATGTTTTCATAAACTATCATTAGATCTTGTAATTACATTTGTACTACACATTTTCCTATGCTGTTATCTTTGAAGTATATTAACACTAATTATTGGAATTTGTGTGCTACATTGCATAGCTAATCCAAGATTTCAACTAAAAAAAAAATACACATACATGCTGCAAGTGGCTGTTTGAATATTCAAGTGCAATACGTCTCAGATTTGAATGATTGAGCAGGGAGATTGACAATATGGCCTTCTGAGATCTCTTCAAGAATTCTCTTTCTACAGGGATCTCACTTCCCTTTCATGATAGGTATAATATCATCTTAAAATAAGTTTCTGAAAGAGTTTTCAAAGTATTTAATGAGCTATGAGAAGAAAAAAAAAGTATTTTAAAGGGATATAATACTAAGTTGCAGAAAGTGTGTTTTGATTTAAACAATTTCCAGAAAATTCTAAAAACAACCATATCTAAATATCCTAATAATGTTCTCTGTAAAATGAAGTGCTGCAAGAATTTTACAACTTCAACTTATATAAAACCACTAGTGGCTGGAATACGTTCAAGAAGGCACCTTTTCTTCCCTTCTAACTATGTTCTCAAAGACGGAATTTATTACTCATTTAATACTTGGAAGATGGCAGGACTGCCTTCTTATAAGTTGAGTTCCTGAAAATGCTGCATCTACACAGATGTAACCACTAATAACTAACCCTAATGCTAACCCTAAAGCCATAGATACATCTATTATATCTGATTTACAGCAAATCTTTGTCAGATCTGTTTTTAGTACAGTAACTCGCTCAAATATAGGGGATGCTTTCTATTGGGCGGACTAGTTCTCTAGTCATATAGAAACAACTTTATAACCAAACACTGAAAGACACTTTGGTGAAGCTAAACTCAGTTAATTAAACCTAACTTCAAAAGACAATATGACAACTTTTTAGAAAGAAGACAAGAGCAATATAACCATCAAGTTGAGGAAAAATAACGGCCTCTATACCGTATGGGTAGTCACAGATTGCCTATTCACAAGCTAAAATGCTAACGAGACAACCTATAAAGGTGCTGGAATAATGGCTAATTTGCAGTCAGTTAAGCTTGAAAGAGATACATTTTTCTTCTTTAAAGCTGAAGAAAAAGAAAGAGCCATAAAAATCCTTTGATCTGAACACTGAGGTCTTTGCTCAATTCTCATTTTGCAACACCCATCACTACTTCTCATCCCTGCTTGTTGACAAATTGTTATAACACAGTTAAGAAGAAACCCATTAATAAGCAGCTACCAGAACATATGAATATTAAAATTACACCAAGACTCCAACTTTTTGTTTACATGAGTCCGTAAAACATTGAAAAGGTACTTAATTTTATTATCTGTGAGGATTTAAATAGGATAACAACTAGCAATTCCAACAACTCTTTTTCCTCCCTCTGTAAAAATTCCAAAATACTTCCTAGAAGAGGAGACCTGGGAAACACAATTATAAAGGGATTTAATTCAGATATATGGTGTTTTTTTCAAGACCTTCACCATGGTTTCTCACACCAATGGTGAGACGTAGATAGTTTGAACAGAGGCAGTTCCATGCATCCTCAAAGCTACTGAAACACATATCCCAGAGACCTGGCAGTCACCAGTTAAAGCTTCACATCTCTACTTCCCCCAACCAGCTAAATCCAATTACTTAAGCTCAGCACATAAAGTGCTTCCAGCAAGTACTTTTGAGTACTTCTTTTGGCTTACACCTACCTTATAAAATTATGTGCTTCCTTGTGGGTAACCAACAATGAACCAACCGTTCACCAACTTGTAGGTAAATTCTTATGCCCATCCCAAAAAGACAAGAGAAAGTGAGAAGACAGCTCCACATTTAGAGTTAAAATAATGTGACAGCACACCAGCTGACTAGTTTAGCTTTTCTGAATCTAGAAGCACTGTTTTTTTTTAAATACTACATTAGCCAAAAGGACACTTAACTAATGAGCTCTTTTTCCAGTGACTATTACCCCGTCACTGACCTCAGAGACCAAATACAACACAGTAAGACAAGTTCCGTCTGCAGGGCATACATCCTCATGCTATATTTCCCGAATCGGTTGACACCTTTCAGAAAGGTCTACATTCCCTGATAAAGAACATCTATCCCTCTCTAACGGCCCATTCAGCTTCATCTTGCTCAGACAGTGACAGGCAGTTTTGTGCACTGGAGACTGATCCCTTGTAAGCTCTGAATCATGGGGCTGTCTGAACTCGTTTTCCTGCTGACATTATCCCAGGTAAAACTTTCCTGTAAAACAATACTGTCATGCCAGAATAACTCAACAATTAGGGAAACACAGCATGGCCTTGTAAATAACCAACATGACAGACAGCTAGGGAAGAATAAAGAGAACCATGTAAATTTAATTCCTCTTTTCTATGCTCATCTGTGGAAGACAAGAACATGTCAGCTGTTTCATATGAGCCTGCTACAGTTTGTCTTCTGAAGAACAATCCTTAAAAACAGAAATCAAAAGGATCATTTATGCAGAGTATTTTAAAGACAAAGCAAAGGCAAACAACATAATATTCTCAGCAAAACAATCTAACAGTAACTTACAATTATTTCAACTCTACACATCTTCCTTTCTGGAGACCCGCACTCATTACAATCATAGAATGGTTTAGGTTGGAAAGGGCCTTGAAGATCATCGAGTTCCAACCCCCCTGCCATAGGCAGGCACACCTCCCACTAGACCAGGTTGCCCAAGGCCACATCCAGCCTGGCAGGAAGAAAGTGAGATGCTGGTTGTGGCTTGAAAACTTTACTGTAGTTCTAACACCACTAATAGTCTTGAAGATCTGAAATTTCAGCTACCTATTGCTACTTCAAACTCTTCTAATTTGATTTCCAAAATATTTCACCCTAACTGAAAATACTTAGATCTTTTCAGGGACCATTCTTCACCTTTCAAGTCAGTTGCCGAGGGGAGCTGCTCTGGAGCCAGACTGACCCACAGCAGAGCAGCAGAGCTCAGCACACAGGCAGTTTTCCTGAGGTAGGGAAACACCAGGGCAGCGGAGAGACCTGCCAGGAGCCAACAGCTCTCATGAGAGACCCTGAGGAGGCGTGGGCATTGCCAGAGCAACCATGACCATCCCCACACCTACAAAAGGCAGCCTGGGGAGTGCAAGCAACCAGGAGCACTGCCAACAGAGCATGAGGTGTCAGCCAAGGCATGGCACTGCAGTTTGCACAGCAGGGCAGGTGGCAGCGCATGGTCACCTGGTCTCTGCCAGGATGGTGGGTGTCCTTTCTAATATTTTTTTTTTAGGCTTTGCAATAAGATAGTGATCGAAGACTGCTTACCTGGTACCTTAAAATGGTCCCTGAAACATTCTTGTTACTGAACCGTGAATAAGAAGTGTTTTGAGGAACACCAGTGAGAACAAGCTTAACACCGAGTGGATGGTTTAGTGTGTGTCCCTCCTGTCCCATCCACCCCATCACAATAGAGTTAATTTTGTTCCAGAACTCAGGAAATTTCCTAGCTACTACTATAGACATCTCAGTGTTAATCATTTGCTGTTTGCTGTTTAGCTTAAGACTGTCCCCAACTGCTTTCTAGGTTGTAGCAATAGCAAATAGCAGTTATTTCTTTGGGGTGACTTTTAGGATAAGAAATACATATTTGTCTTCAGGATAAGGAATCTACAGGAAAAAAAATAGGATTCCTACCCAGCTCTAGGGTTATTTCCAGATCCCAGGTGGTAAGAATTCAACACTTTCAGAGACAACAAGTATTCTCCCCATCCCTCACCCTTCCAGAAAGGTTCCTAGCACTTAACTACTAATAGATACATATACAGATAGATGGATGAAAATGCTCTAGCCAGAGATTAGATACAATACAGGTACAAAGTAGAACATTACTCTCAACAACCTAGCAATAAAGCAGAAAAATATAAAAATTAAAAACCCCCAAAATTTAAGATGCGTAAGATAATGTCTATACACACAGAAGTCCTTCTAATAGTCAGTGATAACTATCTACACATTACATAGCAGTATATTTCCCTGCTCCTCTCAGCCTATTTTAGAATGAATTCCTGCCCTTAAAAGAAGTTGCACACTATGTTATCAGTGAGCAGCAGTAGAGGCTGTCTATACATGAGCCTCTTGGATTTTCTGCTGTGTTCAAGGTACAAATTCCTGCTGATGCTGCTTCCAGTGTTACCAGGCATGACAATTTCCTATTTTTACAGTAGGTAATTACAGTCCAGCCCAGTGATTCTGAAACACAGTTAACTGAATCTTGGCATTTGCTGTAGTTCAGTCATAACCCCTGCTGCCAGCGTGCACCACTGGAATGGGCTTCATCCAATAAAACATTTATCTGAAAGGTTTCAGATGTGCCCATAACACTTTCTAAAAAATAGGGCTTTTTTTAATATGCAGTCCTTCAGAGACATCTTGAAGCATGGGGGCTTCTTACCAGTTCTTTTCCCACTAGTTCTGTCTCAATTAAATTGCTTGTTCTACTGAGCTTCTTTGTATATTTTGATAGAGAAGCATTTGCTCTTTGTAGATTTTTAAAAAAAATTTTATCTGTATGTTGGCAGGAATGTATCTTGAGAAAAGCAGGAGAGAGGAAAAAAACCCATTCCCTGGTAAATAGTTTTTTACATACGCTCTAATAAATGAAGCAATAATCGTCCTTTTTCCATGTTAACAAACCAAATATGCTTCCAGCAGAAAACATTGTGGACAGACTTTTTAGCATGGCCTGTTGCAATAACACAAGAAATAACGGTTTTAAAACAGAGGGTAGATTCAGATTTGATAAGGAAGAATTTTTTTTTTTTTATAACGAAGGTGGTGAAACAGTGGAACAGGTTGCCGAGAGAGGTGGTAGATGTCCCATCCCTGGAAACATTCAGGGTCAGGTTGGACGGGGCTCTGAGCAACCTCATCTAGTTGAAGATGTCTGTGCTTATTGCAGGGGGGTTGGACTAGATGACATTTAAAGGTCCCTTCTGACCCAAACTATTCTATGATTCTATGACTTGCAATATAGAGACTTGATTTGAGCAGTTTCCCATTATTTCATTTCCATAGTTTTAAGACACTTTGCCCTCCATTACAAAGTATATGCTCATAGCTAAAAATCACCATTTATGAAAAACAGAAGGTGATACTATAATCCACTGAAAAAAGCCCAGTTTGCTTTTTACTTAAACTCGAATCTTACTCTATGAATGCTGCAAGGGTCCTGCTAGTGTAAGTCTCCATAGATCTCAAATATGCTTCAAGACAAGGCTGTTAGTTTGTCCTCATTTGCCACACTGAGGGACACAACTGCTTCTTTCCATATCCATCTCTGGCATATAGATCCATTCCACGCTTCTTAAGCATTTCAGAATCCATTATAAGTTATATTTCCACAGTGACAGTGAGTATTCTTTCACAATGGGAAGAACAATATTCTATTAAATAGATTGGAAACTGAGATACAGGAAAGCTAAATAACTTATGCAGGACCACTTGCAAAATTTGTGGCAGAGCAAGGAATTGAGTGTAGGTGCTTAACCTTTGTTCCCAGCTGAATATATTATGTAGTGAATATTAATGAAGTACTCAAGACCCCAAATGGTACAAGTTTAAAAGGATCAACTATTTTGAAAAATCTGATGTTTGAGCATTTTCAATAATGAGAGCCAACATTGTAACAGAAGTGGGTCAGAAAGTTAACACGATCACACTACAAACGAGTTAGTTACTGTGTCTGAAGTTGAAGGTTTTTCACAACAGACAAGGATGCTGGAAGTATTAGTAGGTCCTTCACTCTTGTCACCCTATAGGACACTGCTATGATGACTTCAAACATACTGTTTATTGTTAAACTTTAAACTAGACCTCAAGTTAGGGAAGTGTCAGTGTAAACTTTTGCATGCTTTAATCTTTCTGTTGAATTCTTCCACAAGCCTAGCACATATTTCCAAGCTTTACATTGGAGTCAACGTCTCATATTATTTTCACACCAAAGAATACAGACTTTCAACACAGAGTAGAAGAATAAATAGCTTGAAAAGAACACCATGATTCATTACGCAGAAATCATTATTGCAGTAAGAAACAAAAGTGTATCAAAGTTTAAAGAAAAATAAAACCCCTATAATTTCCAGAGCAGGAAGTTTGCTATTTCTGTGAGAAAGAAAAAAAGTATATACGGATTACAATTTGAGAATGTTTTTTGCCTCTACAGAGATTGTTATATTCCAGACATGTTACTGACAACATATGCAGACTGTATGCTCCTATACTTATTTAATATACATCTTCATCCTTGTGCAAGATTTAAAACCAAAGCTTTATACAAGGATTTAAAAATCTGATTATTGATATTCTGTAAGAGAAGACTGCAAAATCATACTTTTGTATTAATATCATACTCCCAAAAGCCCCGAAAGGTAACAAACACAAGCTATTACAAGCACCTTTGAACCAGAATTATGGCCACTGCAATCTCAGTATCTCTTATGACACAGAGTATCAGGGAAAAATAACAGCTATGGGAGAAGGACTCATTGTTCAAGAGCGAGTGGAGCCTTTGCAAGTTACAAACTAATCAGAATAATTCCCAGACAACATGCTGTGATATTTGCATTGTCAGCTGGTTATTATGATTTATTGGAAAAGTGGGACACGGACATAGCAGTACAATGGAATCACACTGTGATAGCTGTAGTAATCTCATTACACAGCTTTTGCTTTTTCAACCCAAACTCTGCACAGCCATTGTTTTCCTCTTCTCAAAGCACACAGGGCAAAAGGAAAAAAAAAAACCCACAAATTCCCAGGTGTTTGCATCCATAGCTTTGTGTAGTCACTGCTTTCTTCCTCTTTTTCCATTTTTAAAAAGAGGAATGCTTTAGCAAATCCACCATCTAAATACTGCCTTTGGAGCAGTTATGATAGTGAAATAATTAATAAAGCTAGAGCATTAAGTATTTTTCCCGTTGTAAGTTCCACATTTTCTCTAACCACAGCCAATACATCAGAGCACTTCCTTTAATTCAACATACATGATAACTTCTCATGTCTCACCATCTATTTAGGTTTTCATTAATGAAAAATGTGATCCATTTTTTAAAGGCTAAGCCTTATTTGACTTTATCTCATTGTCCTGGTTTGAGGTAAAACAGGACCAATTTTGTTCAGTAACTTTGCTTATTAACTAGGCCTCTTCTATCTACTGAAATTAACAGCATATTGTGCAGACAATATTCACTTTCTCAGAGTGATAAGACGTATGTTTATAGCTGATGCCCAGGCATGGTATGCAGAGAGGCTCCTGCTTATGCTTATTGCTATAACACCCAAGGCCAGATAACTTTGTTATTTGCCCCATTGGAGGGTCGGAAGCGGAAAAGCATAGTGGGGCCCCACCTGCAGGGAGGAGTGGACAGGACAGGTGACCCAAAACTGACCAGCAGGGTATTCCATCCCATCTGCCTCATGCTCAGTATAAAAGCTGAGGGATCAAAGGTGCGGTTTCCTCTTCTTTCAATGGCCGACGTCTGAGGAGGACTCTGTTCGTCTGCCTGTGATCCCGATCCTGAATCCAGATCCGGAATCCAGTTCCCGTCCGTCACCGAGTTCAGCCTGGGACTGCCCCAGTGCCAGCCGGTGTCGTGATTGTCATCTCGGGAGCTTGATACAGTTTTGTATATATTTCTCATTATTTCTTTTTATTTTATTATTAATATTTCATTAAAGTAGTTTAGTTCCTTCTAAACTCATAAGTCTCTTTTTCCTCCTCTGCCTCTCTCTTTGAAGAGCGGTAGAGGGGAGCATCTGTTGGTCCCATCTGGGGTCACCCAGGTCCCCAGTAGCTGATTTGGCCTAAACCACGACACTCATAATCACAAAATAAAGGTGTCTTTCACAGGTTTTCAGTTAGCCTGATATCAGATATTCTTAAAGGTGGAGGTGGTTTTGTTTTTCAAACTAGGTTCTACTAGAATTAGAAGAATTCTACAATAACAACCAGCAGCCAGGAGACTATGATACTACATACACAAAATAACTATTTATATGGCAGTAGTACCCACAGACCCTGATTTATATTCAGGATTTTTCTTATACCAGTCACTGAAGAGTCATAAAAAAAAAAAAAAGGGCTTTACACCAAGAGAACCTAAAGATAACAGAGCTGATGGAAAATACTTTACAGATATTAATGTGATTTTTTTTTTTTTAATGTTTCTAACTCATTGCCATCATAACCATTACATTTGGTGAATCTGAACACATGTTCTTAGAGGTCTATACACCACAGGGTACAGAACTGGTCCCAAGTGAGTTTTGAAAGTTATTCATTTTAGCAGCAGTCTGCTCTCAGAAATAGTCGTGGAAGCTGCTTCCACCTCAAACCCCGTGGACCAGGATGCATAAGAAATGTTGAAAAGAGTGCTTCCTTTCCCTTCCCTCTGTAACAAACCAGGTGTTCATCACATACAGATTGGTGCTTTGCCTATCCTTGTGCAATTACCATGCCACTAAGTATCAGCAAATACCGTCAGAAACAGGTGCTACCAACAGATGACACTTGTGCCCTTTCACTGGAGGGATGTAACCAAGCATTTAGGCAACATATAAACTGAAGCCTGTTAGAGCAACTGCAAAAAAAACCCGCATGAAATACTTCATAATGTAACTCAGATTAAAAAAAAAGAATTTTAATTTCCAATTAAGTTCTGACCACAATATTTTGTTTGTAAGTTATGTTTAGTGACTTAGATGTGGAAGGGACAGTCTATAGGCTTCACATGCTATGCATTTTACTATGCATACAAAGCGCCACAAACAACTAAGTCCTCAGGTAGGAAAGAAGTCTGCTGTTTATTGACTGCTTTTGGGGCTTCTATGAACAATGTTAGCACAATTATACCAGCATGGTTGCAGAGATCAGTACTGAATAAAAAAAAACCCACACAACAAAAAACCAAGAAATAAAAAAACCCAACCAAAACCAAAACTGTGGCCAGAACAGAGGACATGCCTCAGGGATGAGGCTACAGCTCATGCCTGGGATAGTGTAAGACACTATACTGCTTCACTCATGCATACAGTCTTTCCTTGTGGGAATGGGCTGCCACTCCTTCCATTCATAACTACACAAACATTAGACTTGAAAAGTATTTCCATTTGTGAAAAAAATTGGCCACAAGACTTCAGAACCTGTACTTTTAAAGGCGTGTTCATGCACTGCGGCAGCAGAAAAGCATTTGGTGTGAGGTGTTGCCTTTCATTTTTTTGAGACAGCCAGTCACAGCTTTTAGATCGTTCCCTAGGAAAAGCAGCTTTCAGATATGATGATTCTCTTGAAAAGGATAGTGCTTACAAAACATACCTCGCAGCAATCCTATCTCTAACCACGTCCATAGCCCCTCATATGTTTCTGTGCATCAGCAGCAGAAAGCACATGCTCTCCATTCACTCAATTTGGGATGAACACTTAAAAAAAGACTTCTGAATACAGCAGACTCCAGATGTTTCAGATTGCTGCGTGGGCACAGAGTGGGGCTATTCAGTTTCACAGCAAGAAAATAAAATACAGTAAATTACCTTGCCAGGACATCAAAGTAGCACAGATTACTGCTCTTCTTCCATAATCAGCAGATGATTAAAGAGCATTTACCTCATTAAAACCTCTTACAAGGGATCACCATTATCCAACTCTTCATTTACTCATTAAGCTACATCTAGGTTTTTACTTCTATAATTGCAATTTAAAACAAGCTCTTTAGTCCTAAAATGTTTTGCTTTTTTTTTTTTTAAGAAAGGAAAAGGGCTTTATCACCTACCGAGTAAAAACATTGTTTTCATTGAAAAGACCTTGAATTTAAAGCTGCATAATTGCAACGTGAGTTGTGTTTAAAACAGACCAACAGTTTGTAAAAAACCCTGATCAAAACAAACAAACCAAGATGAAAAAAAAAAGCTCACCAGGGGCAGAAGTTGGGCACAGCAACCTAAATCCTCTTCTGCAGTCACTCGAAGCCGGCAAAAGTGCTGCCAGAAAGCGGTGGTAGTGCAGGTACAGAATACTACCGCTTTCTCCCTCACTGGAGTAAAAGCTCTCCAATATAACACAAAGATAACTAAACCTCTTAAGAGGGAAATGTTATTTTCCCTACCAAAAAAAAAAGTAAAAAATAAGTGTATTAAGACACACGATCCACAAAGTTGGGTAAACATACAAAGTCTGTGGGACACGGAACAGTACAATCTGGTGTACTGGTGTGGACAGAAGGGGCTGCCCCTGGGAGGCACAGGCACAAGTAAGCTGTGACCAGTTACTTTACCTGATGAAGGCATCCAAACTCATCTCTGTAAGACTGAAATATACCCTGGAAGTGCAGGCAAACAAAAACACGCAGAAGAGGGAAGATGAAAAGACGTGACACCCACATCCAACATATTTCTAAAAAACTTATAATAAGCCTAATCTGCAACTACTGATGGATTTTAACAGTTTTTATGTTAAGGCAGCATTTGTATTAGGAGCGGGTGCCCCGGTGGTGATGGTGGCATCGGCGGTCAGTGCGGGGCGTCTCCTGTGTGTCAGGGCTGGGGCTGCCCCATGCCAGACACAGTCAGTTCCCGCCGGCTCCAACGGCCCCACCACAGGGCACAGCTGAGCCCCTCAGCCACGGGTGCCTGTGTCAGAAAGGGCAAAACGCTGCCCGGCAGCCAGGGCTGAGGGAAACCGGGGGAGAAACAGCCCTGCAAGTCTCGAGGGGAGAGCAGGAGGTGCCTCGGCAGGGAGAGACCCTGGCAGGGTGGGTGGACATACCCCCAGGGAAGCTGCAGCCCACGGAGAGCCCACGCTGGAGCAAGCCTATCCTTAAGGACTGCAGCCCCTGGGAAGGGCCCAGGCTGGAGCAGGGGAGCAGCGAGAAGAGGTGGCACTGAGGAGCTGCCATGGACTGACCGCAGCCCCCCATTCTCCCCCAGTGCCACCTGGGGACAGGTAGAAGAGCCTGGAGTTGAGCCCAGGAATGGCCTGAGGAGGAAAAGTGTCATTTTAAAGTCAGTCTTTGTTTCTTACTATTCAAACCTATTTTAATTGTCAATATATTATTTTCTCCAAGTCAAGTCTGTTTTGCCCATGATGCTAACTGATAAGGGATTCCCCCCTCTATCTCAGCCCACAGGCTTTTCCGTCTGACTGCCTCCTCCCGGAGGGGGTATGAGAGAGCAGCTGAGTGGGCATCTGATAGCCAGCCAATATTAACAGGACATTCAGATGCAGGTCATTGCTACAACTCAAAACATCTGTTTTTCCTCCAGAACTGTAGGACAGAAGAGAGATATTCTGGCCAGCAGGTCAAGGGAAGTGATTCTTCCCCTCTACTCCGCTCTCGTGAGACCCCACCCAGAGTACTGTGTCCATCTCTGGGGCCCCCAACATAAGAAGGACATGGACCTGCTGGAGCGGGTCCAGAGGACAGCCACAAAGGTCAAAGGGCTGGAGCATCTCTCCTATGAAGACAGGCTGAGAGAGTTGGGGTTTTTCAGCCTGGAGAAGAGAAGGGTCTGGGGACACCTTATAATGGCCTTCCAGTACTTAAAGGGGGCCTACAGGAGAGCTGGGAAGGGACTCTTTATCAGGGAGCACAGTCATAAGATGAAGGGTAACAATTTTAAACTGGAAGAGGGTAGATTTAGATTAGATATTAGGAAGAAATTTTTCACTGTGAGAGTGGTGAAAGACTGGAAGAGGCTGCCCAGAGAAGTTGTGGAAGCTCCATCGCTGGAGGTGTTCAAGGCCAGGCTGAATGGGGCTTTGGGCAACCTGGTCTAGTGGAAGGTGTCCCTGCCCATAGCAGGGGAGTTGGAACTAGGTGATCTTCAAGGTCCCTTCCAACCTAAACCATTCTATGATTTAACATCATGCCTTGGGCATAGCCAGGAATCCTAAAATTCAAGAGTTCTGGTCCATATACAGGTAAATGTAGTCATTCCACACACCCAAATTGTTTGCCTTTGGTTGCAGTTAACTTCCATTTTCACTGTATTCAGGCACTGAGTATTAACATGGTGTTAATATGTTTATCTATATATTTAATCTGATTTTCATATGATTGAGACAAAATGTAAGATCTTAAGCAAAACCATTAAGTTAAAATGCCTTTATTTCCAGTAAAAAACTGTATGACATAGTTGTGTTAACTTTTTAAATGCAAGTACTTGCAGTAGAGTGATGCGAACCACTTCAGTTGAAACCAAGCTGAAATACTAACTCTACCAAAACATATCCTCATTATTTTTTTTAAATAAAAATATTGCTTCAAGATTAATTTGCCAAAATTACTTTGCAAATAAAATTTTAATAAGTAGCTAGTGTGGAAGTGCTTTTGAGTCAATGTGATTTTTTTTTCCTACTATGCACATGAATGAGGCTATATACGACTAAAGTTGTTAAGTAAATCAGATCATTTACATTGTTCCTTTTGTATTAAAATGTTAAATTTTGGCCTTGCACTTAATTACCCTCCATTTCATCTTTATTTGACTGTATTCACATTGCATTTAGTTTTCCAAATGGATGCATACTCTAAATGCAGAATTACCTATAAAGTGCAGAGTCCAGGAAAAGAAAGAAGTTGCTGAAGACAGTTATTTTCAACGCCTTTGCTGGAGTGTAGGCTCACCATGTTTCTACGATAGAACACTAAGCCTTCCATTGTGAATTTTGGATGCTGGCCAAAACTACTTAAGTATGCCATATTGGGCATGCATGGTAGTCTTCAAGTCACTAGTTTAAAAACCAATGACTTCGTATCAGACAAAAAAGTTTGATCTACAGGAAAAGACGGTTAAGGATGGGTGATACTCAGGAAAAGGTTGAGAACAAATTGCAGTATCAAACAAAGAAAAAAAAGAGAGCGCTGAAAACAAATCTGCAGAATGTCCTTACAGAAATACTTAAACTGCTGCTGAATAGTGGGGAAAATAATAATGCGGTACCTATTTTTAAATAATGCTGCTAAAAAAGAACCTAGAATTTACAGCCTGGTGAGATTTGTCCCATTACTGAGAAAACTGATAGAGAATCTAATTAAAGATAGGATGGCAGAACAGTTGGATAAATATAACTTGATAGACTCAAGCCAGCATGGCTCCAGTAAGGGGAGGAGGTGAACAGGGGAAAGGAATCTCACTCCTTTAACCCAATAGAGATACTCTTTGCAAACACAAACAGGGAAGGGGGAGTAGAGGAAGGTGGGCTTAATTAACTTCAATTTTCAAAAATAATATAATTAAATCTTTCCTAAAGGACTATTAATTTTTTTAATTACACATAAGAATATTAATTATTTAGCTTTATGTCACCACCTGTGTACTACATAGTTTTCTAAGGGGAAATATCTTGATTTAGAAACTAATTAAGCTATCGGAAATAAGGTTTAAAAGTTATTCCTCAAAACAACCACAGATATTTAAGTAGAAAAATCTCATGGGTCTGTGCAGTTAATGATTTGGAAGAGGAAATAGCTAGCAAACGGATGACATTTTCCAGTGACACCACACTGTTTCTGTTATAAAACATTACAGTGATCTAGGAGAAAACCAAGATAGAATTGCATGCTTATACCTGGGGACTAAGCAAGACAATGGCAGATGAAATCTAACTTGTCTATTACCGAGTGTGAAGACGTCCCCAGTGAACAGAGGATCAGAAACACCCAGACTTGTTCTCAAATTCTTCACAAGAGGATTTAAAAAACAAAACAAAAAACCAACATCCCCAAACAAAACAGGAGACTTGGACTTCACCATAAACTTGATGAGGTTAGTTGTTGGACGTTAGAAATGCAAACAGAATGCTTGGGTACATTGCAAAGACTAGTTCTACACAGAGTCGACCTAGAAGAAATAGGTGAACATAAGCAAAATAAAGTGTTAGAACAACTGTCTGATATTTTCAAAATCAATGAAACTTAAGATAACCATTCTTGTTGAACATATGGAAACTAGGCATCCAAAGAACTGAAAGCTTAGCAGTTTCCACCTTGATATTTCATCTATTCAATGTAATGACTGGAGTTTATAATCTCAAGTCTCCTCCTTCCTATACTGACATCTAAGTCATTTTTGAGCACAGCCAGAAATGCAGCATATTGGAGGACACAGTAGAATGGTTTATCATTGCTAGCTCTGGCAGTTTGCCAAACTTTAATCTAGCACAGATATGCCTAAACTGCATTATTACAACTGTAGGAGGACAGAGAAGAGATCTGGAGGAAAGAGAAAGCCATTTGTTTGTCTTAAAACATTTAATTCCCAAAAATAATAAACACTTTAACTGCACATATGGCTACATTTTAAACCTAAGTTTGCACACAGTGAAACAGGAACAAAGAGTATTCTTCCAAAACTTCTGTAGAGATTGGTGAGGTAAAACAAAGGAGAGAAAACTACTGGATAAAGGTTCCAAATAATCTGGAGATGTTGCCACTGTCAACCAAGTAACTTGGGTATGAGAGTAATTCCTCTCTTCTACATCCACCAAAGCAAGCAGAAAAGCAGCAGAGACTCTGGCTGATGAGTTTTTCAGGGTAGCAAGGGAGCAGGGAAGGATAACCCTTCAGAAGAGCCACAAGCCTAACCAAATTTGGAGAAATAACCAACAAGTAGAAACATCCGCTAAGGTTAGGCAGAACGTCCTTAACAGTTAGAGGACCATGGGAGGAACCACAAACACATTCAACAGATAATGATTTCCAGTGTCTCTTATCAGATGTAGGTGACACCTTGCAAAGAATTTGGCAGCCCTAGGCAGCCTGCGACCCAGAGGTTCAGGCTTGGTCTGGTACCCCGCTGCACCTGAGCAGTGGGTGCAAGCACCTTCGCAGTGCTATTTGACTGGTTGCATCCACACGCACATTTTGCGCAGCACTCAATGGGATGCCGCCCTTCTTTCAGACCTCAGTAAGATCCCCTTTCACAATTCATAAGCTGCCACTCCAAGATCTTGTCAAGTCATAGGAGCTCTTCCTCAAATTCCTCCCCAGCTCAGGCCCAGACAGTCGCAGGGAGCTTAAACAAGAGGAAGGTGGGGTAGAATCTGCTCCTGTTCTCAGATGCCTGGGGCAGTATGTCTCTGGATACCTTTGGGATCACAGGCTGGGGAAGCTCTGCTTATTCCCCCTTAATTTTACTTACTCCAAATAAAAAAAAAAGAATAAACAAGTTCCCAGGAAAGTTAAAATAGCCCATGCTGGAAATGAAGCAATGCTGTACGTTCAAACAAGCTTGGAACTGAATTAAGAGTAAACAAGCTATCTGTGTCAACAATTAGCACTGAGAACACACATAAAAATTCAATAACAAAGAGAATAATTAGGGAATTGAGTCTTCATTACCAATTGCCTGAAGGTTGTCAGGGAGTTCCCAAATATTCACAGGTCTACTTTTCCCTGCATGTTTGTGCCTCTGGGCAGAGCATATTGGCTTCTTGGATGCCTTCAGCAAGTACTGGAGGCTTTTAGGTATTCCCCTCCCCCCCAGTTCCCCTCCCTGGTTACCGCAAAAGTTTGGTGTTTTGTTTTGTTTTTGGTTTTTTTTTTTTTTTTTTAAAGAAAAACTTTGGACATTTTCTTCTCCTTATCTCCCCTCACCCTCCCTTTCCATTCCTAGTTTGTCTTCTGCAATATTGGTTTCTTGGGTATCTGTAATCTCAGAGGGAATTTCCATTTTCTTTACCTAGTTGGAGCCATCTGGTCTGACTGAAGAACTTGGCAGGTGTACCAAAGAGTACTACGAGATCAAGAAAACAGACTTGGAAATGCCCCTTTCTGAGATATGTTAACTTACAGTTTCTAGATCTTTTAAACTGGAGTTAGTGTCTTCATCTTGGTGTTTGATAGCTCTTGAAGAACTTATTTCATGAATTTGTCTAATCATTCTGTGCAGTTATACTTTGCTGTTCCATGATGACTGCTGGCAAGAGGATCCCACAGTTTAATTGTACTTTGCATGACAGATACATCTTTGTTTGTTTTATACCTGCTGGTTTGGTTGTGTTGGTTTTTTTTTTGTTTTTTTTTTTGTTNATATATACTTCACTCTTGTATCACGAGACATGAAAAAAGAACATAAAGTGATTAATGCAGGGTCATTCATCATTTTATAAGCCACTAGCACATTTGTCTCTTCCCCGAGTTAAAGATTTAGTTAATTGATCTTTCCTCATACTGAAGTCATTGAAAAAAATCTCCAATTATGCTTGCTGTTGTTATCAATAGCTAGGGGACTGAATGATGAACTTCAGTGGCAAACATTAACTTCTTTCTTTTGCTTGCAGGAGAAAGAAAAGTAGTTTTAAACTCCAGTTAGACACAAGTCAACATTCTCAACCAAATAGCTAACTCAAATTAGCCAGCGTAGGTTAACAGCACATATTTTGCTATACAGACATGTGCCAGAAAAGCAAGTTCTTCTGTCCTGAACTCTTTTAAAAGCATTCCCTTTGAAAGAATGATGGTAGTTATAATTAAGATTTTTAAACAGAGATGACAATGTTAACATGCCTCTGAAAACCTATTTTTTAAACAATGTCACTGAGTAAACCCACTTTAACTATGTGTTTATAATGATCATGCTTTATACATAAATAGTATAATTCCAAACAATCTGCAGTTTACCATCTAGATTAGGTAACTTCCAGATGGAAACACCTCTTAGTAAGAAGATTTATGAACAGACTAATGAAAGATGAACTGAATTGACCTATACCACAACAAACCTCAGCAGAGCTGAAACCAGTAGTCAGCTCTCATATTTCCCACTATTTCCTCAATTTCAAGTCAATTAAAAAGGTTAGTATTTGTTGTTTTGGTTTTTTTTCTTCTGTATATGTGAACAGATTCTTCTTTTTCTTATAAAACCACACTGATTTGTCAGGGAAATAATATTTATCATTTAGTAATGTTTGTATTTTATGTATAAATCAGTGAACTGAATTCAATTTAATGATCTAAAAACATTCACAGTATCAGACCATAGTACACTTCTAACCATCAGAAAACTATTTTGCTTTACATAAAATTGAAATTTGATTTTTTTTTTTTTAATAGAATAGTCAATTCTGCATTTCCAAAGGCTTGTTACCCTATTCCATTTCAAGTGAAAAACTAATTGGCTGGGGGTGGAAGGGGTGCCTTCATGCCCTCTGAGTGTACAGAAAACCAAGAAACATTTACTGCAGAAGATTAACTGTCAGGGGAAAAAAAAAAAAAATGAGGGGGGAGAGAGAGAAAAGAGCATGTCAAAAGTTTATGGAACTCTAAATGCCGTAGCCAGATGGGGGAACTAAAAAGAACAGACCTAAAAACCTACAGCACTTGCTGAAGGCATCCAAGAATGATGCCTTCAGATCCCCCACAACCTGAAGGGTTGAATACAACTGTCTCATTCCAAATTATGAAGTTGCTTCACTTTTTAAATCACTAGATAATTCTAGAAAAAAAGGTAAGTCTGCATAAGGAAAGTCAAGTCTAATCCCCACCTCCCAAAACAAATCCATCATATCACAGCAGTAATCTAACAGAAGCTAAGTGGATGAGGTCAGGGGAACCTTCTTTCTCTTAAGCTTGGAAATGCAGTTTGATAGAGGCAAGGGGAATACCTGTCATTAACGTGACACAGTGTCATGGGTTAACCCCAGCCAACAACTAGAACCACACAGCAGCTCCCTCACATACCCCCCACCTTCCCCCCTCCCCAGAAGGGTGGGAAGAAGAAGAGGAAAAAAAAAAAAACACAGAGGAAAAAAGCCCTCATGGGTTGAGATAAAGACATGTTAATAGAAACAATAACAGAAAGGAAAAATAACAATAACGACACAGGTCATTCTCCCTGCCTGGTGAATTAGCACCATTTCAGACAGCAGTCACAGATTCCTGCCCCCCAGCTAACTCCCATTTATATACCTAGCATGATATCTATGGTATGGAATATTTCATTGGCCATTCCATTTTTCTGTCTATGCTTTATGGGAAGCTGAAAAAAGTCCTTGAATAGTATAAATGTCACTCAGCAACAACTAAAAACAATAGGTATTATTGACATCCCTTTCACAACAATCACTAGAAAGAAAATTAACTCTTTCCCAGCTGAAGCCAGGACAGTCATTGCTAGATTGATCCTGAAGGTTTCTAAAAGGTTGGCAGCTTTACCCAAACTGTTGACTGAATAGAAATGGAGAGAGGACTGCTTTCTTACATCTCTCATTCCCCTACGTAGCCTCCCCTGATCCCGAGTAGGGTAAATAAGCATGTTAAAAAAATTCAATGTTACTTTGTCACTTTTGATACATTCTGCATCCTCTTCAAAATTGTTCATATTCATGGTAATAGAACAGAAGCTCTATAAATTTTCTTTGTTCGATGCAGTGCTCAGCACTTCATATATGCAACCAGTTAAAGCCGGTATTGAATGGAAGGAAGATTCAAGTGTTTTTAATGGGGCTGCAGAATACGTAGGAAGCACGTCTGCAGTACTCCCTGGAGTGGAATACAGAACATTGAATGCAGTCATTCAGCAGCAACCATAATGAAAGGCCTATAGCTCCAGCAGCATCGCATTCCGATTATGCAGCATCACACAGTACAACAACAGTAGTTAAGGGTGCAGCTGATCTAACTACGTGCTGGGACACTGAAAATGTCTAAGCATCAGCAGGATTTAATGTCTCTTATTTTGGAAGTGTTACAATTCTGTCACAGCATGCTATGTGTCAAAACCATCCCAAGGAATTCGATTACAGGTGAAACATTGGAAAAAAAAATAGTTGCGTGTGCATCCCTTGCATTTCTCTGGAATATATTCAATAGGAAAGATTAAATCATTCGAAAGCCTGAAGAAGCAGAGATATAATAAGACATACTACCTTCTAAGGCTGTGGTGCTATAGAAAACTTGAGGCAGAAAACAAAAACTTTAAACAACTGAATTGTCTAGAAACATAAGCCAAACACTGTGTATTTTAGCTTACACAAGCCTGTGAAAAATTAGGTATAGTCTAAACTTAGAACTTCCTGTATTGCTAAGTGCAGTAGATTAATGTTGGAGCATGTATTGGAATTGCACTACAAGGTGCTCAGGAAAACCTCTTAATGGCTCTCCTTCTCAAAGAGCCAGATCTTGAACATAAAAGTCAATCAGCAGGAAATGCCATAAAGCTTACAGATAACGAAGACAGATAGAAGTTGTCTCAAATATAGGTTAGCCAGCTCGGCGGCCAGATTAATACATACCTAATGTCTCTGCTTCCCTCTGCATTCACAAAACATTTGAAAGTGTGAGTTGGTACCTACTTAAAACTACATTTATACATTCCACAAAACACAAGAAAACCCTGTGCTTATCCCTCTGGAGTCTTTTCTTTTCCACACAAATGGGGTGCGTTTGTTGGAAGATGAAAACTTAGGATATTTAATACAATGAGATGTCTTATCCTTCCTAGTTACTCCTTTATGATTTTTTTTTTTTTTTTTTTTTTTTTNTACAGGTATTATTCAGCAGAGGGAATATAGCAAAGATTCAACAAAATACATCCTTTTCTGTTTATGGACAATTCTAAGGCTTAGTTCTTATCACATACTAATTTCGCTGTCTGTATCAAAGCCCAGCTGACTGTATAATTGGATCAGACACTCCAAGGATAACATAAGTCAAGTAATAAAACTAAATCCTAGAACAAGAGCCGAAAAAAAAAAATAAATGTATCAGGCACAAGCAAAAAAAAAAAAGTTCTTCTACTGCTAATTATCCATAATTACCCAGAAAGGACGTTGCTTCTGAAAGACAAATAAAAAAAAAAAAGAAGGGGGCAGAGGAGGGAGAAAAAACCCCCAATGATCAGAAGAAACACAGTCATATTTGACAATATCTGCCTTGAAAATTGTTTGGAAACAAAGAAAACCATCATTTTAGATCCTTTCTAGTAGTTAAAATATTTTTCCAAGGTGTTCGTGTACTTGCCACTAACTTTCCCTTCTTTACTTCCCGAAGACCAGAAAGACAATGGTGATAATAATTACCATCTGACTTCCCAAAATTTTTATACAGCTTTAGGATCTCAGACATTTCATATGTGGTTACTTAATTTTTATTTTAGAAAGTACTTATGATAGGATAAATCTTTTAGATTTTGTTTATACTACAAATTCTTATCTACAGCTCAAGTCTTCAGCTGGGAAAAAATCTAGTTAAGTCAAAGACTCTTTCATGTGAGCAGAGTTTAATACCCTGCAGGACTAAGCTGTCATTAACTAATGATATTTAACACACTTGTAAGAGGGCCCATTCTCTTCCAGTAGCATTCCAGATTGATACAATTTGGTCAAATGACCAACAACAGAAACTAGACTGTGTTTTGTTCGTAACTGTATAACATGAAACAGAATTAACAATAAAAACAATAATTAGTTAATAAAAGATGCACATGACACCATCCCAAAGCAAAGTAATTTTAGTTTCTTTAATTACCATCTGAGTTTTTAAGAATTTTTGACTTAAAAACAGTAGTCTTTTGAGCTGAGATGAAATTATGACAGTTTCACAGGGAACTGCATGTGGATGAAAAAAAGCTCCAAGATGTGCCAGTGTTAGTATCAGTTGGATAGGCATTTATGAATTCAGTGATATGCGAACATGACAGAAGCAATAAAACATGAAAAGAGAGTACCTTGGCTGCACTTTTGTTTATAAATGGAAAATAAATACAAAAGTTGAGAATACAGCTTATCTGCATTATACCCAATATTATGGTTTTTAATACTTTTTTTTAACACAAAGTGAAAAAATAATTCAAAATATTACTGACTTTGATATATTCTTGCAGATACTGAAAGCACACCAGAAGAAACAAATGTGAAACAACTTAAAAGAATCCTAAATGCATTTCTCACTCTGCATGCCAAAGTTTTAGAACACCAGTTTTCCTTTGTGAACCACCTTTTCAGAATCAAACAACGAGGTCTAAAATTATGCATAAAACAGAAACCTGAATTTTCAGAAAGGACTAGCATTTTCTTCCAAAACATCCACTAGGCTGACATGAAAACGTTTCCCAGAATTAAGCCAAAAAAAACTCAAGAAAGTGAGCAAATCACTTCATTCATGCAAGAAGTTATTCCTAAGGATACAGGCAGCCACATAGGTACATGCTTGATTTTCAAAGTACCATCCTATTAATGATGTCAAACTACTAACATTATACACATTTTCTTTTTTAACAAAAGCTTTAGTAACCAAGCTACTTAAGCATATGTTTACTTTTAAAATCAATAGGATTCAATCACACACTTAAATATTTAGTTGAATTATCATTACTTTATAACAAGAATTCTATGCAGGCTCTTTAGAAACAGAGAAGTCAGAGTCCGTGCATTAAACCCTAAGGCTTTGATCTGTATTTTGTTGAAATAAAAGGTTGTATTTTGGTTTTTTTTTGAAAAAATAACCAAACAGTATTTTTTAAAAAAAAAAACCAAAAAAACAACAAACCAGTCAAACATCAACCAACCACTTAACAGTAGTAGCCTTTAGGACCCATATTATATGTGCTGTACAGTCTCACAAAAGAAACAAGGCTAAACAGATCTAAAATCTATAGAGCTACATTCAGTCCTGCTAATAATAAAAGAAAGAAATGGAAGCCACTAAAATAACATTCCCATGAAGATTATAGTAGTTATCTGAGGCCCACACCTATAACTTTTTCTTCATTTTTATACTTATAAGAATTAAATAAAAGCAGATAAGAGAACCTGTTGCTGGTAGGAAACCATCTTAATAGAGTTAATGCCCTAAACACGACTATCAGCCACCTCATATGAACTAAACACAGGGGTTTTTGAATCCTCTTTGCTCATAGCCTTCAACCAGAAGCTTAAAGAATCAGATTCTCACCAAAATCCTTCCTAAGCTCTCCTGCAAGCCTGCCAAACAAAACCAGCTACATTCAAGCTGTTCAGTAATAACATTTTAGCTGCTCTGGGGTATCACCACTACCCTCACACCAAAACCTCAGACACACAAAAAACCCAAGCGATCCCAACTTCTCCTAGCAGCCCAACTGCTCCCATTATGCAAAACAAACAAAGAGCTTCAGAAACTATTACATAGAGCTCACCTCCACCACCCCAACTTACCACAGCAGTGCTTAGCAACATACAGAAAATCCCAGGAGAGTCCACAAGTGTCTCCACCAACTCAAAACCTCCCCTGAGCCACCTGCCTGCCACTTCCTCATGTAGTGTTACCTCTCATATTGCTCCCAGCTGTTGCCTGCTCTGCAGGTTAAAAGAACAGACAAGAAGTAATTGCTTTTCTCTGATCTAGCACATCAGGTGTCCTGCTTTAATTCATTAGTCTCCATAGTGAAAGCTATCTGCTATGCTTACTCCACCTGATTTTCAGTAAAATGAAGGTATCCAAGGAGTCACACTTTAAATTGTCCCTGGGAATATGATTCTTTGCCTTTGTTCTCTGTTTCTAAAAATTCTAGTTAAGATAAAAAAAACAGTGAATTAGTATTTGGAAAGTAAAAGTAAATTAGTTGGGATTTTTTTGGGGGGAGGCTGAAGAGACATGAGGAACAAAAACTTGGTCAAAAGGGAAAAATTAATTGCCCTCATTAGACTGGAGACTATGCTAAGTAAAAACTGACTTTGGATGAAGTCCAAATCAGAGTTTCTTTTGATTAAATAAAGAAAAGCAGTATATATAGTAAGATGCAAGATAAATATGTAGTTTAAATAAGATGGTAGGAAAACATAATTTAGATAGGTCAATGTCTCTTAAAAATTGTTCCTTTCTATCCCCCCCTTGAAAAAAATTAGAGAAAGCTTAAATAAACAATACCTAATGTCAGTATGATGTGCATGTGAATGAAGTTTTAATACCTAATAAAATACAATATTCATGCTTTCTATGGGTTATAGCTACACCACATGTATAATAAATACATAGAGTAAAATGGGATAGCAGGGGTATGAAAGAAAGGCTATCACTCAAGATCACTTTCCATCTTGTTTATTGTTCACCACACATCTGCTGTGCTGAGTTGTTGATATAATACCTTCCACTGTTAAAATAGACTTCAATTCTTTGAATAAAATTAGTAACCTTATAATAAACTTAGTATACATATATATGTGTAGAAGGAGAGTATTATCTTTTAAATACCGTCATATATTATAGTGAAGACCTATCAAGTCTGTTTTACTTAAATGTACTCCATTGTAATATCTCTAATTTATTTGTGGCCATTTAAGGGGATGAACCAAGAGAATAAATCAAGAAACAAAGAGTTTGCTTGGACGTTACAGCAGAGTTCCTTGATAGTTTGTGTTTCCTCCTTCATACCAACCAAAAAAAAAATAGTTGTTTTCTAAAGAACAATATTGTCATTAGGTATAATCCTAATCAGTGCCAATTACAATATCTTTGGCATTTGGCTACTGATTTCATGTGCATTTTATGGCCCTGCAAACTCCCGTGAGGCTGGCAGTTCTCTCTGATGAAGTATTTCAACCTGCCCTAGAATCACCTCTAAGAAATGGTCCTAAGTAGTCCTGTATAACAGGACATCTGATTTGTAAGGAAATGGGCACCATAAGCAGCTCTATATTCCTATTCCAATTCATGATAAATATTTCAGGTGATTCCTTTCCAGATATGAAAGAAAATACATCACCTGGTCTTAGACTAGCTGAAAAAACCCTCTGACAATAACCCATCTCCGTGAGGGCTTTAGTATGGATGTGGGTGTGGTTTTCACATCCTGTGTCCTGCGAATATTCACCTCTCATAATCTTCTGTCTTCTCTGTGCTGATGCAAAGCCACACCAAATAATTTTGGTTCCCAAAAAATAAATTTGATGGAATGGATTAGTTGGGTAATAGAAAACCTATAACAGCACCCTACTCCCCGCCCCCCCCTCCCCCTTCAAAGTTTTCAGCCTACAGGTAATTCTCATGGAATGCGGGGTAAGCGGCATTTTACCCTGACCATTAGCAAATGAGCAGAAAGGCTGCTTGGGGCCAGTGTCAACTTGGTGGAAATTAAGTCCCGAAGTCATTATAGAGGCCCTCAGAGCACTTATGCATCTTACGTGTGGCAAATACACAGTACACAAGGAGGAGTTTCAGCTGACTTCTGTGTGGCTAATTGGCTCACCAGGAATTTACCAAGGAAAACATTTTCTTGTAGTAGAATACAAAACATAGAATATAAAATTTTGACTTATTATACCTTAACAGTTGCTGTCATCATCTTCTGTGGTTTGTAATATAAATGAAAGAATGTCACAACTAATAAAATAAGAAAATGCAATAGAGGAATTATAGGAAAGTGGTATAATTCACAAATAGATGACCATATCATGTCAGTGAGACAGAAAATACATCGCTATATGCTTATTCATATTTTTTCTGCTCTTGACAGCAACAAATTGTCTACCTGGTGTTGTGGTGGTTGGACCTCTTAATAGCATGTTTAATACTAATTAAAATTTTAAAAGATCCCTCTGCTTTATGATGTGCTGTACTAATTCCTGGCCAAACAATCAGAATATGCTATAATGAGCAATTGATTGCTTTAAAAGAAAATTCTGTGTGATTTTTCTCAGGGACCAAATCTGACAAATGTAGAACTAGGTTCGACTACTCGCATATCTTATTCAGGTGGTCATTTCAAAAAGCAGATACTGGTCTTAGTTTCTTTCAGACAGTCAAGAAATAGCCATAGTCAAAGCAAAGCAAAAAAATAGTTTTCTTTTCATATGTACTTAGAATGGAGCTACTTGCCTGTTAATAAATTCTCTCGCATCCATTCATATACTTAGGCAAATTACCCTCCCCCAAAAATACTTCTTCATTGTTTGCCTTGTATGTGAACCTTTTTTTCTGTTCTGATATTGGTGATCTACCGTTTGCTACTTTATCTTCTGTTCCTTACTTAAGAAGAAACAAACCCAAAACAAATGAAAAACCACCTGTACTATGGTAACTGCTTATTTCCAATACATTTACCCTCTTCTTTTCCTTTATCAAAAAAGATGTTATATTTCTAATTTCTGGTGACATTCTCAAAGCGTATCAATACGTATAAAGTAATTGCAGCATTCAAAGAGAGCAAGCCCCCAAAAGGGTTGTAACTAGACTGCAGTCTGAAAACTGTAAATAGAATGCTTTTTGTTTCACTGCCCTTGACATGTTTTTTGTGTAATTAATATATTTTTATTTCCTATTTTACATCTTGCTTGGTTGCGGTAGTGTTTCAAAAAAAATGTATTTGAGGTACCAAAAAATCACTGAAAAATACAATTTCAAAATGGCACCAGCAAATGATAATTCTAACCTACTATTTATTGAGGAAAAATCATCCTCAGACAGCCTGGGGGATCCTGGACCAAATCCACCCTCCCCAGAGCTCTGAAATGGGAGTGTTGCTTGGAGCAGATTCAGAGATGTCTGCGACATGGATCATGGCACAGAATGGAATCAAAAAACCCCACTAGAGTCCACCTTAACAGGAGAAATTCTTTACTTCTGCCAAAATGCGAAGGGATACTAACTAAATAGTGAGACAGAAAAAAAACTTTGAAGTCTGTCTTTCAAGAGAAAGAGGACACATTTTAGAGAAAGGTATTTAAATCTTAGATCACATAAGAAAACCAGCCACCACCTTTAGAAAGAAATATTCACCTTTACAGGTACATTTTTATAGCCTGATCTGCAGCATAACTCACCCATCTTGAAAGGCAGGAACTCTGCTGGTTACTGACAATGATAGATCAAGGGAGGATTTCATAACTCTGCCAGATTCAGAGGTTTGAAGCTTAACCTTCAGTACAGCACCACACAGCATAATTCAGATTAGCTCCTGGCAATAGTCAAGCTAGTATGTTAAATCCAACTAAATCTAAAATATGTGTGTAAAGTGGCTAAGCTCCAAAGCGTAGTCATCAAGTGATCCTGAATTGCTCAGGTTTTTTTGATCATTGGTAAGTTAAAGAAAATATACTTTCATCATCTAAAATAAATGAAAAAAAAAAAGAAAGCACATAGAAAAAAAAATACAAAAACGTACAAACCACTTACGACATCTGGGGCTCCCGCTGCAGTGTATATAAAAAATACCAAATTCTTTATGTCAGTTTTGTTTGCTCTTGGGAGAAGAGGGAGGTGGAGGATTCTGCTGATGTTCCTGAAAAGGTTTAATTCAACGTCCAGTGAGCAGTGGGGCTGGAAGGTAGAGCTATGGGTAAAATCAGGAATGCTGCAGCCAGCAGTTAGATTGGCTTGGGTTGATGGTGGAAGGTCATCCACATGCTTGAAGTCTGTGACATATAAATACACACCTGTAACATCAACTACCAATGGTTTTATTTCCTCTTCTATTTTCTTTTTTTTTTTCTGTTTACAAAACATGAACAATGAGGTCAGCACTGCACAAGGCACCAGATGAGATTAATTTTGATTTCTTAATTAAGATGCCTAATATAGGATTGTAATCGCTGTAGGTCCTGTCTGTAGTAAATGGACAGGAAAAGAGGAGCATTCAGGTCTTAGTGAGCTACACCCATGCCTGGGTCTCTCTTGGGGCCCATAAGTACTTGTTTTTCGTGTTTGGTTGAGAAAATAATGAAATGAATGACAATTCCCAGTGGCTGAAACTGTTCAGGTAGCAAGTCTACTCTCATATCAACCCCTTGAAGAAGAATAAAAGTCTTTGGTGTACTTCTGAAGGATTAAAAGGATAAAAACATGCTGAAATGCTTTAGGTGATAGTTTTCACCTGAGGACAAAGAGACAAGTCCTAACCTAACGACTTTACTAGTCCTTAGGTTTACTACATGAAAATGAATTGCAACTTCTCTGTCTAAAAGTTGAATAAACCAATGCATATGTGCACTCGGTTATTTTTATGATAGCAAACATCTTGAAATATTTTTGTTTTGAATGTTTAAAATACTAATTTTGAATTCTTCTAAATATTTTGATTTTTATTGTTCTGAAGTGTTTTCTTAAGGTCTTTTGAAACGTGCTTGTGACAGTAATGTAGGACTGTTCTAAAACATGAAATTACAGCTTCTGATCATGGAACTGGAGGTAGTGAGCTGAAATCAGAACTTTTGTTATTTTGTGACCTGTGTTCATACCTATACCTATTTCATATGCAGATTTCATTAGAGCCATCTGAAGGTTGTCTGTAAGTTTTTTGTAGAGCAAAAAGGTTGCTTTTGAGAGAATGAAAATTTCTAGGAAAACAAAAAACATACTTCAAATTTGAAAATCATTCTAACTATTTTTAAGTTAAAAAGTAGTAATAAAAAGTCTGCCATCCTTTAGTTTTCAATAGATGAAGAATAAATCACTGTTTAAGAAGATGTGGATGAAGATATCTGTGCTTTATTCTCATTTTTGGTAAGCTGTACCTTACTTCATATCTTTACCAGTGTTCTTTAAGCAGGAATAAATAACTGTTAGAATTTGAAAGTATGGAAATTATTTTTGTAGTTTCACCTTTAGCAATGCTCATCTAAAACTTATGAAACGTGCTCCCTCTCTAACAAAATGAGAATGAATGGTGAATCGGATTTATGCAAAGAACTGTGACAGAAATCTACGGAAACAAATAGTTTAGGGGCCTGCAGATGAAATGCTGAAAATCATGGCTGCATATTGCTCAGACTGGCAGCTAATTAGTGTCATTTGTAGGAGGGAGAAGAAAGGATAAGGAAATTCCACTTTTGAAGGAAAGAACATATACAAGTTCTCTATACCTGGAATTCTCTTTTAGATTTTGCTTCCAAGCTGAGGAAAGCAGAATCCTCTGCCTTCACCTTGTGGACAGCATAGAAAGTGAGCATAACAGTTTTCCTATTCAGTTTTGCCAATTTGTCTTAAATGAGAGCAAGTGTGCAATAAGCTAACAAATTCAGTTTCTAGTCTCCTTCACAGTTGACCAAGGTGGCAATTCTGACGCATATACCATGAGATGAGACCAGTAGCTTTGGAATGTAAGGCTTCAAGTCCTATGAGTTGTAACTGTTTTTTTAAATTTTCTAGCATTCCCCTGCACAGAACTGTATAAATTTCTGAAAACAAATTCTATTTGTGATGGAGATATGAGATTCAACATTAACATATGTTAAAGTTCAGGGATAGTAAAAATCACCTTTTCTCATACAGGAATGTTTTAGCTCAAATACAGCAGAAGCCTACAAAACAATTCCTTGATACCAAAAAGGTTCTTTTCTCTAGTGTTTGTAGGGGGACGGGTGGAAAGGGTTTCTTTTCTCCCTCATTTTGTTTCTCTTTTTCTTCCTTTCTCAATAAAGTTAGATCCAGGAGAAAAGAGGAAAACCATAAAAATATGCAATTTTCAAAATAATGCTCAATATATTATAAGGACCGTATGTTGCCAAATATTTCCAGTACTTTATTTTACAGTGTATTCTTCTCAGGCTATAGTCATTCATTCTGTGCTAGCTACAGGTGACTCAGTAAAGAAGATAGCAAGGCTCATCTGTATTTGAGTATTTATGACCATTTTTCATGAAAATTAATAGTGCATGAATTCAACAGAATAGCTATTCACGTAAACAGTACCTAACTAAGTTCAGTCAATACAATTCAGGTAGAAAAAGCATTCTAATAAAAGAAATAAAATACAGTTTTCCTGAAGCAGGTTAGCCAGTAAAATATTTGCAGTCTGTACGTTTTCATGAATTCCAAGTTTCACACTTGGCAATAACTATGATTTTGCTAAAATAATATATGCTATACGTTATGCATTTCTGTAGTTATCTGCTACCACATCTGTGATAATATGCATTTCTATGATTGTACAGGTTTATCATTTTGTGTTAAAATATGGTGAGACTTATGGTGTAATTATTCTTGTTCTTGGATAGGACAGTATGACAGATGGAAATGTGAATGCAGTTTTGATGATTTAAGCCAAAATCTCCAGACTGGAGTCTCACATAAACATTTTAAAGCTGAAGGATTTCTCCTAACATAATTGGGCTATTAAACTATATAAGAATTAATCTGAGCATAAACTGTCCAAAGAATAGTTCTAATTTGACCACATGTAAAAAGGAAGTAGTATTTCTTGAAGTGTTGTGATAGTCTCTTCCAGTTCATTGCCTAGTTTGAAAGCATTTTCCTTACACAAAGGAAAAGAGAACACTCAACTTTTTTATATCTCAGAAAGCTCAGTTCCAGTGAACAAAATTAATTCAATTCTGTAATGCAAACTCGGCAGAGTTTAGTGATCTGGGCCCAAAATGCTGTTAACACAGTATTTATAACTCAGCTATAAAAGCCTAAATCTAGACATCATGGCTTTTATTTATTCTGTATTAGACAATATGGCTTTAATTTTTTTCAAAATGAAAAAAAAACAGGAAAAAAAACTTCAAGTTTATACATTCTTGAGAGCTATAAATCAAATAAAAATTCTACAGGATTAATATATCTTCATCTCTTTACTACTATAATGGACCACAAAGAATTCCATAAATCAAGGTTTGAGTGAACCTGAAGAACAATCCTCAGAATACATGATGGGGTATGGGTAATAATGAAAAAAAAAAAGTTTAAATGTCAATACAATAGGGAGAAAGAGAAGAAGAAGCTCTTGAACTCACTAACCTTGAATGCATCAGACTTACCTTCCAAACCAGCTTGTCTACAGGAAAAATTATGCCTGAGTAAAACAGGATTTGAATTTAAAATAGATTATGTATCATTGAGCTAGTATCCTTATAGATATCTTTGCTACAGAACAACCAGTGATCGGGTTTTTGTTTTGTATTTTTTCTAGTTTTCTCATTCTAAGGTAGAGTGAGGTAAATCAGAATGGTCATTCTTGTTCTAGAATGAGAGTATGGGAACTCATCTACAATGACATTTTCCATGCTGACCTGCCTTGGATCCCTGTCTGGAAATACATTTTGGGTCACAATTTTTGCCAGTCTCTTTGTATGCAGGGTAGCAGATGGCTGCCTCTGTTGAGGCAGCAAATCTGGCTCTCATTACCCAAGCTGTTCTTTAGAGGAAGAGGAGACACACTGTCTCTATTGCCATTTCTGGTCTCATCCAAGGCAAAGATGGCAGCCATGCAATGGCTGGTTGAGGTTAACTTGTTTCCATAATGCATGCTCTTATCATCTTTCCTCAGCCCCAGGCCCCAGGAACGTCATCATTTTTTTCTGACTGTGTGAAGTAACCGAATTGATGATTAAAATGGCAAGAGATAATACAACACTCGCAACTGAAGATACAGTAGTAAATATTTAGTAGCTAAATATTTTAATCTTCACATTAAAAAAGCCTTTTTGCCCCTCTTTCCTTGAAGTCTAGCATCTTTGTTTTTCACATTCCTACTTTCTCCCCCAAATCTCACAAGCAAACAAGCATAGAGTGGAGAAAATTAATACGTTATACCTGGTCATTGCTGGATCACCTCCGCAGTTATCAGATACTGAGTTTTTCAAAAGTTTCTAGTAACTCATTTCAAACAATAGCATTGATCAGAACTGTATTGAATATTTCAGAGCCACCATGTGGTGTAAAGAGTTTGTTTGACTTTCTCAGAATGCCATCATGAGGACTTGAAACATTTTTGAGCATAGACGTTCTGACTTCAAAAGTTTTAAATTGATGAATAGCTGCACAAAAGTACAAGAAGAAAAAAAAAAACACAAAACTTTTTTTAGCTGTAGCTGATTCTCAAAGAAAACTCCATGTTGTGGTGTGTAGTGGCTCTGTGCAGAGTAATCAAATCCTTTTGTATCCAGGTTTAAGACTATACATAGAAGTCCAGACCCTCAGCTATGGTAAACTAGTGTAACTCCAACAAAATCCATGTGCTATGCTTACTCAAAAAATGATTCAGGCACAGCACACCTTCCTTTCTTCTTGCTTTATATATACCGTAAAATAGAGGTGAGCATGTTCCAGAAATGACTATTGAATAAAAGGATGGAGTTTGCATAATCAGGTCTTATTTACAGATAAAATATGTTTCCTTGCTTACTGATTAAGGGAAAGGTTTAGCAAACAGAATAAACAGGATTTTTTTCCACAAAACTCTAACTAGGAAAGTTCTAGGGACTTTTTGTTTCAATTTGGAGACTGTAATGAATTTTTTATTATCTTTTTTTTAATTCCATGTAGGTTTGTTCTTGCTGATAACATGATCTATTGTTCTCTGAGCTATGGTGAGATTGCCATCCCTTAAACAGACAGCACTTATTGGAAATTAAACCTCTACTAATGTATTATAATTATTACTTCAGAGTAATTTGCTGCTCCAGCAGGGAGTCAGAGCTAATCTGATGGTAACGTTTCTTCTGTGGAGCCGTTAATATTTCTTCTATGCTGAATATCCACATAATGGATCTAGCCTGAGGCTGATTAATGATCTTGGTGCTGGAACAGTGATTTGTAGCTAAATCAGCCCTCACTGGAAGAGATTCAGTGTTACTCCAGTCAATACTGTTAAATAAGTGTAAACAGTGACTTTGGTCAGCACAAATGTAATCTACTAAGGTGTGAGAGAGGCAATAAACTGAAGTAAATAAGGGAACTTCTGCCACTCCTACATTTCATATGTTTGTAGAACAAATCACCAAAAGAAAGTAAAAAAAAAATAAATTCCCATATTCATTGCACAAAAATAAAAACCTGTGGTACTACTTCACTGAATTGCCATTCCCTAAATACTGTAAAAAGGAAATTGAGCAGTGTGGATAAAATAAACTAGTATTTCTTCTTCCTTTCTGGACATAAAACAAGACAAGGGGAGTTAGACATGTGTGCACACCTGCAGGGCCATGATATTATTGGCATCATGGAGATGCCCATGTGCTGGGATGGCTCCTATGACTGGACTGTTGGAATAGAAGTATACAGGCTCTTTAGGAAAGACAGGAAGGGGAGATGAGGGAGGGGTGTTGCCCTCTATGTCAGTGACCACCTGGAGTGCATAGAGCTCTGCCTGGGGATGGATGAGGAAGCAACTAAGAGCTTATGGGTCAGGATCAAAGGGAGGGCAGGGACAGACCACATTACAGTGGGGGTCTGCTACAGGCCACCTGACCAGGAAGACTGAGTGGATGAGGCCCTGTATCGACAGATAGGAGCAGCCTCACATTCACAAGCCCTGGTCCTCATGGGGGACTTCAACCACCCTGATAACTGTTGGAGGGAAAACAAAGCAGGGCATAAGCAATCCAGGAGGTTCCTGGAATGCGTTGATGACAATTTCCTTATCCAAGTGACATAGGAGACAACAAGGAGAGGTGCCATGCTGGACTTTATTCTCACCAACATGGAGGGGCTGGTGGGGAATGTGAAGCTCAAAGGCAGCCTTGGCTGCAGGATAAAGCCCCAGAGGGAAGAAGGGTCCAAGAAAGCCAGTTAATATTCAAGGATCACCTCCTCCAAGCTCAGGAGCGATGCATCCCAACAAAGAGGAAGTTGGGCAAAAACACCAGGACACCTGCATGGATGAAAAGCGACCTCTTGGACAAACTCAAACACAAAAAAGAAGCCTACAGAGGGTGGAAGCAAGGACAGGTAGCCTGAGAGGAATACAGAGAAATTCTCCAAGCAGCCAGGAATCAGATTAGGCAAGCTAAAGCCCAGGTAGAATTAAATCTGGCCAGGGACATCAAGGGCAACAAGAAAAGCTCCTACAGATACATCAATGATAAAAGGAAGACTAGGGAAAACGTGGGCCCCCTCCGGAAGGAAAAGGAAGACCTGGTTACCCAGGATATGGAGAAGGTTGAGGTACCCAATGACTTTTTTGCTTCAGTCTTCACCTGCAAGTGCTCTAGCCACATCACCCAAGTTGCTGAAGGCAAAGGCAGGGACTGTGAGAATGAAGAACTGCCCACTGAAGTTTGAGACCATCTAAGGAACCTGAAGGTGCACAAGTCCATGGGATCTGATGAGATGCATCCACAGGTCCTGTGGGAACTGACAGATGAAGTTACCAAGCCACTGTCCATCATATTTGAGAAGCTGTGGCAGTACGGTGAAGTTGCCACTGACTGGAAAAGGGGAAATGTAATAACTATTTTTAAAAAGGGAAAAGAGGAAGAGCCAGGGAACTACAGGCCAGTCAGTCTCAGCTCTGTGCCCAGCAAAATCATGGAGCATATCCTCCTGGAAGGTTTGCTAAGGCACATGGAAAATAAGGAGGTGATTGGTGACAGCCAACATGGCTTCACTAAGGGCAAATAGTGCCTGACAAATTTGATGGCCTTCTACCGTGGGGTTACTGCTTCGCTGGATAATGGGAGAGCAACTGTTGTCATCTACCTGGACTTCTGCAAAGTGTTTGACATCGTTCCGCATAACATCCTGGGCTCTAAATTGGAGAGAGCTGGATCTGATGGATGGATCATTCGATGGATAAGAAACTGTCTGGATGGTGGATGGTCGCACTCAAAGGGTTCGGGTCAAAGGCTTGATGTGGAGACCAGTTCCACAGGGGTCAGTACTGGGACCAGCACTGTCTAACATCTTTGTTGGTGACATGGACAGTGGGATTGAGTGCACTCTCAAGTTTACAATGACACCAAACTGTGTGGTGCAGTTGACATGCTGGATGGAAGGGATGCCATCCAGAGGGACCTGGACAGGCTGGAGAGGTGGGCCTGTGCAAAACTCATGAAGTTCAACCAGGCCAAGTGCAAGGTCCTGCACGTGGGTTGGGGCAATCCCAAGCCCAAATACAGGCTGGGCAGAGAATGGATTGGGAGCAGCCCTGAGGAGAAGAACTTGGGGGTATTGGTTGATGAGAAGCTCAACATGAGCCAGCAATGTGCGCTCTCAGCCCAGAAAACCAACCGTATCCCGGGCTGCATCAAAAGAAGCGTGGCCAGCAGTTTAAGGGAGGTGATTCTGCCCCTTTACTCCACTCTGGTGAGACCCCACCTGGAGTACTGCATCCAGCTCTGAAGCCCCCAACTTGGGAAAAATGTGGACCTGTCAGAGCGGGTCCAGAGGAGGGCCACAAAGATGATCAGAGGGCTGGAGAACCTCTCCGATAAGAACAGGCTGAGAGAGTTGGGGTTGTTCAGCCTGGAAAAAGAAGGCTCCAAGGAGGCCTTAGA
>VUYV01000003.1:3668275-3819271 GCA_008711295.1 Anarhynchus alexandrinus
TTCAAGGCCAGATGGGGCTTTGAGCAACCTGGTCTAGTGGTAGGGGTTGCTGCCCATGGCAGGGGGGTTGGAACTAGATGATAACTTTAAGACCCCTTCCAACGCAAACCATTCTATGATATGATTCTATAAACATGAAACTGTAGAATAAGTTCACTAAGTTCATTTTGGGAAACAGAACATTGATATTTTGAGCCAATTTTCCTTGTAAATTCTCTGTGTTTCAGAATAAAAATATTTATAATACTATATCATGATGTGAATTAACTGTAGTTAGATCCCATGTATATAAATATAAAACAAAAAGAAATTATGGTCACCTCCAACCACAATTTTTTGCAGAGATACTTTTGATTTATTGTTCCATATGTCTGATTGTAATGCAACTTCTTGAAAAACTTTTTCTGAGAAAATAAAAAAAGAAAAATTATTTCAAAACTTGAAATATATTGATTACATTTTTTTAGCTACTGCCTGTAATAACCTTAAGTTTAATATTTTGTACTGTGAATTAAAATTAAGTGTTGTATTTTACATGAACTTATATCACTTTCTTCTTACAATACACAAATATTTCAGATTGTAATTTTGAATTATTAGTTTATTTTCCCGGTTTCTTCATTTTCAATCTATTTCTTTTTCTTGAGAGAGCAGACAAAGAAGAAGAATGAGAAGGAAAGGTGAAGTGGGGTCTCTTCCCCAGTTTTCTAGCTTACATCTGTTGGAAAGCAATAGATCTATTAAAAAATATTAATTTCAGGCAGTGATATGGAAAATTGAAAATGTGTCTGAACAGAAATGTTCTCAGATTCTTTTTAAAATATATATGTATATATATTTTCCACTCTTACTTTCAGTCTGCAGGAAATTTTTCTGAACATCATTTAAGCACATTTCCTTATAGACTGATATTACCATAATGAGATGTATAACAGGCAATAAAGTGTCAGTCCATCAAGGCAGACACCACTGCAACAGAAAAAATCTCAATCTTAATTTGATGAAACCTCCAACTGACTTCTCTGAGGAATAACTCCCTGCATTATTTTCTTTTTTTCTGCTCCTGTCTAGGTGCCAGGGGAGCCCCTGCCCAGTCCCGAGGCAGTGAGGAGCCAAGACCTGCTGTGCACCCAGGAAGCCATTGGCCCTTCTGTACAATTCCCTTTTCAATGACTTCTCCTTTCATGCCCAGTCATGAACCTCAGCCTCCACTCTGGCCCACAGCTGCCATACAGTGTTTCTGAATGGTTTTCAACTTTACCAAGGGAGCCTGTTTTAAAATGTTAGATAAAACTGCCTTTTCCTATTTTCTCAAACCCAACTCTCAAGCCAGAGAACACCGGCAGTCCTTGGTGGCAACTCTGTGCAGTTCATCCATATGAAAAATTAATTTGGATCATTTCAGTACCTGAGCAATTGTATTGGCAGAAAACTCCAGGTTCTGTTAAGGCTGAGTATTGTTATAAATGAAAATCTTCAATTAGACAGCTGCACCAAAGCAGAGATGCACTGCAGAGGTGTTTGTGAAAAGTCTTATTTGTAACACAACCCACCTGTAAAATGATCAGCCCCAAACCTTGTAGCCTTTGAGGGTCACCAATTGTCACTCAGTCAGTAAATTTTAATATATAAATACTTCACCGGGAGGAACACTTTATGAGATCCAAGGGACAGATACTATCAGCAGTAGCAAAAAGCTATATTTTCTTTGCTGTCTGAGACAACCTTTCGTACCTTAATGCTTGGTTTCTATATTTTAGATTCACTGAAAGCTACAGTTTTATTCTGTAGATCTATCTAAAGATAGATACAGTTCTTGGCTCTCTAAAGACAGATTCAGTTCTTGGCTCAAATTCTGGCTTTTATTTTTAAGCTAGTTTGTTAAATTTTTTTTAACTTGCTCACATTTCTTAAAAACCTAAATAATTTTACTTTTGAAATCCAAACATAGTGTACCAAATCAGTCAGCTTGTAAGACCACAAAACACTGTTACAATAACACATAAATCTTCTAGTTTCTATCATAATAAACCATCTTTGTGAGCCAAATGACGCTTTCTATATATGGAAGTGTCTTCCTTATACAGAGACTTGCCAGACTTATGTCTCAGCCAGTGAGTCCTTAGCTGTTATTATGTGAATATATAGTAGAAGAAATTAAATTTAGTAGTTTTTAACCAGATGAACTAAGAAGAAAATAGATAAAAACAATTAACTGAGAAATAGAGTTCAAGTGCCTTTGCAGAGGCTAACAGCTGAAAGATTTGAGAATTTCCAGAGAATTTGAGAATGCCAGTATGTGGCTTTCTGTTATGTATATACAGATGCACCACTTCCAGTTATGTTGTTTTCCTTCCTCCTTAGTTACCTTCTGTAGTATCTTTCTTGCAAGGATTCCTAGGAATATTGTTCATTGTAAATCTGGGATAACACAAGAGAAACAAATTCCTTTCCTAGAGTTCTGTTTGCATGTAGAGCTGGACCCAGCCTCTTAATTCAACATTTTTTGTAAGTAAAATAAAGTTTTTGGGTTTTTTAGAAATAATTTTCATTAATATCTCTGCTGTTATATACAAGTATTTAGCATTAAATATATTGTTTAAACTCTTTTCCTTATTGATTATGTAGTTCAGCTGCTATAACCATGAACTTAAATCTATCTTTTAAGAAATGTGTAGCCCTATAGCTCGGTAAATAAAATATTGCCATCACTGGTAACAATGTATTAATGCTGTAATAGTTCTGCAAGGCCTCAGGACCAGAGCCTGTCTGTCTTGGTTTCTCTGGGCTTCCCCAGGTTTCCCAGGATCTTTGTTTTAGCTTCTTTTGCCGTATTAGCAATCTGAGCAATCAGATGATTATTGCCTAATTTATTTCAGTTTTGCTTAGCTTTAAACAACTGCATGTTATACCTGCTGTAATATTTTTAATATATTTTGGTAGGCAATAAATAGTGACAGTGTGCAATTACTCTTTGTAGGATGAAATATCACATTAGAATAAAGATATGGTGGAGTAGAGGCATACAACAATAGCAGAAGCCTTGCAAGTGTGAGCACAAGATAAAACCAGAAGCTATGAACAACTCAGTGAGCATTACAGCCCATAATCAGAATGCAAACTTGGGAGATGGGCAAAACCACCTTTAGGGGTAACAGAGGGAGCAGAGGAGAAACATCTGATTTATGCAGAACATACTATATACACTAATTTCATACACAATATGACCACCAAAGCAGCAAAGACAGGTGTAGTTGCTCATAGAAGGCATCCAAGTAACAAAAATTTTCCAGAAAGAGGACAAGATAAGCACAAGGGACTACAAACATGCACAGCATCCTTCTGAGTACACAAGAAAGATGGCAAGACAAAACAAGCAGAATCAGGAGCAGAGACTCCCCTTTTTTGGAGAGAGACAGTTGCATGAAAACATCTGATGAACTCTCAAGCTTGAACACCTGGACCTCAGTGACAAAGAGCCACCAAGGACCACAGACATCAATGCTCACTATACTCATCAGATCAAACTATTAAATGCTTACAGCTAATTTAATATATAAATGTTATATAGTTAATAGTACTGTATATGTAGTTATGATTAATAATGAGTATGAATTAACCACAGGCAAGTCTGCTGTTAATGAAAGAACTTAGTAAAGCTATTTTTAAGGTTTAAAAGTAGTTCATGACATCAGTCTTCTAAATATTCCCATCATGGTGATCTCTGATTCCCTAGTTGATAAATATATACATATATTCATGTTTAACATACAGTCATAGAATGGCTTGGGTTGGAAGGGACCTTGAAGATCATCTAACTCTAACCCTCTTTCCATGGACATGGACACCTCCCAGTAGACCAGGTTGCTCAAAGACCCATACAACCTGGCCTTGAACACCTCCAGGGATGGGGCCTCCACAACTTCCCTGGGCAACCTGTTCCAGTGTCTCACCACCCTCAGAGTTAAGATTTCTTCCTAATATCTATTCTAAATCGACCCTCTTTCAGTTTAAAACTGTTATCCCTCATCCTATCACCACATTGCCTGATAAAAAGTCCCTTCCTGTCTTTCCTGTAGGCCCTCTTCAAGTACTGAAAGGCTGCAACAAGGTCGCCCTGGAGCCTTCTTTTCTCCAGGCTGAACAACCCCAACTCTCTCAGCCTGTCTTCATAGGAGAGGAGCTCCAGCCCTCTGAACATAAGTGGTTCCTTCTATAAGAACGAACTGTGAACTGCATAGTACTAGCCTGACATCATAATAGTGGTTTCACTTCAGTGTGATTAAGAAGGTTTCAATACAGGTGATAATATTTATACAAAGTTATAAAGTTTTAACAATAATTGCTAGTTAAGCAGAAATAAGATGTCATATAGATGAGAAAGTATAGGTGAAGGAAAATAATTTCAAGCAACATTTGAAAGAAAATAGAAAACTGATGAAACAAAACAGTAGAACTAATTTTTCTAATATTATGGAATATTCCATTCTTATGAAAGAATATATTTCATTATCAAAGATCTTTAAATAATGGGAGTGAGACAGTGAAGAAGAATGAAGAGAAGGTATCAGTGGAAAAAGGTTTTTACCAGTTTGTAATGTGTTTCAGGAAGAAAGAAGGCAACTCTGTAATTGGATCTTGATGAATGGGAAAACACTAGAATTATCTCCATGGTGTTGTTGCAGACAATTGAGGAGAAGTCCTGAAGCACAATATAAATGTATCACAAACAAATAAAGTCCTCTGTCTTTCAGTTCTTTACTGGACACTGTCCAACAGAGTTAAATGTGTTGAAACCTATTTTTAAAATTTACCTGTCCAGAAAAAAAGTCTTTTAACAAAACCAGTTGAATAACATATTGCATTTCAGTGGTGTTTCCCTGTTGGCTCCTATAACCTCAGGAGCCCCTGGCTCATCTCCGTAAGACTTCAAGTGTGCTGCAGTCTACCCAGCACATCTTCAAGCTACAGGCTGAGGGCCCTCACTAGCACCCTACCCCTCTAATCTTGGCGTGTCATCCCACAGCTTATTACAGGCAAGCCTGATATTATCCCCCTCCCCCTTCAAGCCTAGTTTAAAGCTCTGTCAATGAGGCCCGCTACATTGTGAGCAAAGACCCTCTTGCCCCTTTCAGAAAGGTGAATCCCATCTGACACCAGCAGCCCTGGTGCTGTGTAGGCCATCCCATTATTGAAAAACCCGAAACTGTGTTGGTGACACCAGCCACAGAGCCATATATTGACAGACTAGGCCCGTCTCTTTCTTCCATTGTTGCTGCCCGCAGCTGGAAGGAGAGAGGAAAAAATAACCTGTGCTCCAGATTACCTTACCAGCCGTCCTGAGGCTCTGAATTCGCTTTTGATTGCCCTTGGGCTATGCATTGTGGCTTCATGTCCACCCACATGGAAAAGCAGTAATGGGTAGTAGTCCAAGGTCCGTACCAGGCCAGGAAGTTTCCTAGTGATGTCCTTAATACAGGGCCTGCAGGAAGGCAGCAGAATTCCTTAAGAGGAGGGTCTGCCTGGCGTATTAAACCCTCTGTTCCCTTCAGACAGGAGTGGCTTACAACTATAACCCGTCTTTTCTTCTTCGTGGAGGTGGTCGTGACACAGGGGGTAGGCCTTTCTGGCCTTGGCAGCACCTCTGGTGAAGATGGACCATCATCCACATCATCCATTAACTGATCTTGCACATTCAGAGCCTTAGACCTGTTGTACAGAGGCACCTAGGAAGGCATGGTAGGCAAGGAGGGGACTTGCCTGCCACCTGGAGCATCGACTTGCCTCCATTAGCTCCTCTTCTTTAAGCTACTGCCTTCTGCCTGGCAGGAGGAGGATACAGGATCCCCTTGATCTTGTGTTGTGTTTTTTTGGTTTTTTTTTGTCTGGTGGCTGTTCCTGTTTCTGTCTCAGGGAGGGCAGACCGTGGTTCCACCAGTCTATTTCTTTCTCAGACTCCCAAACTCTAAGAAAGACCATCTCTTCCTCAGGGACGACCATACCATCTTGCTTTTTTTTTTTTTCTTCTTTTTTTGGTTGTTTTTCTTTCTCCTGGTGATGGCACATGAATGTTTCCACATCATGCATCAGCCTTTACATCAATCCAGCACAGGAAGGAGCAAGGCTAGCAGTTCCACCTCTATGTTGTTCCCAAAAAACTACTGAGAAGGGATAATTTCATAGCCTAGGAAAACTAATGAGCTACAATTTTTTCTGACACTTTTATGGTTTATTCTCAATATTGATGTAGGGTCAGGTCTCTGACTCATATCTACATAAACTCAAATTAACAAGATTAGAGCTAATACCTTATGTTAGCCCTGAATTGCTTCCTAGGTAATTGGTGAATTCAGTAATGGAGAGAGGTTAAACTAGCATAGCACTTTGGAAAGACTATTACTACTGAGTAAACATTACAGTGAAACCTGTCACAGAGTGATACATTTTTGTATGGCACTCCTTTCCACAGGAAACTGAAATGAAGATTACATTAAATTGTCAGGAAGAGAAGATTCAAGGTGACATAATGTAAATGGACTAAGTGTGTACTGTTTCTGGTTGGTTTAAAGCTAGAGATAGATTTTGTAAATGTAGAGAAAGCAAGTTACTGATAGAAAACAAGTTTTGACTGCTACATTAGGTGGCAACACTCCTTTGAAATTAAAGTATCACTATGCTTATCTAGTAGAACAGTCTCAACTCACATTTACTAATATGAATTTCTCAGCTAAGAGACACTGGGTTTGATTTCTGTTTGCTTAAATAAACAACATACTTACGAAAATGTTCAGTTATTTTGCAGCAGAATTTGAAAGCCTTCATTTCCAGTACTAAAACTGATCTGACCAGACGAATGAAGCAACAATGGACAGCTTAATTATACTAATAAATTAAAAAGTTTTTATTTAGATATGAGAGAATGGAGGAGTAGCAGATTATACGTATGCACTTTAGTATCTCTTACTAAGCTTGTCATATGAGCTGGCAATGTGGACTTGCAGCCCAGAAGGCCAACCGTACCATGGGCTGCATCGAAAGAAGTGTGGCCAGCAGGTAAAGAGAGGTGATTCTGCCCCTCTACTCTGCTCTCATGAGACCCCACCTGGAGTACTGCGTCCAGCTCTGGAGCCCTCAACATAAGAAGGATATGGACTTGTTGGAGCAGGTCCAGAGGAGGGCCACAACGATGATCAGAGGGCTGGAGCACCTCTGCTATACAGACAGGCTGAGAGAGTTGGGGTTGTTCAGCCTGGAGAAGAGAAGGCTCTGGGGAGACCTTATAGCAGCCTTCCAGTATCTGAAGGGGACCTACAAGAAAGCAGGAGAGGGGTTTTTTACAAGAGCATGTAGTGATAGGATGATGGGTAATGGCTTCAAACTGGAAGAGGGTAGCTTTAGAATATATATTAGGAAAAAAATTTTCACTATGAAGGTGGTGAGGCACTGGAACAGGTTGCCCAGGCAAGTTGTGCAGGCGCCATCCCTGAAGGTGTTCAAGGCCAGGTTAGATGGGGCTTTGAGCAACCTCGTCTAGTGGAAGGTATCCCCGCCCATGGCAGGGTGGTTGGAACCAGATGATCTTTAAGATCCCTTCCAAACAAAACCCTACTATGATTCTATGATTTCTAGAAAAAACTTTCTGCAAATTATGTGTCCTCCAGAATATTGTTTCTCACATGCCTTTCACCACTGTTGGACAGGTGGTAGTTGGTTGATGGCAGGGGGGAAAAAGTCACAAGAATTTCTAATATGTAAATGTTTTTCTCAGTAAACAAAACTTCCTGGTTTTATAGCCAGATGTACTCCCTCCACCCAGGAGAAGAGATAAGACAGAAAGAAAAACAATGATGATAGCAAAGCAGCAATAATAATGACCTGTGATGTGTGGCTAGTGATGGCTTCTGTTGTTTGTGTTTGTTTTTTCTTTGATATGCTCTTCTCCTTGAGAGAATGTTGTGTATTCTGCTGGAGAAATATATCAGATGTGCATTGAAGTGAAAGATAATAGAGTGAATTGACTCGTGAAGTAGTGATGCGGATATGAACGAGGTGTGAGCACCTGAATCTCCCCTTGTGTAAAAGAAACTAAAATAGAAAGCAAAGAAAAATTAAGGTTTGAATGTGGTATTAAGAAAATTTCTTTCAATGCTCGGACAATGGAACAAGCCTCTTTTGCACAATTCAGATACCAGTTTCTTAAACTGGCATTAGGTTTTCCCATTATCTGATCAAAGAATGGATTCTTTAATCAAAACTGTGAAATACAGCCTCAAAAAAAATTTTAAAATAACAAACCTAACTTACTTCAAAATAATATTAAGACTGCAAAATTAAGAAATATTAAGAGCTGACCTGTTCCATTTATTATTTTCCACTTTGTACGCACTATGACACTGTCACATACAGCTGTTTTCTACAAAGTCCCTGTCTCATCCAATGAATGGGATACTAACTCCATACATCTTTTTCTTACTATTTCTTCAAAGTTTCATGAGATAATCAAACAATGATATCAACATTTCTGTGATATGACATGGAAATAGTTTGATTTTACAACTGCGAAAATAAGAAAAAGATTGTCAGAAGTATCTAGTAACTATCATCAACTGTACACTTCTGAATCAACAGAACACTTCTGAAAATAACCTTAAAGGTTTAAAACACAGTTCTGGTTAACTTCATGCTTTATGTGTCAGGGCTTCTACAAATCATTCATTTTAAGTATTCAAAAATTAATGATAGCCAGTTGTTAAAAGTCCCATTCAATTTTTTAGAATCGTACAAGAAATCAGTGACTGAGACAGAGAGAAAATACAATTGCTTATGATAGCCTGTAGATCCTTAACAATTCACCTTTCACCATCTCAGGCAAATATACCGAAGTGCCACAATAAACTCCTTACTCTGTTCCATGAATCTGATTACTCTCTAAAGAAGGCTGTAAAACTAATTGCAAAATAAAAATAATATTCCAATAATAAGGAATATTTAAACTTAACCCAAAGTAAATGCACAAAACAAACACAGCAGCAACTAAGCAGCTGCATTTCCATAGTATTTTCCAAGAAGTTAAAAAATTATGATGACTAAATTTTCCATAGTTTGTACTTACAGAATGATTCAGGCTGGAAGGGATGTCAGAGCAGGGTCAGATATGGGGTCAGATCAGGTTGCTCAGGGATTTATTCAGTTGTGTCTTGAAAACCTCCCAAGAATGGAGACAGCAACATCTCTGGGAAATGTGCTCTGCTGCCGGAGTGTCCTCAGAGTAATTTCTTATCCCCCCCTCTTATAGCCAGTCTGATCCTCTCTTGTTTCATCTTACATGTGTTGGCTCTTGTCCTCCCACCAGGCACTGCTGTGAAGAGCCCGGCTCCGTCTTCTCAGTAATCCACTCACAGGTGGCAAGGGGGGGAACAACAGGGAGGGGGCACAGGGGTGCTGCTGTTAGGTCCATCTGAAGCCATCCCTCCAGGCTGCACAAGTCCTGGTCCCTCAGCCTCTCCTCACAGGACAAGTGCTCCAGATCCCAGCCAGCGTGGGGGCCCCCTGTTGAATTCACTCCAGTTTATCAATGTTGTCCCTATGTTGGGAGCCTAAAACTGAACTCAGTATCCAGATGTGCTCTCATGAGTAACAAGTATCATTCACAGACCTGTCGGTTTATCAAAATAACAATCAGGTTGGTGAGGCATTAAACTTGGTAAATATTACCCTTGGTAAAAACTGGTTTAACATAGTTTTTTTCTAAACTTTGAGCGAGTAAAATAATTAGGCCTGCTCCTTGCATAACAATAGTCAGATTGACCTACTTATTCCATGTACCTCATTAATGTCCAAAGAAAAACAATTCAAATTTATAGATTTTGTGGGATGTAAGCAGACCTATTAACGTTCCTTTAAACAAGTATATATTTTTAAGTGAGTTGAGCACCCAATACCCTGAGTTTAGTTGGTGTTCCCCTGGACAAGGGACAAGGACGGTTAATGCAAGTGGCATGTGTGATTACCAAAATTAAGCAGCTGTTTTACAAAGAGATTAATGTTTAATAGCATATTGCACTGAATTTAGATTTATTGACAAATACTGACTTCAAGTTATAATGGCTGACTTACATTAATACAAGTAAAATATTGTTTTTGTAAAATTCTATTCCAGATTCTGAAGTCAGTTAAACAAAGATAAATCTACCAGTGGAATGGGATGTACACAAGTACAGATAATAGATCAATTTGCCACTCCACATAACTTCAGGGTGCTTGACTTCTAGAATTGTACAACTAGAATCTCCTCTCAAGACAATTTAATCTCATTGAAAACAATCATAATTTGAAAGGTGCAAGAAGCAAGATCTTTTAAGCTTTACTAAACATTATTTATAAACTTGTGATTTAGAAATTCATACTAAAATTTAAGAATTTAGGAATAAGAAGTTAATTCAGTGGTCAAATGTAGAAATGCCATATGTGGAGAATTTAGGAGACTATGTCTTCAGAGTCCAAAATGTATAAACCTTCGATGGTAAAGAGACAAAACAATATATGAAGATAAAGGACACTTTGGATGACTTATAAGAGCAAGATGCGCTGCCTTGTACATTCATCTAGACGTTACACACAAGGAATGAATAAATTGTTCTTAACATCCACTGGGGATAGAACATGAAGTAAGAGGCTTAAATTGAAGCCTTAAGTTTGATTAGACATTAGTAAAACCTTTAACTGTAAAGACAGTTAAGCACTAAATTAGATTGAGTCTGTGAGATTTCCATCACTGGAGGTATTTATCAGGATTTGAAATAACTCTGTCAGGAACAGTTGGGGCAAGAGGATGAAAAAGATGGTCCCTTTTGGGATTAAATTTGCCATATAATGTAAGATTATTTTTTTCTTTGATGCATCTTAGGAAAGTAATTACTTTACATGCTGCATGCTGTGAAATCTATGTTATTCTACTAGAAGAGAAACCCCAGTCAACGTTCTGAGAATCATTTTTCTGTAGAAATAGGAAACAGTCATGTCCCAAAGATCCCCCGCTCAAAAAAAAAGGGAAAAACAGGATACATAATAGTGTTTGAGCAGAGCGTTAAGATGGAGATAGCTAATAAAAAAATGTTAGTGTTAGAAGCACAAGGTTACCTGTATTAGCTAACTTTGATGACTTCAAAGGTTTTTATTAACAAGTGGGAAAAGTATTCATGAATTCATGTACAGGCTGTCTGCCTGACTATTATTAGCAAGCTAATTTCCAGTCTTGTAAGCAATTTCATGAGAGAAGCCAAAGACTAAATAGGTCTGGGGATTTGACCCTCAAGGTTGTTCATATCTGGGGGGGGGGCTGGGAAAAAACATTCACTGCTGCTTGCACCATACTTCACTTAATTTAAATAAAGGATTTACAGGGTTGTCAGTGTGCAACCCTTCATGAAGAAGGTGGTTACATTACTGATGATTCTGAACTATCTCAGATATTGGGCTGCTTTTTAAAGCTATCTTTAATAAGAAAAATACAGGGAGATGTTATGGACAATTAGGAAGTAATGAAGACCATGTCATTGCAGCTGATGACAAAAGATATTGAAGGGCATTGCAATATATTGAGTCTGGATGTTAATCTGCTAGACTACTGCATTTTTCAGAGGTTGGATTTATCTTTTGTAACAACTCCATTAATAATCCAAGAAAAGGCATAAACAGCACATTTGTTATAGGAGGTGTTCCCATCACTGGAGTGAACAGAGACATTATGAAAAATAATCTAGAGAGGAGACGGATCAAGAGAGGAAATACAGTGAAATTCACTGAGAAAATATATAATCCTAGAAATGTGTGTGTGGAAAGCATTCCCTTCTCTCCACAGTAAAAGGTATCACACTTTTTGAACAGATGGGCCAACCCTTACAAGTGCCACTTCGGTGTTATACTTATGTCAACAGTCATTGAAGTTAGTCTCAGGATCAACCCAAAAGTGTACTGGTGGGAATCATTCCCTGTACTGATCTGCCAGTCAAGAGGCAGTTCAAGTGCAGAGCACACTTGCCCTAAAATGCATCTCGCCAACCGTTCCAAGTCCCATATATGTTCCGCAGACTGAAGGGAATGTAAGAGTTAGTAAGTGGCATGAACCAGGTGCATAACCGATTCGTAAAGTAATATGTCTCACACCCAAAAGCTACGATCTTCTAAAGTTTCTACAGCTATGTGGGGTTTTTTAACTCATTTAATTTTTATTTTATTTTTTAAATGTCCCAAGCATCAGAACAAACTCCTCTCAAATTTCATTGTTTTTCTCAAGTCACACTGGTAATGTCAGTCATCCACGCCTCATTACCTGGCATGAGGGCCTGCAGTTTATGGCTGCTCTAATACAACATGCTCAGAACAGAGATGTAAGACAGAGACACAACCTCTCATTGTATCTGACACTCATCTGTGCACTTAACTGTAATCATGCTCCTAGAGAGTCACAATCTTTTGAAAAAAGCAAAATGGTTCTAACATCAGAATCAAGACTGCCATCCATTGCCAAGACATACTATCATGAATTATGCATTGTGTATCTTATTTGCTTCAAAAAAACATTGTGTAAATCAAAGCTTTTCTGTGTACCCAGTATATAGATATGAAGCACTAACCAAGTATTATGCTACCAGATGGTTTAGGTTTGTTCTTTAAAAAATTACTCCACATATAAGTACAGCACAGAAATCTGAAAAGAATAATTCTACAGAATAAAATCAAACTTTATTCTTTAGAAGTGTTTAAATACAACTTTTTTTTTTTTCAGAACTGAGTTTGAGAGCCTAGAAAGCAGATTTATCAGTAGGAAGAGAACAGCAGGATTTTATTAAAGAACTGTCAAAATGGTGAAAATTACCATATTCACTTTTAATTATAAAGGAAGGGTATTAAAACAAAGCTGTTTAATACCAACCAAATAAGATTGAACCCTTGAACACTAACTACAATGCGGCAGTAGCCCCTGCAGCCTATATCTCGAAGTACTACTCAACTGAGCATGATGAGAACAAACTGAGGACAGCTGTCGGAAACAAGTTTTACCTTTCTGTTTGATATATTTATGGGTTTCTTCTGCTTACCTCCTAATAACACATGCAACCGACTGACTACAATGAGAGGATGTTACAAGCCTGTTGTGTCACATTTTTACAGAGTAACTGTAGAGACCCCTGGGAAGCAATGATTAGGTCACAACAAAGGAATTTTCTTAGGAACAAACTGTGTCTTGTGAAGATCTGCCTAGCTGCAGAGCTGGAATGACTTGCCCTAGCAGGTAGACACATACTGTGATACTTTCTGTATAGGAATCAAGTTCCAAGACAAAACTAGTTTAGACTTGGGCCTCACTACTGTCATTTGTAAGATGGTCACAAAACCTCCGTGTCTCTAACAGTTAGAAATCTTCTAATTCCAGGCTGAGCTTACTCAAAGCCTATATATATATATATATATATATTCATTTGCTGTTGGGCCAGTAATGCTTTTTACATTTCCTCCTTCTGTTCACTCCCACCGCATGATATAAGTAGAGACAGTGACTATGTTCTTCTCCCAGGCCTTATTTTATTTAGGGGCAATATGTTCCCTGTTGTTTACCATTTCACCAATTAATTCAGGCTGGAGGGGACCCCAGGAGGTCTCTGTTTGAGCTTCCTGCTCAGAGCAGGGTCAGCCATGAGGTCAGACCAGGCTGCTCAAAGCTCTACCTGGTCAGGTGTTGAAAAGTCTCCAAGGACAGAAGTTGCAGAACATTTCTGAGCAGCCTCTTCCATGTGCCCCCACAGTGATTTTTTTCCCCTCATTAAAAAACAGAATCTCTTTTGTTTCAATCTATGACCATTGCCTCTTCTCCTCCGGCTGTGCACTTGCATAAAGACCCTGCCTCTGTCTCCTCAGTAACCCCCCGCAGGTACAGGAAGGCTGTTCTTAGGTCCCCCTGAAGCCATTTATTCTCCAGGCTGAACAAGCCCTGATCCCTCACCCCCTCCTCCTTCAGAATTTTTTTTTTTTTTTAATGATCCATCCACCCCCACCACCATGAACTCATTTATCTATTTTTGGGCTTGCCTTTTGTCTCCATTTTTGCCTTTCTTGTCTCTGCCTTACAGACCATTTTGGTTTGGTTCCATGCTCTCTGTTATTATCTTCACTGAAAATCAATGTGAACCAGGATTTTCTGTAATTTCTGCCTAATTCCAGTTACACAGCAGTCCCACTACTTCTTTCATATTTTTCTGATTTTATGCATATTGCTGGAGAAACTATGCTTTTCATTTTAATTCTTCTGCAAACTTGACTTTTGGCAGTTCCTATGTTTTTCATTACTGAGCTCTAAAACACAGACTCATTTTCTTTTTCTCTTTCTAATCAGTCCCTTTTCCCACTGTCTGCTTAATCCTAATATCTTTCAAGAGAGCTACTCATCTGAAATTGCCTATATATTTGTTCCTCTCATAATGAAAGCAAGCCCCACATTAAACCAAATCAGATCAAGCCAAAGTGAAACTCAAGTAAACATAACAACACTGAACGAAATTATGCCAAACTAAGCTAAAGAAGAGAAATTAAAAATATCTGCATGTCAACAACAGGGATATTGGCTGTGACCCTAGCTGAGATACACTAGTGTACCTCCAACTGGAAAATCTACACAGAACATACTGTCCGGATTATGATCTGCTTGTTAACAGGAGTAGGAAAGAGACATCAATGAAAAGACAAAGAAGATGACTCATTTATTTTTCAATCTTTATATTTTTAAAGGGCTTTGTTATTCATTATTCAGTAGCTCAAACAGATTATCAAATGCTAAGAAGTGTAACACACATGACTACTCTATTTGCTAGTAAATTAGCTAAACAAAGAATCATAGAGTAATATTACAATTTGCTTTGTTTTTTCCTGATTAAATGGCCACTATGAGTTTAGAAGACAGCATTCGATGGGGAAGAACAAAATATTTTTGTTAGTGTAAAACCTCTGTATATTGGAATTTACTCTGAATCTGTTTGAAGTGCACGTCAACCTGTGCGTCTTACTTCAGTCAGTAAAGCATTTCCTTTTCTAAAAAAAAAAAAAATAATATCACATTATTCTCACTGGAAATATATGAAAATGCTTTTGTTGGAATAGGTGGCAGCAGGAACAGGAAATACTGTAAGTGTGAATTAAGGTTGTAAATGGAAGCATGAAGAAAGCATTCTTTCATTTGGAGAACGTGACAGGAAAAGCAGTAAAGATGTAGGGACTCAAACCTATGTGATATGGTGGTTTGTTCCCTTTTGCGATGCTTTACATCAGCTCAGAAACACTTCTGATTTTTGATTTTAGAAATTAAAGGCTATGCCCACTGCCAATGACCCAGGCAAGAGCATGGTATTGCCATGGCTTTAGCAGGAGGAAAGGTATTTAAAAAGATGAACAAAATATATACCTCAACATGGGAAGACAGCACAATGTTACAGGTCATCTATTTGCAAATTTTTGAGGTTCAAAGCCAAAAAGTTCAGTACCTTATTTGGATATTCTGGATTTGGAACATTTTCTTAAACTATCTTCAAAGCTTTAAAGTCTGAAAAGCTGAGTAACACATAACATAGACAATAAACTTTCTAGGGCAAACCTGTTTTATTATATGACTGGGCAATATTTAGCAATAGAGAGTTCATAATGTAAATGTGACTGGCAAAAAAGCTAATAATAAAAGGCAATTTTGTGATATTTCATCAGTAGCACCTCCTGTCTATGTGTGAGGCTACAAAGGAAAACCTTTCCAGGCACTGTTTACATTTAAGTCCATCTAATAAATAAGTGTTGACAATAACTAGATGTTGGCCTGTTAAGCTGTAGATTTTTTCTCAGCACTCTCAATGTTGTGATGCAGGCACTGGGGAGCCAGATGTGGATGCAGAACTCTAGTAAGAAATTTAAATGCAATAGTACCGAATAAAGATGAAGAAAGGAGGGAGTTAGAAGTTTGGGTAGCAAAAGATAAGGTAAAGAGTCAGGGGAAAGGGCAAGAAACAGCATATTTAATCAACAGCACATATTTTCTTGCAGAAATCCATAAAGCCTGAGAGTCTGTAACCCTAAACTGCAAAAACTATTAGCTAAATTCCCTCTTGGCTACCTGATAGATGACCTATTCAGAGGTCACTCTATATGATAGCCTAGACTGATGAATGCAGGAAGAAAAGCTTATTTTGTACATCTGATGGTCTGAACCCTTTGGCTACTCAAAATGTGAATCAGCTTAATTCTCTGAAAGAATTACTGATTGCTTAGGGTTTTGAGTATTCTTTTGCTTGTTTGTTTTCTGTATGTGAACTAATGTGTAACAATACAATGGGACTTCAAAGGTTTTTAAATTTGGCATACAGAAGGCAGGGAATCCCAGAAGTAAGATGTTCTGTACAGCCTGAATTCAGCCATCTTGTGCATAAACATAGTGAAACAGTCTTTTAAGGAATGATCATATATTATCTGTGAGAAACAAATGTGCCTACTTTTGAAAGCCAAATTTGCATCGGCAATCTCAGGCAATTATGAGGCATGAAGGAGAAAGTATAGAGTAGCAATTTTAAAAAGTTTCCTAGCACTTTGTTTTTGGCAACTTTTGAGTGCATTCTTCTGCTGCTTGAGCACATTTTTCATGCACGTGTATAGCTCTTTATAAAGAGGTCTAAGAGGAGGATGTTCCCTGGCAGCTACATGCTGATACCTTTTCCTTCTATTGATATTCTTCCACTTATCAAATGGATAGTGTCCATGCATCATTTTGAAGAACAACAAATAATTGCCTAAAAAAATCCCAAGTTTCTAATGTTTTATTATGCTGAATGGGGATACAAGTAGCATGTGCCCTTCCCTGAGAATAAGTGTCATCACCAATGCTACTAATTGTAGATACCATCACTGCCTCTGGAGAGACTTTATTCTTTCTCCAAAGCTTTTTTTCTGTTTTGTTCTCTTTATACTTGCTTGCTGTAATTTAAAGCCCACATAAACTCAGTCTGGCTCCTGCTGGCTTTGCTTTTAAATGAACCTCTAAATTTTCAGTACCGCAGAAGGATAGGATAGGGGATATAGACCACTGAACACATTGTTTTGTTTACAATTTAATAACAAGGTATCACCTCACCTAAATGAGGCTTTCTATTGTTAATAAAAATGGAAGTCTAGTCTTTCATTTCAAGTCATCCAAACAGACCTAATGATATATTAAAAGAATGGAAAGGATGCAGCTGATGTACAGAACTATGAAAATAGTGGTCTTAAGATTGTTTAAGATTGTTTCAGCAGTCTTGCCCCTTGATATATGGATTATTCCTTCTTGTCCTGTGTCACACTGGTAGCTCAGGAAGAGAGCCAAGGATGGAGCTTTGCCTGGGCCACAAAGCAGAGTGCTATTCACAGAAAAATACTTTTTGTCCCATATCACCCCTTCACATATTTCCATGGTTCAACACACAGCTCTGATACACATCTTTCACCCAACAGACTTCTTTTTAGGTAGCCTATGCAGATCTCTATCATTTGAATTAATACTGTATGGTAGCAACACTACACTGAAGAACTCTGTGAGCCAGCCAATAGATGAAATGTGCCAGACCTTTTACTCTAGTGTAAATAACTGCTTGCAATATGGGCAGAGAGCCTCTGATCCTCAGAATTTCCAAATAATTTTCCTGTCCTTTGAAAGCATGACCTAGAGTTACTGACAGTGCAGACATATTTATAGACTTATCACACCACAGTGAAAAACTTTGTCGCTGAATAAATTAGACTTCGTTCAGGCTAATTAGAAATTGAACAGGTCGGGGATGTGCATTGGAGATCTCTGCAAGAAATGTTTGATAGAACTCCAACATATGAAAAACTGAGATGGTAATCAACGTCATCAAGTGAAACAATATTCAGAGCTTCCTCAACTCAGAACTCAAAAGCATCTAATCTTTACAGAACTTTCTACATCCAACAGTCGGTGGAGGAGTCTGTGCTAAAACATACTGCTTCATTAATATATTTCTTCATACACATTTTTTGCTGGACTAACAAAGCCTAACAAACTACTAGACCACTCAACGTTTAACACCTGCCAGAAACCTTAACTGCACCCTGCTGTGCAGGGGACACAAATGGGACCAGCAACCTATTTAGCACATGCTTTTTAGAAATGTATTTCCTTATAATGGAGTTGACAATAATAAAAATATTAAAATTATTACTTTCAGAGATAAGTATTATCTTTTGGACAAAAAGATTGTGGTCTTGATGGACCTTCATGATGGAAGACACTGGAATTTGGCCTGGTTTAAAAATCACTTGCCAACGCCCCAAAGCAATGGAATTTGGAGGGATAAATAATACTCAGATTTTTTTTTTCTTAGTGTATTAGTAAAAATTATATCTTGAAATTTGTTTCACAAAAAGTAAGTCTGAAGCAGATAGCAAACATGGAGTGTATTATCCCCACCTGTTAAATTTTGGCAATACTAAACACAAATGAAAGCAAAGACTTGTGATAGGGAAGATAATGCAGAACTAAGTATTGACACTCCTGTTATTACCATGATCTATGAACTAGCTAGTACTATGACAGAAAACGTATGAATAAATTGTGTTCGTGATTTGACATCACAGTTAAGAATATAATTTATAAAAAAAGATACAACATGGGAAGCAAATGAGCAGGGGTACTTCAACCTTGCTTTCAGTGGCAACCTTGCCCACTGGTTTATATTTTGTTCATAAATTAGTTTGATTTTTTTACTTTTTCAGAAATTAAAAAGACATTCAGAATGAAGGTAGCTAACCTTTCCAATTCATTAGTGCACTTTAGTAGGACAGAGCTGTATTTTCAAACCAGAATAAGCCTGCATGCTGTTTTCTGTCTTCTGTCAGACTTCTCTCTTGGCAAAAGAAAGATTTTTCTTACCAGTGCTTTTGGAGGGAAGGTCATCATTTTACAGATTTTGGTCTGATAAGGTACTGACCACTTCCTCAGAGGTACAGATTGCCCTTTTTTCTCTGAATACTCCAAGTACCTTGCAGGACTGAGTTCATAAATGGCATTCGAAAGTGGGTTTTATTGTTCCTTTACATTCATTATATTACTTTTTGTCCTGCCATTTGTGTGCAGCTCTCGTCTCAAGCATACATTTTCAATGCAAAAGATTCTATCAGCAGCAGCAGATGTGAAAGTAATGACAGGCTGAGAAGTGATCTGCAGGCTGATTTTGGAAAGTACTTTATTTGGCTCAGAACAAATTTGGTTGTTTAGAAGACCTGCATCATAATCATATTCATTTTCACCTTCTTGGAAACGAAAAAAAAAACCCAAACCAAAACAAACCTTTTGGCCTACAAACTGATTACATAGCTAAAATAAACCCTCTAGGTCACTGTAATAAAAAATATATATATATATATAAGAAAAAGGACATTTAAGAGAATGCTAGTAGAAGGACAAAAGTATCCAGAGCTGGTAGAGGTAAATCAAAATAAGAAAGGAAAACATAAGGGGAATAGAAAATAAATCATAATAATCAAGACATAAGGGGTACCAAATTTCTTTAATTTATAAAAAGATGGCGAGAGAGAGGTCAAAAGACAGCAAGAATCTTAACTGTCAGAGAGAATACTGACCATGACACTCTTCCCCGAGATACCGACCATGAAAAACTTTCCCAGAAGTCTCTGACACTCATGAAAATTTCGCATCTCTTCCCGCTGCAGATTATCATTTCCCCTCACCCCCATCCCAGAGCTCTTCATTCTGTCTTCTGTCCTAACCCTTTCTTCTATTTCCACCTCCAGCCAAAACTCATCTGATTGAGTAACTTCTTATATTTGTCCTGGTTGGAATTTCTGAAGTCAGGACAAAATCTGCATTTTCCAAAAATCCATCTCTAGGAGATTCAGATGACAAAAAAGAGAAAATTAAAGGGCAACAACAATTTTCTTGCCGAAACTGAACTAAGGTCGTGCAACTGGGCCAGCTGGAGATCACAGACAGCTGAACCTCTAGGCCATGGGTTCAGCTAATAGTACTCATATTTGAAAAGCAAACTGCTCCCACACAGAAAAAATATCTGAGAACTTAATGGAGAACGGTCTTGCTATAGGGTTTTTAAACCAACTGACTGTTTTTTAAAACTTCATATTATAGTCTAAAGGTGGTTTAAAACTTTAAAGACATTATTACGATCCTTCATCAAATCCCATAGGTTTTGAATGTATTACTACAGAATCCTAGTTAACTTGCATAAACCATTTGATGTAATCCTTATTAAATTCTATAAAAAGATGTTACACAAGGGCTTACCTGCTTTACATGCAGAATATATGCATGAGTAATTCTGTGTGCGTCTGTGTGGGCTTATTTCCCTAATTTGTTTACACATATTCTAGATCTTGGAAATAAAAGCAATCATGACCAAAATTCATTAAAAACAACTTCTGGTCATGGAAATTAAAATATTGTCGAAGCTTTTGTTTGAAAAACTGACATCTTAAGATAATGAAAGAAATGTTAGGCTTGGGAAGTAGAATAGAGAAAGCAACATGGAATTTAGTAGGAAACAAAAAGTCCTACCCCCTAGGCACTCAAATGCTTCATAATTCCCTCAGAAATGGCTCATATAAGAAAACTTGTTATATTCCATCGTTTTAATTACTGTCTGTTGAAAAAGAAAAACATGACACTTCGTGGCCTTCAGAACTTTTTCAAGGTTCATAAATAGAAACACAGAGAATGATACTGTTTTTTTTCGATAAGGGTTGCAGATTAATTTCTCCATGTGTACATATTTCCCATCGTACGAGAGCTGTGATAACTTATCAAGAACAAGAGCAACCTGTTAAATCAGGAAAAAATAGTCTTGTACTTCACATGAAATGTTTAGTATCTTGTCTCAGATTTTGCTGATCATACAAAGACTCTCAGGTCCTTCAGAAACTTTTCTTATATTTTATGTTGTCCAGGAGTTGCACTTTCTGCTTCAGTTGGCCTCAGCTGTCTGACTGGATTGCTAGTCTGCTAGTGGCTGCCTTTTGTCCCTCTGCACCATCCCACTGCAGAGCTGAAATCAGTCTGAAATGTCTTAGTTCTGTCCTGAGACAGTGTCTGTGGTAGAAAAGGACAACTGGACCTCACCAAACCTAAAAATACTGCAGTATTTTAGCAGCTACGCTGATTCAGATCCATTATGCTGGCATCTTCAGAAACCATTATTATAATGCATGCTATGCAGCTATACAGAGTTTTCACGGCTTAACCCACAACTGAAGGAGATGAGAATGAGCTCAACCGAAAGCACTTTCAGGGCATCTAATACCATGCTAAAGCTGAAAATAGGCAAGGATGCAACTGCACTCTGCACTTGCTAGCAGAAAAGGCTAAGAGGCAAGAAAGAAACAAGACTCATTGGGAAGGACGACGCTGAATTTAACCGCAGTTACAGGAAGGAAGTTACAGATGTTCAGGCTCTAATGGAGTTCCTGAGTAGTGGAAAAGAGCTAAATTAAACGAGGCAGAGAGCAGAGCTGGAATAATGTGAACATAAAAATGGCTGTAATGGCCCATATGAAAGGTCTGTGTAGTCTGAAATCCTGAGAAGGGCGAGTAACAGACACTGCCAGAAGGAGCAGAAGAAACAGTATAGGAAGTGCTAATTCTTTGAGAGAAATAATTAAATACTTAAGAGTATGCCTGAAAATGAGATTGTGCCTGGGTGACATTTGTTACTGGTCACTGCTCTATGGCTACTAACCATACTTTTAGCCTTGATAACATACTGGGGCAATCAGAGCTACTTTTAATCTTGCACCTTTACATAAAGCAGCCCTTTTTGTTTGCTTTAAGCCTGCCTAAAACTGTCATTGCATGTTCCCTTATTCTTGCATGGTAGAAAACATTGAAAAGTTGTTTCATCTTCCACTTCTTTACACCATTGTGGTATGGTATTTATGGACATATAAATATTTTACTGAAATATTTCAAGAAGGTCTTCCAAATAGCTGGGTTCCTGTTTTTTATTATAGAAGGAAAGGCATCGTAAATAGAGAAAGAAGTTCTAGATCTTTCAAAAGCCTATTTTGATAAGGTTAATTTGTCAGAAAGACAGTTTAGCAGATAAGAACAAGTTCATTTTCTAATAATGAATCTCAGGTACTTATTTTGGACTCATTGTACCCTGTCATTCACTGATAATTTGTTACTGGACTTACACAGAGATGAGAGACAAGACTGAGATTATTATCATCACTCATTGGTGCAGTGTCTTATTGTCATTTTTTATCTTTCAGTAGGCAAACATGCTTACTTTTCAGAAATAGCTCTATTAGTTTCCTGTAATTACTCACCATACGTACTTCATTTCTGTTTCTGCGAGCTGAAATGATTAAGAGATAATGCTTGCAATAAAAGAAAAACTGTATTTTAATATTAATGTTCTAGAGCAAGCTGATTTCTGAAGGACTTGTGGATTGTTTTAGAATATACATTCTCTGCCAAGCTGGGTATTTTTAATTGATTACCCTAAGCTTTTACTTGGGGTTTCTTAAAATTTTTGAAAGATAGAATCATTCTTTTACAGAGGATTTTAAATGGGAGAATTTGGATATCTAATATGACTCTAAAATGGCTGATCTTTAAATGTTTAAAGTGCATTCAACCACTGGATCTTATAAGTGGATAATGTATATGAAAAGTTGTGTTATAAGTTCTCTTTCATGTTTTCAGCTTTTATTTTTAAAGGTTTTTATCGTATTATAAAAGCTGTAGCTGAAAGTATATAATCACGTCATGCAATGATGTTTCTCTATTAAATTTTCTCTTTGAGAAAATTGTTGTAACAGCAGGGCATGTGGTAAGTATACTAAGTATTTAAATGTCAACAAATTCTTTCATACCTGTTTTATCATACCTGTTAGACATTGGCAAAATATCTTTAGGGCAAATCTTTCTTTAGACGCTAAAGATATAAATAATCACGCATTAAAAAGAATGGCACGGGGGACGGAGTAATTAATCTTGCCAAATAAAAGCCCTTGCTAATAGATTATATCCTGGCAATCAAACAAGAGATTAAAGCACATCTAACATGTTAGAGAAAACTCTGAACTGTTTCTTGCCAAGAAGAATGCAAAACGGTGTTAGCTGGGGAATGCGCAGTATTTCCAGGAATACATCCACCGTAGTCTGAGTTTCTACCTTCCATGAAATCTACAGAATATATATATGTTACATATATATACATACATACATATGTATATATACAAATACACATTTATTTGTGTAGGTCATTCTGCATTCTACAGAAAGAAATCAAATACCTGTATTGAACCTTTACTCAGAATTCCGAGATATTTCAGAAGGAAGTTTTACCCAGAGTAATGTCTGACTAGGAATTTTGTGATTGACTCTATCGGCTGAAACAATATGTCACTTATATCAAAAGAGAAACCATCAGGAATGTGAATAAATGAACTAGTGACTTGCCCAGGAAATACTCCCAAGGGTATACTAATTATAAGTAGCTTTACTTTTTATCTACTCTGAGCACGAAAGTACACATATTAAGTTTAAGCAATCTTGGTTTTATTGTGCATATCTTTTTTTGCATAATTCTTTAGGCCAAAATTAATTATCTGATTTTTAAAAGAAAATTTAGAATTTAAAATATATGTGGATGTTCAAAACTGATTCTCTCAACAGGAAAGAGTATATTTTTAATTACATTCAAACTAGGTTAAGGTTAATCCATGCAGTTTATTTCCATGTAAAACCCTACAGGCAGAAAATAAAGAAGCACATAGTACAGCTGAGATAGTAAAGTGTTTTGCAATAATCCAGGAAAAAAAAAAAAAAAANNNAAAACAAAACTCCATAAAAATATTCAGAAAAGCATCTCAGGCTGTTTGTACAATAAAAGTTATCCAGAACTCACATCCATTTGAAAACCTGAAACTGTGTGATCATAGAATGATAGAATGGTTAGAGTTGGAAGTAATCTTGAAGATAAACTACTTCTAACCCCTGCCATAAGTAGGGACACCTTCCACTAGACCAGGTTGCTCAAAGGCCCATACAACCATGAACACTTCCAGGGATGGGTAATCCACAGCTTCTCTGGGCAACCTGTTCCAGTGCCTCACTACCCTCACAGTAAAGAATTTCTTCCTAATATCTAATCTAAATCTACCCTCTTCCAGTTTAAAACCATTCCCCCTCGTCCTATCATTGCATTCCCTGATAAAGAGTCCCTACCCATCTTTCCTGTAGGCCCCCGTTAGGTACTGCAAGGCTGCTATAAGGTCTCCCTAGAGCCTTCTTTTTCCAGGCTGAACAACCCCAACTCTCTCAGCCTGTCCTCATAGGCGAGGTGTTCCAGCCCTCTGATAGTCTTTGTGGTCCACCTCTGGACTTGCTCCAACATGTCCATGTCCTTCTTATGTTTAGGGCTCCAAAGCTGGACACAGTACTCCAGGTGAAGTCTCATGAAAGTAGAGTTGAGCGGCAGAATCACCTCCCTCGACATGCTGGCCACACTTTTGCAGTTTTTGCCCTTAGTGAAGCCATGTTGGCTGTCACCAATCACCTCCTTGTGGCACTTTCCATGTGCCACAGCAGACTTTCCAGGAGGATATGCTCCATGATTGTGCCAATCACAAAACTGAGACAGAGTGGCCTGTAGTCCCCGGGTCTTCCTTTTTTCCCTTTTTAAAAATGGGGGTTATGTTTCCCCTTTTCCAGTAAGTATGAACTTCATTGGACTGCCACAACTTGTCAAAAATGATAAATAGTGGCTTGGTAACTTCATCCGCCAGTTTCCTCAGGACCCATCAGATCCCATGGACTTGTGCACCTTCAGGTTCCTTAGAAGGTCTCAAACCTGATCTTCTCCTACAGTGGGTGGTTCCTCATTCTCCCTGTCCCTGCCTTTGCCTTCTGTGACTTGGGAGGTGTGGCTAGAGCACTTGCAGGTGAAGATTAAGGCAAAAAAGTAATTGAGTACCTCAGCTTTCTCCATATCCCGGGTAACCAGGTCTTCCATATCCTTCTGGAGTAGGCCCACATTTTTGCTTGTCTTCCATTTATCACTGATGTATTTGTTGAAGCTTTTCTTGTTGCCCTTGATGTCCCTGGCCAGATTTAGTTCTATCTGGACTTCAGCTTGCCTAACCTGATCCCTGGCTACTCGGGCTGTTTCTCTGTATTCCTCCCAGGCTACCTGTCCTTGCTTCCACCCGCTGTAGGCTTTTCTTTTTCTGTCTTTGAGTTTCTCCAGGAGCTCCTTGTTTATCCATGCAGACCTGCTGCCACATTTGCTGAACTTCCTCTTTCATGGGATACATTGCTCCTGAGCTTGGAGGAAGTCATCCTTAAATATTAGTTAGCTTTTCTGGGCCCCTCTGCCCTCCAGGGCTTTATTTCATGGTACTTTGCCAAGCAGATCCCTGAAGAGGACAAAGTCTGCTCTCCTGAAGTTCAGGGTAGTGAGCTTACTCTGTGCCCTCCTTGCTGCTCTAAGGATCTTGAACTGTACCATCTCATGGTCACTGCAGCCAAAGCTGCTGTCGAGCTTCACATTCCCCACTAGTGCCTCCTTGTTAGTAAGAACAAGGTTCAGCGTGGCACCTCTCCTCATTCACTCCTCTATCACTTGGAGAAGGAAGTCATCATCAATGCATTCCAGGAACATCCTGGATTGCTTATGCCCTGTTGTGTTGTCCTTCCAACAGATATTGGGGTGGTTGAAGTCCCCCATGAGGACCAGAGTTTGTGAATATGAGGCTGCTCCAATCTGTGTATAGAGGGACTTGTCCACTCAGTCATCGGATCAGGTGGCCTGTAGCACATCCCAACTATAACATCANATCAATCCCACCATGTCTTTGTGATGCCAATAAGGTCTTAGTCCTGCCAACGTGCACACATCTCTAACTCCTCCTCTTTATTCCGCATGCTACATGTGTTTGCATAGAGGCTTTTAATTTGGGTCCCAATTGAAACTGACTTACTGGCTGGAGTGGCTGCAGTTCCTTTGTGCTACACCCCAGGTGCTCTCCTGACGACCTGTGACCCTTCAAGCTCTGGGCATCTGCTACTGGCATTGGCATCACATTGGTAGGAGTGGGATGGATTTAGGTTCTCTTCCCCTGACAACTGTAGTTTAAAGCCCTCTTCACGAGCTTGGCAAGCCTCTGATGCTCTTCCCCTTCTCTGACAAGTGGACCTGATCAGGCCCCCGTAGACCAAGTTTCTCAAAGCCACGTGATAGCCATGAAATCAGGAACTGCTTATGATGAGCCCACATGGACAGTATCCCCTATGTTCATGGGAGGCATTATTATAACTGCTTTTAATTTAACTGCCCAAGTAATGGAAATTTAATATTGTTGGATGTATGTGCATGCAATTCCATGTACAGTCACCAATGCTGGGATTTGTAAGTCCACGCTTCTGCTTCTGATATGGATGAAATAATTCCATTTTTTTAATGCCACATATGTCAATGAACAAATATTTTTCCCAGTTCTACGTATTAATTTTACCTGAATTGAGTAATGAACTGATAATGATAGAATCATTCTAGGTAACTAAGTGTTCAGAATCACTTCTTAGTTTTCCCAGTTACAGTCAAGATAAATAGAGCCAGACTAATGTATATTTATAAATAAACTTACATGAGGTAAACAGAATCAGTCTAATGTAAATAGCAAACCACTCAGAACCATTAACTTCAGCAAGTAGAGTTTTCTTTTACATGGGCTCATCACTACTTTAATCTCTACCTTGTTTTGGTACCATAGAAAGTGAGAGTTAATCAAGAAATTAAATAGAAAGCCAGGAAAATATATTATTTTGTTATTGCTCATTAGATCTAAGAATCTAGAGCTAAGAAATACCAGTTTGTTTCTCTAGAGATATCACCACAAATTAAGACTTGATATTCTCAACTGCAGAAAAATATTTAAAATATATGTAAAAATCAATTGCCTTTGCTGGAAAAATTACCTGTATTGCCCTTCTAAATATCTAAACTTTAAGATCTTAGAGATATGCTAAAAACCAACCAAACAAAAAATATTTAAAAGAAAAAAAGGACAAGGATGTAGTCTTTTCTTATTGGAACAAATGTTTTAGGTTTTCCATATGGTACAGTTTTAAAGTTATTTTTATAATTTGGGATTTATTTTTAAGAATAATTAAAATTTATTCTTTAGAAAATCCCCATTAGTTTTTTAAATTATTCTGTGGTTTTCAGAAGGCACAGATAACAATAGTGTGAAATTTTTGTACAACTGTACACCTTTACTGTAAATATGACAATATACTTTCATCACCCGAGAACTTAAAGATTAAGTCCACATCCTACTGCAGAAGGTAAACGTGATAAATGACAATTTAGACTGGAAAATTATATTTTTTGGTCTTTCTGAGGCTGGAAAGCTGATTTTGATTTAGATATTTATTAGCTTAAGACATTGGGCATATTTTCTGTTGTAGTCACTTTCAGCATACCTTATAAGCAAATATTGGTAAAATCTACTGATATTTCTTATTTCTATTCTTGAATAGTCTGGAACTTGGGTTTCATTGAAAGTCAGGGGAGCTTGGGGGTCCCAGGCTATGTTTTCTATCTACGTTAACTTAGGTCTTGAATTTGCCTTCACCCACCCAACACCTTGTGGTGTTGCAGGTTCCTTTAGATGGTGGCTCTAGTTCAGCTTTTGCTGACAAATCAGCTGAATCTTAATGCGGGGAAGCCTCTGGCACAGGAGGAAACTGATAAAGACATATTTCACTAGATCACAAAATATCTCTTTTCATAGATGACCATCTGCCATTTCCTCAAAAACTTGTACCCTTTCCTTATAATGAAGATGTCCTCTGGTTTCATAGTTTCTTGAGCAAATGGTTTCTTGATATCCCAAAAGCCTAAAGAAACACACAAGTTGAATGTAAAGAACACAAAGACTGAATGAAGTTGAAGGCTCACAGAGGCTTTATGATTTTTTTTAGTAGTTTCATCCTGAGTTAAAAGGACCATCAGTGCTATAGGAACTGCATGATTCAGAGTAGGATTTTTTACCAGTACAGTGAGATGTTCATTGGGCAATCATGCAAAACATCTTGCTTTCCATTCAGAAATTTTCTTGAGGTCTGTAAAGAGGAAGTGAGCACGATACGCGCATGACAACCTTGGATTGTTTTATTTAAGTTTGAGGCTTCTGTCTCCTGCAATTTAAACACGTAACTATGTGCTATTCTGCCTCTAAATCTCTGCTTGATCTATGCTTGATGAATGGTTGTGCAATACGATACACAGATATCTTTTTTTAAGTTATTACTGGCTTTAGCAACCTGTATTGCTGCAGTTGGGAGACCATATACCTTCACTATAGTCTCTTTCCAGCTTTGATTATGTGTGGCACTGCTGATCATTACAATCCACCCCAGGAAAAATTCTTTAGATTCCCTTGTATTTAAAATTATGATTCTGCACATCTAAATCGCACCTTTAATATTTAAATATCTTAACATAAATCCATGATATATTTTAAATGGTGGTAGTGATGAAATTTTGAAAAGGATCAGATCAAAGAAGGTACTGCTTAAAAGCTGTGTTATTTCATGAAGCTTTTCATTAAACAAGTCTGTGTAAGCAGATACCCCTACCTTACCAAAATAAGATGTAGCCATTCTCTAACCTAATAAAAATGTCTCCAGCGTTATCTTTTCTATACTCCTGGATGCCAGTTCAGGGTCACTGTGCCACATACTGTAGTTAAATGTAAGATTCTTTTATATTTCTGAGGAATGATTCTTTGTAAATTGTTCATATCAAGAACCATTTATTAATGATTGATCACTCCCAACAAAAAATTGGTAAAAATTATTTTAAATTATCTCAAAGGCACAAAAGCACACTGAAAGTATCCAAATAAGAACTTCCTTCTATATTCATTTTCTACTGCTTGAGGCAATCAGCAGGTCTTAAAGTGAGAGCTGTAGGGCACTACTTGTAACTATATCATGATTTCACTACAAGATCCTTCCAGGTAGAAGATTTTTTTTTGCTGTAGAAATGTTTAAAAGTTAACAAGAAAACAGTATTACAGTAGGACCAGATCTCTCTGGATTATATTATTCAAATTACGCTTTGCCTAAGTGTAGTTATTCACACATATAGAAGTATATAAAAAATATGCAAGCTCTGTATTAATTTATGTGATTTGTTTTTTAAACTGTTCTAATAGGGATAAGATCAAAACAGAAAATATGTAACTTTTGTAGACAGAAGTATCTTTATAGTTTTCATCTATAACATCATAACAGTACAACTATTGTTTCATTGGCACTCTTCAGAGCTGACCAAAGAAGAATAATTTTGTGTTTCACAAGATATTTAGCAGGTTTGATTGCTGAATTCAAATTAATAAAAACAAACAGTAAATGAGGAACTCTTTGGGAATTTGACCAATTTGCTACATGTTACAAGAAGAGTCAGCTTTAGTCATTTGCTCAGACATTATATTGACCGTGTATTTTTATTAAAAAGTCAATCATATCATTAATACTTTAATGTCATGGCAGCATTTTTTTGTATTAAGGTATTCATAGCAATTAATAGATAAAGACTTTTTTGTATAGTCGTCAGGCGCTGCTCCAAACAAGGGGAAAAGTAGTAACTGAGGACTTAATGCAAATAGGGTTTCTCTCTTATTCTGCAGAAGCTTCATCTCTTGCTGCTGACTTGTTCCAAGGGCAGATTTCATGCTGAGGCTGCCCAACCTGCACGGAGCAGCCAGTGGCTCTGAGACGGGGACCTCCTTTTCCCTGCCTTCACCTCCTACGCCAAGCAGGGATGGGAAGTGCGACACAGACTCTCTATAGGGAGATCTCAGGGTTTTTTTAGCTGGTACAGTTAAGTATAAATAAAAAAGATTTCTGTACCACCTTTCCTTCCAGCACAGGTGTACATCAGAGGCACCTGATACATACACAAGCCAAATACTTGCAGAAGAGTAGGAAATGTTCTTATCATTGCAGGACACAGGTTAAGTATACTTCATGATGGTTAGATTTACAGAATTGTAACATTTGGCTCTTCACCCTACACCTGTGATAACTAGACATTAGACAACATTGACCCTTGAGATTTATGTTCTCACCTCCTCCACTTTCCTTTATCTATGCTAAGAAACTGGAAGTTTTTCTCTGATTCCTCTGTTCTCTTTTCTACTGATAACAAATAATCTGCATTTAATCTTAATGGGTTAATTTTCTTGAAGGTCATGAGCGGCTGTTGCTCATGCCTACCACCAGAAGAGCCGCTTTCAGAAGGTGCTGAGCAAAAAATGCGCTGCTAGACTTTTCTTTTATGCAAAGAAGCAAGTACTGGGAAACCACCTTTAGGTCTTGCTTTAAAGGAATTGGATCTGTGAGAGAGGTTACCTGTGCCACAAGCTATTTTTATTGTTTATTTTAAAGCTCCTCTCTCGGTGAGGGAAATGCCTATGCATTCAGTGGTTCTTTTAGTAGAGAACTCCAAGTGGCAATATTTTCTTTTTTGTTTAAACTGGCTAGCTGCAGAGATTGAACTCTGGAGCAGCCTTTGGGATATGACAAGTTCTGGAGAGGGGATTTAAAACTCAGCTTGCATGAGACATATCTTTAGTCTGAATGTGAGTTGAATGAGGCACATAAAATTGCTTGAAGCAAAATAGTAATGGTAAAGATTCAATATTCATACTTGAAAGGACCTTATCATAGTGTAGTTTAGACAAAGGGTTTTACAAAAATGCTGACACAAAGTCAAGAATGAGTGCTGCCAGAAATGGAAACTTTTTTTAGTATTTCAGGTTTCATAAATTCTTCGTGTGCAGCATGAATCATAGAATAACTAGATAAGGCCTATTTGCGGTCATATGTCACTGTGCCAGTCTCTCATCTTTGTATTTAGAACGACATCCTGCTTGGCAGGCCAGGCGATTTCTGTGGTAGATGTGGTGGCATAGTAATATAGGAAAACTACTTCTTTCAATTCTGGAAACCTAGCTGTTCCACAGATAGGGGCATAGAGAATGAAGACACGTGTTATGTACTACAAAAGTAACTATATCCTCTTTCTAGAAACATCCAAATCCAAAATGGAAAACATTCACCTAAATAGTCCCTCTTCTCAGGTAGGCTGAGAAGGATTGATCATGGATATTTTAAGGTTTGCAGTCTTTAAATTATAAAGGGACAGATATTTTACTACTTCTAGGGAAAAAAAGGCTTTTTTAATTAAACAGAATAAAAATTACATTTGCAATTAAATGCCTATCTTTTTCCTTTGTTTCTTTCCCTATTATTTCGTTGAACCCCATTATAATAACTGCATTCTAATCAATCCAAGTAACATAGCAGGATGTGGTCACACTTGGACCACGTTTCTAAGGGTCTGTTATTGTCATTACTAATGTTGCTGCTGTGCAAAAAAGCCCAACATTGCATTCGTCTTTCTGGGGCTTTTTCCTGATGTGCTCATGAAAATGTAGCTGTTCCCTGTGATGACTGTAAGCCTTGTTCTTTCCAGTGTTACTGCCTTCCAGCTGACAACGAGCATGCTGTTTTGTTTTCCTCGGTTATATTAACTGCTTCTCTCCCCAGGATGACTTTCATCTTGTTTTTGTCCATGTTTGAATACCCTTTAGTTTCGTATTCCTCTTTTTTGACTAATGCTGATGATTCCACCCTAGTAAGTCTAATATGCAGATTTCATTGATAAACTGTTTATTCTTTCTTCCAGATGATCTATAAAGGCATGACATATTTCTGTAACAGTATTTCTGCAGAGCATTGCTGGTATTTTACGTTTGTTGCATATCTTCCCTTTTTTTAAGTATTTCTACAGAAAGTGGTCTTTTTCCAAATATTTGTAAATTTGGTCAACATTTTTTCAGGTAAAATATGGAGTAGTCTAATTTTGTTTATTCTAATACGTGATATAAGCATCGGATAATTGCTTAAATGATCACACTGCTGAAAAGATTCAGCTTTAACTGACTAATCATGATGACTATCAGTTCCTCAATTTTAAGACTATAGATTTCCCTGTATTTTTTGCTTGTTTACAAGAATACTCGAGGGGAAACAAGGAAGATTGGAAATCACATTCTTCTGTTGATCTCAGCTACTGTACAGGAAGACAAATGGTTCTTAGCGTTGAAACTCAACACACTTAGGGATATTTATCTGAAAATTAGTATTTTGAAAACAAACTAAATTCTTAGAGAATTGATGCAATATATCTATATGGAATCAGAAATTTGGGTTTGGGTTTATTAAGATTTTCTATTTCTCTTTTAGCATAGTACCATTTACCATAGTACCATTTAAAACATATCACAATAATTGGTGAAAATTGAATAAATTGCTACCATGAGGTCTGTCTACAAAAAAGTTCAAGCTTCTAGCTCAATCGATAGAAAAGCAAGCAAGAGAAAAAACATTATGTGCACATCCATCAGTGCTCCTAAAAATGTGATCTGATTCTACCATTTTCCATAGAAAATACTCTCTTCTCAAGGGAAGTGGGGTAAAATGTAAACCACTTTTGCTTGCTGCTTTGACTTTCACTGACAATTGAGTTTCCATATTCAATAAATGTCAGAAATAGTTTTCAAGTCAGAGTTTGCAAAGATTATGCCTTATTTATTTGTTTTTCTCTCTGTTGTGTGTTTGTTTATCTTCTTGGAACATGTTTTAAAACTGCCTGGATGACATTTTAAGTTAGTATATTTTCTCTCTGCAGGTATTAGTAATTCATCAATTACTAATACTGCTTTTTGTTATTGAAGTTTACTTATTTTAAATAAAGAAAAACAGCAGCAATATTCATGCAGCCCAATTCCAAAAGTCAATACCAGTTCTAGGTCCCAATCCTGCAAAAATTTTTGCAGTTCTACAGAAACAAGTTAAATAGAAATGAACAGGATAAAGCGCTATGCTCAAAAGCACTATGCACTTTGAGTCAAAATGCTGCATGATTCTTTAAAAACCTTTTTGAAAAATTGAACTCTTTACCAGAATGAAGTTCATACTGTACAAGTCATTTTACTTAAGTCAGCATTGCCACTGTTAACTGCACAGTTTCATGGCTATATGAAAAATAAATACACTCAGTAGGTATACATAGAGGGGTTTCCTTTAATATCTTCAGTTGTTTAATGTAAAAAGGCATTTAAGGTAATTCACATTCTGAAAGGTAAATTAAGTTAAAGAACTACTGAAAAACTGTGGAAAATTCTNTATTAAGTTCAGAATACTCCCACAGAAGAGGATGAACTGGAAGGCTTAAGAATTATTTTGGATTTTTGAATATCCAGGATATCACCAAAGTCGCCAAAATTAAGAAAAGCTATGCTAATGATGATTTTACCAAATACAGACTGTTGAAAAAAGCTTTACACTTAAAATATAAGACAAATTTTCTGAAAAACAGAAGTTTTAATTAGTAAGCTCATGATTCTAATTCTACTTCAATGAATACTATGCATAGCTCCAATGGAGCTGAACTGCTTTAAAATATGATTAGGAAATCAGAATTCACAAAAGCAGTGCTTAGTAAGGATTAAAGAAAAACTCAGCAGAAAACAGCTAGAGCATCATGAATTCACCAATATTTGCTTTTCCTATATTTTTAAGCAGGGAATAGTCTGTTTAGTGGTTACAGATGAAGTTGCAGCAAGCTTTATAAATAATGTCCCTGAAACCTGCTCAGTTCGCATCTTGATGAATGCAGATAGCTCTTACTAGTGTCAAGAGGTGCTGAGAATGTGTTGGATGAAAAGAATAGACCTCCAGCAGATTATACGTTTATTTGCAAGGCTCTGTTTCAGAAAACAGAAGCAGTTATCTTATTGTCCTGTTGTTACTTATTCTTGTAATTAACAACATGTGCAAATGTTTGCTAGTTATCATGGAATTGCATTGATACAACAATGGTTTCATGCACTTCGTAGTACAAAGATTTATTAAAAAATAGAAAAACTAGCAATATTCAAGCTATGCATCTAGAGATTTGAAAGTGTAAAATAGTCTAATACACTTTAAGCAATATAGTACAGTTTTTCTCTTTTTTCCCTATAAAAATTGTCTACAATATTTCCACTTTTCTCTTCCCTTGTATACTGCACGGTGTTCTGGTTGCTTAAAAGAAAGTCTCCCTGTCCTTCATATTAGGATTAATAAGATTCAACTGCAGCAGGGATACCATTGGGAATTGGTTATTTATTCAACAGAAAAGTGCTTTTTTGAGAAAAGAGCTGTTGGAATCTAGGAGAATAAATAATTCAAGATAGTTCTCTTCCCTTTTGTTTCAATACTCAGGTGTATATGTCTCATCCATAAGAAATTCCACACGTTTCTTCAACCAACTTCACATTCACGTTGCTGCATTTAACCCTTTCATCTTTATTCTGTGAGGCAAACCAGGGAGATTCTGCAGTCAAATGCAATAAGCATTTCTAAGACGGCTAGCTTATTTAAGAAGGCAGAAAGAAGGAACGCTCACTGAAGAGATAAAGTTTAAAGTCAAAAAATACTAAAGAAGCTAACACAAACCAAAAGGTTGATGTTACTAGAAAGCAGGTTTTTAATATTTATCCTATGCATTTTATGCAAATATCAAAAAGATAATTTCCTGTAGTGTGGTTTGAAAAAACTTAAAGCTTAAATCTTTCTTCTCTATTAAATTATGCAGGAAGAGACAGAAAGATTTTCAGTATTTTTTAACCTAACAAGACAGACTTTTTCAACTGCAGAGATTCTGCAACAAGTACAAATCAATGCCCAAGAACTTAATCTTTGCTCTTGAGGTTATGGTGCATACACTGAGGAATAGATAATAATAAGTATTAAGGAAAACCCCGTGGAACATTTCAATTGTAATGTATCTGTACACTGCAACACCTCCCTGAGAAGCACAGAGTCACATATAATTATACAGAGCCCAGAGATAACACAAAAGACCATCTGTAAGCTTTGAACAGATGTAGCCTTTGAATACTTGAGCTTATCTTGGTCTTAACATTTTTTAAAGCTCAAAACAAGTACAGCTTCAAAAACAGTACTGGAGTAGGAACAAATTCAAGACTGGGATATTCAGATTCCTCTGAAGTTGATATTTTGCTCACTGTTGTTTAAAACATGGTTTTGCACATTACCTTGTGTTTTAAGGAAAAAGGGTTTTGTATACATAATTAATTACCTACCAATATTTTTTTAGCAAATGAAATGCTCTACAATAGTCAAACCTGACAGAGAAGGAATGGAATGGAATGGAATGGAATGGAATGGAATGGAATAGAATAGAATAGAATAGAATAGAATAGAATTGAATTGAATTGAATTGAATTTCAGTTGGAAGGGAACTACAGCGATAATCTAGTGCAACTGCCTGACCAATTCAGGGCTGTCCAAAAGTTAAAGCATATTATTAAAGGCATTGTCCAAATGCCTCTTAAACACTGACAGGCTTGGGGCATTGACCACCTCTCTAGGAAGCCTGTTACAGTGTTTGACCACCCTCTCAGTAAAGAAATGCTTCCTAATGTCCAGTCCAAACCTCCCCGAGGTTTGGCAGCTTTGAACCATTCCCACAAGTCCTATCACTGGATACCGGGGAGAAGAGATCAGCACCTCCCTCTCCACTTCCTCCCCTCAGGAAGCTGTAGAGAGCAATGAGGTCACCCCTCAGCCTCCTTTTCTCCAAACTAGACAAGCCCAAAGTCTTTAGCCACTCCTCATAGGACATTCCTTCCAGCCCTTTCACCAGCTTTCTCACCCTTCCCTGAATGCATTCAAGGACCTTCACATCCTTCTTAAGTTGTGGGGCCCAAAACTGTACACAGTATTCAAGGTGAGGCTGCATCAATGCTGCATACAGTGTGATAATCACCTCTTTTGACCAACTGGTTATCCTGTGTTTAATAGACCCCAGGATGCAGTTTGCCCTCTTGGCTGCCAGGGCACACTGCTGACTCATATTAAGCCTGCTGTCAACCAGCAACCCCAGATCGCTTTCTGCAGGACTGCTCTTCAGCCACTCCTCTCCCAGTTTATACCCAGCATTACTCTATCCTAGGTACAGAATCTGACATTTGGACTTTTTAAATTTCATGCCATTAATCATTGCCCAATGTTCCACTCTATCTAGATCCCTCTGCGAGGCATCTTGTCCTACAAAAGAGTCAACAGAACCTCCCAGTTTGGTATCATCAGCAAACATGGTGCATTCAACTCCTTATATTGGTAAATATATCGAGTGGAACTGTCCCTAGAATTGAACACTGAGGAACACTGCTGATGACCGGTCACCAGCCAGATATAGCCCATTCACTACAACACTTTGAGCCCTGACGTTCAGCCAGTTCTTCATACAGCACACCGGGAATCCACTCATTCCACAGATGGACAAGTTGTCCAGAAGGATGCCGTGAGTGACAGTATCAAAAGCCTTACTAAAGTCCAGAAAAACTACATCCACTGCCTTCCCTTCATCCACTAGGCATGTGACCTTATCATAGAAGGATATCAAATTAGTTAAACAGGACTTTACCTTTGTGAGCCCATGTTGACTGTGCCTGATGATTGGATTATTCTTGAAATGCCTTTCATTAGTACCCAGCATAATCTTTTCCATCATTTTTCCAGGAACTGAGGTTAGACTAACAGGTCTGTAGTTCACTGGGTCTTCCCTCATGCCCTTTTTTGTATATTGGAATAACATTGGCTAGCAGATGGGTTTTATTTCATTAAGGTAGCAGGTAATGGTGCAAAGTTCCATGTGGGACTCAGTTTGTTTTAGGGGGAAAGGGAAGGGGAGGGAGAAGAAAAAAGGGGAAGGGAGGAAGGAGAAGGGAGGAAGCAAGAAAGAAAGACAGAAAGAGAAAGAGAAAGGCAGAAAGAAGGTAAGATCGTATAAAACCATACCAACCATGCACTACAGAGCTACAACTTCACATAGCCTGAACTAGCTTTAAGGATGGTTATACACTCTCTGTCCCAAAGGTATCATACACCTAAATGGAGCTGGAGTTTCACTGAACAGGGCTAATGAAAAGCATGGATTTAATGATCCTGTACTTATACCTGGATAAACAAAGGATATCAGTCTAGAGTGCTGTCAGCTTGGAGTGCTTTGCGAGCAATAAAATTATAACCAAGCTATTAATAAAAACTGATCTCTTCAGTTCAATAATCACTTGCTATGAGGAGTAATGACCTAAATGGAAAGTAAAATGCATATTTCTTGGTTTCTCATATGACCATAAATCCCCCAAACCATAGGTCTGTGAAAGATGAAAGCCAAGATTAAAAGTAACTTTTAAAAAGCAGATAACAGACTTACATGTGAACCATATTATCTCTACAGACTAATGGAAACAATAGACAAACATTATTTGAAAGAAAAAACTTAAAATTTTCTACCCGTTTACAGGTTCCTTATCTAAGAATACTGATGAAAAGAAATAAAAAATAGAAATTCAACCACAACGAGACCCACACATTTGCATAGATATAGGAGCAAAATAAACTTTTCCAAATAAATGAAAAGTTTGTTCACATTGGATGAGATATTAAAAATGCTAGGGTAACTTGTAAAGCTGTGTGCTGAAAAAAAAACCAAACATTTTTCATAAGGAGGAAATAATTATAGGTTTTTACAGTGTACCTGAAGTTTCTGAAGGCAATGAACCAACCTCATTCACTTCCAAATACATCCGATTTTCCTAACTGCAAGGATAATTCTAAGGTGCTGTTTCCTTAGTGAGCCTTCCATTTATCTCTAGATGTTCAAATATGCACCCACAGTTTATCTGTTCCTATACCAAAAAAAGGTCCCCATATCCTTCACCTGGTATTCCTCTTTCCCTTGTGAACTGTGAATTAGCTTAGAAAAGGCCTGCTTGGGAACTGAGGGACCTAATGTATACCCTACAAAATTCAAATAAAATATTATAGTCACTTTAGCCAATCTTTTTATTTTTTTTAGATCACCTAAAAATAACAAGCAGTGTCCATGTTCAGCACAGACAATGTGAAAATATCAGTTCCTTGGCATTGAATAATTTGACCTTCAATAGAAAAAAAATACCTAGACTCTCAGTTCAGTTTTTCCATCTTAAAAAGATGGGGACTGGAGCCTTCATCCTCTTCTCTTTTATGTTTTATTTTTCTTTGAAAAAAATCTCACTGGATTCTTGCCTCCACTGAAAAATCCTCACAAGAAAGACCTTGGAAGACAAGTACATCAAGGAAGACACCTAGGAAGTATCAAAATGATGGACATTTCTTAGAACTAGAGTCCAGAGATTTAATTTTTTAAAACAGCTGGGAGAATTCCCAAGCAAGGTAATTTGACTGCAGGACTGTAAAGTCAGTTTATGGTAAGAGCAGCCTATTTATTACTAAATTTTACTGTGAGATATATTGCAATTTTTAGAAGGGCTTTATGTTTCTTCTTACGTATAGGCATTTTTTCAGATTGATTATATGTTAAAACTTGGTAAAACAGAGTTTATGCCTGCCTAGACATGTTAAAGCATCTAATTATCCACTGCTTTTAATTTAGTGTATTTTTAAAATTCTTTTACACAGTAAACCAGCAATAAGTAACAACAAAAAGGGCAAGATGAAAAAATATGAATCTAAAACTGAGACCCCAATTTTCATCCAGCAAGAAAAGAAAGGTTTTATTGCATGTAGTATTTCAGTAGTTAAAAATCAGAATAAAATTAGTTATTTCAAAATTTTCCGCGAACAGGAGCAGAATCTTACTTCTAGATACCATTACAGATGGAAAGAAGATCCATTTTTGGACACATGAATTTAGGCATTCAAGTCTTTGCATGCAATTTAGGTGTGGAAACTTTCATTGCCCAGTGAAGATGTCATCAATAAAGTCAGCGGATTTCAGAGAACACGTGTAAGTTTGCTCAGCTGAATAACTCCCAAAGTTTATCGCTGTTTTAACTAGGAACTTGACTAAGCTGTCTAATTATCTATTGGTGTCTGACACATGTATATAAGATGTCCTCAAGAGGCTGATATGGATGACAGAGGTTTAATTTAACACTTTAGCGTTGCTATTTTTTTAAGGATTTTTACAACTTTGGAGAGAAAGAATATCTTAATTTCTAAGAATATGGATTTTATTTGAAGTATGTGATTTTTTTAACTTTAATTCATATTTTATGCAACAACATATTTTATTATAGTTTTTCTCTGTGTCACTGACCTGTTGTCCAGTGTATCATTGTGTATCTGTAGTCAGATGTGTATCATTGAATTTATCTGTAGTCAAGATATTATCAAAATCTTTTTATGTATTAATGGGGGAAATTCATTGCAGATCATCAATATATAGCTATTAGGGAAAAAACACAAACAATAGATGGATTTTAAATGAAATGGATTTACCTTCATAATTTATATTCTTATAATACAAATATAGGTTTAAGCAGACTAATAACATTTCTGTATTCTATAAATGAAGTGAATGTATAACCGTGAACATTCTGTGTTTTGTTTCAAGGGATTTCATTGTTTGGATAATGTACATTGGATAGAAATAGGGAAAAAAGGTAATATAATGACCCATTGAAGTATTGCATCCTGTACAGAAAACAAATGTGTACACAAATAAGCCAACCCTTACTCTGTTAAAAAAATGAGAAGAGTAAGTAGTTAAGTAAGGCTTAAAAACATTGTCAATGTGTGCTAGACACCTAATAACTTGTAACTTTCTTCCTTTTTCCATCATTTTAGATGTGAGTTTGTTTTTCATTAATACCAGGCACTTATAATTTTTATTACTTTTTTACTAGACTCATGGGTGATTATTATTTCAGAAACTCATTGTGCTTCTATTAAGAGGCAGGAATAAAAATGGTGAGATACCTAAATTTATGTAACCATGTTTAAAATATTGACTCAGGATAACGTATGCCTTAGATAGAGATATTAATTTGCATTATTATTATTATTATTACTACTGCTTTATATTGATGATATTTTTGGGGGTAGAAACAAATAAACTCTGGTACATTTTTTAGTACTTGAAAGATTTAGGATAATGTTAGGTTGACTGCATTTTCTTAGAATCCAACTTATTTTATTAGTTAACCAAAGTGTGCAGATACTTGTGTAATTTGAAAGAGAATGTTTACATGGCAATCTCTGCCATGTTGTTTTGATTGTTGAGTTTCTATTTTTGGAAAATTATATTCTAAAAATACAACTCTAGAACATGATGAGTTAGGATAAATGTATTGAATTCCATTACAGTATCCTGGCCTTTGAGTTCTAATTAATACTTATTAATTATTACTATTCTCTAATCCCTAACTACCTTGACAGCCCAGATATAGTAACAACAGGATTTCACCAGAAATCATCACCTTCCCTACAGTCAGAATTAGTACATTGCAGTCCTGACTGACTAAAATTGGGCTGTTAATTCTTGTCAACAGAGTACATTTAACATTTTAAAAAAAGCAGAAGGGAGTTCATGAAAAGATGTCACATAAATGTGTTCTTAAACTTCCATTCCACTAATAAAATTGTGCCCTACTAATTCAGAGAGAGTAAAGCAAAAGGTCAGAAAGATTTAAAAGTCATAAAAATGTATTAATTGCCAGAGCATTAGGCCATCTGTCGTGAAGCAAGAGTCTTTGTCCTCAGCAGTGGACTCAGCTATATCAATAGTGTAACTGCTGTTCAATAGCTGTGTTAGTTTAGCTCCTCCTGGAGCAGACATTTAATTGAAACTCAGACTGGCAGAGTACATGGATCCCTGTTGTTAATTGGTCTTTAGAGACTGTTAAAAGTATGCCAATTATCTCTAGCCCCAGTCCCAAAACAACATAAAAAAATTTAAAAAGCGAGAAAAGAATAAGGTCACCTTGTCTTGTCATTAATAAGCACCAAAAGGTGTCAGTTTTTTAAAAAAAATATAAGTCTATGTGGCATTGTCTTTGGATGCAGAGTTGAACAGAAGTCTGGCACAGCAGTTGTTCATGTACCACTAAGGCAGGTGGCCTAGAGATTGTCTGATCAAAACAAAACTCAATTTTTTCCCTCTTCAGTAAAAAATATTCTTTCTAAGATCAGGTTAAGAGCCTCGATTTAGGGTGTGTAAAAAATAATGCACTGTAAAATGTCAAGATGCCTGAAGAAGATGGATGAGAGGAATAAAGCAACAAGTGATCTGTGAGAGAGTCCTAACCCCCTTCAGAGAAGATGACTTTAAGAGCTAATTACAAACATTTTTCAGTACAAGCAATCAGCTATATTTTCTGCTGCAAATTATTTAAACTTGGAAAAGAGAAACGAAAATATTTAGCAATCACTTCAAGACATAAGACCCAAGGATAAAAAATCTTTATAATATGTAATAATATATTCTACCTTTTAAAGCACCACTTGTGAACTAACAGCCTCTGTTCATTAAACATTAAATCTTTCCTTAGATCATAGGAGAAGAACTTAAATAACACACTTACTCTGACATGATTTTACATTTATAAAAAAGTGGCGAAAATTGCTCTATCATAATAGTATAAATACCTATTTTAAGAAAAAAGTAAAGGAAAAAAGAAAAAGTCCAAAGTCAATATATATAGTCAATAGGAATTCTTACAAAATGGAATGTGTTGACATACAAGATTTTCGTTTCCACCTCTTCAGGACAAAAGCATTGTTAATAATACAATCTCAGGTACAGTTCCTCTTGTATTTACAATCAGGATATTTAATATCCATATCTAGAAATTTAAACCTAAAATTGCCTTTTCCTTAAAAGTCAAGCTGTTTTTACAAATTCTCCTTGTTACTGTGGGAAAAAAATAGTCATTTTTACCAGGAAGAACATTCAGGGAATACAATTAATGGAAGATTTCTCTCTTCTAACCAACCTTCTCTTTAGTCATTGATGCAAGAGTCTGGTGAATAGTAAGAATGCTATCCTGCAAACTCTTAAGCATGCAAGGTATGTAAAGACACTGTGCATAACAACAGTTCCTCAGTAGAACACTGCTAGGGTCAGCAGAAGTACCTCATATTTGGGTGGTCAAGCAAACCCTTTTACATGTCTGATGTAATGAATGAGGATAGAAAGACAGACTACTGATGTAAACAGTGCAACAGCATAAGGTGTGTCTATGGTACGCAACAAATCAATCTGCAGAAAATGTAAAAAGTTAAACGCAGAGCGATAAGTAGAATAACCATGTTAACTACCATGAGAGTTGTAGCCAATTCATATTGGGACAGCACCACATCAGTGCAGTGGTAACACTTTTGGAACTTCATGTAATGCCTTTGAAGAGCACTGCACTCATCAGCTACACGAGGACTTCAGCAGTTCCGTGTTTAAACTTTAGTGTGAATGACCAATGGTCAAAATGAGTATTTTAGATGGACTTCAGGCAGGAGGATCTCAGAAGCTCATGGCAAATCTCCTTGGAAAAAGGTGAACAAGGACTGAAGAATCCACACTTCATTTCTGTTGATCTTACTCCCCATAAGACAATTTGATTGTGGGACTTTGAATCTGCTTCAGGGTGTGAACTAACAGACCTGGTCATGTAGCTCAGGCAAAAGCTTGTAAAAAGAGGTTCCGAGTGTAAGTTTCCATCAGATGACTGTTTACATCATTATGCTTTTAGATATTCATCAACAGGAATCAACTGAAACTGCCTGAATCTAAAAGTACAAGCGTCTACCCTACTGCCCAATATTATTAAACCACAAAAAATCTGCAAAAGACATTTATCAGCACAGATCTGATATCAAAGCCTGCAGGAGGACAGTTTGGTGTAATTTAGTGTAATAAACTTTAATACCAAGGAGAAAAAAAATATATTAGGTATTGTAAAATTGCCTTTGCCTTTACTGATTTGTAGGAGACACATTTACTCCATCAGACATGATCCTAGAAGAACATAATAACTCACATGTTCATGTCTTTAGTTGCTCATTTCATTAAATAAAGAGTTCAGGCTAATTAAATAAGCCTCTGCTTTAAGGTAAATCTCTGTTCTCCTTCAATAAATACAGACATGAAAAGCTTACATATAAATACCCCTTTGCTGGGTCGTAAACTTGCACGTATCACCTTGAGGTCCATTGCATAGACTTGGAAGTTCAGCTTTTAGATTTCTATACTCCTTTAATGGTTCATATATTTTTATTTGATGTTATAAAATTGTGTCTAAAAGTTAAGTTAGTTTTTGTGGGGTTTGGGTTTTTTTTATTGCACAGAACTATAACTGTGAACTATGCTTCAGACTGTTGCCCTTTGCAATTTTGGGTACTGTCTGTCTAAGAGAAACAAAGCCACAGGAGTATATTCTCAAAGACCAGGAAGACCAATATAGGAAAAGAAAATGATACATTTTTCAAACCTATGACAAAATATTTGTTTTGCATATTTCTTGCAGCCCGTTTTCCAAGGGACCCAGGTTGCTCACTGTCAATGATGTTTTTATCATTAACGATTATCTCATACTTGCACTGGTGGAAAACTTTGTTAACATACAAACATCAACATTAATAAATGATAATTTAAAATTTGTCAGCATTGTTGATAACTTAAGAATCATTAACCTTCTACTTTGGCACATTTTATGCATGAGGGACCACAAACTGACATGACTAAGTAGAGGATGTAGGTAAAAACATTGCCAAAGACTAAGCTTGAATTTTTCCTTTAAGAAATCTGAAAGTCGTTGTACTTACCATTTAACAGCTTCTTCTGTTAAGCATCAGGTTGCTATAACTATACATTCATGAAGAGGTGTTATAAACTCAAACTTAGTTAGTGAAAATAAATAATGAGATTTCTTCTGGAACTTAGTAAGACTAATTCTTACTAATTTATTTTTTTAAAGAAACTGTTGTTAAATACACCTCTTTAAAGTGAATTGATGGATTTTTGAATTAGTTTTCACAGGATGTAACTAAGGTAAAGTAGCTGTATTGTAACGTAACATATAGGACTAAATAGGATTCACTATTCCCTTTAATCCTTGAGGGGAACTCTCCTGATATTTTTAAAATATTCTTACCTATTTCAGAGAATCACACAATCACAGCATGGTGCAGGTTGGAAGAGACCTCTAGAGGTCATATTGTCCAGAACATGAATTATAAATGTATGCAAAGTTAGTTGTTGATAAGTGAAATAATATACTTCCTATTTACCTGACCGAGGTGAGTCCCAGTCACAATTCTAACCGCATTAAAAGCTGTTCATATAAAGATGCGATGAAGAGATTTCAGAGTGGAACAATTCCTCACTGCTTGGTTGTGCCTTGTTTTTTTCTTTCTTTCTCTATTAAGAAAAAACTGTTATGCAAATAAATGATTGTTATTTGTTTTGATGCCATTAGTGCAGAGCAAGAAAAACTGTAGGTGATTAAAACTGAAGGGATTAAAATGCCTGGATTTTCATTAGAAATGACAACAACTAGGTTTATATTTGTCTTTTCTTATTTGTCTATAATAAATGTATACATTAAAAAGATGTATTTGTTTAAAAGGAAAGGGGAAATTTAGCCAAGACTATTTGGATTTAAAGTTGCTTTCCTCATCTCAGATGGCCCCTTCCTAGAGAGGGGATTGTCATGATCATTGCACATGCTCACATGACGATCACTTCCATAGAATCATAGAATTGATGAGGTTGGAAGGGACCTTTAAGATCATCAAGTCCAACCATTAACCTACCCTGACAAAACCACTTCTAAACCATGTCCTCCAGTACCACATCTACCCTTTTTTTAAACACCTCCAGGGATGGGGAATCCACCACCTCCCTGGGCAGCCTATTACAATGTTTAATAACCCTTTCAGTGAATAAATGTTTCCTAATATCCAATCTAAACCTCGTCTGACACAACTTGAACCCATTTCCTCTCATCCTATCACTTGTCACCAGGGAGAAGAGGTTAGCCTCCACCTCTCTACAACCTCCTTTCAGGAGGAGCCTCCTCTAGTGGGATCTCACCAGTGCCGAGTACAGGGGTATGATTGCTTCCCTAGTCCTGCTCACCACACTGTTCCTGATACAGACTAGGATGCCACTGGCCTTTTTGGCCACCTGAGCACACTGTTAGCTCATATTCAGCCAGCCGTCCACCAACACCCCCAGGTCCTTTTCTGCTGGGCAGCTTTCAAGCCACTCCGCCCCAATCCTGTAGCGTTGCATGGGGTTGTTGTGACCCAAGGGCAGGACCTGGCACTTAGCCTTTTTGAACCTCATACCATTGGCCTCGGCCCATCAGTCCAGCCTGTCCAGATCCCTCTGCAGAGCCATCCTAACTTCAAGTAGATCAACGCGCCCACCTAGCTTAGTGTCATCTGCAAACTTACTGAGGGTGCATTCGACCCCGTCATCCAGATCATTGATAAAGATATTAAACAGAACTGGCCCCAGCACCGAGCTCTGGGGGACACCACTTGTGACCGGACACCAACTGGATTTAACTCCATTCACCACCACTCTCTGGGCACGGCCATCCAGCCAGTTTTTTACCCAGCAAAGAGTACACCTGTCCAGGCCATGATCAGCCAGCTTCCCCAGGAGAATGCTGTGGGAAACGGTGTCAAAAGCTTTGCTAAAATCCAGGTAGATAACATCTACAGCTTTTCCCTCATCCACTAAGCGGGTCACCTTATCATAGAAGGAGATTAGGTTTGTCAGGCATGACCTGCCTTTCACAAACCCATGCTGACTGAGCCTGATCACCCTGTTCTCCTGCATGTGCCATGTAATGGTACTGAGGATGATCTGCTCCATGACCTTCCCAGGTAGTGAGGTCAGACTGACCAGCCCATAGTTCCCTGGATCCTCCTTTCGGCCCTTCTTGTGGATGGGTGTCATGTTTGCCAACCTCCAGTCAGCTGGCACCTCCCCGGTTAGCCAGGACTGTTCATAAATGAAGTAAAAGTGGCCTGGTAAGCACCTCCGCCAGCTCCTTCAGTACCCTTGGGTGGATCCCATCTAGTCCCATAGATTTGTGTACCTCCAGGTGCTGAAGCAGGTCCCTCACCATTTCCCCTTGGATTACAGGGGCTTCATTCTGCTCCCCATTCCTGTCTTCTAGCTCAGGGGTCTGGGTACTTAGGTCCATGTCCTTCTTGTGCTGAGGACTCCAAAGCTGGATGCAATATTCCCGGTAGGGTCTCACCAGACCAGAGTAGAGGGGCAGAATCACTTCCCTCGACCTGCTGCTCATGCCTCTTTTCATGCAGCTCAGGATGAGGTCGGCCTTCTGGGCTGCAAGCACACGTTGCCAGCTCATGTTAAGTTTCTCATCAACCAAAACCCCCAAGTCTTTCTGCTCAGGGCTGCTCTCAATCCACTCATCACCCAGCCTGTATTTGTGCTTGGGATTGTTCCGACCCACATGCAACACCTTGTACCTGGCCTTGTTGCTTCATGAGGTTTCCACAGGCTCACCTTTCAAGTCTGTCCAGGTACCTCTTGGATGGCATCCCTTCCCTCCAGCGTGTCGACCGCTCCACACAGCTTGGTGTCGTTGGCAAACTTGTTGAGGGTGCACTCAATCCCACTGTCCGTGCCGTCAACAAAGATATTAAATAGTACTGGTCCCAGTACGGACCCCTGAAGAATGCCACTTGTCACTGGTTGCCACTTGGACATCAAGTCGTTGACAACAACCCTTTGAGTGCAACCAGCCAGCCAGTTCCTTATCCACCAAATGGTCCACCTGTCAAGTTCATGTCTCTCCAATTTAGAGACCAGGATGTCATGCGGGACAGTGTCAAACACTTTGCACAAGTCCAGGTAGATGATGTCAGTTGCTCTCCCCTTATCCACCAATGTTTTAACAACATCATAGAAGACCACCAAATTTGTCAGGCATGACTTGACCTTGGTGAAGCCACGCTGACTGTCACCAATCACCTCCTTATTTTCCATGTGCCTTAGCAGAGTTTCCAGGAGGATCTGCTCCATGATCTTGCCAGGCACAGAGGTGAGACAGACTGGTCTGTAGTCCCCGGGTCTTCTTTTTTTTCCCTTTTTGGAAATGGGTGTTATGTTTCCCCTTTTCCAGTCAGCAGGAACTTCACCAGTCTGCCACGACTTCTCAGATATGACAGAAAGTGGCTTAGCAACTTCATCTGCCAGTTTCCTCAGCACCCTCAGATGTATCTCATCAGGTCCCATGGACTTGTGCACCTTTAGGTTCCTTAGATGGTGTCGTACTTGATCTTCACCTACAGTGGGTGGTGCCTCATTCTCCCTGTCCCTGCCTTTGCCTTCTGTGACTTGGGATGGTGTGGTTAGAGCACTTGCAGGTGAAGATTAAGGCAAAAAAGTAGTTGAGTACCTCAGCCTTCTCCATATCCCAGGTCACCAGATCTTCCTTTTCCTTCCGGAGGGGGCCCACATTTTCCCTAGTCTTCCTTTTATCACTGACGTATCTATAGAAGTTTTTCTTGTTGCCCTTGATGTCCCTGGCCAGATTTAATTCTATCTGGGTTTTAGCTTGCCTAACCTGATCCCTGGCTGCTTGGAGAATTTCTCTGTATTCCTCTCAGGCTACCTGTCCTTTCTTCTGCCTTCTGTAGGCCTCCTTTTTGCTTTTGAGTACGTCCAGGAACTCCTTGATCATCCACGCAGTTCATCCGGGCTTTTTTTCTCAACTTCTTTGTTGGGATGCATTGCTCCTGAGCTTGGAGGAGGTGATCCTTGAATACTAACCAGCTTTCTTGGAACCCTCTGCCATCCAGTGTCTTATCCCATGGAACCCTACCAAGCAGATCCTTGAAGAGGACAAAGTCTGCTTCCTGAAGTCTAGGGTAGTGAGCTTGTTGTATATCCTCCTCACTGCCCTAAGGATCTTGAACTGTACCATTTCATGATCACTACATCCAAGGCTACCCTTGAACTTCACATTCCCCACCAGCCCCTCCATGTTGGTAAGGACAAGGTCCAGCATAGCTCCTCTCCTCTGTCACTTGGAGAAGGAAGTCATCATGAATGCATTCCAAGAAATTCCCCATTGCTTATGCCCTCTGTGTTGTTCCCCCAACAGATATCGAGGTGGTTGAAGTCCCCCATGAGGACCAGGACCTGTGAACACGATGCTACTCCTATCTGCCTACAGAGGGCTTCATCCTCTTGCTCATCCTGGTCAGGTGGCCTGTAGCAGACCCCCAGTGTAACAGGGCCTGTCCCTTCCCTCCCTTTCATCCTGACCTGTGAAGTTCTTGGTTGCATGTTGGAGAGTGGCTCAGAGATAAAGGCCATGGTCTGGAATCTACTGAGCAGTTGTATGAGCAGAGCCCATTCTGAAGGCCTTCGCCTTAGCATGAGTAGCAAAACTAGGCCACAGTGAAACTGCTGAGTGTCAGCCGAACTGTCAAGGGCACAGTGACCTTGGCCAAGTCTTATAAACAACTTTGAAGAAGTAAGATCCTTGAGAACGCAGAACTGGCATAGTTAGCTGACCGCAAGTAGGAGGATCATGTAAATGTAACCATTAAGCTTTAGCCAATTAAATAATGGCGAGTAGGCATAATTATTGCTATCTGTATAAATATCTGTTCCCTGGACCAATAAAGTGAACCACGCTTTATCACTCACATTGGGTCGTCTCAGCATGTTTCCTCCGCCGCTCGCAGTTGCATCCTCATCCATCCCCAGGCAGAGCTCCACACACTCCAGCAGGTCATTGACATAGAGGGCAACACCCCCTCCTCGTCTCCCCTGCCTGTCCTTCCTAAAGGGCTTGTATGCTTCCATTCCAACATTCCAGTCATACAGGTCATCCCACTACATCTCTGTGATTCCAATGAGATTATAGCCCTGGAGGTGTGCACGTCTCTAACTCCTCATTTGTTCCCCATGCTACGTGCATTTGCATCGAGGCACTCAGGCTGGGACCCTGTTGAAGCTGGAGCTTCAATACCACCCTCCCACATCAAGTCTCGTTTAAAGCTTGGTCAATAAGCCTTGCTAGTTCATGAGCAAGGACCCTCTTCCCTCTTTGAGAAAGATGAACCCCATCTGACACCATCAAGCCTGGTGCCGTGCAAGCTATCCCATTGTAAAAAAACACAAAATTGTGGTGGTGACATCAGCCATGAAGCCATGCATTAACAGACTGAGTGTGTCTGTTTCTTCCAATGTCATTGGCTGTAACTGGAAGGAGAGAAGAAAAGATAACCTGTGCCCCGGATTCCCCTACTAACCCTCTCAAGCTCCTGAAGTCTCTTTTAATCACCCTTGGACTATGTGTTGCCACTTCATCGCCACCCACATGGAAGAGCAGCAGTGGATAATAGTCTGAGGGCTGTACCAGGCTAGGAAGTTTCCTAGCGATGTCCCAAACCTGGGCCCCAGGGAGGCAACAGACTTCCCTAGAGTCACCTATAACTATAACCCATCTCTTCTTCCTCCTGGAGGTGGTTATTTATACAGGGGGTAGACCTTTCTGGTCCTGGCAACTCCTCTGGTGTAGTCGGACCGTCATCCATTTCATCTTTTGACTGGTCTTCCACATCTAGACCCTCACAGCTGTTGTACAGAGGTACCTGGGTAGGTGAGGCGGGCAAGGAGGGGGTTCACTTGCCACCCCTAGCGTGGACTTGCCTCCATTCACAGTTCTCCATTTGGCCACCACCTTCAGCCTGGCAGACGGAGGATATGGGATCCCCTTGATCTTGGTTTTTTTTTCTGCTGTCTGTCCCTGTTTCTCTCTCAGGGAGGTCATAGCATGATTCCACCAGTCTATTTCTTTCTTGCTCTCCCTGATGCTCCTTAGCCCTTCTACTTCCTCTTGTAGCTCTGCCACCAGGCTGAACAGATTGTCCACTTGGTCACACCTCACACAGCTGTCTTCCCTACTACCCTCCATTAGCTGTGTAAGGTTGTGGCACTCCGTGCAGCCTGAGGCCTGGGTGGTTGCATGTTTCCGTGGAAGCTCTGTCTGTGTGGCTACGTCTATTCTGGCGGATGCAGAGGACGTAGCTTTCTGCCCGGTGGAGACCATGGCTGAGCTCTCTCTCACCAGCTGAACTCCACTTTTGAGCTGGTAGAGCTTTACGTGCCCTTCCTTCACACCCTTCCCTATGGCTGGCTTTTATGGCAGTGGGGAAGGCCGCCGTTGCTGCTGGCCCTGCCCCCACGTCATGCCACCTGCCAGTTCTTAGGAAGAACTAGGTTCAACTGAAGCGAGAAAGAAACCACCATCACTCTGAGCAAACCATTACATTGAAAATTAACCTCACTTTAGTACTTTACACCTTAATTTGGTTTTAAAAAGTTGTATTCCAGCTACTAATATACATTCTGACTTTTCTCAATAGAAACAAAGCAAAACCATATTTCAAGTACCTCTTTCCTATGTTTAGGTAGTCATAGAGTGTGTGAAAGCTGTACATGACCTATTCTTGGAAAAAAGACTAAATAAATGAGGTGTTTTTTTCCCCCATCTGACCCATTTCCCAGAATGCAAATAATTTCTAAAGCTCTTGACTGACTATCTTTGTAAATTGCTTAGACATCTTCTAAGGAAATCCATCACAGAAAAGTTGGGTATCATTTCTGTTATTATTACGGGAACAGATACAAATAGTAAAGCATATTGTCATGCATCCTGTGAGTTTGGAGCAAATTTGGGTCTGAAATGAGAGTAGCATTTCATAAGTGCTCTCAGGAGATTATATTTAAACTAATTTTTTTTTTTACGTGATATCTGAAAGGTTTTGTATTTTCAAATTTTTCATGGTTACAGCTAAAAAAAAGAGGAAAGTGAAATTGTCAGATAACTTATATGACATTGAGAGAGCAAAAAATGAAATGAACATAAAATATCTTTGGAGTAGCTGTAAGCATTTTTTTTCATGAGGATTTTGATGAGCACTTTGGGTTTTTTTGCAATCAAAGCATTATTTTTTCAAGAAAAGCAGCAAGTTTGAGAGAGGGAAAAAGAAAAGATGGAGACATTATGTAAATGACTAGACACCAGATAAACTATAAGAAAGCTGAGGGTTTTTTTTAAACTATTACTATTCATTACGATCCCCTTCTACACATATGCAAAAGACAGAGATCCAGAACAAGATAAAGCCAAGTTTACTAGGTTCAAAAACATATCAGGTATTTGTTGGCTAAAACCCAAAATACCCTAGGATAAGATTTGTAATACACTTTCCATAGCAAATAATGATCCATATTTACCGAACTCTTTCTCCTTTCAGAATTATTTTCCTACTTTAGGGATGGCAAAACTGAGTTTGAGTGAATTACTAAACAATATGTAATGGTTTTACAGTACAATATAATTTCAGTGTTATTAAAAATATATGTAGTAGAACACTATCAGTTAGGTCTAACTCTTGTTCTGTCCCATCTTAGTTTTATTAGAGTTAAACATTGACTGCATGGATTCAGTGGACTACAGAGTTTTTTCCACTGAGAGTTTCTGTAATGAATATATGAACTTCTGGGACAGAATAACTAGGAAAATCTTGCTAAGTATACTTGGAAAATAGAAACAAAATCCTACAGTAGCACAATTCCACTTTCTATATTAATAAAATTTATTATACATATTCTTTTACTATTTAGGAAAATGTGGTATTTTAATGAACATTTATTTCTTAGGCCAAGTAAGACGCTTTTGTTACTTTGCATCTTGTGTAAAAATTCGTACTTGAAACATACAAATGGATATAAAATAATAACATTCTAATTTGTCTTGTGCCTTCACGAATTCCTATAGTCCTCTGAGTGGATGAAAATCAGAGAAGAATCAGACCAAATATACTTCAATTATTATTTCTATTTCCATATTTATGTCTAACAAACATGCTGTTTCCATTGAAATCACAGCTATTCAAGAGTAGAATTTGCCTCATGTTGAATTGCATTTATAGAAATTATGCTGGGTAGAAAGCGCACGGGGGGAAACCTGTTATTAGAAAAAGGAAAAAGGAAACACTGAATAAAATGCTGAGAAGAAGCTGAATAGCAAGTTCACTATGCAAATATATCCAATACATCATTTTCAAGGTAAGCATTTTGCCTGATGTATTTCTTTTGCTACCTAGTATTTCAGCTGTTGCTGTCTCAGTTTTTGACTGTTGTGGGCACCTTAAATACATTTTTCAACTTCTGATTCAGTAAGGAGTTGCTGCATGAAAGCAATTTTTTTTTTTTGCTTAAAATATTCTCTCCAAATTCTCACATTAAATACAAATTATAATCTTTCTCAAAGTTAGATATCTTTCTGAGTAGCAACTTCAGTACCAGAAACCCAAGCAAAGCTTTCTGAAGCTAAAAAAATCCAGGAAAGGATTAAAAAGAAATCTTCTAAAAGTACCAAGACCTGCTCAATAATGCCCTCATTAATAAAAAACTTTAATTCTTATTTTAAATATATATTTCTTTTTTTACATAACTTCAGACAAAAGTATTTAATATAAGGAGAAACTTATTTCTGTAGATTATGCCTTCATCATATCCCTATCTCACCTAGCCAAATAAGAAAAATTACTTTCATGCACATAAATCACAGTTTAAAAAACTGACTGCAAAGCGAACAAAATCTAAAACATTTAAAGATATATCTTTTCAAAAAGCAAGTTCTTGAAAATTCAGCTTGGACTGACTTGATTTAAATACTTAAAAAACATTAATTCTGCCCACATATGCCCATTATTTACCAGTATGATAGGCAGATTTCTATAAAAGAAAGAGTTGTCTTCTTCAAGGTTATTTATAATGCTCAGTGTTTTGAGTTTTATACGTATGAGAAGAATCCTACATAAAATTTGAGCTGGATAATGGAGCTCAGGAATTCTTGAGTAGTATTCCTTGCTAACAAAGTTCATACATAGGAAATAAATTCACTGTTCACATTGGGATTTCTCTTATAATCTTGGAGTATTTTCATTCTTTCACTAGTCTTACACGACCATTTTCTAGCCTATCTGCAATGAAGGTTTACAGCCTTATATCTTTAGGCATGTTAAATCAAAGCATACCCTCAGTTGCAAAATTATGACCTTGAAGTCTGCTTTCTAGTCCCCTTTCTTATGAACCTGGAAAGTTGGAAGAAAGAGGTATTCCCTCTGGGTGGTACTCAAATGAACTAAATTTTGATGTCTTCTCATCCTGTGAATTACCTATCATGGCAGACAAATCCCATTCATTCCCCATAATTAGTACTCCAAGGTGAGACAACTACCTGTTCCGTGTACTACTACAGCATGAATTAGAGAGAGGAGGGGAAAGAAAATTCTCCCAGCAGAGCTCACCATGACAGACTGCACAAATCAATTTTAATTAATTCTGCCTCTTTAAATCTGCCTGCTCTTTTGGAAAGATTGCTATCTGCGTCAGGCACTATGGCAAGATAATTAACAAAAGCGCTGCAGGGCGCTGATAGCCTAGCCGCCAATTTACTTGGCAACATCTTGGTTTTATGAGAGTGCCAGGTTAGAAGGTCCATTGTATTAGGAGTGGGATTTGTGTTCTACCTTCATGTAAAAAATACTCATCTTTTACCAAGGAACACCTTGTGAGGTTTTAATTATACAGCTTCAAGCAAGAATTAATGAGAGAGAACTTCTGAAAAACAACTTCAGTGTTATGAAGCAGAGACTATTTCAATGTAAGATTACTGACAATGAAAACCCAGTGTGTCAGTGCTATAAAGTTCATCCTGGGAAGCATAAGCTTATGAAGCGTTGTTTTGTTCTGGTTTGTTTTTCTTGCTACTTGGCACACATTTCAAGCCACCTACTGTAGAGCACTGACTTTTCAGAAACAATATCTCTGTTACATTACATTGCTTCATTTCCTAGTAAGGCACTTGATGGAGTGGTACAATATACTACACCAATAATAAAATGTTGACATTACTAGCAGTAAACTCATCTAACTGAGTATTTTTAAGGCAAACATCTCAAACTAGTGCCTGTCCTTCAGAAATGGTAAAGCAATCAAATGCAAAATAATTAACAAGAACTTAAAAATATTGTATAAAAGTGTCATTAAAAATCAGATTACCAGTCTGGTATATACATAAAGTCTATCTTTTTCAGTAGTTTTTCATGATAATTGAGGGATAAACTGGAATATAGCTTCTGGAAAATTCAGGATAATAATTTTATATTATTTAGATTTGGCTTAAAATGAGAAATGGATCATAACATACAAAGCATTTATTTGGTACGAAACAAATCTGCTATTTAAATAATTTGAAATAAGAAGAAATAATTATCAAAGCAGGTATGATCTGTCTTCTGCAGTTGACATGAAAGGCTAAATTAAATAAAAATTGAAATTTGTATTCTGCTTAATTCAAGAGAAATGTGACTGCAACATTCATGGATAACGAAGGTGAAATCTACTGAGAGCTCGCTGTGTGCAAAGTTAGTGGTCATACAAACATGGTGTTAAAACACAAACTCTTTGTAACAATGATGGCATTGTTATTTCCACTTAAATACCAATAATATATTACATGTAATTTCACGTGGCTTCATTCACATCTCTTGCGCAATGCTACAAGTGTGTTGACATATAAGTAGTGCCATTTAGACTGTAACTGATAATATGTTTTACTTTGCTAAATCAGGATCTCTTTATGTGCTGGGTATAGGTGTCAAGGTTTTGGTAGCGGGGGGACAACAGGGGTGGCACCTGTGGGAAGAGGCTGAGGCTACCCTGTGCTGGTAACAGCTGGTTCCAGTCTGCTGGAATAGATTTATCCAGAAAGACTGCAGCCTGTGGAGAGGATGCACTCTGGAGCAAGGGAACAGTGTAAGAACAAAGAAGTGTGAGAAGCAGGGAGAAAACTGCTCTGTACTGATGGTAACACTCCTCCCTCCCCCATCCCTCCCAGTGCAGCCTGGGGAGGGCTTGCGAGTGGGAGTGGAGGAGTGAAGTTGGGCATGAGAAAGGGAGGAGGGAAAGGTGTTGTTTTAATGTTTGCCTTTTGTTTCTCACCACTTGAATCTATTTCAATTGGCAATAAATTAAATTAATTTTCCCCAAATAGAGTCTGTAACAGTAACTGGTAAGCAGTCTCCCTATCTTTATCTCAACCCATGAACTTTCTGATTTTATTTTCTCCCTCTATCCTGCAAAGGAAGAAAAGTGAGCAAGTAACTGGGTGGGCATTTGGCTGTTAGCCAAGGCTAATCCACCGCACTTTTCCAAGAAATTCATATATATTTCCCTATGTTTATCTTTACAGCTGCATCTGTCAGAATGGCCAGCTCTACAGTTTTCATTTCCTTTTTCTTACACACTGGTGGGACGATAACATTTTAATTTGAAGAATCCTTTTTTTTTTTTTTTTTTTNTTTTTTTTTTTTTTTTTTAAACAAAGTACCGCATTGCTAGGTCATTCAAGGCTCTCATTTAAATTGCTAACTCCAGTGGGTGAAAATACAAATTCAGAATCTTTTCAGTTCCCTGGGAAATTCTACAGTTCTGCTTACAGGGATGATGTACAGAAAAGCTTGAAGACTCTGCTACAAGAAACTATTCCTATATCAGCAATTACCTCAGTGTACCGTGTGTATGTCCATAAGAGAAGTAGTCAGCCAGAACTCACTCTGTTGTGAAACACCGCATGCAAAACCTTAACACTGGAAGAAAACAAAGTGCAATATTTGACTCACGCTGTAGTCAAATGATCAGACTTACAGCATATTTTGTTTTCTTCTTTTGTCTAGGTTCCTTTACCTACAACACTGACAAAACAAAACCAGAACGAAACACACACCCCCAAACAATAAAATACAATTAAAAAAAAAAAAGGCACTGAGAAGATTCCTATCAGAAAATCTAATTGCATTATTTTCCTAGACAAGTTTTAAGAATAATTCTGAGACCAAACAATGCAGTTTCTGTCTGTCCTACACATAATGACTAAAATTCAAAAGAGCCTAGGCTAAGATCAAAAAGTTTGTGTAAATTAGCATTAATACAATTAAGTAAAAACAAAGAAAACATTTATTTACTTTGGAAAACATTAGGCATTTCTATTCTATTTAGTTAAACAATGACAAGGAGCATTCCCACACATTTAATTATCTGTCCTGCTTAATCATTATAATGGTTCCCATTCAAGTTTTGGCATAGGCTAAGCAACGCTTTCTCAAGCAATTCCTTGATATGGAATAGAAGGCATGGAAAAGATGCTAACACAGACTAAGGACCATTACCAATAGCAGTTTGCCTGTGGACACTCTATTTTCATGGCTAAGAAAACAACATGGGTGTGGACTGTTCCATGTAGCGCAATAGAACAGTCCTGTGGTTTTTTATTTTACTGGCAGAGATGCACACATTCCAATTACCATCTTCACATTTGCAGTGAATGTGATTACAGTCTTTTTTACTGTTGGAATTTCATGAAGTGCCCTCAAATCCAGGAGACGCATACCCGCCGCCTTTGAATAGTACAGCGGCTCTTAATAACTGTGAGTTGTGTCAAAGCAACCTGAACCACCCAGGTAGGAAGAGAGGAACAAGAATAATGGAGATGAAAGGGACTCTTAATTAATGTTGGAGATATTTTACTGCAAAAATAGAACACAGCTATAAGTCTCTCATCATAACTGCAGAACACAATCAAAACAATAAGCAGTACAGCAAAAAGAAACTCTCTGGGATATTATTTGGAACCAAATTAGTTATATTTTATTTCAGTATTTGATATGTGCTGCTGTTGTTCTGGTTTTATATCATATTAATCTTGAAAGAAGTGGTAGGACTTGGGGCTGCACCATTCTTCTTCTTCACTTGCAATTGTATATATCAGTATTTTGCCTTTCTTTCCAAACCTATTGAATTCAACAAGAGTTTCCTATTGATGTTCCTAAGTGCTACAGCAAGTACTAAAATTTCAAGTTACTCCTAACATCCCTTCATGAAGTTAATTGAAAATGGTCAATTGTGAAAGGTTTTATGTAATTTTACAGCTCATCTACTCTATACAAAGCCCATAAATATTTCAAGGATGTAAGTCTGTTTCTTGTGATTATAGATTATAATTGCTTAATCGTGAGAGAAAAATGTTTTAAAGATAATTCATGAGGTCTTAAAGACCCTAATGCTCTCTCCATCATCACTACTGGTGTTCATTCTTCTGAATTTCAGGTTATTATTAATGGCTAAGAAACACCCCCATGCAAAGGAAAAATGTGATGCTCATGAACACCACTTAAGCTTTGCCTAAATGGACATGTTCCAGCTAGCTGTATTAATGGCAAACTCCTCTTTCTCCAACTGCAGTGCTATGTGGTATACGGTATTGAGGTTGCTTGGTATGAATCAGACCAGCTGCAGTTATGATAGTTCTACTGCTTCATGAAAACCCGCTGAAGAGAAAGTGGATATTATAGTTGATACAAAACTGCATATAATCCAACAGTGTTCTGTCATGACAGATAAAGCAAACAGTATGTTAAATTACATTATGAGTGCTATGGCCAGCAGACCATTTATCCCACTCTATTCCAGGTATGTCTTCATTATCACTGAGTATTGGGCCCCACAGTTGAAAAGGTGGAGGGTTACTAAGATGGTCAGCTCATGTCCTCCAAGAGAGGTTGAGGGAGCTGGGCTCTGGAGAAGTCAAGGTAAAGGGGCAATCTAAGAGCAAACTACAGGTACCTGAAGGGAAGTTACAAAGCTGACTGAGCCTAACTCTTCCCAGCAGTGGCAGACAACCAAGTTAAAGGAGAAGTGGATAAAATTAGCAGCCTGAGGTTCAAATAAGACATTTGGAAATAAAAAAATTTAAAAAAAGATAGGATGATACTGCAGATCTAGAACAGGTCACCTAGGGAGGCAGCACGGTCTCTATCACTGGTGACTTCCAAGAGTTTGGTAGACAAAGCCACAGCTGATGTAGTCTATTAGTGATAGGCCTGCTGAGAGAGCAGGAGTTTGGATGGCCTCCAGAGGTGCTTCTAGCCACCATTTCTATTGCAAACTTCAAAATGATGTAGAGTAAAACATGTAAAAGTTACACCAGACGCCAAATCATTGGATTTTGGGGTTTCTTTGATAGGGTGTTGGTCCCTCATATCAATAAAATGGAAAGCTAGTAAGGAAAATCACCATCTTGATCTTTTTTCTCCTTCTTACCCATTCCCTGAACTTCTTTTAAGAACCCTGTAAATTATATAGTTAAAAGTCTCAAGTAGCTCTTCCTAATCACTATTCATCTTATCCCATCACAGAGAAACTAATCAGACACTTCAATTTAATATATATACAGAAAAATACAGAAATATTGTTTAAAAGAATGTTTTTTTCCCCCACTACACAAAGAGTAGCATATGCTACTGAATACAACATCCAAAAGGAAGAGAAACAATATTTCCCTTTGAAGTTCAGTTCCTTGAGAAAGAAGTGCTAGTGGCCAAACTTCAAAGAGAAATTGCCTTTCCTACCTGGCTGTAGCACTTCAGAGAGAGCTAATTTACCTTCTCTGGTGAAAGGCAGGCCTCTCAGCAGCCGAGCTGCCTAAAAAATGAGGTAGCTGGTGGACTCTAGAATTAGGTGACAATTTTCTTTGAAGTTTGGCTGCCCATCTCATTAGCATTTCAGACATGTTGAAATGATTTACTTTCCATTTTGATTTCATGTAGAAAGCTAAATGGAAGTTCCCAACTCAGCTCTTAATGTTGTAGCTGGACTTTAAAAGGCTTTAAAATTCTTAGATGGCATCATGAAGTTTTTTGACATGCGTGACAAAGGCACCCAAATTTTGCATTTCTGCAATACCTGGGTTGCCATCCACAAGGGACAACACCAATATCTGTCTAACAGAAGTGGACAGAAACTATTTGTAGGAAGTGGAGTGTCTTAATCCTGATAACACTGATTCTCTATAGATGATGAAAAAAATCCAATGCTTCTTTGAAGTATATAAGGATTAATATTTGCCCAGTATCATTACTTTGTTTAAAGTAGCCAACAGTTTGCACTTCATTATATCTGTATGGTGACATCTACACAACTAACGAAAAGGTCAGACGTGCTAGAATTCTGCTGCTTAAAAATTTCCTAAGTGGAATATTTTTCCTAGATACATTATATATTTTTACAACTGACTTTCACAGAATTTAAAGGGCACAGCTCACATGGTCTGTGGTGGCTTGAAATAACCAGCATACCCCTTCAACCTATGAGGGGCCTGGCAACCCACAAGTAAAAAGTTGTCTATATATGATTCAACACTGAGTTTTCATCTTTCCATAACTACCATTTTCATTTAGGGCATTTTTATGAAGTATCACTCAAACAAGCCTTACAGGTTCTGGAAAGGTTAAGATACCTCTTAAAGTACATCTTTAAGAGAAGAGCTCTGAGGAATTAAGTTCAGAAATTCCATGAATGACATCTCGGACATCTCATCTTGCTGACTGAGACTTCCATCCTTGAAATTATCAGAACTGTAATCTTATAAACTAACAGCTTGGCACAAGATACATGTCCGTATGACACACATACACTGACTTCAATCTATCTTTTACAAGTATTTGAAAGGATGGAGTTTAGAGAAAAAGGAAAAACATTGAAATCTCAGCCATCAATGCAATTCAGTGCCTTAAAAGATAGGGATAATTGCAGTTGCTAGTAAAAAAATCAAAACAGGGAAAAATATGCATCACATAGAGTACTTTGAGTACTTAGAGTACTGTGAATGAAGAAAAATATTTGAAGAACTGGAAAAAATGGAAAAAACAACAAAAGGAGAAAACAGAGCTAAGCTGTAAGGAAAGAAAAAAGACTAAGATTCAAATCTAACACAGGACAGGGAATACAAATTAAAATATTTTTAAAATAACATATAATGAATGAAAAAAATACTATGGCAGTGAAATAGTTTTTTTCCTATTCCATCCTTTTACCACTAAGATGATTTTCATTTTATGTAGTAAAAAGTAATCTTAAGAGAAAAAATGGTTTAAAAAGACAGTTTAAATAAATTAATCGATGCTTAAAGAGCCATATGGTAATAGTATTAAGACACTCTAGGGCATGTTTTATTAGTCTATTAACACAAACTTCAGGTGGTAAAAGCACTTGGCCACACAATGCACCTGAACTGTTTACTAATTGACAAATAAAACACACTCTGTTGAGTTTCAGCGTTTTTCTGTTGTTGCAAGTACATGTAACTAAGTGTACAACAAGCACAATTTTGTTTACAAAACACCTCTAAACACCACAGCAACATTGCTCAACAACAGCCCACATATTAGTTAAAAAATCTTTCTTCTTTCAGAAGTAAGGATATGTAGAGTTTTTCTCCAGAGGAGAGCCATGAGGATGATCCGAGGACTGGAGCACCTCTCCTATGAGGACAGGCTGAGAGAGTTGGGGTTGTTCAGCCTGGAGAAGAGAAGGCTCCGGGGAGATCTTATTGCGGCCTTCCAGTACCTAAAGGGGGCCTACAGGAGTGCTGGGGAAGGGTTTTTTACTCGGGCATGTAGTGATAGGACGAGGGGGAATGGCTTCAAACTGGAAGAGGGCAGGTTTAGATTGAACATTAGGAAGAAGTTTTTCACTGTGAGGGTGGTAAGGCACTGGAACAGGTTGCCCAGAGAGGTTGTTGAGGCCCCATCCCTGGAGGTGTTCAAGGCCAGGCTGGACGTGGCCTTGGGCAACCTGGTCTAGTGGGAGGTGTCCCTGCCTATGGCAGGGGTGTTGGAACTCAATGATCTTCAAGGTCCTTTCCAACCTAAACCATTCTATGATTCTATGAATCTATGATATTCATCTGTATCTATCAAAGAAATTCTAAGAAAAATTGTAAAAGAAGACATTACATAATGCAAATGTACAAAGGGACTGACTGGTTCCCAAACTATATATATATGTCAGAATTCTTAAAATTTTGACCTTTTTTTTTTGTTGTTTTTAAGGATTGCTGTGCCTGCTGGTTTCATCTAATAACAGTAGTCTCTGAATACTGTACTAGCAGAGCATTAATGACTTCTGTGATCGTTGTTATTTAATCATAACTATTAAAGATAGTAATTTAGTATCAAGTCCACAGAGTGACAAGTGTATAAACACTTTTTAAACAATCATAAATGAAAGGGCCAGACTTCTCTAAAAAGGTATATTACTGTGTTTCTGAAAAATGCTCACTGATTTAAAATAAAAGCCGATAAAAATGTAGGAAAATAATTTGGCATAGAGTACTTTTTGCAGATAATTTTTATTTGAATTCCTAGATGAATCCTGACCATTCTATAATTGCATGTTTAGAGTTGTAGTTTCTTACCATCACTTTGGTTTTGAAGTCATTGGCAAAATTTTAATAAGTCCCACAAGCCATCACAGTCATCTGTATTTATCATAGATTATTATATGCTTCCTACACACTGCAAAGTGTTCATGTCGTAGAGTAGTGTAATGTATTTTTCCTCCCAAAACTCAAGTGAGGAAGGGAAATAAATTCCTACAGTCCAAACGGGGAAGTAACAGTCAAACAGGCATTTATCAAAGATCTGATAAACTTAATTCCACTTAGACAATTTAGTTGAATTTCAAAATTATTCAGCCAACAGATTTTAATTTCTATTGTTTTGTCAGTCTCCTGGGAAAAGCATCAGTGAAACAAAACCCAAATTATTTTATAATTAGAGAATTACTATAATTTATTCTGTTTTCCATATGCAATTTTCTTCATAACTGGTTGTCGTGGTTTCGGCTGGGCTGGCCACTAAAACAAACAACAGATGCTCTCTTTTACCTCTCTCCTCTTCAGAGAAGAGCATCTCCCTTCAGAGGAGAGGAGAGACAATGAGAGAGAGAGAGATTTATGAGTTGAAAAGAAACTAAACTACTTTAATGAAATATTAATAATAAAATAATTATGAGAAAGATAATATCAATTAAAAATAATGAAATATATACAGTATATAAAAAAACAGTACTGAGCTTGCAGGATGACAATCACATCACCAGCAGGCACTGGGAAAGTCCCAGACTGGACTCAGCGATGGACGGGAACTAGATTCTGGATCTGGAATCAGGAACACGTGAATCGGGATCAAAGGCAGACAAACAGACAGAGTCCTCCTCGGACACCGGCCTCTGAATTAAAAATGAGCTGACCCTTTGATCTGAGCATGAGGCAGATGGGATGGAATACTCTGTTGGTCAGTTTTGGGTCACCTGTCCTGTCCACTCTCCCTGCAGGTGCGACCCCTCTACACTTTTCTGTTTCCGACTCTCAGGGGGCAAATAACAAAGTGAGCTGTCCTTGGGTGTTACAGTAATAAGTATAAGCAGGAGCCCCTCTGCATACCATTCCTCAGTATTCATTATAAACATCAGGCGTTATCTGCTAGAAGTGGACACTGTCTGAAAAATACGACGATAATTTCAGAGAGTTACAAGAGGCTTATCTGAAAAGTACAATTACTGAACAGAAAATTGGTTCTGTTTTACCTCAAAACAGGACACTGGTATATTAAAAATGTAAATCTTCTTTAAATTTGGTGCAATCATTTTAAAAAGCTAACAAATGGAACTCTCATGAACTATTGCTATGGGGGACTCTCATAAACTGTGTTGCTATTTGTGACATTATTTGTCAAAAGATATCCAACAATATCCAAGCTATCACATTTTCACCTTATAAATATAAACTTTAATAGATTTACCAACTGTGAATATGTGATGTCCATCACTAAATAAACAACTAAAATTCAGTAACCAAGTCACTCTTAGAAAAAAAATAACGTGACTATTGGGCATTGGAAACACCCTACTAACCCTCCTGTGTTTTTGTGTTGACAAGTCTAAAATCCTGAGCACCACTGACATCTGAGCAAGTTAACTCTGCTAGTAAATGCCTTGTTTAAAAGAGATGAGGAAAAGTTCATGACAGAAAAACTCATACATACAGAATTACTAAATTTCTAGAAAACACATAGAATCATGGAATTGTTTGGGTTGGAAGGGACCTTAAAGATCATCTGGTTCCAACCCCTCTGCCATAGGCAGCAACACCTACCACCAGACCAGGTTGTTCAAAGCCCCATCCAACCTGGCCTTGAACACCTCCAGGGATGGGACCTCCACAACTTCCCTGGGCAACCTGTTCCAGTGCCTCACCACCCTCAGAATGACAATTTTTTTTCCTAATATCTATTCTAAATCTGCCCTCTTCCAGTTTGAAGCTATTATCCCTCGTCCTATCGCTACATGCCCTTGTAAAAAGTCTCTCTCCAGCTTTCTTCAGATACTGGAAAGCTGCTATAACCTCTCCCTGGAGCCTTCTCTTCTCCAGGCTGAACAACCCCAACTCTCTCAGCCTGTCTTCATAGGAGAGGTGCTCCAGCCCTCTGATCATCTTCGTGGCCCTCCTCTGCACCCTTTCCAACAGGTCCATGTCCTTCTTATGTTGGGGTCTCCAGAGCTGGACACAGTACATATGCTTCCAGAAATCAGTGAGAAACCATGAGGATGCAGCATCATGTGGCCCAGAGGCTCATACCAGGACCAACACTGCCCATCATCGTCATCAGTGACCTGGGCAATGGATGCAAGTTTGGAGAAACTACAAAACTGGAAGGAGTGGATGATACACCAGAGGGTCTTGTTGCCATTCAGAGGGACCTTGACAGGCTGGAGATATGGGCTGACAGGAAGCTTATGAAGTTCAATAATGGAAATTGCCAAGATCTTCACCTGTGGGGAATAACCCCCTGCATCAGTACACACAGAAGGACAACCATCTGGAAAGCGGTGTTTTCTGGCAGACCTGGGGGTTCTGGTGGACAACTAGTCGTCCATGAGCCAGCAACTGTGTGCTTGAGACAAAGAAGATGAATAGGATCTGGGCAGTATATGGAAGAGCATTGTTGGCAGGTGATCCTTCCCCTCTGCTCAGCCCTGCTAAGACATGTCTAGAATATTGTGTCCACATCTGAGCTGCCCAGTAAAAGATAGATATGGATTTTCTGGAGCAAGTCCAGCAAAGAGCCACAAAGATGGTTAAGGGACTGTGGCATCTGACATAGAAGGAGATGCTGAGAGAGCTGAGACTGTTCTGCATGGAAAAGAGAAGGCTCAGGGGGATCTTATCAATGTGTATAGCTGATGGGGGAGTCAAGAAGGAGCCAGACTCTTCTCAGTAGTATCCAGTGATAGGATAAAAGGCAATGGGCATAAAATGAAGTGTAGGACATCCTATTCAAACACTAAAAAGAAAATAAAAAAAACCAAACACAAAACCAAAGAACCACACTTCTACTGTGAGGATCGTCAAACACTGGAATAGGTTCCCCAGAGAGATTGTGGAGTCTCCATTCAAAACCCAATAAGACAGAGTCCTGGACAACTTGCTCTAGCTGACCCTTCTCTGAACAGGTAGATTGGACCATATGATCTCCAGAGGTGTTTTCCAACCTCATACATACTGATTGATTCTATATGTTTGCCTAGTTTATACTATTTTAGGCTTCAGCTTTTCACCATTGTTAGAGATGACATACTATGTTGGTTCAATGTTTAGTATTCCCAGATATGGCCGCTCTGAAAAGAAGATCTGTCTACCGATATTCTTCCCCTTTAGGTCAGATACGAATACCTAGTGGTTGCTGGCTGCATGCCCATTGCCTTGGCTGTAGGTTAAATATTTGCACTTAATATCTGGAGCAATCCTACCACATCTCATTCTTCAGCAGACTAGAGTAAGCCCTGGAAAACGACAGTTACCTCCTTTCTCTGAAGTCCTTCCATACTTCTTTTCTGCCTGTCTACATGGAATGAAGTATGTCTTGTGGCTCTTGGTATTACAGAAACTCAATAAGCAGCTCATAGGGTCAGGAGAAATAATTAGGGACTGACAAAGCTGAAGTAACCCAAACTCCCTGTCACTTCCCTCTTACCTCCCAGCAGATAATAGAACATCATCAAGATGGAAGAATTGTTTATGGTTCTAGAAAAGTAAAGAGATAACTGGGAAACTTGACATTCAAGCTGAAGTCAAGTAAATTTATGCATAAACTGAACTGAAAAATTACCACTCTTGGCTAGAAATGTTACCTAAGGTAGGAAACTGGCATATCACTGGGAAAAAAGGAACAGACATTTTTGCAAGTTTGGAATATTAGAATTATGTAGCTACCAGGAAGCTACTTTAATGTCTGAACGCTGATGCTTTATAGACAAATTCATAGCCATAATTGCTCATATTACTTATCTACAGTTATTGCACTTGAATATATATGTAGTATATGTTAATACATGGATGCATATGTTTTCAAATTTGCACACTATACACAAATATGAGTACTATATACACATATAAATTATGCCTATATGTATATGTGTACACACTTAGATAAGATGTAGTCTGATTAATACTAGTTCTATCAAACATTTTCATTTCCTTCATGCAGCCAGATAAGTCTTGTGAAATATCTTCATTTTGAAAACAAATAAAATAAACGAACTACATCCAGTTCCTGAAACAGATCAAAATAAGCAAATGATAAGCATCAATATTAAAGCAAAAATATTTGCATATTCAATTTATCAGAAATCGGTAAATTATAATGGCTATTCACTAAAGTTGAATATACTGAGTATTGTCACCTGTGTCCTAATAAAGTGTGTTTTGAAATTACTTCTGTATCTCAGGTGTTGGTATTTTCACTGCATATGCATACCTACAGTCTTGAGTCTAAATCCAGTGCTTCCTGGATCTGTATGTTTCAGTATTTATTCTGTCTTGGCTTGCAGCCATATCCTTTTATACTAGTTGAATGATGAGGAAGTCCTGATGAGGAAATATTTGAATGAGGGAAGTATCCCTGGAACATATAGCAAATTCTACTGGTAATTCAGCTGAAAGAACATCTTGTAAATTGTACCACACTTCCCACAGCTGAGTGTGGGGAAGCACCATGCTGAAGCCAATAGCATTCTTTATCTAAACTTTTACCAATCTATGCAGAAAAGCTTGCAGGGTACTTTTCCTGATTACATAAACTGGAATGCCCCAGACAAAATTCCACTTGGGATAATTATATTTCTCTTAATTTAAACCTCAATTCCCTTTTACAGTTTTAAATAGGCAAATTATTTTTGACAGACTATCTTAAGTACTGCAAAATCATATCATTTCCACGTAGACAGAGTTCATGTTAGTTGATTGAATGGGCTCATAGTGCATTTTTTTAAATTCTAAGATTATTTGATTGGAAAGAATAAAGTTCAACATAAGATTATTTTCTCGTAGATTCTTTTAAAACAAGTTCATTTTTTTTTGTATGCATAGATATTTTAATCTCGTTTATAAACTAGATGTGCGGTATTTTCCTCATGTCCATCCTTGCAAAACTTGAAATCCATTTCAATACAAGTCCAAAATGCCAGAAATCTAAAACTCCTAATAATTAACAAAATAATTTAGATGTCATTTAATTTTTACTGGCTGTTGTTTCTTCTTTGTAGTAGTCTTTAGTATCCACTCGGTACATCTGCTTTACCCATGTAGATCATGTGAAGTATTCGTCATTTTTTTAAAGAATGAATACAGGTATTCTGTAAAGTAAAAGTAATGATTAGAAATTCTTTTGTGAATCATGATGTAAGAATTTTCAGCACACTTCCCCTGAATTCTTCAATGTGTCAGTAATATTGTATAACTGACTTGTTTATACAGGAACTGATACAGCTCCTTTGCTCTATAAGAAACTCCTATATTTTAAAGAAGTGGAAGTCTGTTTCCACCTCACTAAGTAGAGGTCCCTCACCCTGATAAGACAAAAGCCAAAACTTTTAGGTTAAATCTTGATTCAGATTTAACTAAGATTTTAGTCTGGAGTCAGAAACTCTTAATTATCCTTTGAAATATTCCAGTTTGAGAAGCAGCAGGCTTCCAGTGGTTTTTAAAAGCTTAGTGGAGAATTCTACAGTTCCTTCTTGCCTACGCTTTCACTCAGCTTTAGGCAGAAGAGAAAAGCAGAGCTGTCAGATAAATATAAACCATACTACTGGCCGTCTTCTCCAATGCAGTGGAAGATCCAGAAAAATAAGAACATTTTGCTTCAGGCTCACCTATGAACCTTTTTTCTGTCAATTTATATTTCTTCTTAGTTAGAAGAGATAGAACACTGAGATGAATGTGAAATATTGTGAAGTTCTTGGAGGGGGAATTTTAGTACTATTTTTACTTCCCATTCTTTTGTTAAACTTTCTTTTCCTTCATTCTGTCCATTCTTTTCAATGGGACAAATATTTCACCTGTAAAATGATCACTCCTGTCTCAATTGAAAATGACATTACGTGTGGACAGTATGAACATCCTTTTAAGGGTCTCAGATTGTATGGATGTAAACTTGCATTCAAATGTTTAGTATGTTTCTGAAGCAATTGTTATTGTGATCACACACAGAGATAGAATTCACTTATATGTAATTTAGATAGAGGCTTATTGAGCCTGTAACCCAAGCCTTGAGTTTGAAAGCCAGCACCAGGTTACCAGCTGCAGCCTGAGCTCATCATGGCAGGATGAGGGGTAATGGCTTCAAACTGGAAGAGGGCAGGTTTAGATTAGATATTAGGAAGAAATTTTTCACTATGAGGGTGGTGAGGCACTGGAACACGTTGCCCAGGGAAGTTGTGGAGGCCCCATGCCTGGAAGTTTTTAAGGCCAGGCTGGATGGGGCTTTGAGCAACCTGGTCTACTGGGAAGTGTCCCTGCCTACGGCAGGGGGGTTGGAACTAGGTGATCTTCAAGGTTCCTTCCAAACTAAACCATTCTATGATTCTATGATAAATGCTTTAACAATTCTGCACCACACAGGGACAGAATTCAGGTCTTCCTGGATCACCAGGTCTTATGGATTCGCAATGCAGGGCTAAACAAGTACCCTCTCGGTCACAACTAACCTGGCTAATTTTCATCAGTCCAGCAATCAGTGCTCTGAGATTCTGAAATGATAATACTATTTTATCCTTGAGAAAGGAAAAAACATTAAATGGGTGAAATCTCAATAGATGACACTTTTAATCACTGCTGTCTAACAGAACAATGTTACCATCCTGAATGGGTTTCATCATTCGCTGACCAATTCCCATTTTAAAGGCTATTCCATTTGCAGTCTGTTGGTGTTTCAAACGTCTTGTTTTCAAAATCATTAAGAGACATCTGTAATTTGGAGTAATTTTATTATCTATCTTTTTTATTATTATTTGTGCAATGTTTTCATCTTTAGAGAATTTGCTTATATACGTATTTTCTACCTATTTTAAATCTTTGCCACTGAATCCAGTGTCTTCATCTTAGCTTCCTGTTTCCTCTTCACAGTACCACATTTTACTATTTTATCTTGCTCTTATAAATTTTAGAGATCCCTTATTCTTTTAGATTATGTATTTTTATAGCTGTTCCCACTCATTTTAATTTCCTTCTTTTCAGTGCTTTTTTCCTCCTCAGCCATTATTGTACTTTTTTCATATTTAGACTCTCTTGCCCTTAAAGGGCACCTTCTTATTTTCCCTAGTTGGGTTTTATGTCCTCTGTGTTAAGCATTCTAATATAAATGTGGGTCCTCTCCTCACCTTGGCACGTCTAAATAATTTATTTTACCCTTGCCACAACATCTGCAAACACTGTGAACCAAGACCTTATGCCAATCTCATTTCTCAGAATTACATCTGATAGTGTTCTCTCTCCTGTGCTCTTGCATACATATAAGTTATACTTTTTTTCCAATTCCAAAAGCCCACAATTCTGCCAATTCTACAATGACACTGATGGTCCTGCAGACACTAGCAGCTTATTGGCATTATTAACCCCCACAAAAATGATTCCTAATGGTAAAAATGGATTTTTTTTAAAACTGGGAGGTGATTCTATCTGAGTCAAAGGCAATAGGTAAGATAGTAGTTTTATTCACCTTACTTTCTGAAGTCTAAATTCACCAAAACTTCAGTGCTTGCTTTAAATTAGCACATACTTAAATGCTTTGCTGACATGAACTATATAAGTAGATTGCTATGCTTCGCGGCACTGGTTTTCCTCACCGCTGTCTCTCTTTTTGTTTCTGGAATAACTGACTTCTCTGGATAGATTCAGTGTTGTTACCAGTAGCTATAATGTCTGTGGACATAAATACACGTGAACATGAGAGGCAATGCCTTATTTCAGGTAAGATATATCCACCTGCATTATCTACTAGTAGCTCGTGTACCAGGCTGACCTCCAGCAGGTTTGGCTTCTCATGCAGGGACTTGAAAAAGGGCATACCATTGAAAATACAAGAAGGAGATACTACTTAACTACGAAAAATAACACCGCAATGTTTCATTTATATTGAATCTGCCAAATACAAGGCATTGAAATTTATAATGTTCTCTTTTCCTAAACATACCAAAAAAGGCCTTGATATTTCCTTCAACAACCCTGATAATTGCCTTTATATTGCACAATTACAGCTCTACGTAGCAACAAAAAAATCCCTCATATAAAATAAAATTTAATTCATAAAAGGGATAGGTTAACCTCTATGTGGAAACAGATATGCCTAGTTAAACTACTGATATACTCTATAAGTTGTGCAGGAATCTCATAATTTCTTGGCATTATTTGATAATTTAAGAAGAGTTTTGGCTTAAATGCAAGAATTGGGCCAGAACATTCAAAATTTGATTTTGAGAATTCTCACACAAGTGCAGTGAGAGTCATAAAGAGAAACTGAATTATGTTTTTGAACCTTTGTTATTACTGAAAATAAAAATGTGATCCTCAGACTTACTGGGAAGTGGGCTATAGCTCATAAACCATGGCAACTTGTACGTTTTCCGTACAGCACACACAGAACTCTCACCTCTCCCCATTTAACCATGTAACTCTGTAGCAATCATTTCACTCTGGGTTCTGACTATATTAGACAGATAGCCAGGTTTCCCTATGGCATTCAGGCTGCATTTCAGGGTAACATATTTTTTTACCCCCTCTTATTCTTGCTAGAAAATTAATTAACTATTGTCCAAATGAAAATCAGATGTAGCAAATCAAAATAAAAGTGGGCTTTTTGTACTGTGTAAGGATGAACTGAACATATAAAAAGATGTCTATAGTGCAAATCCCTTTCTGAAAAAATTTTCCTCAAGAAAGATCTTTACTTAGTGTTAAGACTAATTAATGAAATTACATTAACTAAAAACTAACCAGTTATAATTTAACTAAATAAGATAATTATTACTTCTTTAATATATTACAAATGCTGGGTGTACATTTTGTTTTGTTTTCTTCAAAACAAATCATGTAAGAAACATAAGATTTCACATTCATTCTAATCCAACTTCAAATTTTCTTTCAATTTTTTTTCATCAAAACGGGTACATAAGGTAACCTAGAAAATCAGATTCTCACAGCAAAAGTATTTTTAACCACACCTATATGTATATTTTCCCATTTGCACACTATTTTTTTTTCCAAAAAAAATTGTATTTCACCTTAATTCACTCTTAATAGGTAGAGTCAGGCAAACTAGAGTGTGAAATGAAGGAGAAAATATAGACTTACATTTTAGAAACACATCTGGGACTCAAAACACCTGAGCTTAGTGTGAGAGTTAATTTATTTTCAATACTTTGTCTTGTAACAGTTCTTTTCTTACAATAAGAAGTAAATACACTGGTAGTTGTGAATCCATACATGGCGTTCCAGGTACGGATGCAGAAAAAGGGAGAAAGACAAAGTCCCAAAGGTGACACCATGCTCCTCCTGTTTGATCTTGGGAAAGATATCCACTTCCAGATTTTTTAATGTGTTTAAATGCACAAATTTGCAAGGTCTAAGAGGTTTAGTAAAACATCCTTAACAGTCACCTGTGCACTAATGAGCAGAATTTCACTCACATTCTAACATTTTTATTAGCTAAATATAAATTTTTAAAAAATGAAAATACGGAAAAGAGAGAGAATCTGGCTAAGGTCCACTGCACCATTAAAGAGCCGGAAGATCTCAGTCCATCAATAAGATGAAGGTCTAAATACAAAAGAGGGGTCTATAAGGAAATACAAGGCCTGGAAAGCTGTTATTTAAAGTCAAAGCAGCCCAAGCCTGATATTGTTGCACAGATAGGAAGTTCTGTCCACAGACTGATGAGGAAAGAGCTGAACTAATCAGGACTGCAAGCTTTTATCAAACCAGCTGGGGCCACCAGCCACGTCAGTTTTTGTTACTCAACTTCCCAGCCAGTCATTAAGAAACAATAGGCTCAGAGAATTAGGAGTTCTATTTGAATCTTGACCTCAGAGATCTAAATGTTCAAAGTCATGTAACGCAAAAGAAAAAAACATAATTATCTTTCAAAATGCATCCCTTCTTTTGCTCTGCTTCAACACCACCTATAAAATGTGAATAGCAGTACTTCCTCTGTACCTCAAAGGAAAGTTGTATGAATTCATTAGAGAGTGTAAATAGACAAAACTACAATAACCAGGGCTGTATGAATACCAAAGTCAGAGAGAGAGAGAGACTAGAGTGAATGTGTTCTGTCCCTGGCTCATGCATGAGGCCACTTGGATGTGCTAGATGCTCTAGTTTCAAAGCAAAGCACTGTAACTAAGGACTTTATGAATCTAAGATTACAGAAAGTTTAGACAGGAGGACAGTGCCACAGAGAGTTTCCATGTGACCAGAGTCAGAGAAATGATTCTGCAACTAATGGGGGAGAGAAGGGTAAAGGAATAATGTAACAACACAAAATACTGACGACCTATATGGGAAATTACTATTGTGAGGTTAAATTCAAGTTCAGAAAAGAGCATGAATTTTATATTTGGTAAAAGAAAATTAATGAAAAATTATAGACTTTTTTGTTGAAACTACCTAGTATTCTGTTGCAGAAAATCTTTTAGAGTTAATGCATTCATAAAGGAAAATCAAAAATACTAATTTCATGGTTCTGACAAATTTACTGGCCTTCTATGATAGGGTTACATTGTTGCTGGATAAGGGGAGAGCAACTGATGTCATCTACCTGGACTTGTGCAAAGCATTTGACACTGTCCCACACAACATCCTTGTCTCTAAATTGGAGACACATGAGCTTGACAAGTGGACTACTCAGTGGATAAGGAACTGGCTGGACGGTTGCACTCAAAGAGTTGCAGTCAACGGGTCGATGTCCAAGTGGCCAGCAGTAACAAGTGATGTTCCTTAGGGGTCTGTACTAGGACCTGTGCTGTTTAACAGCTTTGTTTGTGACATGGATGTTGGCATTAAGTGTACCCTCAGCAAGTTTGCTGAAGACACCAAGCTGTGTGGAGCAGTCGAGTTGCTGGAGGGAAGGGATGACATCCAGAGGGAACTGGACAGGCTCGAGAGGCGCACCCGTACAAACTTCATGAAGTTCAACAACACCAAGTACAAGGTCCTGTGCCTGGGTCGGGGCAATGCCAAGCAAAAATACAGGGTGTGTGATGAGTGGATTGAGAGAAACCCTGCCAAGAAGAACTTGAGGTGGATGAAAAACTGGATATGTGCTGGCAATGTGTGCTCGCAGCCCAGAAAGCCAACTGCATCCTGGGCTGCATGAAAAGGAGCGTAGCCAGCAGGTTGAGGGAGGCGATTCTGCCCCTCCACTCTGCTCTTGTGAGACCCTACCTGGAGTACTGTGTCCAGCTTTGGAGCCCTCAACATAAGAAGGACATGGACCTGTTGGAGTGGGTCCAGAAAAAGGTCATGAAGATGATCAGAGGGCTGGAGCACCTCTCCTATGAAGACAGGCTGAGAGAGTTGGAGTTGTTCAACCTGGAGAAGAGAAGGCTCCAGAGAGACCTTACAGCAGCCTTGCAGTACCTAAAGGCAGCCTACGGGAAAGATATGGAGGGACTCTGTATCAGGGAGTGTAGTGATAGGCTGAGGGGTAATGGTTTTAAACTAGAAGAGGGTAGATTTAGATTAGATATTAGGAAGAAATTCTTCACTTTGAGGATGGTGAGGCACTGGAACAGGTTGCTCAGAGAAGTTGTGGGGGCCCATCCCTGGAAGTGTTCAAGGCCAGGTTGGACGGGGCTTTGAGCAACCCGGTCTAGTGGTAGGTGTTGCTGCCCATGGCAGGGGGGTTGGAACTAGATGATCTTTAAGGTCCCTTCCAAACCAAACCATTCAATGATTCTATGTTTGACACAACATTTCATGGAGTTGATTTTATAATATCATGGATTTATGTAAGCCTATAAGTCCTATCAGATCAGAAAATGAAACATTGCTAATATTTTACATGCAATGAGAAGATTCTTGTGTAAGATGTAACTTCACAATCTCACGGTTTCATTGTGTAGATTGAATGTTTTTTGTATTCATAATCATCAGCCAATATCAAGATGCTCAAGTCTATGTTTCTGGAGAAGGGGAAAGGAAAATTATGCCACAAGTCTGAAGTTTCTCTCTAGGTTTAGCTTCTTTAAAACCTCATCTTTACATGTTAATTTTGACTGTCTATGTCTATGGCAGTTAAGGATAACATGCAACTAAAATTACATGCCCCAAATCAAAAATAAAAACTGTTTTGTTTTTCCATTTTCCATTTGATTTTCAGTTATTTTACCCTCCTTTGTTCTTCTCCTTAAAATATTTTAAACATTTAGCTTAATATTGACGTGTCTGGAAGATAATTTAGAAAATGTGCAGAGAATTAAGGAGATTCAGGGAGGAAATAATCTTAAACCAATGTTACTATACGTGGTATTTGATATTCCACTGGACCAGATATAATTATTTTGTTTACTGTTTAATTTTATGGTTGACTTGGGTCTCTGATATCATTGTAACTTTCCGTTATCCTTTTGACAAAACAAGAATATTTTTTCGAGCAGATAATGATATGAAAAAAGACAAAACAACAAGTGTCTGGAAGATAATTTAGCTGAATGTAGCTGCAAATGAAGCACACGCTTGTTTTCATAGTGGCAGTAAGTAGCCATCGAATCCAATGGCAAACTATTGAAGAGAACTATCCAGACTAGGAATTTATATATCAAGAATGGTGTTTGATTGGAGATTGTAATTAATCAGAGGAAGTCCTTCACTCCAGGTTGCTTGTGAACTCAGGTCAGACCAGCTGATCAGAATAGTTCCTTCTGTCCTTCCTTTACATCTAAAAAACTAATCTCTACCATTATAAAGGGTATCTTAGCCACCTCCCCACTGCCCCTAATGTTGTGCCACAGCAGTGCCTGGTATCAACAGCCATTAGAATACTCCTCTTATTTTTGAGACCAACTATTAAATTCGCTGTTGCAGCACTGTGGAGCAGGCTCCTTCCTGCTACTTTTTGGGAATGCCTGTCTCTGCATCAGTGTATTGGCAAGTATCAGGAAGGAAGAGATGGTGTTTGTTAGCACACTGTCTATAGGCTTTGCCCAGCCTGAGGCTGATTTTGATTTGTGGTGGAGTTTTCTTTCATTTCACCCTTTCTGATTGGGCTTTCTACCGAGTCTAAATTTTCAGCTAAGGCTTTCTGAAACTTAGCTGATGCAGAAAGTCATCTTTCCTGTGATAAAGAGCTGTGCTAGATCATTGCCTCTGGAATGCTCCTCCCTGGTGGGAAATCCAGTTGAATTTAGTATTAATTTGACTACAAAGCTCTTGTTTGCACTGTAAGAACATACATCTTCCTGGCAAAGAGACAGGTGAGCATATGCAAGTGAAGATACGTAAATGTTAACTTTGTGAATATTGGTGAAAGATATTAATGAAACCAGATGTACTGTTTATGACTGGTATTTGATAAGAGTCAAGAAGTGATGGCAAGGAAATTAAGTTGATAGTATATTTGATATAAATACCTCAGAATAATTACTAAAATGATACTGAGTTGCCATTTCTGGGGAATGTGGGAATTTGTAAAGCATTTAAATAACTGGAAGAAACCAAGAAAGATGACAAGACAAATGCAAGAAACAGTCATCTAATTCCAGAAAAATGCTTGAGATTTTGTAAACCATGAAAAGGCAGATATTTTAGTGATTAACACAATCAATGGATTGGTAAGGATTCCTAGATTCTACTAGCTATGCTATCATCATCTTACACTCCATGTTTCTGTTGTAACCGGTATGCTGGAGGTTGTTCAAAAGAACTGGTCTCTCTCCATCTAGTTTTTGAAAGATCTCTTAACTCAAGCATCAGGAGAGAAAAGTCAAAATTGGAAACATTTTCTTAAAAATAACAAAATAATTTTGTATTACTCTTCATAGCAATATGAATTCAAACAATTCTGATTTTAAAATATATATAATCAGTAATATATATAATCAGTATATATAACCAGGCAGAGAATGAGACTAATTCTATAGCTTCATGGTCATTTAAGAGGTATGAGAACCTGCCTTCCTCACAGACTTATCATGAAATTTTTCTAACAGAATTGATTTATACATTCATCCCCTCAAAAAATTTCAGCTTTAATAAACCAGCATAAATCAATCAGTTTAACAATTCTATGGTTTAAAGATTCTGTCAAAAGACTCAGCATACTCTACATGTGAAGACAAACAAACTGTACTTTAGGATGGAGAAAACCACTGGAGAAGACAACTACTGAAAAGTAAGAGGTAAAAAAAAAAGAAGATATGGTAACCAGGAAAAGTATTAGATGAGAAAAGACTACAACCTTCCAACATTGTCACTTACGGCGTCTATTCTAGACAGGAAAATGACCAAGGACATACAACCACAGTAAATGTTAGCGGAAAAAAAAAGTCAGTGAAAAATATAGTGTTCTAACCAAGCAGTCATAAGAAACCCAAGGAAGTTAATATAAGTTGGCGAATTTCTATAACATTGCTAAAATTATTTCTATGCCTAGTAATGAAAAAGGTATACAGTTTCTCAGCAGATTTCATAAAAAAGTATTATATACTAAATCAAAATGTTAAACGTAGATCTAAGGTAGTGTCCTGGTTTGACTGTCCACATATTGGCTTTCCACAGTTCAGCTGGGAAAGAATTAGGAAGACAGCAAAATAATTCTTCCACCCAACAGTTTTCATCCCAGATGAAAAAAAAAAAAAAAAGTCCTATTCTGATTCTCTTGATACCCACATAGCACTAAGGTTTTGGTCATATCTTAATCTTCAATGAATGTTGGAATCCAATAGCTTGTCTTCTGAAAACACTAAACAAATATTACTCTCAGGGTTCTTATGATGCTTTTCCCAGAATCCTTTGGGAAAAGAAAGCGATAATGTTTACAATTATTGCAAAGGACACAAATTCAATTTCTGTAGCATATATATGTGCTACAATGCACAACACAGTATAACAATATTAGTCCAGATAGTTCTATTGGCTGAAGAGACCACCTTCACACAATTCTGTCTTACTGCAATACATGAAATGGATTGTGGACCAGATAAGATCTCAGAGAATTAACTCTCTGTATTCTCTGAAATCTAAATTTCAATCTAACATAACCCAGTTTGAAGTGTTAAGGGGTTAACAAATAGTTTAGTTACAAGAATGTGAGAGAACAGCTTAATGACAGCCTGTTATCTTAATTTTAAGAGGAAACATCTCTGTCTAGAGAAGATTTCAGCACTTTAAGTAATGTTTCTGTTCAGGTATCAAAGACCTTTCATGCCATATGCCCCGGTGCAACTATGCGCTGTAAGACAACAAGCACAATTGGCACATTAATCACAGCATCCCCTGTTAAGACTGGTCTTGTAAGGAAGAAGATACAAGAGGAGCTGGAATTTAAATTACAAAAGAGATAAATAAGTTAAATAGTGTAACACAAACTTAAATGATGCAGAACAGAGAAGACAAAGATAAAACAAAACAAAATGAAAAATCAGATAACACAGTGACACATTAGAAAACAAGACAGACTATGATTCAGACAGATCTTTGCCTTGGAGGAAGTCACGCTATTTATTATCTTCAAAAACAAGGGTAAAATGGGGCTTATCTCCTTTTGTTAATCAAGAGTAGATTGGATCCACTTTACTGTGCTGTAAAGAAATCCCTTCCTAACAGACCTTTTTTAAGGTATAGCGTTTTATTATGTCAGATGCCTTTGATATTTCTTCTTGTAGTCAATTAATTTTGTTTATGAATATATCAGCAGACATATACAGAACATGTTACTTTCTAGCAGCTCTTCCATGATATAGTTTTAAGTGACTAATTCACTGTATAATTTTTTTTTTTTTGCTTCTTTACTGTTTGGAAAGTTCACATTATGTATAATTTCTTTTGAAACTCTTATAATGTTCATGTTCCCAGTTTTTCCCTGTCTAGATTTTTATAAAAGATCTTTGCTGATCTTTAGCTCAACCCAGTCGCACAAAAAACTTTCATTTATGAAGACTGACACTACAATTTCAGTATAATCTATATTTGTTTCACTTTGTGTGAAGACCATACAAATTGCAGTATAATTTCATAATATGTAGTCCCTCAAGTAAATGCCAAAATCTAAAAAAATGGTACTAGATTAAGAAAATACAGTGAATATTAAGACCACAGAACAAATGCTTCTTTCATGCAGGTTTCATGTCTTTGCATAACAGGACATGCATACTTCATGTGTGGCTAGAACTAAAAATGTATATCTTACTAATGGTTCCTTTTTCTAGCTCAAAATATTCCTATAACTCTGTTACAGGGTGCTGTACCTCAACCATGATCTGTGGAATACCTATGATCCAAGTATCAGTAGTAGGAAGAGAGAGAGCAGAGGCATATAATGTTTGTAAGCAAGGAACCTAACAAATTAAAGTAATAAATATTTGAAAGTTTAACTTATTTTTTATTGTATTGCCAATGAAACCTATTGAGAAAACTATGCACAAGTTAATCCTAACTTTAAAAATATCTTTCTAGGGTTTTAAAAGTTAAAATGACCTTACTCTAATTAGAAAAAAAAAAAAAAGGAATTGTTTTAGTATTTCTTTTCAGTTCTTCTACATTATTGTTTCCTTTCATGGCTGCTGTTAGTTTTGCCAACATCTTTTTTATTTCATTAGGACAGATTTGCAGCATTTGAAAAGGTGTAAGCTTACATTGCACAATGCATATCTAAGGATGAATTAGGAGTACAGTCAACTTAATCCACTTAATCAGTGCATATATCTGAGAATTTGGACAGAAATCGATAATTAATCTTTTATTACAAATAATATACTCTGAACTTCATTAATATTGAAAGATTTCAATGCATTCCATCTCCACTTCTGTTTAACAAGGTCATCAATGGCAACAGTAAAATTTCTGATGTGTTATTCCAAAACAAAAGAACTTAACACACCTACTTCAAGCAAATGATTCCTGATAGTTTATGATGTTGCACAGTGAAGAAATAGTCAATATAAAGACGAAGACAGAGAAGCAGCAAACTTAACAAGGTAAAATACTGGCAAACCCTTCTTGTAGTAATCCTGATAAACATTCAACAGTTTGTTTTCCTGGGAGAATCTCTGTGAAATTCAGATACCTTCAACCTCCGACAATATGTAAGCCATTATCAGTACACATAGGATGGGCACATTGATTTGGACTGGTTGAACATAAAGACCCAAAGTACTATCATTGCCAAAATATTTACTGGAGGAGATATTACTTCAGAAGTCTTGAGGAACAAGATGCTAGGAAGTTTGCAGAGTTTCCTGCTTTCATTCAAATCAAAATGCTGTCAGCAAGACTGATGCAAATTACAGTAAAAGAAACCGAGTAGCAACACAAAATTTTATCTGCAACCAGAAAGCACATATTTTAATTATAAATTTTGCCATGAAATATTTCCAATTTTCAAGTGACTCTGATTTTGTATGAAGATATAGGTCAATTTCAATTTTATTCATACTTTATTCCAAAAGGTCTGGGTACTTCCTGTTCTGATTCTCCAGGTTTTTGTGATTTTATACCATGTCTCATTCATGAGGGATTTTTAAATCAATCTCACGAAAACATGCAAGTGTTAAAAGTTTTGAAGAAGGTCACTGATAGGCTGACATGTGCAGAGAGGATGGGTGGCTGGAACAATATAGGTCAGCAGTTCCCTTATTATAGGAGGACTGGGAAACTGTGGGAGTAGTTACTTTGGAGAACGTAGCCAGGTCAAATAAAATATCCACCTACATCAGTATCCTGTCTCCTCTGGTGATAAAAGTGTGCCTGGGGGAAAAGTGGAAGAACATGGCAAGCATCTAGTGATTTTTTTCCCAAGAATATCCTTCCATGTCCCACCCTTCAAAAATTTGTGCATCAGGCCTTCCCTGAGCTAGATGTGAGATTTTGCTAAACCTTAACATTTTTTTTCTGCCACAAAAGAAATATATATAATACCTGCTTAAAAAACTTGCTCCACATGTCAGGGTAGGACATGTTTTCCTTTCTCTATACTTTTATCTACAAAGGATCATATGTGAAATTCCTGAGGACTGACAGTAGTTCATACCAAAAACCTCTGAGTAATGAGTGCATACATATACAAACTAAATAATTTGCTGTTCATTATTCTTTTTTTCTAAAAAACTTCAATTGTCTAATCAGGAAATTGAAACAGTCTCACCTGGCTGCTATTTGCAAGCAGTAAATAGCAAAAGTGAGAAAATGGAATCTTCCACAGATCAACCAAATTACAAACTTTGGGTTTGTCCATGTACTAAGCAGGTGCTTGTATTCTCACAAGTATGGCAGACAGTTAATATAGTTGTAGAATTAAGAACTGTCCCATGAATAATACACAGAATAAAAAATTAAAGCTCAGCATAGCTTTATTGGCAATGCAGTAATTAAACAAGGTCTATCGGATGAGTAAGATTGTACATATAGTAATTACTGAAAATTTCTTTTCAGGTTAAATTATCTTACCAATTATAAATGGTTTTTATTTGGATATATCAATATAGTGTATTAACACATGTACTTTGATATCTGGGTAAGTTTTCTTCTGCTTTAGTAATTTATGTCCTACTATATCATAGCTGCACCTCTAAGCAGGACATCTTGTTGACATGAGAGGGATTTGGCATAGTTTTGTAACCCACTGATGAGTAAGATCAGACAAACACATCTTTTTTAAAACAAAAAGGAAGGAACTATTTTTTAAATACAAAAAGATAATTTGAATCTGAAACAACTCTAAAACGTCAATACTTGGAGGAGAGAAACAGAAACTATTGGGTACAACTGACAAAAGACAGTATGCTTCATGGGGATTGTGATATTTTAGAAAAATTTTGGAATGAAATAAACATTTTGAAAACATTAGGTGGACAAAAACATTGGATCCAAGGAACTTTTATTCAAAAGATATTGCTTTAGAACCACAAGTGATCTACAAACAGGTTTAATCATGTATAACTCAGTTTCTTTCCATTGCTCAACACAGGTAACAAGCAGTACATTCTACAGTCATTCTTGCTTTCTCCCAACAATACAATTCACTGTTTCCTGTTGACAAACATGTTGCCTCATCCCTGTATGGCTAAGCGCACAGTGGTTAGAATACTCACCTGGGCCACAGAAGACACAAGTGAATGTCTGCCTTATTCAACTAGAGGAGTTAATCTGCTTATTTTATATACTATAAGGCCTGTGACCACAGGGCTTAAAAGTGATGTCTTGTTTAATATTTTATGTTACTCCGCCTTTTAAAAAGAATTAAATTCTACCTCTTGTAAAGAAATACTCTCTGTTTTCTGATGTTTATGATTCTCCCTTGCAAGTGTCCTGTTTCAAATACTTTGATGCAGACGGAAATCCCTGCTCTGTCAACGGGAACTGAGATTTCAGCCTGTGACTTATGTATCAGAGGTGAACATTTTGGTTCCTGCATGTCCACAGAGATCCACACACAGCCTGTACTGTAACACTCATAAGCTATCCTACAGCTGACAACACTTCCTGAGAAATTCCTTGTCGACATATAATAGTTTTTTGGGGAAAAAAAGAATAATAAAAAAACCCCAAAGCAAACCAGCATTTTCTGACTAGCCATGTTCTCTTATTGCAAGCATTTGCTACCAAAAGAAAGATTCTGTTATGCAAGTACAGAAAAGAGCTTCTAAGCACAGAAGTAAAGGATTTTAGCCATGCCATTGTATTGTTCTAATAAAAATATCTTTTCAGTTCGGCCACTTTGCCAAAAGTTCTGATACTATTCACAGTTTAAACATCCATAAAACAAATTAGCTCATTTTAATTATTTTACATTCTAATAATTTTATTTTATTTGTGATTGTAACAGTTAACAGGATATTAACGTTTTCCCAAGACTGCCTCTGCGTTGACATTTATAGGATTCTTTTTAAATGTCATTGCTTTTTCTTAATAAGATGACTCCTTCTAAACCAATATTTATATATGTGCTTCTCCTGGTTTGAGCTACAACAGCAGTTAGAGTTACTACGTAAGGCAAGCACCATCCTGCTAAAGAGTTTTCTTTTAATATTGCATCAACCTCAACTCTGCAACTCATTGTGGAGTTACAGCAAAGTCTTTGGGACAATTCACTGTCAAAGTGTCCATTTTATCTTTAATAACTCCATTATGAAGTAATCTAAGTGCAAGAACTTTGCACAGTTAACAAGGCTTTTGCTTGCGTAGACCAAATCAGTGAGTCAGATTACTTATTTGAGCAACCTGCTCACCTCTGTGAATGGCTCACCTGTTCAAAGGCTACTGGTTAGTCCACTTCAAGATTTAATGTCACTATCCCTTATAATAAAGCATGTCTTTACACAGACATACACACACAAAATCTCAGCTATCAAAGGTGCCATATATTCATCTTTTACTTAAAGTTATACAAGAAAAGTAGATCTCGGCAAAAACAACAACAAAGCCATAAAAAAAAAACTTGTCAACTTGATCCCTTCTTTGAAACAATTTCAAAATACTGGGGTTTTTTGGGAAGTTTTAAGTTAGATAAATTTTAAATAGTTCACTATATTTTTAAAATGTATAGCTGCATTTATCTTTACTATAAAAGAAAAAAGATTTCTTTGATTGAAATTCTTGTATGTTGCATGAATTCTTCAAACATTTGCAATATGACTAATATGTGTGAGCTACTGTACGCTGCAAGTTCTCCTCTGTTTCCCAAAATGCTCCAAGCTGAAGAGATGGTAGCCTCAATGTTGGCATACTTATTAAAGCTGAACACAGCCATTTTTACTATTGCTGCTCTTGAATGTTATGGTTGAAAAGACAATTTTTATTAATATTTAATATAACAGTCAATAATATTCAATAATGTTATTGCTGTTTATTTAAAAACTAAGTTAATACTGACTTGTATGCTGGTCCTTACTATATAAGAAAATAATACAGTTTGGTCTGAGTAGGAAAGAGAACCCTTTAGTTGCCCTTCAGCTAAAACCAGAATACATTCTCTGACACTGAAAAACTGTGTCTCTTTTGTAATTTAGACTGCTCATGGTCAGATATTTCAGATATAACTAGTGAACTGTCAGTTTATTACATTTCAAATCTGTTTACTTCTATCAAATTTATTGCAGCTTTCATTGAAATAAGAATGAATGCTTTTCTTACACAGTAAAGTGCCTTTCAAATATCATACCTTCTAGCACCATGAAACTGTCTGAAATATTGGAGATTTAAAGTGGTGTGATAAACTGTCAGCTGGTCTTCAAACCATATACAAATAATAGGTCTGGTTTCAAATTAGACTGCCTAAAATTAGATACTTAAACGTCTATTTCAGAGCTCTAGATTTTGAAGCACTTAGAAATGATCTGAACTCAATATTTTTGTTTGCTGATACCAGAGCACAATTTCACACCAGCTATAAATTCAGACACTTCATGCTGCTTGAAACTAGGACAGCTTCTGCCAAGAATGTGTGACAGTGAAAACTTAGTGCAGTTGCCACAAAACAGTCTTTAATAATTTCTTCAGTTGAGGAAACCATTTGTTCTGCTTTCCTTGCTCATTTTCTCACTCATTACTGGATAAGCCCTCCTTAGTTGCTCTTTTCCTGAGGTCTACCAGGTCTCTTGGTCCCTGTTCTAGATAGAATACATCTTGAACTATACACACCACATCAAAAATCAGGAAGCGCTGCTATATGTGGTGGAGAAACAGATAGAGATCTTTGGGAAAGGAGGGGAAAGGTCGCTTATATTCAGGAAAAAGGTGTGGGAAAGTTCTACAGAATAGGTCAAAAAGAGAAAATATAAGAAATCGAAAATACTACTGAACAATTAGCATTTATATTGAGTTCCCAGAGTCTGGGTGTCACAAACGAGCAATGTGAACACAGAAAAAGTGCGATTCAGAGATGTGGATACAAAACCAGCAGCAGTTTCACTGCTGATTCCAGCCATGTTATACATTTAATAAGCCAAAACCCAGCAGACTAAGATTGATCAATGGACATATTCCACACACTACCTGCTTCTTGAAATTCTTATGTATCTTAGTGACGAATATGCAAATATCAGTGAATAGTGACATATATTGCTGTACGAAAAATTGTATGCCAACTGTTTTAGACAGTTTTGTAGGGTAACTATCCCTTCTTTTTGGCATCTTTCTAAGGAGAACCTAAAGAAGTGAGATGTGTAACTCTGAGAGGCCGGGACCTTCGAGCGTTTTAAGATCTTAATGACATTGTATCTTGTCTTTGTTATCTCTAGGAAAGACAGATTTAAACTGAGCTCAAAAAACTCTTTATATGCCCTCTTCCAAGAAAGCTTCCCTGCTCTGTGGATTCACTTATTTATTATGGGCTTTACTGTTGGGCTAGTGGATGACCTACCATGACAAGAGAGATAACTCCTTATGCTGGGAACTGCAATATAAAAGCACAGTAAAAGAGAGTCCCATTTGCTTGTCTGATGAAGATCTTTATTTTTCATCTTTTTAACCAGTTATATTCAAAGTAAGAATGACCAAAAATTGGTTTTGCTGTCATTTGCACTGCCCAAAATCGAAACCTTACTTAAAACCATCAGGTGACACTACTGAAAAACTGACACAAACACAGAATCAAACTGTATTTTCAGTCATCCAAAAACTTTCAAAGCCATGACTTCTAATAATGCTAAGCTTAAGTGGTCATTTAGCATGAGTTATTTCAAGGTAGCTGAAATTCAGGTAAGGTGATTTAATGGATTTACAAATAACATGTAATGCTAAATATTTTATTCTGATTTTGTAATACCTCTGAGCAGTGGTCACAGTTATCTGCCCAGTGCAGTTACAGATATATTTTAATTCTTCTTTTCCCAAGTAACAGTATAAAGTACATGGTAGCTCTACGGCAAATTGAGTACCAGTTCTATTACTTCAGTTCAGCAATCCACAAATTCTAAACTCTGAAATGCTAAATAACAGGGTAAGCGCATATCACCAATGAAGGGCCTGAGAAACAACTGGATGTTTACCCTGCAAATTAACTGCATTTTAAGCACTCCTAAATGGGTGAAAAAGACAATCTTAGACATGTAAATCCATATAACAAATTTCATCTGCTTGTGAAGATGTGTAGTAGCTAATTAAACAGTGTAAGAAAAGGATTTTATCTAATATATTTATGCCTGGCAGATGAACAGTAGCTACTAGTTTCTTTTATGTGGCTTGCTTTTTGACCTGATAATTTTTAGAAAACATTGCTCCAGAAATGGGAAGAATTCTTAATAATTGTGTGGTAAATTGCCTTAACATGTTTTTATTCCAATTGGTTTAGTGTTATTTCTTACTAAAACTGGTTGGTTTTACCAGAGACAATATTGCATAAATGTACTAAGTGGATGTGTGCAGAGGTTACTGTTCACAGCAGTAAAAAGCATCTTAGTCCTCCCTATAGCATGGTTCCATAATACCTGGTAAATAAAATCCAAATAATCAACATTGCAGTTAAATAAAAAAGAAACCCAGAAAGATAATTTAACCATTAGGATGGCTTGAACGTAAATGAAAGATTGAGAAAGACAATAAAATACTGACAATTTTCTCCACTTTCCATTTATTCTGCTTGCTGACGCTCACACCCCATGTGAGCTAAGAGAACAGGAACCTCTGGAGAAGTAGCACTTTCACTGTTGGTTCATGGCCATCTCTGTCTTTATTCTACCAGTGCCCTTTCAGGTGTAAAGCTTCAAGGGGCATACAGTCAAATACTGTTTTGAGGGTAGCTGTGGTATGGTATTTGCTAACTGAGATACTATGCCTCAGAAGCACCCTCCCGGTTACTCTCTAGCTGCCGTACCATCTGCTCTATTTCGTTGGAATCTCCCTCTCTGGAGATATTCAAAACCCACCTGGATGCATTCCTGCCAACCAAGCTAGGTGAAACTGCTTTTGGTGATTCTGTGATTGCTGCCTCTCTTTTTCTCAGCACTTGCCCCCCGTAGGAAGAAGAATATTATACCAAATATGATAACAAGTACTGAAGATAGAATTTCAGTTTGCCTACTGCTAATAAAAAGCATACCAAGGAAGTTATTTTAACTACCTGCACATTTGCATGACAACATGTACTAAATTATCTATAAAAGCCTTATTCTGTTGCACAGAGGATAACTCTATCACCTATAAAATGAACAAGTCAAGTAGGACGGAATAAGGAAGGTGACCTTAAATGTATTCCTTACAGAAGAAATTGATAATTTTTTTTTAAGAGCTAGAAAGATCTAATTAAATTCAATATGTAATGAATTAAGTCAATATAAAATGGAAATAGAAATCTGTTAGTATGAAAAGTGTGGTTTTGTGTGAATTAAATGCTCTACTAACCAAGAGAAGGTGGAAATAACTATGATAATTATAGGTACAGAAAGGTATAAGGAAATATCACTATACTACTGGGTTTTTCCTTGAATTTTTGAATTTACAAAGTTTGATGCTCAGTGGATTTGTCATTGTGACTGATTTATCAGTTGCCCATCTAGTACATAACAACCACTGTGGCATATTCCCATCACCTTTTTGAGCCTTCCCTGTGACTTAACCCACTTTTGCTTGGCCCCTCACCCAGACAGGCAGGAAACAGTGTGAACTCTGGTTGCCTCAGACTCAGTGTAAACTGAGCAGTCAGATAGCTGCTCTCAGCTTTTGCACAAGCCAAAAAGAACAATTTCCTAGCTCTTGGAAAGCCCAGTGACAGGACTCGGAGGCTGCATGCTGCCTCTAAATCAATTTTTTTTCCCCCCATTCTAAGAAATTAATTATTTTTTTTTTAACTTCTACCTCTCTGTTAAATCATGTTGAAGATGCTAAATCAGCTCAAACATAATAGGAAAATACATAGACGGATATACAAAGACAAAATGGATGCATAAATCTCATTTTCTAAGGAATCCAAGCATAGCTTTTTAAGGAACAACAGTGATTTCATGGTAGGAGTTTGAATTCATTAAGGAAAACGGTAAAGGCATAAAAATTACATTTTTGTAATTGAGAGCCAGCACGTTACTGTTGCTTAAATTCTTAAAATCATTAATGTCTCAGTTATTTCAACAGTAAAAAGATTACTGGATGCTTAGTTTTGTTCTGTGGACAGCACATTATATTTCTTTTCCATATACCAAACTTTTATTTCCAAACCAAACCTTTTGCTTCATAGGACAGCAACTTTGAAAAAGTCACTAAGTTAAGGTCTCCCTAGAGGTGGTGGAAGACATTCACTTCCGAAAGAATACTTAGAGCAACAAAATATGTGGGTCTCAGAGGACAAAACCAATGCTTTTTCAATTTATCAAGTCCAGATAGAATGACTGTGGAGGTATCTTAAAGACTGTGATGCATTTTTTTTACTGTTCAAAGACAGTGGGCTGAACTGAAGTTGCATTAAAAGCTTAGGCTAACAGGGAAATTATTTTGGGAGCTAGAAAGGAAGAACTCTTTTAGGCTACTTCTCTACATGCCAAATTTATGAGTAAAACTAGCTTTCAGAACACTGTAAGACCTATGTGGCATCTTTTTTTTCTCTTCACATCAGTCTGTATTCTTCTCTTGGACCTCCCATCTTGGTGGGATTAATAGTTTTCATGTGCACTCAGATACACAGGGAATTAGATAAACGCACTAACCAGACATATCTGTAGACAAGGCCTGTGATCTTTCTCATTTCAGTCTTACATAAGGCAGCAAATTAAGTAAAATATAATTTAAGGGACAATAGATATGTGGAGATGAACAAATTGTCATACAAAACACACTATAGACCGTACTTTAACTTAGGGTGTCCGTATAGCAACTAAAATAGCAGGGAAAGAGTCAGAAACAAGACATCATGAAACAATAAATTTGTTACATTTCCAGAGGCACAGATTATGTAACAATAAATAATAGAACAGACTTATCTGCTTGCTCTTTTTAGGGCAGGATAATTGTCTATTAATGAAAAGTAATGAAAGAGTCCGCTGGGACAACATTCCTCCTTCCTTAAACTCACAGGTTCCACATAGGCTCTAACCTGCAGGTACACAGACATCATGAATCCTGATTTAGGATCCTACTAACTACACTAATATTGAGAAAGAACATGATCTAGGAAATTTATATATATGACATGATATATAATCCCTAGTAAACAAACCATTTGTTAATGTTACCAACACTATAGGTTTCTATCCTTTTAGCTTTCTGTTATAAATACTCTGTAAGCAATATCGTCTGTATCCATCCATGTTCATGACATCTTGCCTGCACTGCTTTCCTCTTTACTTAATCCCTGCATTGCATAAATAAGATTTTAAATAAAATCAAGCCACATAAAAGACACGGGAGACCTACTTTCTGTGACACTATGCACATCTCTATGGCCTCATCACCCTGCCCGGCAGCTTTATTATCTCTAACTGCTTACGTGTCTCAGGCTTCTGCCTCAGGCTACGTAGCAGCATTTTCAGAATAACCCAGTGTACAGGAAGACATGGTAAGTGGCAGCTGGCTCAACTAGATATTTTTTGCTTAGTGTCACGGGGACTACGCTATGGAAGAACTCATAGACACAAGTAAGTTAATCAGCTGCAGTCTTCCGATTAAACTGAAACTGGACAAAATCTGATTTTCAGCATATGGAAAAATAGTAAGAGTAATTATGTTAAGAGTAATTATGCCAGATGGAACTATTAGATGCAGTTTTCCACATTTCATTTAATTCAATATAGAGTCAAATATATTTTGGAAAATATTTTCCAGCCTGTTTTAAGATATCATCAATAAAAGTATGCTTCTCCTTTCTCTAACACCTTACGTTTGAAGTTACTGTCCACAGGTTGTATCCATATAAGCAAACAAAATATTATACAGACCAAAATATAAACATATTCCATATAATGATCAAGCCACATTCAGAAAGCTAGGATTTGGGGGAAAATAGAGTGAGGATAGTATTCCTTGTGGAGAAACTTTAATTGAAGAATCTGCCGAAATGCTCAAATAGCAATTTTAAACTTGCCAACTTACTTCTGCACAGCCTCCATTCACATAGCTAAGTGTTCAAAACTAGATTATCCTTCTCCATCTTCCCTATTTAAAGCCTTCTTGCCCCATCCTATTTAGCAATATGGGAAACAGCATTTATTTGTTCACCTATGCAAAGCCTCCCTAAACTAAGAAACAATGAAATCGTCAACCTACTGGAACCATTTATTAGCTACACAATATTTGGTCCAGATTTACTTGGCTGAGAAGGCCACAGACCTCCTTGGAATCCACCTGCTGTGACAGTCACAGTCTCAGTAATGTGACATAGAAGATCCTGTGTGGCTCCGTAGCCCCAGTTACAGCCAGAGTTTTCACAGTATTAGGAGTACAATTGCAGCTAATATGATCGGCACCAAAACAGTTAATCCTTTTCCACAGCTACTGGTTTTCAGTTAAGGTATTTCAAAGGATGCAGGCAGATGGCATCACTTGCAAAGCGATTGTTTTAGTTTGTCATGAGACAGAACAGCACCTAGAGATCATTCAACACTTACCATCAAACAGTATAAATTCAGAACTTGTATGTTTGACAGAAATAAGTTAAATAGTTCAACAAATAAAATATTGCATATCTTTTTAAAGATTGCCAAGTTGTCTGAATCTGCGTGGAAATTTCAAACACATGAGTTTTCCGTAAAAAAAAATTCTTAAAAGCCCTTGCTGCAAGTCTTGCAAAGGTCAGACAGGAAGTGCCTGAAGTGAACAAATGTAATAAAAATAATTCTGTACCTTTTAAAAAGCATATGAAGAGTTTGGATCATAGGCTGTCTTATTTCACCTATTATTTAAGTGCCTCTACAACCGAAAAAAAAACCAATTCTAAGCAAATTATTGCTTATGTAGTGGAGACATCATAATATGTAATGCTTTAATAGTCATCTGAATTAAGATTCAGCTTTCCACAATAAAATCCTATCAGAACTTTGCAGAAATCTAGTTATATTGATTACATATATCTAGGAATTTCCACCTTGCTCCTTTAAATAATTGTCTCATAGATCAAACCATACTATATGGAGATTTTCTTGTATTTACAGACAAAGATGCAGAGATATTGGATGTGTCTTCACATCCTCAATCCATGGTGCAATGTGTATTTCTGCAAAGTAGAGAAGTAAAAATAGAGGTGCAATCAAATAGCAGAGACCTCTATAAGGTACAAATATGATGCAAATGCAGACCACTACAAAAATATTCCAGCTCTTTTTGTGCTACATAAAGCCTCAGGCTTCTTTCTCCATATCTGATGCATTTGAGAACTATTGTTTGCTGCAGATGTGACCCAGCTTTCTTGGAATGAAGCAGAAGGCTCCTTAAATATAATATGGTAGCATTACTGAGCTACATTACCTCTTTTGAATAAGAGAAGGGACAATATGGAAGGACCAAAATAGGTAGAAATTGTTAGAAGAAAAAAAAATACAAAAGAAAGAAAAAGCAAAATTAAAGAAATCAAAAGCTTAGAAGAAAAAAGAAGGGATAATAAGGACAGTAATCAGGATGCTGGGACCACACAAGTGCCCATGCACATAGGGATGCCCTGCACATCATGGACAAGCTCTGCCTAAAAAAGAACACGAGAAACAATCTTATTGCAGAAATAAACAGACACAAGTACACAGTTTTCTGGCATTTTCAGTGATTCCTTGCCGATGACACACTAGCAAATTGGTCATTTTTTATGCACTATTTGGAGCAATAAGAACCCAAGGTGACTGTACATGACTCAGTCCTACACATTGCACCTGCCTAATTGCAAGCCGTAGAAACAAAAGAAATAAATATGACACTGTGGCTTTTTGCTTGAGCCCTCACTGAGGCACATAAGCTGCTCTTGTGTGCAGCTGTATTACAAGGAGATAAGCACTTTTCAATGAATTACTTATTTTTTAGCCACAACCTCAAGAGGTTTTGCACTGTGAGACAGATTCGTGATTACAGATCTTTCTTCATAGATATTCGTTTCTCACTCTCTGCCTTTTTTCTTGAACCATTTTGGGTCTACACTAATAGAGGAGGAAATAAATGCAGCCAAAACATATTCCCTAGGTTAGAACTTGTTAAAAAAAAAAAAAATGTTGTATGAAGAGGTGGGTAAAAAGTACCTTTTGTCCATTATGCTTTTTCAGACTTCAAGTGTTCCCACTCCTCATAGACAATATTGACTCAACTGTAAAGAGTCTGAAGACAAATTTTAGACCAGCTAATACTGCAGAAGGTAACTCATCCGAGATTTACGGAGACCAAGGTTTAAAGTCCCTCCTTGGCCCAATTCAAAACAGAAACCCAACCTGCCTCTGAAAGAGCGGGTAAGTATTCCGCCCACTGTGCTATTGAGTCATTTAGAATTCCTGGCTCCACCAACGATCTTTTAATTTTTTATAAAAATTTAAATAACTTCCTTGGAGAGACTCGGTCTATAACAGTATGGAGGTGAAGTTAGTTACGTACTTAAAATGAGAGCTGGGTTGAAGCCAAGTCAAATAGGGATTTAAACTATATTTTCCTACATCCCAAAAGTGTTCCTTAACCACTGAGCTAACTTCTGCTTTGACATCTTTCTTCCTATCTCTCTTTTCCTCCACCCTGGGCATACAAATCATCTTGAAGCAATGACAGTATGTCAGAAGAAGAACTAACTTTGACTAATCAGAATTTTCCACCCCTTGCACCACATGCACCTGTCCTGTTTGCCTGCATAGCTATCAGATTCCCATAAACAAATACATATACTCTTTTCATATGTGCATGAATGTATCACGGGAATATAAGTAAACTTGTCACCCTTGCAAGAAAATAGCATGTATGAGTCCATAATAAGGAAAGTTTACTTTCTCTCTCTGTCCTGTCTTCTTCCCTAATATACATGCAGTAAAACATACACCAGCAATGCAGGTAGTAGAAACACACAACAGACATCACAGAATAACCAGACTGGTAAAATATAATTGACTTGGGAAAAAAAAACCACCTAAATTAAATTTTGTACTCCACATTAGACTCTGCAATGAAGTTATAACAACCTCAGAGCTGTGTTATTATGACCATTCATTTAGCCCAGTTGACGTGTTTTGATGTTAAACAAAGTATGTAGAATGCATTTACACAAGCCAAAACCAAAATAAATGCATTGGTCTCAGGTGCAGTATTGATCTACTCTGGGACTCAGAAATAGAATATATATAAATCTTGCATATTGAAAAAAATGTACTCTGTCATTTCACAAGAGAAGCATTTCATTTGTTGTAACAAATTGCTAACCTGACAGATTGCAGACAGAGTAATGTTTACAATATTTTAAGGTTCATCTTGTTTCCTTGTTCTTTTGTGCTGTTTTGGCAGTGAGAGATAATTCATGCTTTCCTTTTTATCTGGCTGTAATGGCAGTGCAGTAAATTATATCTGAGGTTATTTTAGCCAATCAGAAACCCTGATTAGTTGTAGTCTAATTAAGGAATAATGAATGGGGAAGTGACAAATTTCCTCTTCCTCATTTATTTTTGTAATTAAATTGCATACTGCGCATCAATCAAATAATCTACATTATTAAAATTTGCAAACTTTTTTTGGAACCCACGTGTTGCTTCGTTGGCAGGAGCATTTATCAGGTTTTATGGCCAGCTGTCAAGAAATTATAAGGTACCGACATTAAGCTATCTATCTGATAAATGTCCTCAAGGAAAGATGGAAAATAATCAGTCGTAGCTGTTACAAGAATGCCGGAACAGTGTGCAGTGTTTCCACTACGTGTAGAAGAGGGTCAGAGCTCGATGTTAAGATAATTATTTAGATTGTCAGACAACAACTAAGGCCTAATCATTCTCCCAAGCTTTTAAACTTCTACAATTTAGTCTGTGGTGTCATTTGTCCTGTAACTCTTGATCTGGAGTTTAGAAGTGATAGAATATACTGAGTGCAGAATAAATTACAGGTGAAAACCTCTATAAAGAAGATGGATAAACAGAGCTTTCCGCATTATTAAGTTCACAAGCAACAGATAAAACATAATTTGGGGGCTTAAATCTTATGCACAAAATGTGGAGCTAGGAAGTAGCAAATAAGACAGGTTAGGAATATTCAAAATATAGGGATTTGCTTTTGAAAACTTTCAGCTTTTGAGAGAAAAAAGGGCCAAAATACAAAATATAATTTTAGCGAAAATTCTCAGTTGGAATATTTCCTTGATGTCATATGATAGGGGGAATTCAAGGTTTATAGAGTCTTCCTCCTGTTTTAATGGGACTTCTATCTGATCTTATTCACTATATTCCCTATGCCGTTAGACAGACCAACACATTCCTTAGTGAAAAAAACTGTCAAGGCCCTGAAGTATCATGTGGGGGGAAATGCAAACAGCATTTCTGTCTTTCAGTGAGAAGAAGCACATGAGGCAACAACTACAACTGCAACATCATGCAATCCTTTTGACTTAAAAGCTTCCCATTTTCATGCATTTGTCTGGGGAATATTTTGCTTCAACTATTTACTTATTTTAATTTTTCCTTTGTGAAAACAAGTTCTGTTTCCAAAATGTTTTCTTCAGCTGAAAAATCAAGTTCTTACTAGAAAAAAATATTTCTGTCAGGAAGGTTTTCACCAGGGCTTCTACAGCTCATTTTGAGGCTGAAAAAACTGACTCATTCTCAGTAATCCACAGCACCTCTCTTTTCAGTTACCCATCTATGAAAGGTGGATGATCATATCTGTATGTTTACTTTGTATTATTAGGTAACATGAAAACTTTCCTGGGTTTGTTAATTCATTTTTTTTTAACAAGTATGTCATCATGCCAACAGTTATTGCTGCAGCTGGGTGACTTAACTTTAACAGGGGGATAAAAAAATAACAATGAAAATTTCAAATGTAGAAATTGTCACGTACAACATGGATGTACAGGGCATCAGGACTAGCTGCCTGCTGTCAAAAATAAGCTGATTCACATAAATTAATTTATACTAACTACAGATGCTGACTAGCCTCTCATATAATATAAATTAATAAGTAAATTGAAGTGAAAAGATATAGTGACAGCAGCCATCAGAAAACCACTACTGTTCTTGAAATAAGACCAATTTTTTCTCTCTTATCCATCCCCTTTACCAAGATACCATGGTACCAAGTTTTCCCTAGAACTGTTAAATTGTATCTGAGGCAGAAATAAACATTGTCCTTGTAATTTGAAATGGACAAGAAAGTCCCATGTTATAATTCTAAACTAAGTTCACAAAAGTTTGAAAAGTCTTTTCTTCATAAAGGAAAAAAGTACATAATATAAAGGAAACTGCAGGAGAAGCTGTGAGACGAAGTTGTTTTTTTTCTGTCAGGTGTTCTGTCTTACAGTAGAATAATGAGCTTCTTAACACTCATGACAGGGGTAAGTTTACATGGCTATGGGTATTTAGGTAAGACATAAGCACGAGGTATCTGATACCTCCCAAAGAAAAAGCTTTGCACTTTGCACTTGACATAAAAAGCATCATTTCTTGCTTTGCATTGCTTCTCATCTACATTCAGTCTCTCTATAAGTGTTTAACTTAAGTCTTCAAGGAAATCTGATCATTTAGCTCCTACTTGAGAATTAGAATGCAACAAAGGGAAGTTGTGGCCCCAACTTCCTCTGAAGATCTTCTTTTTCCATTTAAAATATCAAGACATGAATAAGAACCCTAACTCTTATCCTCTTGAAGATGATGAATAATGACTTTAGTTTGTATTCTCACCACATGTTTTCACATAGCAAATAAATAAAATAGTTCACAAATTCCTATGTAGATATTTTGTCAAGGCAATATTTACTAATTCTTCTTTCTAGGGATGGATTCCTCTAGTCTACATGAAAAATAACAATAGAACCAACAATTTCTTTCAAGCCATCTTTTTCACTGCACTGTTTTCAATGTAAAGAAATTAAGGACAAAGTGACACAGATATGCCACATTATATTTACCTATTGAAGATAAAAATTAACAAAAAAAAAAAGGAAAAATCCCATGCTTTTACATTGTACCTGGCAGACAACTTAATCTACAATTACCAGCATTAACACAAACTTTGAAATCTTGAAATGTTAAGCCTTTTTGTTTCATTACAAAAATTACTCTGCTGTAAAATTGCTAGGTAATAGTTACAACCATGGTTATAGCCTGAATGACAATCTTTGCTTTGCTTGCAAAAAATGCCCATAGTTGACACGTTCCCTGGTATTAGTCTACAGAGTTTGAAAGATGGTTCATTGTATTCTGAATGTTTCTTAGATATGATAAAAACACCATAATTTTTTGATACCTTTATCACTGGAAATGGGAGCTGGGAAGGAGGGAGCAAGACCTTGAATTTTGGTCTTTGCAAAAAGTGAGTTTGAATATCCTTTCAAATTTCAATAAGCCCTATATGCTTAATGAGGAAAAACACTTGAGAGAAATAAGATTGCATGACTTCAAGCTTCCAAACAGAGAAACACAATATTGATCTTCAAAAATCATTATACTGTTGATGCAAGAGGAGGGAAAAGGACGAAAACCTCTCTCTATTAATGCTTCAGGCAACTATCACAAGGGACTTCTGAGTCCTAAATTTGCTGCAACTCTCAGCAAATTAAAATATGTGAAACTTTTCAGAATTTTAATGTAGTAAACATTTCAAAAGCCATTTTTCACTATTTCGGTGTGAGTATATGTCACTAAGCAGCTGGGAAATCTAATTTAGGTTTGAAATCTGCTTACAGTTTTGAGATCCTTGGCACTATTTCTGGGGAGGTCCTTGTATAATGCTTTTAGAGCAGAATAAAAATGTTATATAATGAGAACCAAATCTATTGTAAGGTAATGAAATGACTTTACTCATTTATTGCCCAGCAGGTCAACACAGTAATATTATTTTAATCACATACTATTCTATTTCTAACGTCTGCTTTGAGCAACCAACACCCTCGATAATATTCCAACTATTTAAGAAATGTAGTTTTTATGTGTGGGTGGGTGAGAAAAGAAGTCAAAAGGGTTAAAAAAGCACATTTTAAAATATTTCATTGCTCCTTGACACTGTTGACTATGGTTGTATTTGTCATTGTTTAGAAGCAGAGAAAGTGGAAAAAAACAATGTTAACGTGTGCTTTTCATTTGAATTTTTCACTACCAGTGGCTTTCCCTAGAAAAGTGTTCTCAAACCACATAAAACTATTCTCTCTCCTTAGAGACAGAAGCTGTTGGAGAATCTTTACATTCAGCTATAACAAAACTAATTCACTTAAAGAACAGTATTATTTCTTAAAGCAATTTCTTCTTTATTTAGGTTGTATGTGCAGTTGGTAACAAAGACATTAATTTTTTCTGTTTCCCTAGGTCTTATATTTTTGTATAAGACAACATAAGGAAACTATTCCTCCACCCATTCATGTTTTAGCTGTAGTATATATTAACTAGAGTGGTTTATGTTCAGAAAGGTTTAGTGTTAGTGAGGTTTATGACATTTTTATTGGAAGCATTTAACAAGATTCAGTGTTTGTCAGCAGCTGGATCAGTGAGCAGCCTGATGGTCACTGAGTATAAATGCAGTGGTAGGCAAGAAAACCCAGATCATCGCCAACAATGAGAAGTAAAAATAAACCTTAAGAGCATTTTACAAGCATTTACAAGCACATCCAAAATTTCACTTTTTATCCTATCACTTAGACTGTTTTGAATTGCTGTGCCTAAGTGGGGACAATCCCTCAGAGTAAATGACAGTGTGGCAGCACTGAAAAAAGAAATTATTATGTTGGTACTTGCAGTGTATTCACAACTAGAAAACATCTGCTTTTTTCCCTTCTCAATGTGGCTACCAGCCCGAGTCTCTCCTGTGTGATACCTACAGTCAGTACAAAAGTATTGATATGTTTTCTTCTGGTTGGAAATTGCTCCATCTTCACGTCAGATACTCAAGCTGAGAGGGGAAAAAAAAAAAAAAAAAAAAAAANAATCTCTCACAGCAGGTCAGGGTCAGCTAACTTTCCTCATAAAAAAAAAGAGAAAAAAGCAAGTAGCAAAAGACAGAGAGAGGCAGATCTTATTTCTGCTAATGTCCAGCCCGTCTGCTCAGCCAGATGGCCAATTGAATCACAAGAGGAAGGTGTCACAAGCACAGAGAAACCTGAGCCTTTCCTGCTTTATCATACTCTAGCCAAAAGTAATAATTCAACAGCAGCCAACAGAACTCTTAAAGGCTTTGTGTACTAGCATGCTGAGCTTTCCTGTAATCACTGCGATATCTCCAGGAACAAGGGATGGCATGGATCATTATTTGGGTATGATAACATGACCCATACAAACATTAGGGGATAATGGGCAAGTCTGCACTCTGCAAATCGAATCACACCATGATCCATCATTAACCTAAGTGAGCTATTGCTTTATTGAAGTAGCCCTGTAAATGAATAGGTCACAGTCTATTTAAAAGCTGAGAGATTTGTTAATGCTCCAAGGACTTATATTCTATTGGAACATACAGGCTAAGTACAGCTGAGACTGTAAGTATACTCTTAAAGGATAGGTAAGAAAAAAGAGAAAAACCTAAAGATCAGACAAGAATAATTTTAGAATGTTCCATTGAAACGTACTTATTTACACATATATAGAAAGGTATTTTTATATGCGTTTCAATTTAAGTTTTCTCTTAAAGAAGAAAGAAAATAATCGCTAATTTCAAAATGTTTTATTCCTTGCAAACTTTTATAGCCCAAGGAGTTAAGACTTTGGGACTGTGTGAAAATTAGTGCACTTCCAGTTAATCTGAATCAGCACTACATGAGAAATTAACATTGCCCTTCAGAAAAGAGCTTCAGAATTCAGCTCAGGTTTTCAACATTAAGCCATTTAATTGCTACTTTGGGAACTCTGGATTTTGCATAGACGTAAGTCCAGGTGTTAATACCAGTTCTTCACTGTTCAGTTTAGATAACAGGACTGAGCTTCAGAACCAGTTAAGACAAACCTTGCAAAGATACACCACCAACTCCAGTCCACTCCCCCCCTCCTCGCCTTTTTACTGCATTCTGGCAGCTTTATTTAATTGTGGATGCAACAAGGAATTATGGAGAACATCCTTTGAGAGTGCTGAATCATAAATGAAGAAGGAATTATTTTCCTCCTAAACTTTCCTAAAATAAAGAATAATTTCTTTGCCAAAAAAAGTTTTCTTTTTATCTTTACAGCTATAAAGCTTATAGAAATTCTTTGCAAAAAAGGGAGTAAATAAATGAGTCTATTAAGCAAATTGTTATACGCTAGCAAACCAGTTTTGCCTGAGGTAGTAGTGGGCTTAGCAGCTGAGAGGAAGACACCTTCTCCAGGAACTATACGGGTAATTTAGGAGGAGCATATGCAGCAGAACTTGCTAAAAAGTGGACAAATCTGTAATCCTAACACCTGAAAGCACTTTTATTGGCTTCTGGGAAGGATAGATGATTTGCTTGCACTTTCTTCATATTCACCTTGAAAAATTAAAAGTATCTATGACTATGTCCCATATGACTTTGTTATATACCTGTTCTGAGTATACTTAAGGTGTTTTAAGGGAGTCCGTCTTGCACTTTTTGTGAATTCCAGGGCACCTGCACAGAATAACTTTGGCTACATTTCTAAAGGTGTACCAGAATATGTTACTAAATATTACTGTACGTGCTGGTTTGCTAATTTATTTGATGGGGCATACTTTGCTTTTGATATACTCAAATTATGTGCTCATCTTCATACTTCCTCAGAACCCTCTGAGACTCGGACTTGCTGGACTGAAATCCACTACAGCATACTGCTTTTACTGAGAGGTGCCTGAGTATAAGGGTAGTCTTTTTTTTTTTTTTCTCATCACAGCATCAGGAAGGACATTCATATTCATGTTTAAACAACTCTGTTCACTCTACAGCCTTGGGAACAAAATCCAGTGAAATACCTTTCCTGTGCATAATAATGAAGTCCCCATGAACTGCATACAGCTTTTGCTGAATGTTAGACACTTGAGTAGCTTCAGTATCAGATGCTTCTCTAACTTTAAAACTGTCTTGCACTTGTATTACTGGAACCTACCTGATGATGTAATATGATTTTCTATAAAATTTAAATAGCATAGTAACATTTATAGGTAGAAGTTGTTTACCCTTAAACAATTAAGATTGTACTCAAGTCACCGACGAGTTCTCCTTCCTGATTTCTATTTGATCTAGTAATTGAATAAAAATGTATTTTCTCAGTGTAAGAGGGCAACTGATGAATCAAAGAAAAGCATGTAGAAATCAGCACAACTGTTTATGACAAGACTTAGACATACAGGACAACAAAGCTGCAATCTATTCCTTGATCACCTTCTCTCTCTGTCACAGCCAAGCAAATGACACTGATACTTTGTTCTTCTTTTCAGTTACACGCTGTAGAAATATTAGTTACATCGATGTGAAAAGTTTATCCTTGTCTCCTGGTCTATCTGAATGAGTTCTCACAACCCAACTTCAGCAAAATTTTGTTGTTTTTTTTTTTTTCTTTCTATTACTGATACTAGTTTTTAAATGGATAGAATCAGTCTCTGCTCCTACAACTGAGGACAGATGCCATGCTATCATAACAAATAGAGAATGAGTATATATATTTTTTATAGGGTACATTTTCTATACACCTCACTCCTCTTTACATAACTCCATTTACATACATCAGAAATCCACCTGTATGTGCAGTCAAGAACAGCCTTTGGCCAAATTTGTGGCTGGCAAGAGTACCCAGTTTTCATGTGTTAGCAGAGTTCAACCAGTTCAACAGGTAAAAAAATAGGTTTCAGGACACAAAGACACAATCTGAAAGATTTTTGAAGTTTCACATGGTAAAATGCATCCTCATTAAGTTGTATGTGCTTGAACGTGTCTGTCTCAACACAGAAAGATACTTGACAAACCTTCCAGAAACAGCTATTGGAAAAATATAGGCACACTCCTACCTATTACTTTCTGCCTAGTCTAGGTGGCTATTGTAGGTCTTATGCACCAGAGTGAGATAACCATTTCCATGGACATATGTATTAAATGAAGTGCTTGAAAGATCACGAGCTTTTGAGTCACACAGTGGCCTTTTTTAGATCCACTCACAGACTTGCTCTCTCATTCAACCGTGTGCTTGTGTGTGAAAATACTTCTTCCAGCAGTGAGCTTTAGGACAGGCACAGCTTTAGCACTGAAGTAGGTTACCTAATGTTTATGATGAGTGGTTAGAGAGAGAAAATACATGATGGGAAAGTCACATCTTTGACCTAAAATATAGCTCATAAACTAAAAAACAGGAAAGACAGGTGGGAAGACCATGGCAGACTGGTATGAAACAAATCACCCAATGCCATGCCTTACACTTCAGGTAAATCTTCATTAAGTTTACATGCTACTATTAAATAATACTTAATTAATTCCTCATATTCCTATATCAGCCCATCCAAGTGCAGATGTCAGACAAGAAAAATTTCATAGGAGAATCTGTTCTGAAAAATTCTGCCACCTGAAGGAAGAGGGTTAGACCCAAGCCAATCTGCTGGCCATTGGTCCATTTCCAAGGAAATCCACAGTGCAGTTTCATGGCTTCCCTAAATCATACTAGCTGCAACTCCCCAAAGGAGCTTTACCAGCAGGCATGTAGTAAGCACGACAGTAACATGGTAGACATACTCTGTGCCTGGCCAAATGTCCGCTATTTGCCAATAACAAGACAGTACTATCTTTGCGACTGAGTCTCCAGCCAAGTTTAAGCCAGCTTTATTCCTGCTCTGTGCTCCCACAGAGGCTAGGATCAACCAAAACTGAAGCCAATTTCTACAGGAATAAATAATTACTGCTGGAATACAACATGAAAGATGCTGATGAATCAAGCCTGTCACGCCTGTTCATTGAGCTGTCTCTTCAGTGAATCATGCAGCTTTATTTCTCTGACAAAGACCAGAACCAGGGCTATTTCCATCAACTCCAGGAAAGCTGAAGCAAAGAGGTTTTATTTGACTTTAGCTGGGTTTAATTTCTCTTCTTCTAGCTAAGTATTTTAAGCAAAGAACGGATTTCAGTACTACCATTTCCCTACCTACCATCTTTATATTTTAATATGCAGTTAAATCCATCAGATCATTAACACATTCTCCATGAGACTCATTTTTTTTATTTTGAAGTGTTTTCCTTTAGCTTAAGTAATTTTCAAGGTGCGTCTCCAATTCCACACAGTCCTGTCACATTTCATGCTGTTGTCAAAGTTTTCAGTGATTTATAAGACATAACATACAAAACAGAACTGAAAAAAGAGACTACTTCTGTGGGTGAAGGCATTGCATAGTCTGCCACCTCTGACTCTGCTACCAGAAGACAGATGTTGAGAGAAAATCTGTCATTTGGTAAGTAACAATGAGAACCAAAAGACAACAAATGCAACAGGAGCATCTACTTTGAAGCTGTGGTCAGGGTAACTCAAAACTCAGTTTATAACTAAATTTTGCTGTAGATAGTAAGAATCTCTGTACTGAGACAAAGCAGATAAGAAACATAATGCAAAGCAAAAAAATGAAGCAAAATATTTGTTAGAAGATTTCAAAAAAGTATATAGGTATAACAAGCTGTGACATCAAGTTCACTTGATCTGTCAGGGAAATGCAACCCCTTTCTGGTGTTTGACAAAGTGGCTATTTGAGAGTCCCTCACAATGGGTTTCACTGGATAAGAGAAAACAAATCAGTCAAGGTAAAACAATAAAGAACAATGAAATTAGGAAAAAGGATCCAATGAAACAAAGTGCCTAAGACAGTATGTTTTACCCCTGTTTTATTCAATAACAATGTAGAGTCTTCAGTAACGAGAGATGATTAATATCCTGTAGTACTTCTTAGGGGAAAAGAATATTTTCTTTAGCAGAGAGCTTCTTAAAACATGTTGGTGTATATGGAAATCAAGGCTTAATATTAGGCAGACTCTTAAGTGGCATCCTAAACAGAGACAGACTTGATTGTCTTTCTTAAATTGAGGTCTCTGAACATCAACCTGTATTAAAAAGGGATGACGGAATTTGTACTCCTTTACCCTAATTTTTACCTTAAGAAATATGCTGTCAGGTTTAGTCTATGGAATCTGATAGTATCACAACAGAAAATAACAGACGATAAAATATACCCCAACATTACTTCCACTACTATCTTATAAATATCACACAGCTCCTAAATGTAGGCCAGGAGGAGTGAATATACAGAGACAAATTAATATACCACAGCAGAGCCTAGCTCTCTCTCCCCATCAAAGACTTTTAGGAAAGTGAAATCTGGAGTGGAAAAGAAGAGGGGCCATCTTTCATATAAGATGTTCTATTCCAGTCCCTTTAGTGAATAGTCAGTAGCCCAAGAAAATGCAAAAATTACATGGCATTTTTCATAACACAGTGTCATAACACATAACACTTCAGACAACATCCCTTCTTAGTAAGATTTGTCTATTGTCTCTTTTGCCACCATACACCATAACTCATTTCTTTGCGATACCTTAAACTCAATAAGTGCTATACAAACTTAAATTCTGTTCTCCTTTTAAAATGTCTCATAAAAATGTCTCTGTCTAAAGGGTCTGTATAAACACACCCAAGCTGTGTATACATACAAATGCTTTTAAGTGGAGGCATTTTTATGAGTCATTTAAAAGCAGAATAGTATTTGGCTTCACATAACAATTTCCACATTCAAGATCCCTTAGAGTACTTTGCAAATGAATAGCCTGGGAACCAACCAATATACTGATGCTGTACGTAAATACATATGATTTGAAGTGGAGCAGATAAATGTGGAGGTATTACAGTTTCTTCTCTCAACACGTGAAGAGAAAAAAAATAAGAAAAATCAAAGACACTGTAGAATCGGCATTATTTTTTTCTTGTTCTGTGTTTCTCACCTGCCTGTCTTTATTAACATTCTTTAATTTACAGCTTCAAACACATCAGCTGTCAGAAATGAATGACAATGTGGAAATGAGATTAAAATGTGGCCGTTTTACTAGGCACCATTCTGAAAAAGTATCAGTATGTTTCATTGTTCAAAACAACATTGTTTAGATCTTGTAGAAATATTTTTCGTATGTATTTACACTATAATTTAACCGACCATATTTCCTTTCTAGACTTTCACAAGATGATGACACTTCTGCTTGAGTTATTCAACAATTTGTTTACCTTTGCTATTTTATTTATAGTTCAGTACAAACACACACATATATCACTGTTTGCTAATATTATGAAAAATATTCAGAAGACAGTTTGGTATTCCTAAAAGAATTAATTAGAATTGCTTAATAGAAATACATATAAGTTATTACTTTTCAGAACCTCAGGACTGTGAATTGGACAACTGTGGTAACTTAATCAAAAAGCAAGTTGTCATCACAAAATTATTGCACAGTATATTTACATCTATAGAATTAACTATGTTGTGTGGTATTAAAGTATAAGCAATAGAGGCAAAAATTATATCAAACTTTGAAAACTTCCAGATATTGATATATATTGTTAGAATTGGCAGTAGAATGCGTGACCAAAATACAGCTTTTAAAGTAAGCATATTCAAACTTAAAACATATTCTGTTTTTTTGCTGTAACAGTTTCAGGTAACCATATTATATCTAGAAAATAAGAATGCAGATGTAAAAATCATGTGCACTATCTTATGATCTTTAAAAGCATAAAGATAAGCATAAGAAATATATTCAAGAGCAAAAAGTATGACGTCCCCCTGGGTAGACACTGTCACGCTCAGAATGATGTACCTGCAGAAATTCTTTTTATATACCCTCCTCAAGAGAGTTGATATTTACGATCAGTTATGCCTAACGAGAAAGATGTGTTCCAAATAATCTTTGTTTTCATATTTTAAGAGTCAGTTAATGCACAGGAAACTACGAGCGTTGGATCAGTTTTATAGTAGGGCGCATGGTAAGAAAAGCCCCACTCTACCAATGAGATGGCTGCACGTACTTCTGTGGCTGTATGTAGAGCAGATACAAGTCTGTGTAGCCACCCCCTTGCCCCTGTGCTTCATTACATGAAGGCAGTGCAAGTTTTTACCCTGACTTTATCCTCTCTGTCTTACTGCAACATTTTACATTGCATGTGCATGTCAGAACAGTTCAGAAAGGTTAATATGGGACTAAGAGATCCTATGAGTATGTTAAAGACAGTTTACCCGAGCTCTGGATGCTTAGAAGAATATTTGAAAAATTTGGTAATGATGCTTTGCACAGTTACGTGTAACTTAACCACTTCTCTAATTCTGTGATAACTGTTTAAATACTTACTTAAACACTTCTTAACCTTTTATAAAGCATTTATAACCATACCTTTAAGATAGTGTGATAGTAGTATCCAGATAAAAGCAATAAAGACAGAAACATCATGCGATTTTCATGTTACACCAGTGTCAACAAGTTCTAAAACATTCTTATACTGGAAAGTATTTCAAATAATTTGCATACTGGAAAAGCTGTCAGCCTAAAAATTACTTGAGGAAAAGCAATTTAGGAATTTGCTAGCCTATAAAATTTTTAAATCATCTCAGGCACTACTATTGCACTAATGGGATATTTAAAGTTGAAAGAAAGCAAAATAAGCATTTGCTTTGTTTCTGAATACTGATTATTAATCATCTTTTTCTGCAGAACAAAACTCCAACTGATGGGTACAAAATGAGAAACTGCATATAGCAAAACAACCCTAACATGCATATTTGCCATTCTGTTATCCATTCCATATTGTATGTCACTGCAACTGAAATAGTATTTCTTCTTACATATTTGGAAAAAAAATAAATACAAAGTATCAAACATTGTGAGGGAACTCTGTCTACATATTGTGAATAGAAAGGAAATCCTGGGACATCATACTATCTCTGATATGCTATTCAACACAGTAGGTAAACAAATACCNATCCAAATAAAGTGAACTTGAGGGAAAATGTCATCTATGTGATAAATATGAGAAAGATGAACAAATTACTTTTTAAAGAAGTCTCTTCAAACTAAAGCATTTTGTTTCTTGCTTCCCAGAAAGAGAATCTATTTTTCCTACCATCTCTAACAGGGACTGCAATCTCAGCAAAGAGCATCAGGTAACTAGTTTGATCAGCCGAGATGGAAGTCTTTGGTTTGCATGCTGATACGTTCTGGAGCACTCAAATCAGTTCAGCAATTAACTGCTTATGACTTCTGCAATGTAACCATCTGGCTTTCAGATCTGGGGAAATATTTTGTTAGAAGCCTTGAAACCTCTTAAAAACATGCTGTGATCAATGAAAAGGTCTAACAAGATGTTCAGAGGACTGAAATAAAGACCTCCTGACCAATTTGTGAATTTCCTGAAAGCATGGTTTCATGGAAACCTTTTAATCCTGATTTATTTTGTATCTGAAATGCAATCACATACACAGCAGAAGGTACATTATCATAAGACCTACTTAGTATTCCTGAGTTGTCAGGCTTTTTGTGATTTATGTTTGAACTTGAAAATAGGGAAAAAATTACCAATAACCTCAACTGTTCATTGATGTTATCCAGCAATAGAATAACCTGCCTTCCTATTCAGCTCTGTATAGGTATTTGCAGATACAGAAGAAAATGCTATTAACCATCACTCAGTACACACAGAAATTAACACAAAGTCCACCACCATACTGTGCTTTGAAAGGAATATTTAAAATACAAAAAAAAACATGTATCCTTCTTAATCTAGACTAAATATTTAGAATTGAAATTCCAAAGCCACAAAGCCATTCACAGTAAAAAATTACGTGAAATATTTATCAAGTTAAGTACCTTCACACATCTCTGTTACAGGCACACTTGCGCATGATTTATAATTCAGGGCTAAACTCACCATTAAAATGTTTGTATAAAGATTATGTATGTTCCACTGCTTGTCACATGACTAATTTGTAGAAGATCAGTTTGAAACATCACAAGAATAAATCATGTCTTGCATTTGAAAATCTTATATGTCAGGACTATATTTTATTTCTCACCATTAAATTGTTTCTGCAGTACCTTTTTTATTATTTTTTTTTTTTAAGGAGGAGGCTGCTCAGGTGTTTTCAAAGTTGTTTCAAGTCGAATTCACATTCTTTACCCTTCTTTCTTTTAATTGAACCTTATCACTTTAAAGGTGAACGTTGCAGAAATTCCCCCACCACCACCACCCTGCCCCACATTCCTGCCTTCCCTTACACACAGACAAAAGACTGACTGCTTAATAAAAAAATAATAAAAAAATAATAATGAGAGAGACATAAAAATATGGCAAATACATTTTCAGCCCCACAAGTTTCACACCACCACTTATTTATTTTCCCTTTCGACTGAAACAGGTCCCCAGTTTGGCACGACGTATTTTCCTTTTTATCAGCACCCATCTTATCACCCAGCACAGCCAAATTAGTTGCACCCAGACCCGTGTGTTTGAGAGCCGGTGCCCGACCTGGCGGCGGGCTGGACGCCTGCAAAGCGGGAAGGGAACGGTGCAGCTCCCTCCTCTCCCTTCTCTACCCCCTCTTCCTTCAGGCACTGCGGACTTGCACACTTTGTTTAGAACTTACTGAAGTTCTGCGATTCCAAACCGGGATGAGCAGGAAATCCAGCCTGCTCATCCACACGGCCACGTTTCTCGCGCGTGCCCCTGCGGCTCCTCCGTGGAGCCAGCGTCCTTTCCTGCAGTGTTTCAGCCCCCGCCACCCGCCCCACACCACAGCCTCAGCCACCGCGATGCCATCCCGATTTCTCCTCCTCCCCCTCCCCAGAAAAAGCAGCCTTACCTGCTACATGAGGCTGCAGCAGCACCAGCAGGCTCAGCAGCAGCAGTATGCACAGCGGCAGGACCTCTTTCTCTGAATCACTGTAGCAACAAACTGCCCCTTCTCCTGTTCCCCTTCATTCGCGAGGGATGTCACGGGCAGGGAAGGCAGGTAGAAACCACTCTCTTACGGGAAAGAGGTTGGCTCCCTTCTCAGAAACGGCTGAATCCCCTTCTCTGTGGTTCCCTACACATTTACCCTTCAGATCAATACTGCTCTTCAGCAGCAGGCTGAGCTCAACTGCAGCTGAGAGAGACTAGCCAATTGGTATTGAGAATTCCCTCTCTGTAACCCCCTCCCACAAAAATACACAGTATGCATTTGAAATTTTATTAGTTGTGAAAAGTAGTTTTAACCCCTTGCTTGAAAATCATCCTGTGCTTTCGGAGGTCCAGATACGCTCTTGTTTTTCTTTTTGCATTAAGAAAAGCTTTGACCGACCAAAATATCCCCACCTGGACTGCTTAAAACCAGGTGATGTTCAGTAAGAAAACTAAAATATCTCAAACTGCAATCAACTGAGTGGGAGGATGATGTGTTTGCCATCTAGTAGATATAGCGTATGACAAAACCAAACAAAAAACCCCAAAGAAACTGCATTGCAATCTATCATCCAGATATCATCATCATTTTTTTTCCCCCGCAGCCTTCCTATATTTCTGACCACAAAACATGTCTGAACTACATTCAAACAAGAAAAAAGAACTTAAATTGTGACATACACAGTCACAATAACATGTCCGGAGGAAAGGGATTTTTCTTTTGGCCAGTACTGAAATTTATTTAATGGATAAGGCTTTTCATTTCATCAAGGATATTGAATGCTTTGCATTTGAACAAATAACTTTACTTTTAGACCGTCATAGTAAATATGCTGCCTTCTTGTTTGTTTCTGCATGTTTATTTGCAGGCAAGAACTGTTGCAAAATAGGTTAAGTCTGAGAGCCTGTTTTCCTAACTTTAAAGCAAAAGGTATGCTACATGGATTACTGCAAAATAAAACATTTTTAAAAGGACTTACGTATAATTTTGAACAAACTGGATAAAATATACAAACACAGAGGTAAATCAGCCATGTAACCTTAACACTGCCCCCCTCAGCATGGACAATGCAATCTTCAAAATATTTCAATATCCTAAAGTTTGTACTTGCAAATTAGATAGCCTACCTAGTAAAAACACACTTAGGTTTCCTCAATTTAGCTGATAAGAGTGCTGTACTATATATAACATAATACTCAGTTGACAGAGACAGGCAAATGAATCACAGATACATGCACAGATTTTAAAGTGGCAGGCAGCAACTTCATTAATTTTAGTCAAACAGGGAAACTGGGTTAACTGTACTATGAAACACAAAGCAGCTACCACAGAGGAGATGAGGCTTTCCTCTCAGTCCACTCATCTTTCCATGGCCAAAGTTGAAAATAAGCATCTCCTTCTGCATTTACAAAGTCATAGAATCATAGAATGGTTTAGGCTGGAAAGGACCTTGACGATCATCGAGTTCCAACACCCCTGCCATAGGCAGGGACACCTCCCACTGGACCAGGCTGCCCAAGGCCACATCCAGCCTGGCCTTGAACACCTCCAGGGATGGGGCCTCAACAACCTCTCTGGGCAACCTGTTCCAGTGTCTTACCACCCTCAAAGTGAAAAGCTTCTTCCTAATGTTCAATCTAAACCTGCCCTCTTCCAGTTTGAAGCCATTCCCCCTCGTCCTATCACTACATGCCCTAGTAAAAAGTCCTTCCCCAGCTCTCCTGTAGGCCCCCTTTAGGGACTGGAAGGCCGCAATAAGATCTCCCTGGAGCCTTCTCTTCTCCAGGCTGAACAGCCCAAACTCTTTCAGCCTCTCCTCATAGCAGAGGTGCTCCAGCCCTCGGATCATCCTTGTGGCTCTCCTCTGGACACGCTCCAGCAGGTCCATGTCCTTCTTATGTTGGGGACTCCAGGGCTGGATACAGTACTCCAGGTGGGGTCTCACGAGAGTGGAGTAGAGGGGAAGAATCACCTCCCTCGCCCTGCTGGCCACACTTCTTTTGATGCAGCCCAGGATGCGGTTGGCCTTCTGGGCTGTGATCGCACATTGCTGGCTCATGTTGAGCTTCTCGTCAATCAGCACACCCAGGTCCTTCTCCTCAGGGCTGCTCTCCAGCCACTCCCCGCCGAGGCTGTATTTGTGCTTGGGATTGCCCCAACCCAGATGTAGGACCTCGCACTTGTCCTTGTTGAACTGCATGAGGTTGGCTTGGTCCCACCTCCCCAGCCTGTCCAGGTCCCTCTGGATGGCATCCCTCCCCTCCAGCACATCTACCTCGCCAAACAGCTTGGTATCATCGGCAAACTTGCTGAGGGTGCACTTGACCCCACTGTCCATGTCGCCGACAAAGATGTTGAACAGTAGAGGTCCCAGTACCGACTTCATAGTTCAGAAAGATTTGGCTTCCAGCTCATGGGCCATTTGCAGCCCCATTACGGTACTTCATATGACCTGCAGGCCCAGTCTCAGCAGCCCTCTTTTCCAAAAGTAACTTGAGGAAGAGGGTACCACATATTGATCTGTTCTGGTAGTGGCTGCAAGACAGTTTTGAGTTCTCTGACTCCCAGGAAATTGCTTCCCAAATGTGGCGCCAGTGCTGAAGATGGTACCTCCACAGAAAAATCTGCTGGTCCATACTTTATCATTGAAGAAGCCTGGAAAAGTCTGTTTTAGTCTGCTTATGCGTGCTTCTTGGATCAAGTCAGACAGCATGCTGCAGAAAGGAGTAAGTATGCAGCATACATGCTGTGAGAAGTAAAAAGTATGCAGGATAGCTGAAGCATACCAATATTTAACTAAACCCAAATTTCTAGGATGACTTGAGGGGGGCATCCCTTCTCCCAGAATTAATAGCTTGGGAGCTATCATGCAGCTAAAGGAGCCTGATAAAAGCAAACCCTTCTCCTCTCAGCAAGCACAAAGCCCACCAAGAAGAAAGGCTTTAATACTGAAGGTAGCGGAATGGTCTTCTCCACAGTTGGTCAGCCCTCTCAGTCCATCTACAGTCCTGTCCTGTAGCTCTTTCTCATCCCTTACAGATACAGAAACACAGAAGAAAATGTGTACGCTAAACTAACACATGGGCTATTCTTCAAAGTCCAGCTTCCTCAAAAAATTCAGTTACTGTGTTGTACATGAAAATGCTGGTAGTCAACAAGAAAAAAACACACGCCCTAAGAGCTGTTTATACAGACTACCAAAGCCATTAGTTTCTCCTCTTACAGTTTTCTTCAGAGAGAAAACTAGCGGAGTCTTACCTTTGGTGTGGAGAAAGCTGTGAGTGTCATGACAGATTCAAATAACTATTAGGGAGTCAACAAATAATACAAATTATTTTCCTGTCCATCATTTGAATGAGTCATGAAAGTGTTTTCAAGTCACTGTACTTTAGAAGTGTAGTGACTGAAGAGTCTATGATATTCTACACTTTAAACTAGGAGATCATCAACAAGCATAATTTTCATTGTAGTCATTCCTATCAATTGGCGGCAAGGAAGACTTCATTACTGCATTTTCTTTTATGATTACATAGAGGTGGATTTTAAAAGTTCATTTATTCTAGGTATTTCCTTAAAATGGAAAATACCAACAATAAAACTTACACTACCTGTAAAACCACTGCAACATTTAAAAGCTTGCTTCAAATGATCGGTTTTAGCTTTATAGTTGCATTAAAGTTTGGCAACTGAAAGTCCAAAAGAAATCCTAAAAAATGGACCAGTATCATTTACATAGAAACAGACAAGTCTTTGCAAAGCCAAAAAGATAAATTGATAATTTTAGTCTCAATTTTTGCTCTATTTGTCTGTCATAAAGGAGTATGCGTGTGCTTTCAAATGTTATTTATTTCTAAAAACCACTTTTTTAAAAAATTCTTGACTTGCCAATATCTTATTTCTTGGCTTCAACCAAAAGTGGAGATAGGGCTACTTGCTTGGGAGAGAATACTTATTAACGTTGAAAGTGGTCCATAATATGTAGGATGGAGGAAAATGCATCCAAAGGAACTGGAATTACTCCTTTTTGAAAAGGCCCTTGTATGCCAGTAGAAGTAAAAATGAGTGAATCCTGCCCTTAACTCCTCTGCTAAATATTTAAATATTTGTACTCAATAACTCAAGCCTCTTGCTTTCTCTGGCTAGATGCTCAGAGTCCCCCTAGGATCCTTCAAAGACCCGTGCTAAGAAGATTCAGGCTCAACAAATCCCCATTTCTAAAAGAAAGATTTCCCATTCTAGCCAAAATAAAGTTTAAGACTTTTAGTCTTGCAGCCTCATGGAAGCACGTTTATGTGAATAACTGAGTTTACTTATGCAGACACTTATTCACCTGACTTGTAGGTGTTAGAAATTGAGGTTTAGCAATTTCAATGGAGAATTTGCTCATCTACAGTGTCAAACTAGGAGTAAAAGCCCAAGTGCTGAATGTCACAGGTAAAAGAGATCTGAGATTTCACTGGTGAACCTTGTAAATCAATAAATATTTACATGTGTATATATATACAAGATCAGGCAAGCAGTCTGTGCCTGAGAGCTTCCTTTTGTTTGGGTAACCTTATTCTAGACAAGATTCAAAGAGAAAGCTTAATTTTATTGGTACACGTACTCACAACCTATCATGACTTGTATAATTTCTGAAACTTTTGCAGTTAGACCTACTTAAAGTTAAACCAGTGCATTACATTAATATAGCGATAACCCCTGTCTTAAATGATGACCTACATTGTTCATCAGTTATCCACTGATCCAAAGACTTCTGCTTTTGTGGGATTTGTTATTACACATTGTTATGGTGACACCTAGAGAAACCAACCAGAGATCCAGCATTATCGTTGGTAGAGCTGGATGGTATTTGAAGTCCCTCCTTAAGATCATAGGCAAAGTCAGTGACAGAAGTGTCCTTGGAGGATGGAGAATTCACAGTCTCTCAACCAGCCTCCTCCACACTTTAGCTAGGTTTACAAGTGAAAGATTTTCCAGATGTTTAACTTAAAACTGTCTGGTTGGAATTTTTAGTCCTCTATCCATATGCATAATATGGTTTAGTATAATGTGTATTATTTGCTTCCTTTTTGCTATAATATTTTGTATCATGCAGATATGAAATACAGATATATAATCTCTAACAATCCCCACTCTTTCCATCTCTCTTCACAGGACTTTTTGCTTCCTAGATTCTGATCATTCTTTTTGCTCTGGTGCCTTCTCTATTCAGAAATTCCTAAAATTAAATGCCTAATACTGGATACAATACAGCTGCTGTGCTCAGTGCTGGTAAGGCACATCCAGAGGATTATTAGAAATGTAATGCCTTCAAATTTGAGCACTGCTTTTATGCAGGGTCAATGTTATTCTTCTCTCTGTCACGCTATTACACTAATAACCAGTCCCTTCTCCAAAGAACTTGCATTTTAAATAAAAAATGAGAGAGAACTCTCAGATGCAATCTGAGCACAGCAGCACACTATGAACGTAACAGTCCAGGCATGGCTGACTGTTTAATAGTCATTGGTGACACAGGAACCGAAAGAAAAAACAGGATGTAATAGTGTTTGCACAAGGCATTTTGAACTTCTTATATTTCTTATTATGTCTTTCCTCAAAACTTTCAGTTTGTCAATGTCATTGTCACTACCTTAGTGTCATCCAAACTGCCTACTTTCCATAATGTCTATATGTCCACAAATTGTAGGGTTTTTTTATCCATCTACTCATTGGAACATTAATCTTTAAGACACAAAACCTAACATGCCCCACAATCAATTTGTAAACGATTTGATTTAAAATATCTATTTACCTATTTTTTTCAACTTTCCAATCTATACCATTTCTTGGAATGTGTTTCTCTTCTATTGTAGACAATGGCATAAGTACTGGTAGGAAAGGTAGAGTAGATTACACCAGCTGAATACTTGTCTTTGCTTATGATTCCAGCACTGAGTGCCACTTTGCCTGGCCTACAGCTGAAAACATAAACCAAAGCATCAGGACACTCTTATTGAATCCTTCTAGTGAGGCTTATCTCCACTTAACATCTGCCTATTAAGTCAGTTAGGTTTGCTCCCTACCAACATTGTCAACACACACAAATGTCTACTCATCTCACTTTCCAGTAAAACAGTCATGTTTTGATGCAGTGATGGAAGACACAATCATAGAGATAAATCATACAGTTATGATGTCTGTCAAATTGACATCAACTAAAGTCCATCCATCAAAGCTGGCTGTGTATGAACTTAATTAGCATCACCAGCACCAAATGGATTATCAGTATGAGAGGGACTGCAAAGGCTATTGTAGTTTTTAAGAAATACCAACAAAGTTATGCCAGTAGCACAGATGAGAACTGCCTAGTTATCACAGAATGGAAATCAGCCCTAAGGTACATAGGCAGCATTTCATAAAATAGTTAATAATTTTTTAATACTTATACAAACTTTACTTTTAAATAATGTATTATATTGTCTTACACTTCCTAAATGGTAAGTTTTCCACATTATGTATTTTGATAGTATTGTTGAAACTGTTGTGCTCTAGGAAGTTATCATTGTTTTCTTCTGGGGATGAGTACATCTCTGTAAATTGTTATCACTAACCTTAGAATCTTGCAAGATTTTTCACAGGAGTGCAATTATAAATACATACATATTAATGTCATCCATTTTTAGTCATTTCTTATTTTACTGCATCTCTAACAAGACAGTGAATTTATTTCACTGAGAGATAAATTTATTTTCCTGCAACTCAGAAACACTTTGTAAATCCCAGTACAATACCTTTTCTAAACAATAGACATTCTCTTTAAAACAATGTTACATTTTATTGCTGTTGTTTTAATTTCTAAGGCAACTATTGAAAAGATCTTGCCATGGATTTTATATACTTATCTGATACATACAAGCAAAGATACTGACAACTAGTTTTCTCTTAAGAAACACAAAAAACTTAACTTTTTCCAAATAAACTGCAGTTCTTTACACTTGTTAAAAGTATGAGTCTGCCTAGATGAAGATTGCAGCTATGTACCTAAAATCCTTCATCTCCATCATGTGTTTAATACTAGTACTTCACATTTGAATAACTATTTTATACAGGTAGATCACAAATTAGTTTTCATAGCAGTAGCAGCACTATTTTCACAAGGAACTAACAGACAAAAAAAGAAAATTGAGGAAATACATACTTTCTATAGACAAAGTATAGATAAGAGTTAAAGCGCTGAACTGGAACACTGAGGCAGAGAAATAACCAGATTTATCACTGCCTAGATCTCCTTAAAAAAGCCATAGCATGTACTTGTTTCTAAGTCCTCTAAAAAAGAGCAGCATAAATTTCATATGTACCTATTTAAAGTGTTTTAATATTTACTGATGAAACTGGGTGTAATTATTATGACCTCAAAAATCAACATGCTGTTTTACAAGTTTCTTGCAACTTTTAACAAGTCTCCTCATTTGCATATCTTGGTACACTAACGTGTGAAATGTGAATACAGACACTTACATCAAGAGAACATTATATTCTGGGAGATTAGATATGTTTCATAGTTAAGTATTAGGTACCAGGGCACTGAAAGGTGACACGTAATTCCCAGCCAATGAAAGCTTTTTTCCCTGGCAATCAACTTAGTAAAAACCTGTCGAAGCTGAGCGCATGTTCACCAGGATGAAGTGTTGCCCCAGTGGGTATTCTTACATTCCCTTTGAGGGGCAGCAATTTCAACTGGGTTCCTGCTCCTCTAGTCTTTTCACATCCAGTTTTTGCTCTAGCATCAGTCAGCCTGAACAAGAGAGTGCCCTTCCTTTTTCTTCCATGGTACACCTCTACATCACCCTGAAATTCATTACTCTCTCCTCCTAAGGCTTTTGGAGGTGGCAAGATTTATCAGCTACTGGGTAAGTGAATATAGTATATAGCATAGTAGTATTTCATTCGGTATTCTCCACAAAGATGCCTGAGAAACATCGAGGGACTTCCAACCTCTGTGTTCAGAAAACATATGTTCACAGTCCACAAAACATCTATTAGTTGGGAATTATTTCTTTGACTCTGTACCTTGTTTACTGCTGATGTACATAGGCTAGTGCATCCATCTATCTTGCTGAAAATAGGCTACTATTGCTAGATGAAAAAAGTAGTAGGTTGAAAATAAAAGCAAAATTCATAAACGATCTGCCACAGTCCTTGCCAAAAATAAACAATGAGCATTTATAAGGCTTAGAACAGACATAAATTAGCATTACATAACACAGGAAGGGAAACAATTATCTATTTTTCAGCTTAAACTGTATTTTTATAGTATCTTAACAAATGCAAATTGTTATCTCTAAACTTATATATTTACTTTTTTAAAAAAGCTTTATGGCATTTGTTTCAACAACCTTTTGGTATTATCCACACAAATTTTGTATATTTACATTGACTGCTCACTCCAGTTTCCAAGTGCATCAGAAGAAAGAGCACTGGAAAGTAATATGGAACAAAAATTCTGCCAGTGGCTTACACAGGCGTTGTCTAGATGAATGTTGCAGCATGAAAAAGATAGCCAACCCCCACGTCACTACAACCTACTTTCGGGCAGTTGCAGAGAGCGATAAGGTCTCCCCTCAGCCTCTTTTTCTCCGGGCTAAACAACTCCAGTTCCCTCAGCTGCTCCTCATAAGACTTGTCCTCTAGACCCCTCACCAGCTTTGTTGCCCTTCTTTGGACATGCTCCAGCACCTCAATGTCCTTCTTGTAGTGAGGGGCCCAAAACTAAACACAGGATTCAAGGTATGGCCTCACCAGTGCCGAGTACAGAGGGACAATCATCTCCCTAGTCCTGCTGGCCACACTAATTCTGATACAAGCCAGGATGCTATTTGCCTTCTTGGCCACTGGGGCACACTGCTGACTCCTATTCAGCCAGCTGTCAAGCAACACCTCCAGGTCCTTTTCCACTAGGCACATTTCCAGCTACTCTTCCCCATGCCTGTTGCATTGCATGGGGTTGTTGTGACCCAAGTGCAGGACCCAGCACTTGGCCTTGTTGAATCTCATACCATTGGCCTCAGCACATTGATCCAGCCTGCCCAGGTACCCCTGTAGAGCGATCCTATCATCAAGCAGATCAGCACTCCCACCCAACTTGGTGTTGTCTGCATACTTACTGAGGGTGCGCTCAATTCCCTTGTCCAGATCATTGATAAAGATATTAAACAGAACTGGTCCCAATATTGAGCCCTGGGGAACAACACTTGTGACCAGCTACCAGCTGAATTCAACTCCATTCACCACTACTCTTTGGGCCCGGCCTTCCAGCCAGTTTTTTACCCATTGAAGTGTACGTCCGTCCAAGCNCCTCAATGTCCTTCTTGTAGCGAGGGGCCCAAAACTAAACACAGGATTCAAGGTATGGCCTCACCAGTGCCGAGTACAGAGGGACAATCATCTCCCTAGTCCTGCTGGCCACACTAATTCTGATACAAGCCAGGATGCTATTTGCCTTCTTGGCCACTGGGGCACACTGCTGACTCCTATTCAGCCAGCTGTCAAGCAACACCTCCAGGTCCTTTTCCACTAGGCACATTTCCAGCTACTCTTCCCCATGCCTGTTGCATTGCATGGGGTTGTTGTGACCCAAGTGCAGGACCCAGCACTTGGCCTTGTTGAATCTCATACCATTGGCCTCAGCACATTGATCCAGCCTGCCCAGGTACCCCTGTAGAGCGATCCTATCATCAAGCAGATCAGCACTCCCACCCAACTTGGTGTTGTCTGCATACTTACTGAGGGTGCGCTCAATTCCCTTGTCCAGATCATTGATAAAGATATTAAACAGAACTGGCCCCAATATTGAGCCCTGGGGAACAACACTTGTGACCAGCTACCAGCTGAATTCAACTCCATTCACCACTACTCTTTGGGCCCGGCCTTCCAGCCAGTTTTTTACCCATTGAAGTGTACGTCCGTCCAAGCCATGAGCAGCGAGTTTCTCTCAGAAATGCTGTGGGAAACGGTGCCAAAGGCTTTACTAAAGTCCAGTTGGGAAAAGGTGTCGAAGCCCTTACTGAAGACCAGGTAAACAACATCCACAGCCTTTTCCTCATCCACTAAGCTGGTCACCTTGTCGTAGAAGAAGATCAGGTTANCGTCACACACCCCACAAGTCCTTCTCTGTTTACAAACAACAGGTCCAGAGGGGCACCTTCCCTAATTGGCTCCCTCACCAGTTGCGTCAGGAAGTTATCCTCAACACACTCCAGGAAGAGAAGGCTCCGGGGAGATCTTATTGTGGCCTTCCAGTCCCTAAAGGGGGCCTACAGGAGAGCTGGGGAAGGACTTTTTACTAGGGCATGTAGTGATAGGACGAGGAGGAATGACTTCAAACTGGAAGAGGGCAGGTTTAGATTGAACATTAGGAAGAAGTTTTTCACTTTGAGGGTGGTAAGGCACTGGAACAGGTTGCCCAGAGAGGTTGTTGAGGCCCCATGCCTGGAGGTGTTCAAGGCCAGGCTGGACGTGGCCTTGGGCAACCTGGTCTAGTGGGAGGTGTCCCTGCCTATAGCAGGGGGATTGGAATTCGATGATCTTCAAGGTCCTTTCCAACCTAAACCATTCTATGATTCTATGATTCTATTCCCTCTCTGCTGTATTGTACTCCCAGCAGATATCTGGTAAGTTGAAGTCCCCCACGAGGACAAGGGCTCATGATCTTGAGACTTCCAGTTGTTTATAGAATATTTTGTCTGCCTCTTCATTCTGGTTGGCTAGTCTGTAACAGACTCCCACCATGATATCTGCCTTGTTGGCCCTCCCCTGATTCTTACCCGTAAAAACTCAAGCCTATTCATCATTAAGTTCTAGACATTCATAACACTCCCTAACATACAGGGCCACCCCACCACGTCTCCTTCCTTGCCTATCCCTTCTGAAAATTTTATAGACATCCATTGCAGCATTACAGTCACATGAGTCATCCCACCACATTTCTGTGATTGCAACTACATCATAGTTTTCCAGCTGCACAATGGCTTCCAGCTCCTCCTGTTTGTTGCCCATGCTGTGTGTGTCTGTGTAGAAGCATTTCAGTCGGGCTGTTGGTCCCACCACCTTTTTACTGGGAGAAGCCCTAGTTCTTACCTGACCATTCCCAGGCATGGCCAAAGTTTCTAACCCATCAATGACCCTCATATCTCTGCTGCTGTGTGAATCTCCATCCCCTACCATCACTGAGTCAGCAGACTGAGGGTCATCACTAGTATCCCATCCCACAGACACTGGCACACGACCTGCAGGCTTACCTCTAAAAAGCCTGGTTTCATCCCCTTCCCCCTTCAAATTTTACGCATAACTAGGAAATCAAAGAAACACATGGGATTTTTGTTTGTTTCTAAAATGCTGCTTGCTGTCCTTCTCTCCTTTGCAGAATAAACAAGCTGACAGTTACGTCTCAAACATTAGAAAATGTTTAATTTTCTCATTCTATTTTTTAATTGAAAGTATTCTTGAACAATCAGTTTTCCAAGAAAATACTTTAAACGTGGTCAAAAATTTCAGTTAAAAAATCTCAGAATAGTTGTAATTCCTTCCAACACAGTAGTTTCAAAAGAACTTTGAACTATGTAGTACTGCTGCTGCTGAAAGTTGTCCCTGCAAGGGACAGGGTGGGTCCTAACCAGTTCTTCTTTTCATGTCAGGAACACAAGCAATGAGGACCATAGGAAAAAAACCTTATGTTGTTTTTTGAGTGAATAAGTCAAGGAAATCAACACAGAGTTGTGAAGCAGGAAGATATTTTGAGGTTTAATGCTATGCATAGCCTCACTTTCAAGGGGATGTGAAATAGTTGCATGATGTAAAAACAATAATTTTAAATTATTAAGAAATACAGGTTTCTTATTCTGCTTCAGAACATTGTACTTATAGAACAAAATTATGGCAGACTTGTCATGACAGAAATGAAAAACTCACAGCTGAGGTAGTAAAGGGTGTGGTGATATTATTGTATAATCCTATGACAATTGTAATAGTAAAAAAAGGACTGCTTAAAGTCTGGTACCTGCTCCCAGGAATGGCTAATAATGAATGCTACAAAGATGTGGGAAAATGTATGAGTAACTCATTTTCTAATCCCGCTTACATATAGACATTGCTTTGTGACTTCTCAAGTGAAAGCTGAGACCTCATGGTATTTCCTTAGGCTGAACAGTATCTTGGTGGGTAGCAATCCCTATTTTCTTTTTTATAAGGAACTACTACTACATGAGCTTATTTCTGGGAAGGTTATTGAATACTTTATTTGTGAATACATGAATCATTTGGTTTTCTTCTTTTCCTACCTGGACAGGTAGACTATGTCAGTGTTCATCTGTTCCCTTCTACTCCCCTTTTGTTTTATTCTCATTTCCTTCTACTGCCCTTTTGTTTTATTCTATTTTTCTTTGAAACATAGCCTTTAAGCAATGGGAACAAGTGAGCAGATGATAGAGACAGACACTACTATAAAGTATTAACTCACATGTGCCACATAGTGATAAATGCATAAGTAATACCTGAAAAACTGAAGCCAGTCACCAATTTAGAAGCATGGCTGGAGTGTGGCAATTTGCTTAGGTGAAAAAGACAATATCTTATTTGGAATTTCTCATTTGTTTTAGTATTTTATCTTTCCAAATATACACCAAGGACACTGTATTCAGGACAAAAAACTAACCACAAGGGCAAATACAAGAAAAAGAAAAGAAAGGGAAAGCAATACTGTTTAAAATACAAGAATATCTATCAGTTCTGTTTCATTTAGACAGCTTTAATTTTGATTGCACTGCAACTGTAAAACATTAAGTATAACTCAACTAAGTCAAGTACATAGAGCTGAATAGAGCACACTCTGATTTGATATTTTAAAAGTAATTTACCTTAAATCATATCTTTTATATATATATGTACACATATATAAGCCCACCAGCTAGTGGGCTACTTTTCCTAAAACTGATTATAAGTTGCTGTTGCATCCAAAGCACAATTTCCTCTCTTCAACTTTACCTTGTAATTTTCATGTTCTCTACATCTAAATAGGTACGTGAGAAAAAAAATCTGATGAAATTAGATGCCTAAGATAAAATTCTACTATCATGATGTTCTTAGTATTTTAATGAAGTTTGAAACTAAGAAAAATCTAGATAAAATGGTTGACAGTAGCTCTTAGCTAAATCCTTCTAGTAAAATATGTGTTTAATCAGTGAAATCGTGCTGATTTGGAGGGTTCACTATGCACTTCGCTAAATCTGGAGAGAAGCACAGTTAAGTACAAAAGCCTGCTAAGATTTGGATGGCCAACATCATCTCCATAAAAGCAAATACATTTTTTCAAAAATACACTGATAATAGTGGAGGATGTCCTTCTTGCCAGAGGCAGTTAAAGAAGCAATACTTATGTCTCTCTACAGAAAGAGGTTACACTCTGCTAAATGTCTAGTCCAAGATGCATATAAAAGCTCACTAGAGACTATATATCAATCAGCTATCCTTTACAAAGACAACGGAAAATACAGGAGCTCTAGAGCAGCTTTTTGTTTTTGTTTTACTACTCTCAGTAGAAATGTGTCTTTAACTTTGGAAAATGGAAGCATAAATAAGCTATTATGGATACAAATAAGCCAGCCACACCACTGCAAACATGTAGTAAGCAGGCATAAATGGATATACAAACAGTAAAATTAAACATAAATCTAACAGAGGAGGATTTCAAAAGCTTTTTATTTGGGTAAACATCTAAATGCTTCAGTGCCTCTTCAAACTATCAAAACTATCCATTGCCAGAAAAATACTCAGCTCCTAACAAAATCTCTTCCTCTGTACTCACTGCCACTTTCTTAGGAATGCAAAAAGATACATATTTCTCAGAAAGAAAGAATAAAAGAGGTATTCTGGAACCGAGCCTTTCTGTCCTAGAAATGGCAGAACTATTTTACAAATATAATGCTGCCATTGCTGGCTAGAGATATGAGACAGACACATACTGACAATATTTGACTGAATATAAAGAAAACCTATGGAGAGAAAACAACAGTAGATTTAGTAGGGCTGACCATAAATGAATAAATTAGTACTAACTTAAGTTGGGTAGCATGAATGTGCATTGGTATTCCACTGAAATTACTGCAGAAGAAGAGTACTTTTACATCAGACTACTAACCTTTACAGGAATTTGCTTCAGAAATGAATCCTTACTAAAACAATACATTTGATTTCTTTTATTGTGACAATAAATAATGATGGGATTTCCTGTTCTTCCTAAGCTCCAGAGTTAATTTCAGCTGATTAGGCAACTGGAAGTGATATGCAAATTATCTGTTCAGTTTTTGCCATGTAATAAAAACGGCTCAAAAATTAAAATTGAAAGCTATGCTCAGATTTTAGGGAAGATCCAGACATAAAGATATGAAAAAAGTACATAGTTCAATATATTTGCATAGCTTCAAAGAATTTAAAAAACAAAAAAGATAAATCCTCTAATTCTGCTTGAACTTTAAAGATCAACTTGAATCAGTAAAAATGTTATAACATAACCTATGGGAATTCAGACATTTTATTCTTTACTGGTCTGACATGATATTTATGGGTCTCAAAATGACAATTTTATATGCCAGACAAAACAAAAATCTGACAACAATGTTGCATTTCTCTTCTGCTTCCTAAATTATCACCATATGACCTTGACTTTATAAAGATCTTTAATAAGATTCAAGGCAGAAAACTTTGTACTTTCTATAGCATATTGATCCTACGTTAACTTTTGTCAAAAAGACACATAGCATACATATTGCCAAGAGACAGCTACTGATGGCAAGATTATGACATTTCACCTACTCTGTAGTATACATACAACCACATTTTAACTAAGGTGGAGACTTCCTCTTTTTTCTCTCTCTTACTCATCACTCAGAAAATAGTATATAAAGCATATGTCAAAATGAAAAGATAATGGTTTCAAATTCTCTGCAGAGCTGTTTACTCTCTCCCCACTTGAACTCAAAAATATGAATTTAAATACTTGTCCTGTGTTATCTCAGTAGTATGATCTCATAGCTTAAATTTTCAAAAAGCACACTTTGAATTTTTCAGTGGTTCTTTAGAAACCTTTCATGGGATATTGCTTTTGACTGCTCTTGAAGCACATTTCTACTAAGAATCTGGAAATTTTCTGCAAGCTAAATTTCCACAGGCTTGTTTTTTGCCTTTCTTTATGATTACACATACGAAAAATAATAAACTTCCTGAAGGAGGGTTTCAGCAACCTGGGAGCCTGGTAGTGAATTTTCTTATCAAGTCAGTCAGTAAAGCCTGTTTGCTTGAAACTCAGTTGGGTTATGAGCAAAGGCTACAATCTGATAGTTCTTTGGTAAGTAGACTGCAATGTATTTTCAGAGACGAAATCAGAGATGTTAGCTTTCTGAAAGAAAATTAACCTGTTTAATAAAAAAAAATTAAATATCTGACAAATAATATCTATCCTAAAGATATTTTTAGTCTTTGACAAATATACTTGATTAAAAGTAGCATAAAGCAACATCTGCAGTCACTCCAGGAGTTTAATTTCTCTTAAAATAGGAAATTAGCTTTCCACAGAAGGTATATTTCAAACACTGAATAATTCTGTGTTCTTGTCTTAGCCAAATCCCATTCCTGGCTACAAGTGACATAAAATAGTGATATGCTGTATGAAGACCTGAAAAACATGTAAACTGTGGGATTCTGTGCAAAACCAACACAGAATGATTACAAAAGACACTGCTGATGTAGAAAAGCTGTTTGAAATTATAATAGTGAAGGCAAATATCCAAAGAAATGGTGGTGCATATTTGACAATACCACTTATTAAGTAACAGTGTCCAAGGAAGCCAGAACTCCGGAGCTAGAAATCCACACTCTAAACATGTCTAAACATGTACTTAAAATGAAACACAGTAACACAGAAGTTGTTACTTTGGAGACAAAACAAAAATAATCTACGCCTTCCTTGCAGTTTTCTCAGGGCTGCAATTTTTCATATTCTTCCATTAAAATGGTTTAGCATAATTAAATTAAAAAGAATTAAAAATATTTGCCTAGCTTTTGCAGCCAGTGTCACCACTTGTAGCCTTCAAGGGTTGGCAGATGTAGTAGCATAGTTTCTCTTTCATTTGTGGAAAGTTGCCTACAATTATTAGTGCTTAAGAAGAACTGTTACATGTTAGTTGTTTACATGGGAAAGTGACAGTCTCCATAGCACAGGGATAAAATCATCCTTTTCAGTGCTCAGCTTGATAAGCCTGGGGGCAACAGCTGCTGTCATTTCAGCTGTTTGTCTTTAAACGCATACTTTTTGGTACCTCAAGATGCCGTTTCTTCTTCAAGCGAGGCCCAAAGCTCACGAAGTCATCCTTCAGTGTAAAGAATATAAATTCCTAACTGGTACTAAACTAAATAACCACCAGCGTGCTTCATCTGGAGGTAGATGCTAATGTGTTGAATCTAAAACGCAGTCACTTGCTATGTTTTACGGTGCTGCAGTGTTATCTGGCACTATCTGCTTTTAGCTAAAAAAGAAAAAAAAAAAAAGAAAAAAGAAGTTCCAAATACACAAAGCCTCTGATTATCTTTTCTACCAGAATCAGAAAATTTCCTTTATGTGTCATATTTGAATACACAGATCACTTCCTTATTTCATGTCCAAGCAATTGATTTCATTTTCCTGAAGGGTGTACGAAAGGATTCAGTTTTAACCATCCAGCTCTCATCACTGTTAATAATCAGTTCATTTGAACTTAATCTCCCCTGAGGAACATCTAGAATTAATTAGAACTGATCGAACAGCACAAACTGTAATTTGTTGATGCTGTAGCAAATATATCTTATCAGTTAGCTCCATAATAGTGGTAGGGTTTGTTATTTGTTTGTAAATACTTGGACAGCTACCATTTTATTTATAAAAAATGCTGATGACTGCTGAAGGGCTTGTGAATTTCTGCATAAATTTTGATTAATTTCCATACCAATGATGTATTATATATTATTCCTCATTCATTATTCCTCAACAGTTATTTTCTTCTAAGAATTTAGGCCATCTAATGACTGAGCAAACACAATGCCATGTGATTTAAGGGACAAATCGCATACCAGGAATATTGAATAGCAAACAATTAAAGACATAACGGCATCAAAATTTCACAAAGAAACTTCTGGATGTTTTTTTTTCCACATTGTACAGCCAAGATAAGTTAATGTTGCAAGTAACACACTGTCAGGAACAACTGAGGATTTTCAGGAGACTCCGTGTATTGTTCATTCCTGATACATACAATAACGTTTTGTGCATATATACACACAGGAAGGTTTTGGTTTTTGGAGGGCATAAATTTTGGGGCAACTATTGTAACTGTGTGTAATCATGTGCAGGAGTGCACAGTCTGACCTACCACAGATGAAAAAATAGCTAATAATAGTGATAATGTGGTAGGCTGCTAGTAAAGGTATACAGAGAGGATGGTATTGTCATTGTAATAATAAGCTCATCTGTAAAATTCAGAACCTATTCATAAGCAATGCTTGACAGCCTTTAGACTAGCATAGATATTCAGAAACATTAAATATTAACGTTTTAGATGTGTTGTTAGAGTTGTTCTCTGTCTTTTCCACAAGACAATGAGGATGACAGAAACCCGCTCATGAAGGGTTTTTTGTTGCACTTGAGATGTATAGCTATTCAAAACACGAGGGGTCGGTAACTGCCTACAGACAACAGACAAACCCCTGCTGGTAGCTAAAGCAGAAAGATCTTGCAGCATTATTCATTCAAATAGACTTTTGCTTTCCCGAGTCACAGCCCCAGTGGATGCAGCGTGAGGGAGTGCCCAAACGATGATCTCCCCCTCCTCCCTCGACTCACTCGCTCCCTTTCTCCCATGGATCATGACAGCCAGAGGGTTCTGAAAGCAACCACACTGATTCCGCTTGTTAAATATTGAAATAATACATTTTGGGACTCATATAAATTACAGTATCTGCTGGCTGGAACCAACGGGCCAGAAAAAGAGGGAGGTGACAATACTCTGACAGATCATAGATTAACATCATAGTGCTGTTTAAACTTCATCTGTTCTGTGTGCTTCAGAGGTTAAAAAAATTGCAAGCTAAGACAGTAATATCATCTTACTGTGTTAAAGACACCTATTAGTCATGTCCCAGGCAAATAGGGATTTATGACTCAGATATAATTCTTCAAAATATGCCTGCTGTTCATAAAAGGCAGAGATATATGACTCAAAAATAACATTGAGACAGGAATAATTTTACACTTCACTTTGCAACATTGACTTTCCTCCAGAACTTATAGCAAAATCTCCACGTTTTCTGAATAGGTTTCTGCCAATACTATAGATTTATTTCTACAGCTTCAAAATCAGATGAATTTCTCAGTCAAACAGAAGAAGAATAATTTCATATAGAAAGATACATGTAGATCTTTGTTTTCTAAACAACTGTACACGGAAGCTAAATTAAATTACATGTCACATAGCCTGTGTAACGGCCTCATTTAAAATCTCCATTTTGTTGAAACAACTTGCTACTACAATTCAAGTACATTCCCAGGACCTCTCCTTAATTAGTCCTCTAAATTCCAGTTCTGGTTTGGTTCTCACAGAGGAGTGTGCATTTTAAGAGTGAAATGAAAACAGTAGATGTAGGGAGAGATACACAGCTGCTGATTAGGTCTCTGATGTAAAAAAACATGGATAAATGTTCTTTCACCAAATTCTTATAATCAGTTCACAGTTACTGCAATGTGATCCCCATAGCAGCCCCTGGCCAATGGAGAACTGGGCAGACTGCTGATGGTGCTGGGGGGGAGTGCATACTCTACCTGCTACATCAGCCCTGGTCTGCTTCTCATGCCCTAGCACACAGACATACACCCGCACTCATTCACAGGCACTGTTATTATTTTCTTAGTAGGTCATTAGTATGGCAACAAAATAAACCTCTTCCAAAGTTCACTTCCATTTAATTCTGCTCACACCTTTAGGAGGGGTTTGCTCCTTTTTAGAAATGACAAGTTTGCAATGGCTTCACTGACCTTCTAATAAAGACAACTGTCTTTTGGTTTCAGATGCCAGTAATCATGAAGTTCATGGATCTGTTCTTTCCTCAAGAACGCTTTTCAGTCCTTCTTTTTAATGAGCATTGACCACCCACAAGGGGTAATCCCTGGGACACAACACCACAACTGTTCCCCGATGACGTCTTGACTGTACAGTACACTTGATAGATGTAGATAACTGCTATTCTGAGAATTAAAAATATCACTATCTAGAAAAATTTGGGCACGGTTTACTATTACATCCATAAATTAAGACACTGTTATTCTTTATTTCGCCCTCTTAAACAGCTGTTCTTAAAGAACGTCACTTGTCCAGTTAGGAAGCAGAAATACCATGTAAGTGATAAAGTGATAAACCACAAACCTGAGGAAAAAACAGAAAAAGTAATAGCCAGAAAGATCTCATGAGGTGGCTTAAGGGCTAAATTTGAGGTTTATACATTGCCATATTTCCTAGTCAAGATCTTTGATGTAAATTAGTGCAGCTCTTAAAGCTTAGAGTTAAGTGAATAACTGTACTAGCAAAAAGCCTATCCCATGCATTGTTTTATGTAAGGTGTTCAGGACAAGCTAGCTATTTCAGTGATCTAATACCAAAAATAATCCTTCTCTGTGACAGCGTTTCACAGGTGTATGCCAGTTTTAGCCCACAGCTGAGGCTAAACATTAGTGAAACGTCAGACATCTGCCTTGCATCCAAATGAAAGACATGATGGCAGAGTTTGCCATGGCGAACTCTGGTGGCTTTGGCATTCTACGTATTTCCCTCTTAAAGTAAATGAAAAAAAAACCAAACAACAAACCTAAACAAAAACTCGGGATATATTTTAGTTATATTTTCAATTGACCATCTAACACTTCAGGGCCTAAAAGTAATTTAAAAACTAGCAACATATTTTCCCAGAAAATAACCAATCTGAAAACCTGAAAATTTTCCAGAATTGTGATGCCAGGAGAGTGGGTGTGGTTTAAAGAAAATATCGAAAGAGTAGCAATATTACCCCGGAAACATATCAATGCTATTTTTTGCAATTTCTGTAATGAATGTCTAGAATCACCTTTTACAGTCAATAATAGAAGTTATAGAAATTGTGTGGTCAACCATTCAGGTGAAGAAACATTGGAGGACGCTCAAATTTTGCATATGTCTACTGAAGTAGCTTAGGGTCCTTACTCTGTTCTTCAAGAAATATGAACTTAAAATGTTGTCTCACCGCGACAAACTAAGTATCTGCAACTGTACTACATGTTCCAGAATTATGATGAGCTGTAAAGATTTATTTAAACTCTCTTCAGGGCTTTGCTTTGTAAGAAACCATAGTAGAGCATTGTGGTCTATAAATTCGACAAACTCTCTAACTAGCAATTACAGAAGATAAAATGGACTGCCTCCTCCATACTATTTAGGCACCCAGTTGCTGAATGCTTTTTTCCTTCCTACACCCTATTTATTACTCTTCAAAGCCACTATTTGCATTCACAGTACTATATTCATGCCCTAAAAATAAAATTTTAACTGAATCCATATGGCATATTTTAGCAAATTATCAGGTTAGATCGAGGAGTCCAAATATTACATGATTTGGCTGTCCTTCTAAATGTTCTTAATTTTTTACTACTCAGCATTTTTTCTGTAAGTCCACAGGACCCCTGAAACCCTGTGTTGCACTTCCTCTGACCATCTCCACCTCGATAGGAATCTTCCAGTTCTCTCAGTCTATCTGGTGAAGCTACTGTGTAATACTGCAAAGTGATATGAGCTATTAACCACCCAATTAACCATACAAAGCTATTCAGCCTTCCATCTTCTCTCCAACACTATCTGCCTCCATCTGTTTCTCCTTCCACGCTTTTTGTAAGTATTTCTGATGGTGCAAATTCGGACAAAGATAACTTTTAAAAATCAGTGAAAGAAGAAATGACAGGGAGGAAGATTTCTGGAAAAATCCCATACAAGGTATACAAATGGAAAAAAAAAAAAAAGTAGTTTGCCTGTTGCCTGCCTGAAAGGCTTTTATCCAACTAATTTTCTCACTGCAGGGGGAAAGTGAAATTGGCACTAGCTCCCCTGGCAAGTTGTTGGAGCCTGAGTGCCCTGACTGTCAGCCCTTCCTCTTCCTGTTCCAGGCTGACTGCCAGCTTGTCTCTGCCTGTTCTGAGGAAGATGGGAATACAGAAAACATAGGGAGAGGATTGAGACTGAGAGCTCCCATTCACCTTTTACCTGCCAGTTAAGAATTAAGTTAAAAATTTATGAGTTTTATTAAAATTAGCAGGAGAAGAAGGGGTCAGGTAGATGAGAATCCAATTGATTTTAAGGTGTCTGAGGCTGATTAATGACTTCAGAGAAAAATGTGATGTAGATTTACTTCCTTACAAAAAGGAAATTGTATTTGTCAAGGTAAATAAAAAGATATTTAATGAAATTTTGATATGGATTTAAATTAACATGATTAATTAACTAGGTGTATTATCCTGAATTTACTGCCAGGTTCCATATATTATATACAGAGAAGTAATAAACAAATTTTTTGATTTGGAAAGGAAAAAAGAAAAATTATTTTTTTTAACTGTTCCCTAAAGTTCATAGAATCATAAAATGGTTTGGGTTGCAAGGGATCTTAAAGATCATCTAGTTCCAACCCTCCTGCCACGGGCAGGGACATCTCCCACTCAACCAGGTTGCTCAAAGCTCAATCCAACCTGGCCTTAAAAACTTCTAGGGATGGGACATCCACAACTTCCTTGGGCAACCTCTTCCAGTGTCTCACCACCCTCACAGAAAAGAATTTCTTCCTACTCTAAATCTACTCTCTTCCAGTTTAAAACTGTTACCCCTCATCCTATCACTACACTCCCTGATACAGAGTCCCTCCCCATCTTTCTTGTAGGCCCCAATTGGGTACTGGAAGGCTTCTATAAGATCTCCCCGCAGCCTTCTCTTCTCCAGGCTGAACAACCCCAAGTCTCTCAGCCTGCCCTCATAGGAGAGATACTCTAACCCTCTGATCGTCTTTGTGGCCCTCCTCTGGACCTGCTCCAACAGGTCCATGTCCTTCTTATGTTGGGGGCCCCAGAGCTGGGAGCAGTACTCCAGGTGGGGTCTCACGAGAGCAAAGTAGAGTGGAAGAATCATCTCCCTCAACATGATGGCCGTGCTCCTTTTCATGCAGCCCAGGACGAGGTTGGCTTTCTGGGCTGCAAGTGCACATTACTGGCTCATGTTGAGCTTCTTATCAACCACCACACCCAAGTCCTTCTCCTCGGGGCTGCTCCCAATCCATTCTCTGCCCAGCCTGTATTTTTGCATGGGATTGCCTGGTCCATGTGCAGGACCTTACACTTGGCCTTGTTGAACTTCATGAGGTTCATACAGTCCTACATTTCAAGCCTGTCCAGGTCCCTCTTGGATGGCTTCCCTTCCCTCCAGTGTCTCAACCGCTCCACATAGCTTGGTGTCTTCAGTAAGCTTGCTGAAGGTGCACTCAATCCCACTGTCCATGTCACCAACAAAGATGCTAAACAGCACCGGTCCCAGTACTGACCCCTGAAGAACACCACTCGTCACTGGTCCTTACTTGGACATTGAGCTGTTGACCGCAATTCTTTGAGTGCGACCATCCAGCCAATTTCTTAAACACTGAGTGGTCCATCTGTCAAATCCATGCCTTTCCAATTTAGAGGCAAGGATGCCCTGTGGGACAGTGTCAAATGCTTTGGACAAGTCCAGGGAGATGATGTCACCTGCTCTTCCCTTATCCACCAAAGCTGTAACCCCACAATAGAAGACCACCAAATTTATCAGGTATGATTTGCCCTTATTGACGCCACATTGGCTGTCACCAATCACCTCCTTATTTTCCATGTACCTTAGCAGAGTTTCCAGGAGGATCTGCTCCATGATCTTGCCAGGCACAGAGGTGAGACTGACTGGCCTGTAGTTCCCTGGGTCTTCCATTTTCCCTTTTTAAAAATGGGGATTATGTTTCCCCTTTTCCAGTTCATGGGAACTTCACTGGCCTGCTACAACTTCTCAAATATGATGGATAGTGGCTTGGCAACTTTATCTGCCAGTTCCCTCAGGACCCACAGATGCATCTTATCAGGTCCCAGTTATATCTTAATACTTCCTCATTTTGTGCCTATCATGTCAGGGCTGTAACCATTAATTTGTCTGAGCTTTTATTTATTTTAGTCATAAAGACAGCTATCATGCATATGGCTTACTTTGCCTTTTGCCAACATGACTCCCTAAAGTAACTTTTGGGTGGCTGTTCTGAACAACTTAATGAATTTAACAAATGAACAAAAAACAAATAGAAACCTTAGGAAATGTTTGCTCACTGACCAAGTTTTGCTTACTCTTCCAATTTCCCATCAGGGAGACATTGAAAAGTTCCTAGAGACAGAGCAGATCGAGTGGAAAGAAATACAGCATCTGGCATGGTGAATGTGGAAAGGTTAGTAGGTTTTCAGCTGAGAATGGGTTAAAGAAAATGTTGGCAGTCAGTGGCTTAAGTCACTGCTGGGATGAACGAAGAAACCAGTCATTTAGCCCTCAGATGAAACCTGGAAAGTAGCAGCTCCACCTAGCTCATCCCAGTGTGCTGTCCCCTATTGAATTTTTCAGGTCACGAACAGTTTCTGTATGTTGGACTTCTGATATTAATTATGTAAATGGACAATGAACATGAGCACAGACACCAGTAAAACATGCAGTATGTTATGCTTTAAAAAGTCCTTTTCCTGCCATTGTCTTCAGGTTGAGAAGCTGCCTTTAGTGGGGTTGGATACGTGCGTGTTTTGTGTTAAGCTTCCTCAAGTTAACACGTATCGCTACACAGTCATTGATCCTCTGGACAGTTAGAGCTGAGTGGCAGAGATGTATCGGTGAGATTGCTGCTGCTCTGAGCTTCTTATGATTATTCTTACTTGCTTATCCTCATAGCTCATGTGCGATACTGCTTGGCACGGCATCAGAGTCTGTGTGTGTGCTGACTTAAGGGAACCTTTCCAGGTTCAGCGCTGGCTGTATGCGATCTGCTCTGTCCAGTTTTCACTTCCCATTGAGGTTATGTTGGCACATCGTGGAAACAGCTGTTCAAACTGGTCTCTTTCCCTCCTTTCCCCTGAGGTTTCTATCAAGTCCATGCCAACACTTACAGACTATGTTTCTTACGCCTTCCTTGCTTGATTCCTGAGATTTGTCCCCATACTCTGATGCTCCCAGTATCTGCTGCACCCTTTTATCATTCATAATAAGAGCTCTTAAGCAGAATTTCTCTTTTGAAGCTGTTTTGAACAGAGTTCAGCTAAAACTCGCAAATGTCAATGTGCTGAAAGTCATATATTTAGTACATTATACCAGAAATCTGTTTAAACCTCTTGAGTTTTTAACCTATGCAATTTTATATGATTTGTGGCCTAGCTTCCCAGGGAACTGATAATGAATCAAGTTACTGTGGCTTACCAAGCATCAGCTGAGCTACTTTTCATATGCATTGTATGTTCTTAGCTTGCAACAAACGTGAAGCAAGATGGTTTATCTGAACGCTTTTACTATGGGTTAAGCTTTACTATATATGAATTAAATGTGTAGATATACGCCCTTAGTTCAGTTCATGCCATACTTTGACTGCAAGTGTGAACATCTAACAGAGTAAATATTTGCCACCATGTTAGTGAAGGGGAAGGGAAGGGAATATTTGAGCAAGAGCTCCCTTGCCCTAAGAAAGAGAAAGCCATCAGCCACCTCTCCTATGTTTCTTGGTGACTGCTGGACAGAACTGCATGATAGGGGTTTGCCTGCCTCTTTGCTCACCATCTTTCAAAGTCTCTTTAAGGTGACTGAAATTCCCTGGAGGGAAAGGGAGACGTCCCTGTAACGGAACTGAGCCTTTTGGTCTAAGCTGGAGAAGCAAGTACAAGGAGTACACTGGGGAAGAGCCACGTCACAGTTCTTGTCAGCCTGAAGCACGATCACAAATGTTGCTGAGTGTACTGGAGCTCAGATTTATGGCTCTATCCTGAAGCTTATTTTTTCTGCCAGGAATGGCACACAAGAGATGGAAGAATACTATTGTTATTCCTGCTGTAAGGAAATTTCTTTATATATATATATTTCTTTTTTTGGGTTACATGAGCCATACATTATATTGTTCCAGAATACCCAACAAATAAAATATACATTCATTTATAATATGTAAACAAGTCATGATTACATAAAATATAATCTAAAATGAGGATTTAAGCTCTCCTGTCTGGTCACTGCAGTCTTGGCTTATATAAGTAGTTGTGATTTTGCATAGAGTTTGCTCAAGGCCAATGCAGGAAGAAATTTTTCTCCATTCATCTGCTGTCTAGACAGGCATACTTTTAAAGCTGTACAAGCTGTTTCTGGGTTTCCCTGCTAATGACTGTATCAACTCTGTTTCAAAAGAACTGCAGTGAGCTTCAGTGACATTTATTGCAAGCATGACATCATTCCAAACATTTTCTGAAATTTTAATAAAATAATATTTTATTGATCATCTGTAAGATGACTAATAAAACATCAGCACCAAAGAGGCAGTTAGGTAAATGTTTAAATTTAAACAAGGTCTAGCATATGATGAAAAGAACATTACGAAAAGGAGGCAAAATAAAGCTTGCATATTAAGTGGTAGGGTTTTTTTTAAATTACTCTTTTGCAGAGTTATGAATTTAGCACCAGCAAACCCAGGATGTTTCCTTCTTGTACACATATTTCTATAGTAACGCTCACTTTGGAACTAACATAATGCATATTAATGTAATATCCACAGTAAAAAAAAGTAAGTGTTTTTTATCCAAATATTAAGTGACAATTTAAATACATGTAAATCTATGTATGCTTCAGAAAAGCCTTTTAAAAGCAATGAAATCCTTTATGAGATTCTAACCCATGCTGTTCTGTTAGTACCTACCATATAGGCACAGGATGATAAACACTAGGGTCTTAATCTACTCATACAAAAATGCCAAATTAAGTTTCAGCTATGTGCAGCAAGGCTTTTTTTTGTTTTTTCCTAATTTATAACACCACCTAAAGAAAAAAAAAAAGTTCATTAGGAGCAGTCCTGAAAACAGTTATAAAATCAAAATAGCTTTTATAACTCACATGTATTAGAATGCTACAGAAATATTAAGAATTCTCATTTATTTTCTTCATCTATGTTAAAAAGTAATTTGTTTGATCAGTCTCTTATTAACATGCATTTATTTTGTTCGATCTACAAAATGATAATTATGCATTACACAAGTTAAGCCTAATATGTAACAACTGCTTCTTTTTATTGAAAGAATTCATCATTCTTTGTTTCTCTATCAATAAAACTGAAAGCTCTCTAAATTTCCAGAATAAGTGTATCACACGCATCCAGCTCCCAGTGATAATTAGCTTGTCAATAATGTCCTTCCTTATGTCCATTTGACTGTAAACTGAATCAAATAAATACTGTGGCTTTCATTTAGCTTTAGCAGACCAGTATTTAAAAAGGTATTCAAAGCGTTACTTTGGTAATTGTTTTAGGTACCATCAGATTCTAAGAATAACCTCCTTCTCTTTATTCTTCTCATGAAATAGAAAAGGAGTTTCCATAGATGTAGTCCATGCCACAGTAGTGATGTTTTTGTAGTGCTCAGCTTGACACCGAATCACTTAAGGCAGATTTGAATTAGCAGATACATTTTTGAATAAAATACCAGTCCCTGACTCATCATTCATAATAAATTCATAGATGTAGTTACTCAGTATATTTTAACTCAGTAGGTCACAGAATTTGCCTATTAAGTCTCGTAAATGCCCTTTTCAGACATAGCTTTTTTCATACTCTGCATGTACACTATTTTTTTCTATATATGATATTCTATTTTAACATCTCGTTTGCCATTGGACTTATACCTATACAGAAAGGAAACTTCATAATAGAAATTGTTATGAAGGGGGAAATCTTAAGATCTTTATAACATTCTGCAGTTTTGATTAGCATAAATGTTAGCCCTTCCTTTATATGGGTTAAATGAATTGGTTTATACTTCATATGATTCACTGTTCACTGGGATATCTTCACAAGATCCTCTAGGAATGTGGCCATTTGTTGTAATCTGCTACTTACTCAGACTACTCCTGTCAGAGACACTAAAATTCAGCTTTAGCTCTACAGAGCTCTTACCACCATCTACAGAGATACCTGTATCAGGGAGCAGCCTAAGAAGTGCTATCCCATAATTCAACTATACAGCTAGAGCACGGGTTAAACTTGTTTGAGGAGGGAAGCCCGAAGTCTTCCCAGGAAAATCTTTTGCTCCCCCTTCAGTAGAGCTGTCATTTAAAAAAAAAAAAAAAAAAAAAGAGAGAGACATACATTAAAAGCACTTAATTACAACAGTGATGACCAAAGAAAAACCTGTCATAGATGTGAGTTGTAGGTGGCTCTGTATGCCTTATCTACCTCATGCTTTAAAGCATAATGAAAATTACCAGAAGGTTTCTCCTCCAGAAGAGTATCACATTTGAGAAAACTGATTCTGACTGTAGCAAGTAACGCATATTAACCCCCTGACTGTCTAGAACTGTAAAGCCTCACAAAGACAAGAGGGCAACTCTCACCAAAACTTTTAAACCAGAAATAGCATATACCGTGTGTATATATATATATATATATGCATATTTATATGAATCCATACAGATCTAAAAAAAAATAAATTAAAATATGGCTCAAGCTTCACTGTATTCATACCAATAATAACCCATGCACATATGGGAGGGTAGCTGCAGTTTGTCTTTAATTTAAAGGTACAGCACCACCTGCTGTTAGCATATATCACTATATGTAAGCACTGCTTTCATGTATTCTGCTTCATTTTAGTTGATCTTCCTCGGAAGCTTGTACTGTCTACAGGTATTCTGGAAGTATCACTAAAGTTAGGATGACATGTCTAAATTGAGCCAGAATAGATTTTGCCAAACAAAATTCATTATTTCGACTTCAACAGGACAGAAGGTAGTAAACAAACTCTGGTTAGTATCTGTATGAGATTTCATTTGATCTTGAGAATGATTAGCAATACCGTACTTTGCCTGATGAAGGCAAAAAGACAGTTCTGTGATTAGATAAGATCTCACCAAAAGGAGAATTTTCAACATGTTTTCATGTGGAAAGTATTTAAATGTTTCTAGAGAAGTTAGAAGAACATAAAAGAAGTCTTATGTTCCCTTAAAAATAACGGTTGTAAATATTTACTTCTTAAATTAATAACTGTGACATCTTAGTATAACACGATGTCTGCCACTTCAAAATTATATCACTTTATTAGAATTATAATTTAAAAAATATTAATTTATTATGGTAATTAAATTCATATTCATACACATTTCTTAATGATTAAATACCTATTATGTAATGGGAATAAAATATCACTGATATACTTTAAGTTAGCATTGTTGAAATGTCAAGCTATTATTTGGGTTGTGAGCTATACACCACAGGGATTATAATTTTATTACATGTTTGCTTAGTGACTTCTATAATGGGACCCTGGCCTGGCCTCAGCTTCACACCAGGAAAGAAAAGCAAACCCAATAATAATCAAAAAGTGTTCAGCCCTATTAATCAAACTTTCCCCAAACTTCTAAATCCAGTCTCCAGATCAGCTTTGTAAACCCTGACAAGTAAACCTAAAGAAAACACAACTTTCCCACCCCCATTAAGTGTACAGGAATACCACTTTTCAAACCTTTCAGAAAGATGACAATTCAAACAATCAGAAGCTCACCAAATAACACCTCTGAATTAACATCAGATTTCATTATTTTGGTTTTTTTTCAAGCTTCTATCTAAAGTTTCAAGTGGGTTAGTATTGCCAGGTTCTCACAGAAAGGAATTAAACTCCCTCATTGAATCACTGATGGAGTACTTGGTAACCCAAAGTCTTCCAAGGGCTTTTTGACAGAGTCCCGAAAATTTCCACTTACAGATGTATTTATTTTGTTGGTTACCAATGTGTTTTAGCTATATCTTTTTTTAGTGACCTCCTGTTTTGCTAGTCACTTAAGATTACTGTCATCATCACTATCAGCAAATGTAATAAAACCCACTGGAGTTGCAAGTACTCTATTCTTAGTGCCTGTGCTCAGTGTGAGAAGGAATTGGCAGGATAGAAGCTGACCAGTGCCAACACCATTATTAATTCTTCAGGTACTGTTAGTAGCTTCAGGCTACAGAAAAATAATTTACTTAGAAAAGCAGTAGGGACTTTTATAAAACCTTACAAGGTGAACAGCCATTTTTAGCTCTAAATACAGACAGACAGTAGTTTCCAGGGAATAAAGCACATAAATCTCAAAGTAACAATTTATTACCTAGTGCTTTGTTAGTATATATTTTGTGGAATTATATTTATTACTATGCATATTTTAAAATCTGCATGTTAGGAAACTGCTAATTTTTATTGCCTGCTGTGCTAAGCATCCAGATGTTGTCCTCCCTGGAAACTGAGGGCTTTACTAGAGAACTTCCTGAACTTTGCAACCAAATAGAATCGTAGAACGTGTGAAGATACCAGCCACGCAATAGTTTTAAGTTTGAACATTTTCTCAAAATTTAGAAATAAGACAGCTGTGAACCAGGTATGCACATAAAGGGAAACAACAACTAAGTCAGAATTAATCATAGGGAATCCATGTACAACTCAGTAAACATTTTTGGTTGAGTAAAATGAGGATAAATATATTCTATTAATATAAAATATTAGTGTTTCAGATGTCCAGAACAAAATCAGTCTGCTTTTTCAAATAATTATGGGGCTCAGTTTTTTTAGATAACTTCACAATGACACACAGCATCTTGTTCCATATTGAAAACAACCGATACTTGTATTAATCCCAAATAACTTTGGATTTCTATAGTTCAGATACCAAACCAAATTATATTATTCATATGAAACTGGTCAGAACCAGAATTTTCTACATACAGGTATTCAAAATATCTGTTTCACTAGTGTCACTGTCTTGTATGATTATGATAGTAAGCTTAATTCAGTGTAAATACACTTAATTGATGACAGTCTGAAAGCGACCTGCTGGCCAAGAAGTTAGACACTGTGGGAATACGGGCAAGAAACAAATACAGCTTCAATGTGGCACTATAAAATCTAAAGTATTTCAAGATTAATATTGAAAAACAATGTTCTGCTGTTTTAAACAAACAGGCTAATGATTAATCAAGCTTTTAACCTATATCTGGGTTTAAAATATTAACTACAGCCAGGGACTGTTTTTCTGGGGAGATGAGCAGACTAATAGGGCTGGAGTCATCAGGTTGCCAGCAAAACGTATAAAAAGACATATTCTTTCTAGAGCATATGATGAGGGAACAAACATGAATCTTCAGCTTTCCCCAGTCCAGAATCTTCCCCATCTGAACAGTAGCTCCATTGAGTCCTGAACATGGCTGCTGCCATAAACCACATACAAAATTGAATCATTATCACATTCAAAAGGTGGGTCCAAACAATTTTTAATGGATATGAAGAGTTCTGAACTTTCTTCTTTTGCTAATTTTGTATGTCTGCATTTCTATTCAGCTTGCTTTTTCTATGTACCTGGTTGTAGCATTGCAAGAACAGTAGGTGACAATAAAGAGACCAAACCAGGTCATTCGGGTATAAAACACAACATAACCTGTAGCACTCAGAACTCAGTTAGACGTTGACTTCACAGCTGGAAATCTGCTGAAATCTTAGATTCTCAAGAACTATATTCTATCAGATATTCAGCCCTTGCTTGTCTTAGGTAACAGCTTTGAGAAATGTGCTGCGTGGTAGCAGTAGGTCTGAGATAAACTTGATCTTTATGACTAAAGAATTTGATGACTAATGACCAATCTTTAATTCAGTATCATATCTACAGACAATTAATGTAAAGATTTGAGAGCGAAACTAATGTAGTAGCTTAAGCAAGTATTTGAACTATAAATGATCTCTAACGTATGTATTTAAAATCATGTGCATTTCAGAAATTTAGTGAAGGCTTGTAATTTAAGAATTTTGATTAGCTTTACTGGTTAAACTATAAAATACAAAGCAATCTACCTATAATGTATTTTTCCTTGATCAAGTAGTATACTATAGTCCAATAAAAAGGAAATGCTTTAATAATAAGCATCATCTAACATTGCAAAAGGAAAAGAAATATATTTCTGGAAGATTTGAAGGTCAGGATATGTGTTAAAAAATAAGGAAGATTTATTTGTGATTTTTGCACTAGATGAGCTTTCATGTTTTCTGGTTTCCTTCGATCTACACATAGAGAGAGAGATCAGCATGTGTTACTATTTTTCAAATATCAAAGAGCCATGACATGGACAGAAAAAGTGAGGGGGAAGTGGGGGGGAGGAAACCATGTTTTCTTAAGGTTTTTAGCTTATTTTCCAGAAAAAAAAAAAAAAAAAGTATGTTAAAATAAACTTGGAAGCCCCTCTGAAATTTGGATGGCAATCAAAAATAAAATTCTCCTCCAAACTTTCCAAGAATAACTTTCAGTATTTTGTTTAAAACAAGAAAAGCAAAAACTCTTTCTGTGTATAAACAAGAACCTTTTTTAAATATGCAGGTCGGGATTCAGCCTCCCTAGTTAACTCCCTGTGCTTGTATAATTGGTTCTTCTACCAGTACTGAGTTGCTAATTAAACCTCAGTAGTAACGAACTCCTCAGCATGGATTCTTAGTATAGATAGTTTCATTTACCAAATTCTCTTTGTGTTTGTTTGCCTGTTGCAACTCTGGAGGTTTCCCCACTTTTGATCTTGTTTTCTCTTTTTCTTTTACTATCTGATAGAATAGAACAAACATCTGGATATCCCACCCTTCATACCACACAATGATTCTTAGAACTAGCTCTTTCTCACATAAAAATATTATCTTTTTTATGATCACTGTTGCTTTTAGCACACAAGATTAACCCTGTAGCTACCTTTGTGCTAATGACAATTTCAATTTCTACATCCCTACAAAAAAAAAAAAAAAAATCACGAAAGAGGTTTCTGCAATGGGCAACAGGAATTGTTCTTCTGTTGGATTACAAAGTCATCTTCAAACCTTTCTGCCATTATTTCTTCTTCTTTTTAGATTTTTTTCAAATTTGCATCTACATACAAACAACCGTGGCTCCGAAATATCACCTACTTCACAACTAAGGCAACTTTTTCATGAAAATTATCTAGAATGCTGGTTTGCAAAGTCCATAAAAGAAATAGTACCAGAGTATTAAAACAGACACTTCCAGAACTATGAAATCCAGTTGTGCTTTTTAATGCCTACTAAGTATTCCTCAATAAATCCTTCTGATCCTATGTATTATTGAGAGGCAGAAGTGGGAGGGAGATAACCTGTCTTCTGAAAAAATACACAGAAATGAAATACCATAAATTGCAACACAATTTTAAAGTATATATTTTAGAATTCTTAAGCAATCCACAAGAGACACGACTCTCTTTGTACAAATTTCAAAAGTCTTATCACCTCAAGTATGAGAAGACACAAGAGCATGGAAAAAATGTCTATGAGTTATTATCCAGGAAGAAATAAAAGAAACAGAAACGTGATGATAAGTATGTCAGGCGCATAATTAAATATCTTGCATACTTTTCTTGATAGCTTTGTTATCACTAATCAAGTCTCTCTTGGTGTTCTGGAAAGTGTGATTCTGGGTCTTTTTCAAAAGAAGAAGAATTCTTCCCTCAGCACTTTGTACATATATACACCAGACCCGAATGAATGTAAACAGCACTAGGAATAATGCTTTAAAAGCAGGACCTTCATATCAGCAAGAGAAATAAGTGACAGTGACTTATTGGCAAATATATTTCAAAGCATACAACTAGACTGCGAGAGTTCACATTAACTTGTCAAAATTACATTAATTTTTTCTTTCTTAAACTCAGCAATTTTACCAGTTTTCACACAATAATAAATGCACACAGAGAAACTTCATTTTATTAATCCTATTTTTTGCTGAGTAAACAAACTTTAAGAACTATAATTCTTGGACTTTGCTTATTGGTTTGATTCACCTTAACTTCCAAGCAAAGATATATGCATTGACTGGGATATTTCTTTAAGAGCTGTCTTTTATTCTGGTTTTGTTTGGGCATTTGTTTGTTTGGGTTTTTTTGTTGTTTTTGTTTTGTTGTTGTGTTTGGTGTTTTGTTTTGGTTTTTTTTTATTGCTAGGAGAAGTGTGATACAGCTAAGAAATGAAGTAAGCAATTTTTTTTTTTCCCCGCTGTGGGCAAAACAGTCTGTGCTGATGACCTAGTGGTTCTCACTATAGTAATTTAAGGGAGTCTAATCTGGTCCCAAGGATGGAATCCCTGCTTGTGGACAGAGCACCTGAGGCATGTTTCCCATGAAAATGCATAGGTTTATGTGAGACTGCCCTAGAGTATAAAAAAAAGCCCAGTAAAGTGGGGACGCATTAAAAGATTCATTGCAGATGTCCACCCTGGGTCCAAACTAAAACACTGATAGAGCATCACCTAAAGACTACCGTAGAACAATGCTTAGGTTGACAGTGAATGGAAACATCTTGCACCCAGCTTTGCCCACCACACTTGGGTTACTATTTTTGTTTACTACATTTTAGATTTCCAATTTCCAAAAAGAAAAATTTATTTTACACTTTGCTTTTCATTTTGTTTACATAATATAGGTCCAATAGAATAAATACAGAATTAATTCCTACATAGCAAGTATAGATGAAATACATATGAAATCTTAGCAAATTTAGCTGTGTGAAAAGATGGAAAATATTAAAACAATATCATGCACCACAAAGAAAAATAAGGGAAGAGAACATAGTAGCTACTCTACCTAATATGTGATTTTTAGGTTTTTATTTTATTTTGTACAAGGCTTGAATGCACAGAAATTGGGGCAATTAAATTTGCACACTTGCCACTTATGGATATTTTAATCTCCTGTTCTGCTTTGAATTATGGTCTTTTACTATCTGTAATGAATCAGATTCTTAAAGATGTAGCTCCCACAGTCAAATAATTATGTCAGTCAAACAGCAGTTTATCAATTCTTACAACTGTAAAATGGAACAAGTGCTTATGCTAGAAACACAAAATACTAAGGCTAACAAGATTATGTTATATGTCTAATCTCATGAGTTTTAGGTCAATTCATATGTTCTTTGGAAAGTAAAAATTTTTGTTTAGGACTGACAATGGCACAATGTTGGAAATGTATCTTACTATCAAAACATCCTTCTGCAGCTTGCGGAAAAAGCCCCTGGTTATTTCAATATAATTCGTACCAGACTTCTGTGTTTATCACAACAGTACAAACAAAGTTGATGCAAAGAATAATCTTGCCTTCTGTTGATTTCAGAAAAGAGGTCAAACCATATGATGACCTCTAATAAACAATACCTTCAGATTAGAGCCATTATGCCAGAGTACTGAGAAATGTAGTGTTTCAATAGTAGTTATTGAGCAAATCCTTCAGAGGAAGAACAGTTTTTCTCTTCTGGTGTACCTAGAGATAACTTGCCAATCTTTTGACAAGTATTCCTTGTGCCTGTATTTTCCATCTAAATACATGTGGATACTTCGTTTCTTCCATTATTTGAAATTCCTTAAAATTTTGAAACAACTTCTCTGTGAATAATTCAGCAAAAAGAAACCCCAACTATTGTAGATGAATGTAGATACTACTGTAAAGTTGCAATAATGTTCCTCTTTTGCAGAATTCCCTCACACAAATTCCTTCCAAAAAAATTTTTATGTCATTTTGTTTAATAACAAATTGCAGATGAACTCATGTAACCATATTTGATGTAATTTTTTTGTAATTTCTAATTGACATTTAGGCTATCTGAAGCAGGGTCTGGGTTTTCTTTCTTTTTTGTTCGGTTGGTGTGGCTTTTTTCCTCCATATTTGTACAGAGCAAATATCTGTAAATGAATAATTCAAAGCCTAAACTTGTGCAACCATCGAAATTTTCAAGAAACATATGAAATATTTTTTCATGCAAATAAAATGCATTTTACAGAGTTCTGTTTAAAATTACTTTTTAATATGAACCTTTAGAGAATGGTTAAAAATGTATTTTCAGAGACTTTTCTGTCCTCTGTTGACTGTTAAACAAAGTAAATATTTAATCAAGGTACCAGGGGAGAAAGCCACCTGGGTAACACAGGCTATTACATTTCATAAAATGTTAAGTGGCAATATATAAGTAGGGAAAAAGAAACTTTTATTTCTGCCATGGGATATTAACACTTTCTGTCTTTCTTGCATTTGGACAGGTTTTCAACCTACACTTGCTCTTCAAAACCTGAATATCATGGTAGTTGAAAATTAAGAAGCACTATTACTCTGATTCAGTTTGAATATCTGAATTATCAAATGCATTAAAGACCTATTAATTCTTATCAGTTCAGCCTCAATATCAGCTATCATCCATCAATAAAGAAAATAATAGCAATATGGATTAGATGTCAGTTTGCAAAATTCTGAAGTCAGCAAGTTTTCTGTGTGTGAAATGATTCAATCTTTGGAGTGAATGATTCTTAAAGTTGAGGTGTTTTAGAAAGTAGATACTGACAGATAAAGTATGGACTTTAAGAAAATAATTTCATTGAATCTACTTTTCAAACAAAGAAATTAGGATAAAAAAATCTTTGACACTCCTGGCAGCCACTAAATATCCTCCCTAAGCTATAAAATGTTTGGAATAGAGTAACACCAGACTGGGTTTCTCCTCTTCCAAGTTGTTAAAGGAGCCTGTGTATATAACCTGAGCGTCTGTATGCCACAAAGTAAGACTCGAAAGAATACTGAGAAAATCTATCCAATCCTGATCTTTTCAGTCTCCAAAACAACAAATACTCTTTCTGACCAACGTTACATGGCTGTGCCAGTAATAATTATATTCCTCTTTCTTTTGAGACAAGCTGAATTCCTGAAAATTGTTACAGGCACCTGCCTTGTTTTTCTTCTTGCTATCATCTTTCTATTTCTTTTTAGAACACTAAATCACTGGATTTTTTATCCTCCAACTTTCTTTTACACTATTAGATTTTCCAAGAATTATAGGTGCTGTGAAAGTGACTGCATACATAATAAAGACATTAATCTCTGTAATTACGCTAATATTGTGTTGCCATCTAGACCTAAAGTAGATAGGTTCTTCCATAATTCTTTTATGGAAGTGAAAAGTAAACTTAAAATCATTTAATAGTAGTGTGGCATTTAAAATGACAAACTAAAATCAATATATAACCGCTGCCAAACATTGTTCAAGATACTATTCTTACCACTCTTTCAGCAATATTGTAGTACTAGCTAGGTATACAGTCTAAAATCTCAAATACTGTCCTTTTAAACATATCTAAGAGGAGCAAAAAAACGCTCCTTATGTGGTTATCAAAAGTTCTGCTCTGAAATTAATTCAAATACAGGCTTATTTTCAATCTATTTTAGATAAAATTATTATTTTAATATTTACCTCATCTAACAGCACTAATATCAATGAGTTTTTCCATCAATTTACTGTGTTTTCACAAATACATGATGGTTATGTATGTTATTTGCAATATATATATTAATATTGATCTAACAAAACAGTATCATACAAACACTGAGAGCCAAACAAATATTTTAAATTTGTTTCTTTTAAACAAAGAGAAAACTAAGTCCTTTCATCTAGCAATTATGGAGTTATACTGTTAACTTTGTCTCACTTAGTAGGACTGTAATGATGGAACTTGAGGAAAACAAAAACTAATGCACATGAGGAAAAAATATACAACCTTATACTTAAAGCAGGGAAAGACAAAAATCACAGTAAAGGAGAAAAATTTGTTAAAAAAACCCATACTGATGGGAAAAAAAAAAAAGACAAAAAAGACTGGAGCATTAATGAAACAGATCACAAGGATCTTTTATGCTCACAAATGAGCAGTCTTTGAAAAATAAGCAAATAGGTAGAATTTCAGAGGGAAAAAGTTAAAATGTTCATTCCATTGGCAATCTTAAAATGACTGAAGCAATTGCTTCAGGCAAGTTTCACACTAGAATTTACCAACCTTACTCATGACACAGTATATGATACCATGACTGTTGCTATCTTTGTGATAATTTTTGCAATGAGATAGCATGACACTTGCAACCGAGAGAATTGTCAAACTAAAACTGGGGCAGAGGTAACCTAATGGTGCACTTGCAGGGGGGAAGAACACAGAGGAAGCCTGTGCCTATGCTCTCAGAACCATTAATTTTTTCTCTAAGAACTTTGATCTTCCATCTTCCTTTCAATTAACTTCTGAATATTTAAGTGGAATTTTTTGAATTAAATTTTAAATTAAATTAAAATTTAAGAAATCATGCTTGCTATTCTCATGTATTAGTGAAAGACAAGTTTTCAACTCATTAAAATGATGATAATGTTCTGAAACACCTCAGTTGTCTTCTCAATTGCTGCAACGACAAACATGACAGTTCCTGATCTGAGTATAAAGGTAATTCTTCAAAAATTACTTGTTTTCAAAAAAAGCAAATACCTGTCTACCCTGCTGGATGTGGGTAGGTGATAAAAGGAAATGGCTATATATATTTTCATATAAAATGATGGGTTTTACATGTCTGCCGTAGACTAGAATGTTGTTACATGTCTGTCTTTAACTGGAACATTGTATTCAACAAAAGTATAACCTCAGCTTTATTCTTAGTCCAAGTTCTGTCAATATCTAAGATTTAGTTCAGAGGATTTTATTATAAGAAATGTTCTCCTTCATTTTTTTTCATCACACAGCTTTTTAATTAGATCTCAAGTTAGTAAACATACTTAATCTCTCACTCAGCATTCCTAAGGCCATGTTATACTGAGATTAAAAAGTCTCAAAAGTCATGTTTTTTGTTGTGGGTTGTTTTTTTTTTTTTACAGTCTTCAGGCTGGAAATTCTTTGGCAGTGCCTTTAGAAACATGGACTGCTTCCTGATTCTATTTTCTTTTTTCTTTTTTTTAATTTTTTTAAATTTTATTTATTTTTTCTTTTATGTATTTTTTATTTCCAGCACCTAAAAGGGGCCTACAGGAGAGCTGGGGAAGGACTTTTTACTAGGGCATGTAGTGATAGGACGAGGGGGAATGGCTTGAAACTGGAAGAGGGCAAGTTTAGATTAAACATTAGGAAGAAATTTTTCACTGTGAGAGTGGTAAGGCACTGGAACAGGTTGCCCAGAGAAGTTTTTGAGGCCCCATCCCTGGAGGTGTTCAAGGCCAGGCTGGACGTGGCCTTGGGCAACCTGGTCTAGTGGGAGGTGTCCCTGCCTATGGCAGCAGGGTTGGAATTCGATGATCTTCAAGGTCCCTTCCAACCTAAACCATTCTATGATTCTATGATTTTTCTTATAACATATGCAGACTAACTACATTCCCTCACTACATAAGCAATTAAAACAATACAGTTGTTGATAGCAGTTTTTGAATGCTGACACAAAGCCAATTTGAAGGACTTGACTAAAAAATTTAGATGTTCCAAACAATAATTGCTTCAAACTTCCCTTCTTTACTTGCTCAGACACCACATGGCGAAATGTTATATGGTGCTTATAAGCAACCCAGAATGGCAGAGGAACCAGGCTCTACCAAACTAAGCAGGAATGAATTTCATGCTGAATGTTTTCTTATTTAGAAAGTTTTCTCTACTTCTGATTTCCATTGAAAACTGTGTGCTGTTTTTGCATACAAAAACACTAAGTAGCGATAAGAAAAAAGAGGTTCTCAGATGAATTATGGATGATGGCTTTAACTTAAATCTATCTTTATTATTTTCTTTATTGACTTCTAATAAGAATGTGTAGTAAACTATTCATTTTTATCACAAAAGCTACCTTTTACTCTATTTATAAATCCATTAATTTTAAAACTGTCTACAGCTTTTAACAATTAATCACAACTAGTTGAAGAGGAAAAAAAAAAAAAAAAAAACAAACCAAAACACACCACGACCCTTCAGTTATGAATCATGTATTTTCACTTATCAGTGAAGTATCAGGATAGCACACAGTCCTGTTCAGAGACCACCATTCCGTTGAACCTGATGCTGTACAAACAGAGATTCAAAATGGTCTTAAAAGGAATTTCAAATTGAGTAACTCATGGTATGTGATATTCGAGGAAGCAGTGAAACTACAGGAACCATTGTGATAGGCAAAAGCACATGACAACCATTTAGACTATTAGCAACTTCATGTAGGCAACACATGAAAAGAAAAATTTAAGGAGACATTTGAAGTGAAATAATTTAAAAACTGCTCATAGATTTGTAGGGAGGCTGATGGGCAGCAGTAGAAAAAGCCTGGTTGTGCTTATCTGAGGAGCACGATGGAAGCAGTCAGCATAGGCTGGTCATCTGCAGCAATATTATTGATACTGAATTACAGATGACAGAAAGGGGTGAAGGCAAACTATGTAGCCCCAGAGTGAAAGTGAGAGGCTTGTAAAACTTTATCATGAAAAGAAAGGGAACCAATGAATGGATGGGCAGAGAAATGTGATGAAATTTAAATGTTTATAAAATTGTATGGTATTGGCACTCAATGGATAGACATGGGGCAACATTGTATTTGTCTAGGCAAGAGATGAACTTTTAAAAGCGATTGATACATAAGCTAACATTCCAGTATATTAGGCTCAGTCTCATTTTCTCTATAAACAATGAATAAGCATCAAATTTCCAGACTTTCTGTATTGGATATGGCTGGGATGGAGTCAGCTTTCACCATAGCAGCTCTCATAGTGCTGTGCTTTGTATTTGTAGCTAGAAGGGTGTTGATAACGCACCAATGTTTTGGTACTGCTGAGCAGTGCTCACACAGCATCAAGGCTGTCTCTCCCACCCCTTCTCAGATGCCAGAACGCTTGGGATCAGCAAGATATTGAGAGGGGACATATCCAGGAAAACTGACCCAAACTGACCGAAGGGACATTCCATGCCATGTGATGTCATGCTCAGTAATAAAAATTAAGAGTAAGGGGAGGGTGGGGGGATTTGTTATAGAGGCATTTGTCTTCCAAAGCCACCATCATATATACTGGAACTCTTCTTCCTAGGAAGTGGTTGAACATTGCCTGCTGATGGGAAACAGAGCATACATCTTTGCTCTGCTCTGCTTCATTTTGCTTCTGTGTGTGGCCTTTGCTTTATTTCATTAAACTGCCTTTATCTTGCTCCATGAGTTTTTCAACTGATTTTCTGCCTCCATCCCACTGAGAAGGTGGAGTGAAAGAGCAGTTGAGTGGGCACCTGGCAGCCAGCCAAGGTCAACCTGCCACATTTTCATTGCCTTTTTCTTATTTAATTATTATTTTTGGAGAAAAAACTGTCTTATACTAACAATGATAGCTTTAAGAATCAATCTTCTAAATTCCTCTCATCTGACATTTTTTGTAGGGATGTCTCAGTTTTCCCCACTAGCATCTTCACAAGCAGTGTAATTCTCCCTCTTGGATCACTTAATGGGATCATTCTGGAATGAAGATTCTTTGAAGATCACATTTTAAAAGAAGAGTAAGTGCTGCTGTAGCTGTGCCTATCACTGCAAGTGATTAGAAAGCTCTGTAGCAGAAGAGCAGAACAATATCCAACTCTTTCCCCAAAAGCTATCCAAGGAATTGGTTGGTCTACCTGGCTAGGCATTCTTAAATTAGAAAATGGAACATCCGCTGAGTCAACAGGTCCCAAAGATGACACAAATATGACTAGGAGTGAGCTAGATCTCCCTAACGCCACCAGGCAAAGGGACAGAGGATTGTAGGAGACATAGTTCACTAAATTCAAGTCTAAATGCTGAAATTTCAGCTGGAAAACACAGAACATAAATTAGAAGAGAAAGCCTTCAATGAATAAAAATTTTACATAATTCTGTCCTTCACTGTCTTTTAATCTTTGTCATTATGAGTCATTTGAAAGTCTGAGGAAGAAATGACAGAGGAACTGCTAGTTTCACAGAAACTTCCAAAAGAAAAAGAGAATGTTGAAAGTCGAACAATCAGAGAAAGGTTTTCCTGCCTTTAAAGTGCAGTTTTGACATACTAAGGTGATCAAACATATTAATTATAGAAAAGTAAATTAACGTTAGAATATATACATAGGGTAGATTTTCCAGTGTTTCATACAAAATTCATTCATTTCAAAAATACAAAAATGAAAACTGGTTATGTCAGGCTTCTTAGAACCTGGCATATCTTGTCTGGTGCATGTCAAATAGGAGTACAGTACACACTACAAATGTATCATGGCAACTCAATGAATTTTTGTGTTATACTGCCCAAAATACTCTCATTGAAGCTACACTTAAAAGCAAAGTACAGAATTTCATTGTGGAAAATATGACTGGCAAAGATTAGATTGCACTGGTAAATCATCATAAAAGACTGCATTTTCTCGTCTATTCCTTATAAAAGTATATATGCAAGTTTAACAGAATAAGAACTGCGAGAGTATACAAGACTGTATAACACAAATTAAAGCTATCCAAGACAAATCTTACAAAAACACAGGGTAGTTCTTCATTGCTTAGTAAATCACCTGGGTTATTTGATAGAACCAGTTTGTGTCTTGATTTAAGAAAAAAAAATCCTTAAATTTAAAACCCTATATTGCAGTTATGTTGGTCTTTTATTATGCCCATATTTGATTCTGGGATAGAAGAGCTATTTAAACCTTCATACATGTAACCTTAGGTTGCATGTATTATTAAGTTATCCAGAGAACATATTTGATTATTTCTTCCTCTCTCTGATACTCTCATTCTGGTTGGTGATTGTCTGTGCCTAATAGAAATATTTGTTTCTCTGTTAGCCTACAGATACAATTACATTCAAGGACAGAAATTTAAACATCTTAAATTGGGTATGCGAAACACCAACTTATTATACACAATGTGTATTTAAGGAAGTATAAGTAATTTATAGTCTTTACAATTCTTAATAACTTCACACACACACAAAAAAATAATGCATAGGTTCTCACATCTCAGGTTTTCAGAACATGGAAAGCCAGACTACTGCTCACAAAACTTCAGTCAGCCAAAAGGTTACAGAGCCAATCATTCTTATATTACCAAAACCATTATCTTTTAACCATAAGAGTTAGTTCCTATGAAAATGCTATAGATCTATCAGCACAACACTTACAAAAGCATTAAAGTTTTTGTCAATAAAGTCCTTAAAATACTGTATATTCAAGAAATCATTAGAAGGGGTACATAATCTGTATGTAAGGATATAAATATACAACCTTTCCAGAAAAATTTCAAATACTGTAGCTACTGTAACTATGAACTTAAGAACTGCAGTAGATTGGAGATAGTCGATCAAGAAGTAAACAAACAAACAACATCCATTACAATTCTTTCTGAAAATGTGCATGTGAGGACAAATATATCAACATATGAGAGATGCTTGGATATTGTAATCATGCACATTATATAAGAGAAAAACAGTGAAATTATTTCTTCAAAGGCTATTTGTTGTTTTCAGAGAAGCTGCTTCCAATTCCATTATTTTTTCAGGCTTTATTTTGATTCAAATTAGTCTGACTTGATCTGCTTGTTTTCGGATTTAATGCATGGGATTATCTTCAACTGCCATAGTAGCCATCATGATATAAAAGAAACTTATGTAATATTTGAAAAGTATGCTGTGAAAACAAAGACAATTTTGGAAGTGTGCTTTTAATAAGTTTTATGTAGGAAGACTAATAGCCTTCTACCATAAAAAACAAGGAAACAACTGTTTATAACAAAATAAAAATAGTACTTCTGGAGCCTTATGTTTCTTTTAAGAAGTAATATATTTGCATTAACACAAGTCATGATTGACAACAGATATGTTGTATTTTGTTTCAAGGCTTGAATTAGAAGCAAAAAAATTGTTTTGCACTACAGAAATTATGTCAGAGTGGATGACTTGCTTTTTTTTTTTTCTTTTTTATGTTGCACAGTTTTATGTCATGTCATAACATATCACATGCTGTGGCTGACAAATAAGATAAAATACTATGCCAGTACAGCAGCCACAGAGCAACTTAACCTAAGAGCATCAACTGTATTGTAAATGTACTGCAATGAAAAACACAATTACAATGAAAACATCTAGGATGCACCAAATAAGTGGTATTATTTCCTTAGCTACTTTGATAATAATCAAGATATTAGCTAAACATATCTACTTTAATATTTTTATATATTTTAATGCTTTTATGCGTCCCCTTGTGATCCAAATACTGGAATCTGCCACACAGATCAGACAATTTGGATGCAAAATTCTGTAGTGTCCTCGTTCTCACCTTCTTTTCATATACTAGGGTATTTTATTTAGGCTGGGGTTTGATTTTTTTTCATAGAATCATTGATGTGTAAGACTTATATGTTGAAAATTACTTGTGAAGGTCATCTAGACCAGCCTCCTGCTCTAAGAAGGTCCAGTTAGACCAGGTTGCTTAGGGTCTTGTCAGTCTTGTCTGTCTTGTCCTGTGCTGTTTGGAATATCTCCATGACAGAGATCCAACAACCTCTATGGACAACCTGTGCCGGTGTGAGACCACACTCAGGGTGAATTTTTCCTTTCCTTAATATCTGACCAAACTTTACTAAGCTCCAGCTTGTGCAGCTTACCACTGCAGACCTTCTAAAGGAGTCTGGTTCTGTTTTCTCTGTACCCTCCTATCAGGTACCTCTATAAAGCAATAAGGTCTCCCTTCAACCTTCCCTTCTTCAGACTGAACAAATCCTTCTCTTTCTGCCTCTCCTATTGTGTTTCAGCCCTCTTATTATGGTGGCCCTCTCTGATGGTATGTCACTGACTGTCTTGTACTGTGGAGCCCAAAAGTGGATATGGTACTCCAGATATGGTCTTATAAATGCCAGAGGGGAAGAATTGCTTCCCTTGACTTTCTGAATACTTGTTAATGCAGCCAGAGATACAGTTGCATTCATTTCTTCACTGCAAGGGCATAGTGCTGACTGTTTGTTTGTTTTTTGTTTTTTTTTTTTAACATACAAACTATGTTGTTGTGTGCTTATGTTAGAGAAAGCACAACCAAAGAGGTTCCCTCATCTCTAAATCTTATCTTTTTAGATGAAACAGATAATGCTTACAATAGTCTTTAATTCCTTTGGGAGTACATTCCTCTCCCAGAGCAGCTCTTCCTCCTACACACAGGAGTGCTAGCACGGCTGTTCTACACTGACAATACTCTTATCCTATCTAGTTTCAGACCATTCATACAACAAGGTAACACCTGCTATGAAAACACCAGAATGAGTTCAGCAATAAATGATGCACAAGTTTCACAGATAGTAAGTACTTACAAAACAGAAAAAAAAAAAAAAAAA
>VUYV01000003.1:3819901-3857214 GCA_008711295.1 Anarhynchus alexandrinus
TTTTTTTTTTTTAAGGAAGAAACCTCATCTGGCAAAATAATAATTTTCTTCCATTGAATACTTTAAAAAGATTGGGTTTAGTTTATTTTGGAAAAGGGAAAAGCTTGTATAAAGATTATTAATTTTTTAGTGCACTGGCTGGAAGTATTATATTTTATTTGCAATATGGGTGATGCGGTCCACGGTTTGTGGAAGGAATTTGATTAATTATTGTTGTTTATGTAGTTTTCACTTCAAGCATGAAAAATAAGTCCTTTTATTTCATCAATAGGTTTTTTTTTTTTCTCAGTAATTGTGAAAGTTCTAGAGCATGCATTTCTAAATAAGCAGAAAGGACAAAGCTGTTGTTATGCTTTTAGCTTTAAAAATAAAATACCATTTTTGTGAATATTTATGCCCTTAAGTGACAGCTCAGCATCCTCTGATCCATGCACCCTTGCTCTGAAATATGGTTTCTACTCTGAGGTGACAAGTTCACTATCTGCAAAGATTACAGAACACCTATTTAAGTATTCCCCAACGATCCCTTTCAAAATTGTATTCTAGGATTTTGCAGTATTCACTTGTCATGTAAGGCACCTGACAGTCAAGGTTCTGAGAATAACAGTACTTAGGAATAATTTTCTATATGCATCTGCACCATTATTTAGAAATTCTACATCCATAAAAAATTCTTTTAAAATAATATTATGAAGCTTAAATTACAAAAGATATTAAAAAGGAGTATGCTAAATGGAAACTTACAAAATTATAATAGAAATTTCTACTAGGTATCCACAACCATTCACAGTATATTTCAACAAGCCAATTTAAATTTTAAATAATCACAAGTGACACTGTAAGTTGTGTCTCTATTATGCCTGTCAGATGCTCTTGAATGTGATCAAGAGGACAATTCAAATTTATAGAAGGCACTTTTCACCAGATTCTTCAGAAACTGTATCTTATTTGAACTTTTTGACAGTACAAAGGAGAACAAGCCTGCATAAAAGAAAAGCTTCCTAACTTGGGCATGGTCTGATTCTGGCAGTCTGTGGCCAGCATACTAATAATTTCCATAGTTAATTGGTTGCTTCTACAAGATGATGATTTTTACACAACTTTCACAGAAGCATATTGATGTGATCAATAAGCTAATTTTACTTAATCAGATAATGATCTATTGCATTTCTTCTAGGCAATACAAAAAACATATTAATACTTTTAATATTAATCATAGTAACCCAATTCGTGGAAGGGAAATGTCATATAGTGATTTCAACTGTTGTCAAATCATATCAAATTTCAGAAGACAAATGCTATGATTAACAGATGAAATAAGACAACTCTGGTTTTGGAGGATTGGCACTACTCAGTGTGGGAGAAATGAGAAATCGGTGAATATTTTTCTATTGCATAAATGCTTGTGTATGCTGCTGGAGTGCTGGAGAATAATGTTTTAGAATTTGTGATCACTGACCATTTAATGCAAAATGTATGAGATTATCTCTGGCACATGTGGATAAGCAATATCTTATGTGGTCTGTGGGGCAAAGATCATGTATTTTTATCAGTTCTCTGAAATTCCTACCAACTCAAAGAGTAAACCTTGTAAAATAATAATCATCTCTGAGCACTGATGAGTACAAAATTTCACCACTTTTCTTCTGTTTGCCAAAAAAAAAATCTAGCTAGTCATGCCATGAATACTAGTGTCTAAACAGGACAGCCATCACGGTCCAACATAATCTCAGAATTTTTAAGACAGACATAGTGAAGACCACAGAGTAGCTCTGTGTACTAAGGGCTTTTGTTAGTAACAGCTGGAATCGGTTGCTGTATCTACAGTAGGTCTATTTCTTCTTTTTTTTTTTTTTTTTTTTTTTTTTTTTNAGTCTTTTCATACTGTTCCAGGCAAGTTTTACACATGTACAGTGATGGCCAAAGATGTTCTTATAGAGAGCTATAAATATGCTAGGGTTGATCTTTCTTCAGCTCAACATATGCCTGAAAGAAGGGAAAGTTTCATTTTACAGAAATCCTTTTGACAGTCACACTATAAACACCAGCAAACCTTTAGGTGAAAAATTGCCAAATTGCCACTGATGAACCAAACTTCAAGGTTCTTCTCCAGGAACTCTTCCTCACTGGGTGATGTTCAGAACACCACAGCATGAGATACTCTGCATTAACAAAGTTTCATGCTGGTGAATTAAGATAATTGCAGATGTGGTCATACAGGATACACAATTAAAGACTTCTGTGACATGCTTTGACATTGTTAAAAAAAAGAAAGTTGAATAAATCTTAAGCTAGCCTAGCATTGCTGAAACTCATGTTCATGTTGATGCAACTCAGAAGAGAATTCTGCCTATTCTTTCCTTAATGCCTTCTAGTCCTTCTGGACTTCCATGACTGTAGGTTAACAATAGAGCACTTTGTCCATAATAAACAAGTTTTTGTATTGGAAATCAGAAGCCAAGAGAGTTGTGAATGTTTCAGATAACTACTAATTTCATCATTCAAGGTCTCTCAGGAAGAAATTCTGACTAATATCAAGATTAATCTTTTAAATACCTTTTCTGATGCCCCATGAATATGATTATAACAACCATTCCCAAAGCAGTTCCAGGCGTACACAGTGCTGGAGAGGCAGTGCATATATCATGCTGTGCCCCAGAAGCAGCAATAGACTCGCACCGTAACGTCCCTTAGAATAACAGTATACCTGGCAGCATTAGAAGTGTATGAAAGGCAAAATTGAATAATGCTGAATTTCTCTCTTTTTGTAAGGCATTATATAGTACAGTTTTATTTCAAAATAAAGTCATAACAATTGTGTTATAGATGCACTTATAAGGTCAAAACGGTGTCATATGTCTTGATATTAAATAGATTATCCTAATATTCTTTCTTTTTCTTGAAAAGATGTAGATGCCTCACCTGCTCTAATATTTAAGGTTCACCTACATCTGCAGAATTTATATATTTTCTCTGGATCACTGTTCAACTTACAGTATAAGTATTAGCTCACTTATACTTAATCCCGTACATAATTTTCCAATATTTAAATCAATTTTCAGATTATTATAATTTTATTTAACTTCATACATGCAGGCTGAAACTTTCCATGGTAGATATTTACCTCATTGTACTAAAACTTCAGTTGTTTTTGGTTTTTTTTAAGTAGCAACAAAAAGAAGCTATCACCACAATTACAATAAAGAAATACTACTTACACTTTTTGTTGTTGTTGTTTTGTTTTTTTCACAATTGCTTTGCTGAAGCTCTAGTAGTTTGAAATTTAGCACACAGTTGTCATTTTGCCAGGGATGTACCCTTTGCTATTCCTCTGGAAAACAGTACTCAAGCAGAGCGTTTCTGCAGTAGAGCCTTGCTAAGGCTCTGCCTTCTGCAGACTGACTACGCAGAGCTTGTTCCGCTCACCTTGCTTCTCTGCATATACCCCAAAAAAAAAAAAAAAAAAAGAGTTACATTTTGGAAATTGCTGCTCTGGCAGCTGACAGCCTCAGTGGTGTCAGCCAGCAGGCAGGTACTGGGAAGGTGCGCGTCGTTATCGCGTGGCAGCACAAGCCCAAGCTGAGACCCTCAAGGTCCCTCCCTCTCTCCCAGGCTCTGCCGTGTGCTCCTGCCTTCCTTCTCACATCTGCCCAGGTGCTGCACAGCCATCCAAAAGCTTTTTAAGCAGTGTTTGTTTTCAGCAAACCCACGAGTGTCTGTGCCAGCGCCAGCACGAGTAGAAACTATATGTACACACACTCAGAGGCGGTGGGAAAGCGAGGAGGGCACTGGCTTAGAGATGTCGTGGAACTGCGCTCTCTCTTCCCATGCTTCTAGTGCTTCTACCTCTTCAAAACCAACCACACCAGGGTGAAAGGGGGACGCCAAAATGAATGTAAGAGGTAGTGGAAACAGGCTACAATTAATACTACTCCTAAACACAAAAAAGATCTGACTCTAAACTAGAAATTGCGATCTGTGAGCATTCCCCACCTAAGTCAGTAGCTGTCAATCCCATAAATCTCTCACAGTTCTTACTCTGGCCTATGTTTTCAAATGTGTAATTTTCTGAACCTTTTTAACACACCTATGAAAAAGGTCGCAAAACCAAGGATTATAAAATTTTAGAAGACTGGAATTAAAATTGCCTGTCCAATTGTAATGGGCATTTTTATTGGGATCCAATAGTCAATTCTCTGCAGATTTTTCACATCTCCATGCATAGAACAAGCCACCTTCAAGGAACAAAACAATAACTGCACACTGACATATTTATTTACAGTGGAAAGATGCTGAAAAAAACCCCTACCACAAAGCAGAGAAAATGCGTTACGGGTATGGGCAGCTGCATTCAGTCCTGGAGAAGTAGCTGCTGTGTTTTCTTTCAAAATTTCTGTGCAACAGTAAAACCTTTTTTTTTTTCCCCCAGCAATACTTTACATAACTAGCCATCATTTTGACGTTGCATTTCTTTAAATTACCAAAATACAGACTTTATTGACAGACTATGGTGAGTATCCATGGCTATCACTAATGAGGCTCAAAGTTATTAAACGCTACTCAAAATGGTAGATTACTTGAAAAAATTAATCTTTTGACATTTCAGATTAAGATGCAAAATCAGTGGATGTCTTGAATTATTTTTACCTTGTCTTGTGCTGTTTCTCCATCTGTCAAATGGAGATATATTTCTTCCCTCTCTTCTGGAGAGAAATTTTCAAGATGAATAAAGGTTTGTGAGAAAAGCCCGCCTGTTATTCCATAGGCAGGTCAATATAGGGACAGTATAAAGTGAAATACAGCACGGCAATAGAGAATGAATGATGAAATAAAAATTAAATTGAGTTCCAAATACCTTTTAGAACATTGATCTTTCTCCCGAGTCACAATTTCTGTAGAAAAGAATGGTACTGTAGATCCTTCTGCACATGCATTCCTATGATAAAAGCCAGATTACCTGAAATAATTTCTGATCTGTTGAAACATGTATTTGAATTATGTATGCTAATACTTGATAATTTATGTATGTATAAGCTTACTAGAATTAAATGGAACATGTACTTCCCCATGTTGGAGGTTTTTGGTTTTTCTCCTTCCAGATACTACACATTCCTCTTCCCAACAATTTTCATTGCTCTTTTCTGAACCTGAATCTATTTTACAAATAGCTTTCTGGTAGGAGAGCTTAAAAAAATTAAGGCAAAGACAAGTTACAATAGAAGTTTTGAGGTTAAAAAAAGTTTTATTGCTTCTCTAATTCATAGTGTTGGTGAAAGCAGCTAATAATCACAGTTGTCTTTTTTGATACAGGTCACATTAAGATCCCTTGTCAATGTGCTATCTGATTTCAACTTTATGTACTTAGGTATTATTTTATCCTACATTTCTTCCCACCCTTTGGATTTACTTATTTTAACCAGCTGCCCAATAGTTCCACATATTGAATCAATGCGTATACTTTTAATTCCTAATTTTCTTTCCATGTTTTTAATCTGATACAGAATTGGCTTATGATTTTACAGGTGAGATACGTTACCAACTATATCTCTTAAAATGCTTCAAAAGCAGAGTATTTAATCAATAATTCAAAATTCTGCTTGCATTTTCAAAACCATTTATGAGTTTGAAAAAAAGAAGAGTTAAATCTTATCTGTCCCATCTGCCTGAAAACAAACCTTGTTGTGAGAATTGAAAAAGAAGCAGAAATTTGCATTCTTCTCTACTTCAAAAGTACCTGGTATTGGAAAGGCTCCCAGCTACCTGCAGCTGGAAAAATGGGCACATATTTTAATTCTGGAGCATTTCTTTGTACGTTCTATTTTCATTCATGCAAGAAGGAAAAGTTAGAATTCCAATATTCAGTAAGAGCAATGAAAAAGATGTTAGCTTATTGTCTCAAAACCAGCATCACTAAACAGTCTCTAGTTCTATCTTCTCTGCGTATATATATTAGTCTTAGAAAACAAATAAAACATCAATCTTTCACACTTATCTGAAGAAGATTTAAAATATCCATAGTTTTTCGCATGTGCGTACTGTAACTGCATTCAATCTGAGTGCTCAACACATGTCTCCAAAAGCATCTGCAGGAACAGACGCTTACATAATTTTACAGAGTTCCTGCGTGCAAAACACTATATAAATTGTGTGAAATTCTTTAGCGAATCTGCTGAGAACATTAGCCAAGTTAACATAGCTATACAATTTGCAAACGTCAAAAAAGCTTTAAAAATTTCCTTTGCATTTTCTATATTCGTAGAGATGATATATATATATAGTGGGTATGCCTTCATATATACACAAATATAGACTCACACTTACAAATAAATGAAAAAGGATTGGAATTATTTTATATCCATATATTAGTTACAGTTTTCTCAGACAAGGACAGGGATGAAATACTGCATTTAGAAGATACAATGAAACCAGTAAGTGTTATCACTTTCACCGATATCAGATAAAAAGAAATTTTCTGTTGCATGCTGGGCTTCAAGAGAAGAAACTAATAAATATGCATGCATAAGCAAAACTGTTTATGCTACTAGCAACTGCAGTAGACCTTCAAAAGGGTTTCATTTTTGAGTTCCTTGTTTTGATCTACTTTTATTTTCTCAAAATATTCACTTTTGCAGTAAAAAACAGTATAGGTCATTACTGAAACGACATTTTAAAATTTAAAGCCAAATACTTTAATAAGGTAATTCCTTCCTCTGTATCTATGGAACAGTTCTAACCATCCTCCTTCCCGGAACACTGAGAATATTCAAAACCTACTAATTTTAAACTTCAAATGTAGTGTGTAAATTGCTCCTACTATAAGACTGCAGCATTCAATTGTCTAATAAAAACATTACTAGTGGCACAATAAGCAAGGAAAATGCGGTGATTGACCTGCTAATCCAGTGAAAATGCAAGAACCTCTGAAGGCAAAAATAACAAAGTCTAATTTTTCCTCCTTTCACTTCAACTGCAACAGGATAAGAAGAAAATCAGGCTGAAAGAACAACATCAGGCTTGCAGAAGTAGAGCTTGATTTACCCCTTCCTTTATGGAATCACATGTGGCTGTCCAGAAAGAACTTTAAATGTCACTGTATCAGAGCACTGACTCGTAATGATGGCTCAGGTGTAAATAATAGTTAAAGACACAAGAAAGCAGCAAGTCTGTTCTAAATCAGAGGATAATTAGGAAATGATTCATTTCCATGAGTCATTTTACAGCTGCGGTGTGTCTCCCACTGCCCTGCATAAGCCTGGGCCAGAGTTTCCCAAGGAGCTCTGCTTCAGGCAGGGTGGCACCAGGTGTGGAGCCACCAGCTTGGAGCCACTGCCACGCACCACAGCGATGGCACACACGGTCCCACGCACATGGTCATGGAGCTGCTGGCAGCAGAGTGTATGTCCGGCAGCAATCCTGCCCATTCAGCATCCCTCGGGTCCAAACAGGGGAGAAAACCAAAAACTTGCCACACAAAACCAAAAAAAACCAGAAGGCTGCGGGGAAAAAAAAAAGCTTTCACCTGTTAAAAGCTTTTCTTTTGATTTATGTAATGNAAACTTGCCACACAAAACCAAAAAAAACAGAAGGCTGCGGGAAAAAAAAAAAGCTTTCACCTGTTAAAAGCTTTTCTTTTGATTTATGTAATGTAATATTGAAACCAAGTTTAAATAAAAACAGGGCGAGGCTTTTGAGGGAGCAATGTCATAGGACTGGCTGGCTGGCTGCCAGCTTTAAGAGTCTAAGCCTTTAAAAATTCTCTTTCGTGACTATGATTTGATTCAATCTTTAAACAAAGTGCACCTGCCTGCTTAAAATAAACAATGGCAAAAAGATTAACAGCAAAGATGGCTTTTGTGAGGAGTACGAAAGTAGAAAGCACATTTAAAATAAATGACAAAAGTAAATTGGAGGGTTACAAGGCCAATCAAATTTACTAAAGATCTGGAACTAAAATACAAGGCACACAGAAAACTGAGGCTGAAAGATGAAAGAATATGCTTGTCTGAAACAATAAATAACTTCAGAATTATCACTAAATATATATTTAACCTTACAATTATTTTCCCATTGTTTAACTGCATTTAATTGACTATGCAAAATTTGTCTCAATCTATGATATTGATCACCTGTTTCTGGAAACTCTAACCATCTCTTCTGAGGAAGATAAAACTAAGTAATGTCCTGTAATTCCTATTAGCTGCCAAGCTGTTGAAGGTATAGCTGTAAGGAAGCTAACTTTTGATACGCAGTTTATGATCAAGTCACTTGTATTCTTTCCAGGATGGATTTTTCTCTCCAGTAGAGTTGCACTGCCATGCAATCGCCATATTATAGGGACGGTTCCATGCATAGCTCACGTTTGCATGTCCTGTTCTCATAAAACTTCACGTCTGATTTTAAGCAAAAGCCAAGGAATAAAGGACTGGACTTGTGCAAAGCATTTGACACTGTCCCACACGATATCCTGGTCTCTAAATTGGAGAGACATGGATTCAACAAACAGACCTCTTGGTGGATAAGGAACTGGCTGGATGGTCGCACTCAAAGAGTTGCGGTCAACAGCTCAATGTCCAAGTGGAGATCAGTGATGAGTGGCGTTCCTCAGGGGTCAGTAATGGGACCTGTACTGTTCAACATCTTTGTCGGCGACATGGACAGTGGGGTCGAGTGCACCCTCAGCAAGTTTGCCAATGATACCAAACTGTTTGGCGAGGTAGACACGCTGGAGGGGAGGGATGCCATCCAGAGGGACCTGGACAGGCTGGAGAGGTGGGCCCAAGCCAACCTCATGCAGTTCAACAAGGACAAGTGCAAGGTCTTCCATCTGGGTTGGGGCAATCCCAAGCACAAATAGAGGCTTGGCGGGGAATGGCTGGAGAGCAGCCCTGAGGAGAAGGACCTGGGTGCGCTGATTGACGAGAAGCTCAACATGAGCCAGCAATGTGCCATCACAGCCCAGAAGGCCAACCACATCCTGGGCTGCATCAAAAGAAGTGTGGCCAGCAGGTCAAAAGAGGTGATCCTGCCCCTCTACTCCACTCTTGTGAGACCCCACCTGGAGAACCGCATCCAGTTCTGGAGTCCCCAACATAAGAAGGACATGGACCTGCTGGAGGGTGTCCAGAGGAGGGCCATGAGGAAGATCCGAGGGCTGGAGCACCTCTCCTATGAGGACAGGCTGAAAGAGTTGGGGCTGTTCAGCCTGGAGAAGAGAAGGCTCCGGGGAGATCTTATTGCGGCCTTCCAGTACCTAAAGGGGGCCTACAGGAGAGCTGGGAAAGGACTTTTTACTCAGGCATGTAGCGATAGGACGAGGGGGAATGGCTTCAAACTGGAAGAGGGCAGGTTTAGATTGAACATTAGGAAGAAGTTTTTCACTTTGAGGGTGGTAAGGCACTGGAACAGGTTGCCCAGAGAGGTTGTTGAGGCCCCATGCCTGGAGGTGTTCAAGGCCAGGCTGGATGTGGCCTTGGGCAACCTGGTCCAGTGGGAGGTGTGCCTGCCTATGGCAGGGGGATTGGAACTTGATCATCTTCAAGGTCCTTTCCAACCTAAACCATTCTATGATTCTATGAAACCTGAAATGCATTGTTTTTATACCTCAAACCAGGACACCAGTCAACCATTTATATGTTTGAACTTCTCCATTCACCTTTTGTGTATTAACGTACCTTTGCACAACATCATAAAATAATCTCCAGCAGAAATAATTTAGAGGTTTTACACATTTCCACAAATATTTCATAGGACAGCAACTGTTATGCAGTCATTGTTAAATGCATTACCTATCCTATATTGGAGAGCAAGGACTTTGGAGGCTGTCAGCTAAGGTTATTTTGCTTATTCTTAAAGAAATGATTTGTCTCTGATTCCACCGCTTCTCACATGAGTTATCCAAAGTAAACTTGCAAATCTTACAACCTGCTTACATAAACAAATAAGTAATAGTTTATTTACCAGAGCAAACAGTCTACTGAAAGTGAAATATTGGCTTCTTTCATTACCTTGTATCCTCCATTATCCTCTGAGCAATGCTGTTTCCCTTATAAAACAGGAAACACTTTTTTACCTTTGAAGGATGTTTATAGTTTGTTGGTAGATTTAGAGGATGGACTGAGAAGCTGGTCTTGTACAGTTTGGCAGCAAGACCTTGGAAACTGAACAGAAACCTGCTTGCTTTCCAGACAGCAAATAGGCTTATTTGCAAATGGTGTTTAGGCAGAATAACCTACTGACAACTTTAGAAAATATATTTTTTTTTGTATGGCTATAGAAATTCAAAACAGTATTTTACAATTCAGCTAATGTAATAATATTTTTATACTTTATAATTGGGGTGAATCCTACTGAAGTGTTTTGGAATTTTCTGCTGAGACAGGAGAAAAAGTAGGGAAAGATACAGTATTCAGAGCAATTTTTGATTCTAAAGCTTCTAAATGAGTGGCAGCATAAGTCAATTTTCAAAGGATATGACTACCACAGAAGGTCGGTTTCTGGCCTATACAGAACTAATAGGTGGTCCAGCTTTTCTAGATCAGGTGTACAGATCACAGGAACAGTTATATTTCTTTCAATATGAAAAGAACAGAACTAAATCATAGAATGAATATGAAATAGGTAATAAATATTGAAAAAATCTTCTGAAAAAGGATCCTGAATGAAATGCTTGTGTGGGCATATAAAAACAGATCGCTAAGCTATCTCTACAATCCACAAGCATGCTCAAGGTGTGGTGCATCCCGTGGGTACAAGGGAAGCAGACCAGAGAGTACTACAGGGCACAGTACTGTAATCCCCCCTGGGGGAAGTGTCAGGGGGTGTCTCGCTTTTGCTTGGACAAATATTCCCATGTGTGAAGTGATTCTGAGAGAAGAGTAAACATCTTCTAAGGAGTAGAAACCAATCCTTTGCTGGGTAATTCACATGAGAAGATAGCTAGGATTAACAAGTCAGGCTAAGCATTAATATGGTGGCCTGCACTAATGATGTCCTGTCTTTGCTGACTTCCTTTTATTTATTTATTTTAAATTTTTCTTATTTCACATATATCTAACCCATGCGTTGACTCACACCTCAATGAGTTTCTCGTGAGTTTCTGAGCTTAAGCAAATGACCCTGCTGTAAGAGGTGCTAAGGACTATAAGGCTGTGCTCCTCTGGTGTGCAGCAATTACACCAGTGTACATGACATATAGATGAATCCTGATCCTGGTGCAGCAGCACGTCTCCTCAGCAGAATACACTATACTTATTCCATATGCAAAATGATGAGAAATGTTATAAAAGTGACATAATATGCACTTTTAATTTTTTTTCAGTTAACATTTTAAAATATATTCTGTCAGTTCAGGACACATCACCAGGCACAGAGGTTGCTCTGTCAGTCTCCTAGTTAGTGCTACAGCTAGCGTGGGAGCTGGAAGTGGATCCCATCTGTGAGATGAAAGGAGGAATTAAGACAGTTCTATTTTGCTTTCTTACAAAGAGCACAAATATTGAAAGGTTTCTGATAGCAACCATCTCTTTATTGATGTATTAGCTGCAAGAAAATGAGCTTGTGCTCTGTAGCAAGAGCAAGGCACTTTTAGTGAGGCCTCCACATGCACATATTTTATATCTTTTAAATGATAACTGTCATCTCAGGTGCAGACTACTGCCCAGTGCTACCTGTGGGTATTGTGCCCCTGATCAGCAGCTTCTGAGCAACAGAAAGGTGATGTCTGTTGGAGATGACCCAGACTGCTTCGGTACTAACATACAGTGAGTGATGGGTCATCACATATACATTGTTTGTTTCCTCTATGTGTGGCAGGCCTGGGGGTACCACTTCCTACAGGTTATAACCATCTTACAGCAGCTTGTCTAGCATCATCCTGAAAAGTTAGGTTCCTCACCTTGAAAGAGTGAGAAGGTCTCTTCTGTCAGGAACGTGATGAATGAAAGCAGCTGGAGCAGAGGTCACAGCAGAAGAAGGAGCAGAAAACGGTGCCATGGTGTCACAACTATCACATAAATGGTAACAGATTATTGGTGGTACCTAGGGCTCAGCTCAATTTTAATGCATGATGTATGCACAAGCTAGAGAAATGCTGTATATGTTACACATGCTAGAAAGGTTTACGGGAGACTAAGTACAAAAGACTTATTCCTCATCCAGAGTTGTCCCACTAGTGCTATTCAGCATGGATTCAGCTAGGCTGCTTCAGAAGCAGCCAGCTCTGGATGTCAGCTGCATGGGGCTAAACTTTCATTAGACAGGACCACCAGAGCAACAGCATAATCTAATTGCCTTTTATAACATTTCAAAAAGACAGAGTCCTTCCAAAGAGATTTTTAAGAAGGAAACCACACTATTTGACTAGAGGTAGTACATGAGAAACACCTTCCTTTGACACATAGAGCTAGTTTAGTACCTTGTGTCATACATCCAAAATGAAGTTCAATTGTAAGAGAGTCATCGCACTTTAAGATTATTCTCTCCTCTAATTCCATTATGGAAAAGCCTTTTACCTGTCTTGGACATCTATAGAAAATGTTACCTCGGCTGTTCCTTACTACTGGCAATGCAAAAGACTTTGTGTTATTCCCTTTGTTAAAGAATGGAAACAGTGTGCTTATCATCTAAGAAATTTTGAAAGAGCTGCCATCTAAGGTGGCCTCTAGCTTACAAAGACTTTTTTTGTTCAGTACAGCACTCTCACCCTGGGCAGAAGTTCACAAGCTATGGCCCATTAGTGCTGAATAATCAACACAGATCTGGCAGAAGAAGCAACAGTGCAATCTAAGATACTGATTTTTAGCTTTGGGGTGTTTTTCCTTTGGTCTTCAGTGCCAGATCAGGTCTGATTTAACTACTAGCTTTCTGACAAAACCTGAGTCTAAAGTCACATTATGCCACGTTATCATGTTTTGATATAGCAATTGCATACCAAGGTTTCACTTTATGGTGCTTCATATAATCTGAAAATCACAGAATGACAGAACGGTCAGTGTTGAAAAGGACCTCCAGAGATCATCTAGTCCAACCCCCCTGACAGAGCAGGTTCACCTACAGAAGGTAGTCAAGTTGTAGATACCTATCCTGAGAATACAAAGGAGACAAGAAAATAGTAAAGACACAAGATTCGTGAATGTGTATCAAGTCAATCAGACTTTAACATCATCTAATGACCTTTATGCGTTACAGATCATGACATTTTTCACTTATCTGTGCAGATGTGAAATAATTTTTTTCTAACTAAAAGCAAGAAATGTAAGGAGTTTCAGGTAATAAAAAATGGTATGCAATAATCAGCTATAGTACAAAAGAATCCCTATATAGAAAATAACCAATCTTGATAATTAAATAAATAGAAAACTATAAAAAAGTGAATATATAATGCAAAATTACATAAACCAACATGTCATCATTGGTGTTTCACCAAATATCACTAACTATATTTTTAATGTTAGCTTTCAATATTGTCTGTCAAAAGGACACTTTAAGCCTTTTCATCCATGCCATCACCTGCCAATACGCTCCAGTTTTCCAAGTTATGACAAGTCATTTGTCACTCCACAGGCCAAAATGTTATTTAAAATAAATGACAATACTTGGATGAATTTGAAGAAAATAATTTTCCCATTCTGGAAATGGAAAGTTATTCAGTCTTAATCAAGATTCTTCACAAAGTTATGGAGCAGATCATCTCAAGTATCATCACACGGCACACACAGGACAAGCAAGTGATCAGGCCCATTCAGCATGGGTTTATGAAAGGCAGGTCCTGCTTGTATAACCTGATCTCCTTTGATGACAAGGCAACCCACTTAGTGGGTGAGGGAAAAGCTGTGGATGTTATCTACCTGGACTTTAGTAAAGATTTGACACTGTTTCCCACAGCATTCTCCTAGAGAAACTGGCCACTTATGGTTCGGACAGGCATATGCTTCGCTGGGTAAAAAACTGGTTGGATGGCCAGGCCCCAAGAGTGGTGGTAAACGGAGTTAAATCCAGTTGGTGGCCAGTCACAAGTGGTGTCCCCCAGGGCTTGGTATTGGGGCCAGTTCTGTTTAACGTCTTTATCAATGACCTGGATGAGGGGATCAAGTACACTCTCAGTTAAGTTTGTAAACAACACCAAGTTGGGTGGGAGTGCTGATCTGCTTGATGATAGGAAGGCTGTACAGAGGGATCTGGACAGGCTTGATTGATGGGCCAAGGCCAATGGTATGAGATTCAACAAGGCCAAGTGCTGGGTCCTGCCCTTGGGTCACAGCAACCCCAGGCAATGCTACAGGATTGGGAAAGAGTGGCTGGAAAGGTGCCTGGTGGAAAAGGACCTGGAGGTGCTGCTTGACAGCTGGCTGAATAGGAGTCAGCAGTGTGCCCCAGTGGCCAAGAAGGCCAATAGCATCCTGGCTTGTATCAGAACTAGTGTGGCCAGCAGGACTAGGGAGATGATTGTCCCTCTGTAGTCAGCACCGGTGAAGCCTCACCTCAAATCCCGTGTTCAGTTTTAGGCCCCTCACTACAAGAAAGACATTGAGGTGTTGGAGCATATCCAGAGAAGAGCAACGAACCTGATGAAGGGCCTAAAGCACAAGAGAAGTGGCTGAGGGAACTGGAGTTGTTTAGCCTGGAGAAATGGAGGCTGAGGGGAGACCTTATCATTCTCTAGAACTACCTGAAAGTAGGTTCTAGTGAGGTAGGGGTTGGTCTCTTTTCCCCCATAACAAGTGATAGGACAAGACGACATCCTCAAGTTGTGCGAGGGGAGGTTTACGTTGGATATTAGGAAAACTTTCTTCAATGAAAGGGTTATCAGGCATTGGAAGAGGCTTCCCAGGGAAGTGGTTGAGTCACCATCTCTAGAGGTATTTAAAAGTGGAATAGATGTGGTGCTTAGGGACATGGTTTAGTGGTGGACTTGGCAGTGCTAAATTAACAGTTGGACTTGATCTTAAAGGTCTTTTTCCAACCTAAATAATTCTATGATTTGAAATTTCCCATACAGAACAACAAAAAGAAAAACTTCTAAAAGCAACCTTTCAAGAAACACACAAAAACCATCAGTAAATTGCTTCTTGGGAAGATGCATGAGTCTATAGTACAGGACTTTGTCACCCTGGCCACCTAGCCTCTCTAGAACAAACACACACGTACTCCTGCACACCCACCTCCAAATTCAATGCGAATAAAAGTTTCCTACCAAAGGAGGTGTTGAGGTAAACCAAAACCACAAGTAAAGCAGCAGAAGTTGCTGCAGCATGTACCTTTCTAGTTGGCGAGCGGCCAGAATATATCCCATATAATGAATATGTAGATATAGTAATCAGGTAATAAGATAAAGCACTGGTGGTTCTCCATCCCTTTTTTCTGAGGTCTGGGGAGATTTCATCATATACCTATTTTAATTCAAAATGGTGTTGACTGAAAGGTGTATCCATTTACAAATAAATCCTTTAAATAGGGCATAGAGTCTATAGAAAAAATAGAGCTATGTGCAATTCCCTTAACTCTTCCCCATAATGAGCAAAGCAAAAAACAAGTATCACATGCACTCTGAAAAGCTCTGTACTTTAAAGTCTGAAACAGTTCAAGGCATTGTTCAGTTTTATTTGGCAAATTTAATTAATGTTTTTCTTAATTCTCCTTTAATTAATGTCTTGTTCTCTGTGTTTTGAAGGTTCAACACCAGAGACTCACAGATGAAGCTTTCCAAAAGGGAACTCCATAAAGGACTATCCAGTTGCAAAATGGCTGCTACCTCACACTCTTCTCAATGTGACTTTGACTCCTGGCAGCGTAAGACACCTGAGTATCTCCTTGCTTTTTTTCCTCTCAGGAAATAACAAGAGGCAGAGTATTTTTCTGGAAGATGTCAGTTTCTTTCTGTGTCATTGAGAACAATGAAATGCAGCAGCCATTTTGGAAGGAAACTGTTGTACATTTCTTGAAATAGAAGCTTCAGGTAAATATAGATAAATATAGATGAATTAAGTTGCAAATTTCTGGCAGCCCAATACTACCATATAAGTAAAAATATTTATTTTTAATTCTACATTGCACCCAACTCTACTGAAAACTTTTTTCACCCAGATAGTCTAACACTTAGAAATACTGCCAAGTGTGCATGCATACACCCTGTGCGTATGACAGCATGAATATACAAAGAAATAGGGTTTGGCTGCTTTACTCCCACATTGTATTATTTTTGTTATCTGGTTTCTATATTAGTTTGGCACCTTCAGTTCCAGAAGAATTATTTCCTTGACCCACCTCCCTCACAAGTCCAGGCCAGCACTGAATCCCTCCCTGCACACCAGCGCACATCTACAGCCATTGAAGACCATTAGCCCTTCTTAGTCCTTGGGAGGGTGACTTCAAAACTGTCATGGTTTCAGCTAAGATGGAGTTAACTCTCTTGCTAGCAGCTGATGTGGGGCCATGCTTTGGATTTGGGATGAGTGGTGTTGATAGCTCACTGATATTTTTGGTTGCCGCTAAGCAATCAAGGCCCTTTACTGCTCCTCACACCGCCCAACCAGCGAGTAGGCTGGGAGTTGAGAAGAAGTTGGGAGGACACACAGCTGGGACAGCTGACCTCAAACGATCAAAGGAATATTCCATGCCATGTGACATCATGCTCAGTATATAAAGCTGGGGGAAGAAGCAGAAAGGAGGGGGAGCATTTGTCATGATGGCATTTGTCTTCCCAAGTAATTGTCATGCGTCATGGAGCCCTGCTTTCCTGGAGATGGTTGAACACCTGCCTGATGATAAGAAGCAGTGAATTAATTCATTCTGCTTTGCTTGCATACATGGCTTTTGCTTTACTTATTACACTTTCTTTATCTCAGCCCATGAATTTTTCTCACCTTTACTTTGCTGATTCTCACCCTCATCCCGACTCAGGGGAGTGAGCAGCTGTGTGGTCCTGGTCATTGGCTAGGGTTAAACCATGGCAAAAACTTGTAGTATTCTTTCTTTCTCAGGACTGCCGTTAAAGTGTTAAATAATAACAGATGAGCTAGAGGAAAAGTCCAGAGACAGTAACTTATATGATAACAATAAGGAAAAGGAATATGCAGTGGCTTTGTAAGGGATGATATAGTTGTGGAAGAAAAATGGCGGACTGACAGGAAAGAGGTAGAGACTCATAGCATTAATCCAAGGTGATAAAGTCTTTTGCTGATGAATACTTTACCATTAATGGTATTGGAGATATTGGAGAATGTACATGAACTACTTTAATGTTATTCTAGCAAAACAGAATAGCTGGGAATGCAGTTTAGCTGATGACTATAACCTGCTCAACCTGTGCTAGTTGGTGTTGTAAAGCAGAAGAAAGTTGATGTTGGAATTGCCATAAAGTTGACACACAAGTTAATCATTTAGGATTAGGATTTAGTGGATTAGGTTTCCACTGCCTTCATGTAAACTGCAATGTGGCTCAGTAAACTTGCGGTTTGAGGAGGACAGAATGCCAGGAACCATTGAATATCTAAACAACAATTAAACTCAGGTATTTCTGTTAGCAAATCTTGTCCATGATATCACTTACTTTTCTTTTACAGACACCTGTTCCTCTTCTAAGGAGAGACTTTTTCAAAATTTAAAATTACCTCCATATGCATTTCTCAAAAATGGTGGAATATATTTCATCGAAAAACATCTATTTTCTGCATTCCAATAGCATCTAAAATCTCCCACCTAGACTAATGGTTTAAGCTTTGTACAATCATGCAACAAAAGGCAACCAGTAAAATAAAAAGTTTTTAATTTACACAAACAAGGCAGATTCAAGAAAGATGCTATTATATCTATTTTGCAAAGTGAACTGAGTCACCAGCAGGTTGGCTTCTCTACGTTACAGTATTTTGTGACATGAGGGAACACAGAAGTGGAATAGAAATCAAAATCTCTGCTTCCCAGTATACTACCTTAACGAAAACCCAAGGTTGTTCCTCCCCAAAACAAATTTTTGGTTTCTTTAAGAAATTAGTGCCCAAGGCTATATCTTTATTGCATAAATTATAAAAACATAAATTATAAATTATTTTATGTATTATAAATACTTTTTCACTGCTTATGCCCTTTAACATCCTACTTCCATAATGATTAGCTTTCATTAATTTTAACACATGCAAATATAATAAGATGAAATGCATAACATTGGAATAAAATGTATAGAAACAAATTTTATATTACTAGTTATTTATTCATAAATTCTCTTGGTATCAGAACAGATGTTTCAAATAAGACTAACTATGAAATGAATTACATTGTAATTTTAGTACATATTTCTAGTGATAAAAACTGAGCTATATTTAGCCATCCAGCCCCACTATGTACTTATCAAATTCTCCATATATAGAGCTCTCTGCTATGTGGTTGTTCTCTTCCAGGAAAAGGTTTTAGAAGAAAAAAAAAAATCTTACAAGGAAAAATTTCTTTTGCATGCTGCCTATTAGTTTCTATATATGTTTAATTCAATCATGGTTTTCCCTTTACTGAGAAGAAACTTTGTCAAAGACATTTACAGAGGAATCTATTTAGAGTTTTCAATGCTTTGTTGTTTGATTTAGTTCACAAGGAACAATGGCAGTGGGCATGCCAGACGTTTTGACATCTCCTAGTGCAAAAGGGTTTTCCTTTAACATCAATATCTCTCAGGGGTTTGCCTGCTTGAATTTATTTCCTTGTGGGACGGAGATTCCTGTNTTTCCTTGTGGGATGGAGATTCCTGTCATATGTAATGATCCTTATGATTGCTTCATATAGGATTTCTCTGCAGAATTACTGCGTGACCTTTATGTTTCATTTAAAGTGCTGCAATAAAATGCAAAATGACAAGAAAGGCAACTAAAATTTTCCTCACTGACACAAAGCCAACAAAATTTTCATTTACCAATGGAAGAAAACAGATCAATGGAAGATTAAAACTCTAAATGGAGGTGTTACGCACAAATGAAACCCAAAATGGTTGTTGAAGAATGAACTTCACTTACTCTCTCTTCCTTTGGTTGGGAAAAGATCCTTATCTTGTGGGGAAAACTGGGTCACAGATCTATGTAGAAAAAGTGCTAGACACATTCACGTCATGGTGTGACTTATGAACTGCCACAATACAAAAGATGTTGTAATTGCCAAGACCAACAGTGCATTATTGGGAACTTCAGGGCTACACGAGAGATCTAAAATTCCTGCATCTGCCAAAAATTACCATTTATTTCACTGTTATAACCTCTATAAGTTCTGTTCATGGAAAACAGTCCATTTAAACACTTTTTAGACTGGCACTGGAAAAATGATATTTTGTAGGACAAGTTGTCCATTTTGATGACGTTTAAAATAATTTCTTCACAATAAAAGTTCCTCAACCTATGGATTACTGTCTGGTTATTATTCTCTTTGCGAGGATTTGAGAAGTGCTGTGCTTATGTTCTATCTTCTCATCCTTCTATTAAATCAGTGCGTTAATCTCATCAACTTCAGCTACTTAATGTTTTTTAAACATGGGATTTTCTGATCACCTCTGCTACTAAGAATTTGATTCACCTGATGACAAATTCTCCTTTGCATGATTATTGCACATTTCTTGCCATTTTAGGGCAAGATAGCTCTGTTTTACAATGCTGGTTGTGCCTGGCTGCAAATTTATTGTCTGGGGGATGAAGAAAGAGGGTTTACAGTACTTAAAAGATGATACATTGTTTTACTCAAGTAGGAAAATGGTGTATGAGATATGCTAGAACTTGTCTTATGAAAAAGATGTTAATTGTGCTAATGGACCATCCCAGCTACTTACTACTTTTGATGGAATATGTCATTCCATTTCCTTCCTGGTTTAATCATCATGGCTAATAGTGGTGGCTCCATCAGTTTCATAGCTCCTCAGCTGCTGCATTTTTTCCCCCTGTTACTCCAGTGGAAGTGCCTATGAGAGATGCCATCCAGAAGGTATCTCAATAATTAGGAGGGATTCACCTTTTCCTTCCTTTGTCATCACTGCAGCTGCCTTCTGTGGCTGTCTATTCATTGCAGTGGGATGCTATCCACTTCCTATGTCTGGATTTCATCCCACAGCTTCTTGGAAATGATGATTTGGAGACAGGAAATTTTTCATTCTCCTCCACAGCTAATTCTTCTTGGGATAATTTAGGACTAGACACTTGAAATTGGCTGAGTACTTAGTCCTCCAGTATTTTTACTACATTTCCAAACAATTTGCTGTTATGCTCAACTAGAGACAGAAACGTAGGGAAATTGCAAGACATTCTTAATGATTCTTCAGTACTGCAGAAAGTCTAGATTAGCCCCACCACTCAGAATTTTACTTTCCCCATTATATTCTATTAGGATCTGACTAATTGTTTTTCTGCCTGGTCTGGAGACATATGCAGTGAAAACTGGCTTTCCATCTGCTTCCTAATTATTTTCATATCAAATATCTAGGTTCAGGAGAGCGTTTAAAAAATTGCTAATAAAGTCCTGCATGATTTCTCAACACAGATACCAGAGCTTTTCATAGGTTTCAAGATGTATTATATTGAGTCATTAAATTTCTAAATCAGGGTTTTAAATGTCAAGCTGGAGATGGAAATTTTTTGCCTTAATGACCTATTATTAACCTCTCTCAGTATTTTTTTATATGTGTATAAATAGAGCAATGAAAATCAAGGATAATTGGAAATAAGTTAATGTAAATCATGTGGTACCTGAAATGTGACTTAGTGCATGAAACAGAGCCTCAACTGATGTGAAGTATTTCTGGGTTTCAGTAGAACCAGTAAGTTTACTCAACAGAATGATTTTACTTCTTAAATTGTAGGATGAGAACTATTTCCTTTCAAGAGAGAGGATTCAGGGGATGCAGGTTCTATTTCCACTATACTATGGGCTTGACAAGGTACCAAGAATATCCAATTATTCTTCTCAGCATCTCAGTTTTCCAATACATAAAATAAAAATTCTATTGACTTTTTGATATAATGCTGTGAGGTGTCCTGGCTAAAATCAGTACTAACAGAGTTGGGTAAAATCATGATGAGATTGTACAGTTTCAAAATTCTCATCCACATTGCTGGCACTACATCAGCTGACTTGTATATTTTCCTCAACAATTATATTAAATGCATTTATTGTATTTTAGTTCTCACATATTTCGGGTATTGCAAAAAATGTTTATTACTTACAGTTTCTGTAACTACTCTTAAGTTATTGATTTTTGTTAGTGAAAGTTTTTATTCATGAAATGCTATAAATAACGTAAAAGCATAAACTAATATTTTCCGTGTGTCTTAAAAACAACCAGTATGTTGTAGAGGAATACAAATTGATTCGTAGTATTTTTTTATTTGCACTCAACCAAATATTTCTAATTTTTTTACAGTATCTTAAGTACATCTAGAAATGCTGATATATTTTCCTAGCAAAATGCAATCATTTCATAATATGTTATTGATCACTTTTAGCTTTTAGAACTTTTAGCTAGTAAGTTTTTCACATCCATCTAGTTGAGAAAATAGTGATCTACTCTTACACATACTGGGAATTATCAGCTTCTTGTTAGTGAAGATTTAGAAAGAAAATATTCTCCTTTTCAGTGGTTGTGTTTGAGAAGACTGTAGAAGCACTTATTAGGTAGGGATATGTAGGAGAAGAGCTCTTCCTTAAAGACAAACAACGTGGAAATACCTGTGGTTACTATCTGCAACAAAAGTCACATACTTAAGATTTTATTTAAAATAGAGTCTTTGAGGAAGAAAGACTTTAATCTAAATGAAGTGGCTTTAAAAATGCCTTAGCTCAATCACCTTAATTATTGGGGTTAGTGGCCCATATAGGAAATCAAGAAATAAATGGTTTCTCTATGTACTTTTTTTTTGCATATTATGAAAATTAGCAACAAACAAATGTATCACTAAAATATAATTTTCTAAAACAGAGTAGAATGAAATAAAACTCTGTGATGAAAGGTCACCATTACTATTAAATTAATGACCGAATCCTTTAGTCACTAAAGATGAAGGGTTTCTCTATGTTACTACTTTCTTTCTTACTGCTCACTGATGGCTAACATCTATCAGTTTCCTTCCTTCTCATGTGAAGGAGGAAAACTACGTGTAAGAAGTATGTTTGTGTGTGAACTCATTCAAAATGAGAATTTTTTTTTTATTTTTAACCTCAGCTGCTTTTAACAAAGAAACCTAAAGCAGCTTCCATATTCTTACCAGTAAATTATGTTTACTATGAAAATTAGAATTTCTCGACTATAACTCAGCTTGAAGCCTCTGAATCTCACACGCCATGCATGATAAAAAACTGACAATCAATGAAATGTATGAATCAGACTTTTAAAAGCAGTGGTCTTCTCTGAGAAGGAGGTAAGACTTTGTTGAGTTACTGCAGTCAAAGCTCAAAACCTCAGCTAACACAGATATGACAAACAGATTACATAGGACTTCTTAAAGCTCACTGTACTGAATAGCACAACAATGGCATGAAACTGGCCTTTTTTGTTGTTAGGATGACTATCAGAGTGACATGAATGCTCAGTTTCACTATATTCATTTGAAAACTAAACAGCTGTTCAATTTTTGTCTCTATGAAGGCAGTATTAAAGCAGCATAAAGGTATCAAGACAGACATCTGTTCAACTGCACATACATCTATCTTGGAGATTAGCTAATTTTTGTGTTTCTAAATAAATCTTCATTTAAGGATGCCAAATACTTTAAAAAATGCAAATTGAACATAAAAAACTCTATAAGGTATACAAGTACGACATGCATTTCACAGACAGAAGCAGAAACAAGAATAAGTGGTTTGCCCAAGCTCAAAGAACATATCAAAAGCAGAGCCCAGATGAGCAGTTTATAGCCCTACTGCTCAAGCTGAGATGCGAGCCCCAGAGAAGGGGTTGCTTTCTGACTGCCTCCCCAGGGAGGGAACTTCACACAGAATCGTGTGCCCCAGCCACTAGAGAAAACACTGCCTCTACCAGCTTACTCCACCGTTTAATTCCAGAAAGAGTTACAAGACAAGATTAAATACAGCTGCTACATACCAACACTTTGAAAGAAAATAAACAGGAGGTCACTAGGTTAACTAATCTTCCTTAAAATCCTGCATTTTAGAAATATATAAAAGTCATATAATTTATACACACATACTTGTATAAATATATCAATATAGTTGAGAAAAAGGGGGGCTTTTGAGAAAAACATTTCCATCTTTCATTTGTTGAATGCAAAGATTATAAACTAGGGTAGGTAAACACAGAAATTGCAAGAAAATATCAGTTCAGAATTGGAATTACATAAACATGACCTATGGAACCATGTGATTTCCCTTGTAGGAAAAATATTTTTAATAAAGATTCAGATTTGAATACAAATCTTATACTAAAATAACCCCCAATTAATCTCTGAATAAAAACAATTACTTTGTTCATGACAAAAGTCAGTCACATAGTGAAGTGAAAAAGCAATTGACTAAATAAGCTTAACCTGTATGATTGTAATTAAAAATAGACATACTACTACTAGGGCTTCCTGACTTTTAAACCAGATGTTTATTTTTTGAGAAATAATGGATATCACATGGCACATTTAGACATGTAAATTAATGTTGGGTAGGAAACCAATAGTAACACAGGCCTAAGAAGTCCAGATTGTTTCATTCAGTTTTAAAGGCAAAGCAGGAGACTGCGTGAGTTGTTGAAATTTAACTGTTTAAGCCTGTCACATAAAGAGGCTTATGCCTCTTAAAAAATAATTAGAATTGGCATCAGCAATATTTTCATCACTGCTGTTGAATTACTTTGTTCTTGACAAAGACTCATGTTGCAAATCATGATTTAGACTTGGTGAAAATCGATCCTCTAAGCCTGACAAAATAAAATTGCATTTACCATATTTAAGGAAATCGTACCAACTTCTTTGACCTCCTGGATAAAGTCTTGGACAAGCTACCCTTAAACCAATAAAAGCATGATTGACTTCCATGTACGATACTTTGAATATAAATGTGTGTATAGATATTTCAAAGTTGAACAGTGTTATTAAATCCTAGAGTATTTAAATTCCTTAGGAACAGTGCTGCAGCTTTTCTGACCAGTCCCCATTAAGTGACACTTATTAACATTTTGTCTTGAGATCCTATCAACCAGGTGTAATTGTGATTTATTAGTTTACCATAAATATTCAGCTATGCTACTAATTCAGGATTCATTTAAGATTTGGGAGAAATCCTCACAATTTTATTCTACTCCTTCCTTTGACCTTAAAGCTGTACTTATATCAGGTAGAGCAGATAGAAAACATCCTGTGCGATAAAGATATTTTAAATCTTTTATTTGGCATGGCTAATATTACTGGTGACATCTTGGGTAGCAGTCGCAGCTGATCAAACTCAAGGAAGAAATACTTTGGAAGCAAATGTCTACCTCCGAGGAAAGCAGCTGAATTCAGACCAAAGATCTGCTTATTTTAAGTACCCTCTTCTACCATTTTCTGCCTCTCGGTATGAAGGTGCAACGATGCAACTGTACATTGATCATTTGCTCTACAATCACACATCATCATCTGCAAGTGAGACGCAGACCACAGACAGAATGAAGAGCGTGCTGAAACACAAGCTACAGCAACATAGATACAAAACAGCCATTAGCTGCATTTTTCTGGCTGCTTTTTCATGCAAGAGAAAAAAAGAGAAAACGAAAGAGTCACATGGTTTATGAGGCAATTTCTGAAACAGAGGCATTAAAAAAGCAAAGAAGAAAAAACGCCTATGGCTTTTGATGGAAAAAAAAAATCACTTAAACTGATCTGAGAGTGGAAGGAATACATTTAAAGAACTACAGCAGATGGAGAGCAGAATAACATCTTGAGTTAATTTATTTTTGAAGTACACAATGAGTTTTAGGATAATTGAATTAAAGAGTCAGAGGATGAAATAAGCTTCTTGTTCTGCGTATTGTTCTCACAAAAACAAGAATAGCAAGTTGAGATTTTTAGAAAGATCAGTCTAATTTTTTGAATTTTTTACTTAATGGATTTAATATAAACCTGCTGGCTTATGAATATGTCTAAGTGTAGCAGCAAAATGGCCAGTCACCAGGTGCCTAGACTGCTTGATTATTTAGGCATCACCAGAATGGAATGCTTGTCATGCAGGTGTACCAGGTGTGTGATCCAACATTGTAAGACATGTGCTTTAGCAGCTTTCTTTAACACACACAGTAATAAATGCCTATACTATAGTGGCCTATAGGAGCTACAGTCTTCCATATCTAGACTGGTTTCAGTATTAATTCCATGTTCTTAAAATTAATATGCATTTGGAAACAAAACTAGAAGTTTTCACCTCTGGACATGCATAAAAAAAAAAAATCGGTTTTATTAATCCAGTAGCTAACTTCTATTGCTTCATGAAAAATGTCAAGACTATCAATTAAAGACATTAATCCACCCTATCAGGGGTGTTTTCCTTCACTTATCATGCAGGTAGGTGGGTTACACACCAGATCATGATGCATACACACTCCCCACTGCCCCAAATCATATATAGCTAAAGCAAAAGTTCTAGACAATGGGTGAAAGCTACATTACTGCAGATTTTAAAAAAGTAAAATAATGCATCTCCTTCAATCAGCTTCAGCTTTGTTGCTTTTCAAATTGATTATTCAGGAAAAAGGATCAATATTTTTTTGGATCAATTTGGCTACCGATCATATTCCTTTCATATCCTTAGTGTGAAATTTTCAGTGATGACTGAGAGGTACTTTAAGTACAGGACAGTCTTTAGTGATCTGTTTGCATGTCCTTAACATTCAAGGCATTGTGGTCCCAAAACATTTTTTCCCCTATTTCTGAGCCCTTCCTTTTTATGAAGCATCATACTTTAACTAAGGGAAATAATCAAAAAGAAGGAAAAAGTCATGAATTCCAAAGTTAAACAGGGTTAAGACCAAAAAGATATCAAATTTCATTGCCTTAACACTCCGCAAACCCTGAATCATACGTAGCAACCATGAAGAACAAGTTACAGTTGCAAACGTGCAGAAAAACTTATGAAAACTAATGACAATGCACAGGATACATTGTTGATGTGAGAATGAAAAACTTTGTATTAGTGCTCCATCAGATTATGACTGGGTTTGGATAGTAGTACACTAACAGAGGAGAGAAGGAAAACATCAGAAAGTGTGGACTGAAGCTAAGATGAGAACATCCAAAGAAAAGGTTTTGCAAAATAGTGCCATACTTTTTCTCCTAGTTTGTCAACTTCAGACTGAGGTGAATTATGAAAGGATGCAGAGAGCATGGTGGTATCCTCTCTCCAGCTGCAATTGCACCGCTGTGTGTCCCCCCCCGCCCCTTCTTAAATATATTATCACAGAAGTGCTACCACCATGGCTGATGGGCTCAGCCTTGGCCAGCAGCGGGTCCATCTTGGAGCTGGTTGGCATTGGCTCTATTGGACATAGGGGAAACTCCTAGCAGCTTCTCACAGACGCCACCCCTGTAGCACCCCTGCTACCAAAACCTTGCCATGCAAACCCAATACAGTGTCTCAAAACATCTGAATAGTTGGCATTCGGTCAGTGCAACAGCTACATCTACTCTGTTACAGGTACACTGAGGACTGTTTTAGTTAAGACACTGAATTATGTTCACGTTCTTCCTTTAATCTTCGATGAAAAGTAATTATAGGAAAAATTTAGAGCTGAGATATGCAAAGGTATGTCTGGAAGAACTGTTAAATTTTGTTGAACTTAAATAAGAAGTTTTAAAATCCGTTAACAGATTTTATCATTCTCTACAGTGGGGATACACCCCAAAACCTATCCCGAAAGGCTCTTGTAAAACTGTTGATACAAATACCTGTACTAGCTCCCCCCCAGCATTTTTCCTTGATTTTTTCATCTATTCCCACTCAGGTCTAATCTACCTTACTGAAAGGTGGCTCTCCCAACCCCCACCCCACCATCCAGTTGCTATTATTTTTTTTTCCTTCTGGTGAAGACCACTTCTGTGTTCCCATGAGCTAATATACAATGACCTCTCTGGACCACTTCCCTCTCCTCAGTTCCATGACAGAGTACACAGTAAAATTTACGATACAAAGACTCAGCCAAGGGATTTGCTCAGAGATCATGTCCTGGTAACATTTCACGCACTTCTAGCTATTAGTAAGATTGAATTTCATTGTTTCTTGAGAGCAATGGGCGCATTATAACTGTGTATTCTTTTCAGTGACAAAAATGGTAATGAACTGTAAACTTGTATACATAACTGATACTAGTTGCCACATGTTGTTCATGTTAATTTTTTTTCTGTACAAATCTTAATTTTGATCTATTTAGAGAGGATATACAGTCCAGTAAAGTGGACTGTAGCAAGGGGATCTCATTAGGTATTCCTCCTCCTCAGAAGAAAAAAAATAATTTTGCTTCTGTCAGTTCTTTAATGCATTTGCATATTCAGTTATCAATTATAAGTGAATTATATGCTCCAGGCCAGATCATCCAAGAGAATAAAAAATCTGCATACAGCATTGGCATCCTAGAACTGAAACAAATATGAATATGGAAAAGAAGCGTATCTACCATCTCTGCCAGTTATTATTTGATAACCTCTCTGAAAAGGTCTGGTTAAGAAGCCCCTGAAGAGTTTGTTGTTTTGTAAGCTGTTACAGTACACTAAGCTATGACTTGGCATCTTCAAGGGCAGAAGGTTACTGGAGCTGGGCTAGTTATTTCACACCCCCCCTTTTTTTTTTTTTTTTTGCTAGAGGTATTTTGTGATATCAGGTGTGCAGTAGAATCTATAATAACCCATTAAGCATATCTTCTGATGACAGGTAACTTTTCACTACATGCTTCACTTTCCTTCCCTTGCTAAAGACTGGCAGCTTCTGCACACTCTTCATTGTGCAGGTGCTTTCTTCTGGCAGACTTGTTCAGATAATAGAGCAATCCAATCAAAACATCACTGGGAACCCTTGACAGAACATTTGCTGCTTTAGAAACATTTGCACTCACCATATGGCAAGGGCAGCTTAGGCTATGAAACTGTGATAATTTTGGGTTTTACTCAGTGAGGGCATCTGAGATTTATGATGGCCAAAATTCATTAAGTGTTGACAAAGCCATCCAAATGTTTCAAACAATTTTGTAGGATATTTCGAGAGCTCAGTAAAGGAGAAACATTTGGTTTTCACTGCCATTTATACAAAGACATATCTATTTCAGCAACCATTCTGTACCCTACAATCACCAACCCATATTAAAGTGAGGCAGCAGCTTTCTATAGCAATGGTACGAAATATAACAGCTTGCAATACTGGTCATATTGTTTGCATTTTTTATTCAGCATTTTCAGCAATGTACTTACCAGAACATGAAAAAGAGTGGTAACATGACAGGCATGATAATCAGATTGCTTCTTTCACATTTTAAAGGCATTAGGGTTCTTAAATACACCACAGTCTTTAATTTGCTTTTAAAATAGAAGGAGCTAATTTGTATTTACCGTAATTTTTAGAATCGAAATCTTTTCTGTGTTCCCTGACATGCAAAATATGGGTAAAACTTATCTTACATTATTCAACGCCATTATTATAAGACCTCACCATAAATAGCTGCAAAACCTGCGCTAGCATAAATTATCAAGAACCAATTAAAAACTCTCACAGATTATTGCTTGATAGTTTATCTCATACCAGATTTCATGGCAATAGCATGTTTACATGATCATGTTTCAACGGCAACTACAATTTTTATTCCCATTTACTCTTCAGCCAAAGGAGCTTCTGAAAAACACCTTTAGGCCTCTCCTATGGATAGCAGGTTACTCACTAGCCAGGTGTTCAATATTTTTTTTTTTTTTTACTTCAGTGAAAGATTCCATTAACAGAAAGAAAATTATCCCATATAATGATGAAAAATATGGCATAGGGGCAAACACCCTTTATTTCCAGTTTATTGTTGGGGAAAAAAAATTAAAAAAAGGAAAAAAAATGAAGCAGCTGTTCATGGTGATGCAAGTGGTGTAACAGTAAGTTATAGATATCCCACACATCATAGTGTTCTGTCCCTTTCATACTTTCTTCTCATGACCGTTTATTTTTGTTTTACATAGTTAATGGATTATATATTAATCATTCCCTTTTACTTGTATTTTAAGATTTTTATTATTCTGTACACTGGTGTGTAAATTAAATATTTCCTGTTGGTGACTGCTTCCCTTTCCTCAGCATTGGTTCCAACAATTAATTTGATGTCAGAAGACCAATTATCATAACCAAGCAGACCAGAGTTTCTTCATTTAAAAATAATTTTGTGAGCTCTCACTTATTTTAATAAGCAAAAGAGCAAACCTGTGTTACATATGCTCATGTTTCCCAAGGGATCTAAAGACTCAAGCTCACCTACTTCAGAGATTACTCCAAAAGACGATGGACTCCAGAGACCATCTTTTCTTCCTCTACTGACTTGATTGATATTTGAATGACTCAGTTTCTACATAGCCCATCCCATAACATTAAAAGTTTATAGCATTAGAAATAAACAGAGTGCCATGTTCCAAAAACTTCTGTAAACTGAAAGGAAAAGTGGATTGGACATATGAGGTCTTGGAACATGGACTGGGAGTAATGCCTGTTTTGTTTGATCTCTAAGCCAACAGCAGGGAAGCTCTATCAGCTTCTAAAAAAATGAAAATTAGATGTCTGTCATTCCTTAGCAGGAAAGATGAACAGCATATCTACAGCCTGGAACAGAAGCTAGTTTTACTGGCAATTAAAACTTAACAGTGATCTTTTCCCCATTGCCAAAGAAAAAGTCAGAATTACAGGATACTAAAAAAACCAAAACCCCTTTCTACCACTTGTGCTGGGCTCTCTGTCCATAGGGACGCTTCACCATTTCACTGTCCTCAAGTGATACAGTTGTGCTAGATTATTGCAAAGTAGCACAGTGTCTAGTAACATCACTGAAAGGCTTTGGGCAATTGTATTGAAAAGAGCATGATCCTGGGGGTGGATAGTCCTGAAGTGCCTCACTAGTGTGTTGTTTAGTGGTTCGTATTTAGATGAAAAAAGTCTAAAATTAGGAGTCAGGGAAGGGAAGTACCATAGCGATATAGACTACAGATTGCATTTTCATGAACAGCAGCACAGTTCCACAAAGCTGAGACAAAGGTTTAAAACAATCTAGTAATCAACTTAAGGCTATCTAGCTTCCTGTGAACCAACTCTCTTACCTCAGATGACATGTAGGATAAAATAGTGAAAGCTGGGTTGTTTCTATTCAAAGCCACCATCGGACCAGAATATTTATATAGCCCTACTGTCTTCCTTCCTTGTGTATATAAAAAAAAAAGTCTTCTAGTGCTATCAGCATTTTATGAAGTACAGAGAATTTTTACTTGCTAGACAATTAAGTCTGGGGAAAAAAAAAGAAAAACAAATCAGAACCAAACCATAACACTAAAAAAGCCACATTCTATTTATATATCTACTGGGGAACATTTCATAGATTTTTACCTACACAAACTATTACAAAACAGTACTTGCAATTACTAAAGTGTTATTTTTTAAAAATCTTTCTCTAGATATTCTGCAATGCAAACAGGTCCATAAGAGCCTGTCATCTCTGCATGGGAATAAAGTTTACAGCAATGCATACAAGTGGAGTTTGAGAGATTAGCTTGTTATACAAAATCATTTGCTGTTTACTTTCAAATACACATTTACTCAAATGGTTGGAGACAAGTATTTCTTAAAATATTGCTAAGTTACTTGAACACATCTAAATACTTCAGCACTTGCAGGTCAAGTTATCTATTCAAGATTTATTTAGATGTAATAGTATGAGAATACAAAAGTAATTGTCAAGTAACCAAAGCAAAACCATGAGATTTTTAAATGAGAAAAACACTGTACTTTAAAAGCAGCTACTTGAAAGAGAGGAGATACACTGTCTAAACAAACAACTTTTCTCCTTCCACATTTTATCTTACTTTGTAGTTTAGATATTATCTTATTTTATGGTATATTGTGAAGAAATCTTTTGTGTAAAATGAGGTCTTAAAGGACTCTGGTTTGCAAAATCAAATTTCCAAATGGATAAAATCCCCAACATACCAATTTCCACATGAAATCTTGTTCACGTGTTAAGATAACTTTTCCAACTATTTGTTCTTGCACTATTTTCTCATTAGCTGGACTTACTCACATCAGCCTTCATGTGTATTTTTGATTATTGCTGTTACAATTCAAAACATCAGAGCCATGCAATATTTAGACATGTAGTGAAAACAGTAAAAAACTAAAATTAATCACTTTCTCATGACTTTTCTTTTAATTCTGTCATACGGGTATCTTAAATGCCATGCTTTAAAGATAATTTCAAGCTTGAAATACTCAGCTGAATTAGAATTCTACATCCAATCATCTTCCAATGTTCTTAAACATAAACAAATACATTTTAAAATTCTAAAGTGACTTCTAGGTACCCATGGTACCTAGTACCCTTGGTATAAACAGGTAGAAGTGCTATAATTGAATGTATATGTTTTGGACTTGAAGAGAACCATTAATTCCTTACAGTGCTTTGAATGACGTACAGTAACAGAGTGCAATTTGAAGAAAAGTGTGGTCATGCATAACGCAGCAAAGATTAATGTCTACAGGGAGATGAAGGTACTGTGTTTTCCCCAGGGAAAGTTCAGAATTTAACATATATTTGAAGAAAGGATATACACACAGTCATCTTTAAACACTTGAAATAAGGAAGTGAAAAAATTAAGCTCCTCCATAGCATTATACAGGTGCCATGCCTGTGTGAGATTCCTTCTCCGAACCATTCATCCATTTGAAGGGCTTTTCACTAGCTATTCATTTTAGAAAGGGCATAGGTGTCTTGTGTAAGTTTCCTGAAGTTAGATTGTTAAAAGTTGATGAGTGAACACTCCCACAGCCTCTAACATCAAAATAAACTTTTCTAGTTTAAGGATATTAATCTTTATTAACTTTGTTCACCTCCACTAACTGTATGGAAGTGGAAGAAAACATTCCCATGACTTAACTTCCTCTCTCTCCTTCATCTTCCTCTTATTAAAGAGGACATTCTTTCGCCCAGTCCTGCAATCCGCAGCACTTTATCTAAACAGATAATTCTGTACATTAGAGGAATATATAACCATCTCCACATCTGATTTTTAAATGTAGATGATTTTACTAAGCCCCAGTCATTATGGCACTCTGGAGTCCAAGCACTATTGAAATTAAATGGAAATTAGATGCTTAACTTATTTGTAACCTCTATTCCTGAGTATTTGCAAGCTAATGTTATGGTGCTCTAGGTTTAACCTCTATAATTCTGTCTAAACATTAGGAAGCACTCCTGCATATAGATCAAGCCTTGTTTATCCTGCTTCTGAAGGTAATGCATTTGCTCTGCTAAGGAACATATAAAGAAATTGAACTGCCTAATGGGCTGACCTCTGGACCTATCTAGATGAAACTGAAGTCTATCAGGTCTATCTAAATACACAGGCCAGATTTACCTAATGCATACAAACCCTGTTGGATGTAGCCACACACATAGATTTGAGTAGTCAGATTCAGATCTCCTATAACTCTCTTTGAAAGCGCTTATAATTGAAAGTTACAGCAATCAAAATATACCCAAAAGCTCCACTTCAACCAAAATCGCAGTTAGAGAAGGAAAAGATATGCAGATAGAATAACTGCTAAAAGGAGGTGAGGGCAGTCTGAAAGATAAATAAGTCATGACTTTCTCATAAAACAATCTTACAAGTATATTTTTATCAGGTTTGTTATTTTTGACATTTTAGCATTAGGCTAGAAACTTAGGGAATTTTTTAGGGGTGACATTTTAGAAGCAACTCCTGTCTGGTCATGAGCATTCTACAAAGGTAGAAATAGCTTTAAGTTGTTGTTGTGTGGGTGTGAGTGTCCCCTCCTCCTTAAGACATCCCCATTGGTCTCTGCCCAGATTCTGCCTAAATGTTGAGTGCTATGACTACAATAACTGAAGTATGACATTACAGGTATGCTCAGTTTTACAATGAAAGTGTTTGAAGAACACATGAGAAACTCTTGCAAGTAGAAAAATGACAGGAGTAAAATAAATCTACTCCTAGCACAGATGGTATGCTTTTCTAGTAATACGATATGATAGTATTACGCAATATCTTTGCTTTTGTTCAAGTTCTCCTCCAACAGGATTCTGAAATATTTTTAGATCTTCTATTAACTACTCCACATTCTTCAGACAGGAATCAACTTCATACTGTCATAGAAAATCTGAGTTAAGTCCAGTTATTAAGTGCTGGCTTCTTAAATGTAAACAGGTGCATACTGCATACCCAATTTATGACTGCAAGAACAAAAGTGTTTAATCCAAAATTTTTATTAATATGTATATACAGAAATCAAAATAGAATGGATGCTCTGTGTGTGTTTTATACACTAGTGATCTTTCCAGTTGTGCAAGAAGAATCAACCAGAAGAAAGTGTCAAAACAGACATTTTCTTGAAGAAATAAATGTCAATATTTGAGATGTAGATGATTGGGCCATGATGTTTATTTTTAATTAGAACTGGAAATTTGGCCTCCAACTGTTTACAGGGAATCTGTACACTTAAAGGATGGAGTTTATTACAGTGCCAGAGCTGTGTTGTCTCAGCTGTTTTTATATTGATTAACTGTGCTGGCATGGGATGTCAGATGTCTCTTGAATTGTGATTGTACTTTTCATGCACTTCCCTCACCCATTAGAACTGAATTAAAACAAAAATCCTTTAATGCATTTATCTCTAAAAACTTATTGATATAATATGTATGCAGCTGACAAGGAAAAGAAAGTGTCTTATGAAATACTGTCAAGTTCTACTCCCCTGATCACGTGGATTGTCAAGCTATGTATCGTTTTAATAACTATAACCATAGCAATAAAATGAATGAGAGCACTCCAAGGAAAGACTAGAATGCAAGTCAAAATCTGAATCCTGTTCTCAGCTCTTGGTCAGCACTCTTGGTCAAACCATCTGTGTGTGTTACAAAATATTGCTTTGCCCTCCTGCAATTGTCTATCAATTTTAATAGCAAGATATTTGTAGCAGGATGTACACATTCCACATTTAGCACGTATTTTAGCCTAGGTCAATTCTGAAAACTACCAAATAAAGACAGACTGCATAATTTTTCATGGAGTAGTAAGTGTTCAAGAGATGCCTGCAATCAACTTTAGTATACATTTTCATTTAACTTCATTCCATACTGTAACTTCAAGGAAGCAGCACTGAATTGTTTGCCTGAATCTTCAAATTAAATAGGAATAGAAGTTTGGATGTCTTTGTTATCAAGAAAGTAGAGTAATCCACAAAATCCTTCAATACAGTTTGTTGTGATTTGAAGTCACAGTGCAGTTTTTTCCTGTTGATTGTAAACAGAATTTCCAGTAAACAAACAGCTGAGGAGGGGGAACACAAAGACAGTTTCTGCCTTCATGAAAACCAAAGAAATGTTTTTCTAGCCTTTCTTCACCATCTAGGTATAAATTCCTTATCATGGTTTCTCTTTATTTATAGTAGTTTACAGTTATTAAAAAAAAATCCTAATCCTTCTCTTAAGTATTTTTAATGTTTTAATAACAACAATATCATCTACAACTATAAACCCAGCATCATGAATCTTAATAGTTGGAATCAACTCCCCCCTCCCCAAAAGTCTACACAGGTTTTTATGCCTATAAATTAGATAAAAGCAGGCTTCTAAAACTCTCTTGGGGTTTAGGTAATTTCAGATTACGGTATGCATCATCTAAAACTAACCTAATCTTCTTTACATTAAGTTACTATACAAAAAAGCAAATTTTAGGTATGATCCCCCTCAGACTGCAAACAATCAAAGTATCTGGATCACAGTACACTTGCCTCAATTACAGTAGACGATGGTTTTGTTTTTCACATGGAAGATGAGTAAACGTGTTAAGCTTGACTGCATTAGAAAAAGTGCCACTAAAAACCCATTTAAAAAGCCAGTTGTGAAAAGTTCTGAATTGGACTGCAATTTGAAACTATATATGTAGATGAGAAAAAGTTGCCTTGGTAGAATTACATCTAGTAGTTACTTACCTTTGTGCTAAACTTGAGGATTCTTAGCTCAATACCTAAGATTTTAGGTATTTCAACTCTTGTAAGCAAATGTTTCTTACTTAGTGTTTCCCTAAACCTTGATTCATGTGTGTCATGGTTTCAACTGGGACAGAGTTAACTTTCTTGCTAGCAGCCGGTGTGAGGCCGTGCTTTGGATTTGGGATGAGAAACAGTGATGATGGCACACTAATATTTTTGGTTATTGCTATGCAGTCAAGGCCTTTTCTGCTCCTTGTACAGCCCTGCCAATGAGCAGGCTGGGAGGGCATAAGAAGTTAGGAGAGGATACAGCTGTTCAAAGGAATATTCCATGCCATGTGACACCACACTCGGTATATAAAGAATGGAGAGGGGAAGATGTTTGGAGTGACAGAATTTGTCTTCCCAAGTAACCATTATGTGTGATGGACCCATGCTTTCCTGCAGATGGCTGAACACCTGCCTGCAAATGGGAAGTAGTGAATGACTTTACTACACTTCACAGTAGCAAAGCTGGCAGGGAAGATGACTGGCCAGGCTAAGCTGAGAGCTTTGGCTGGAACTCAGGAAGAAAAGGAAAGTTTATGGTCTATGGAAGACGGGGAAGGCCACTCAGGAAGACTACAAAGATTTAGTGAGGCTGTGTAGGGAGAAAATTAGAAGAGCCAAAGCCCAGCTAGAATTTAATCAGAGTATTGCCATAAAAGACAAAAAAATGTTTCTATAAATACATTAGCAACAAAAGGAGGACACTAAAGAGAATCTCCATCCTTTAGTGGATGCAGAGGAGAACATAGTGACCAAGGATAAGGAAAAGGCTGAGATACTTAATGCCTTCTTTGCCTCAGTCTTTAATAGTAAGACCAGTTGTTCTCTGAGTACCCAGCCCCATGAGCTGGATGACAGGGATGGGAAGCAGAATGAGCACCCCATAATCCAAGAGGAAATGTTAAGTGAGCTACCATCCAATTTAGATATACACAAGTCTATGGGGGCAGATGGGATCCACCCAAGGGTGCTGAAGGAGCTGGCAGAAGTGCTCACCAAGGCACCTTCTATCATTTGTCAGCAGTTCTGGCTAACCAAGGAGGTCCCAGCTGACTAGAGATTAACAAATGTGATGTCCATCTACAAGAAGGGCCAGAAGGGTGATCCAGGGAACTACAGGCCTGTCAGCCTGACCTTGGTGCCGAGGAAGGTTATGGAGCAGATAATCTTGAGTGCCACCACATGGCACATGCAGAACAACCAGGTGATCAGGCCCAGTCAGCACAGGTTTATGAAAGGCAGGTACTACTTGACTAACCTGATCTCCTTCAATGACACGGTGACCCGCTCAGTGGATGAGGGAAAGGCTGCGCATGTTGGACTTTAGTAAAGCCTTTGACACTGTTTCCCACAGCATTCTCCTGGAGAAACTGGCTGCTCATGGCCTGGATAGGCATACTGTTGGCTGGGTAAAAAGCTGTCTGGATGGTGGGCTCAAAGAGTTGTGGTGAATGGAGTTAAATCCAGTTGGTGGTGGTCACAAGTGGTGTTCCTCAGGGCTCAGTATTGGGGCCAGTTCTGTTTAATATCTTTATCAATGATCTGGATGAGGGGGTCGAGTGCACCTTCAGTAACTTTGCAGACAACACCAAGTTGGGTGGGAGTGTTGATTGGCTTGAGGGAAAGGCGGCTCTACAGAGGGATCTGGACATGTTTGATCAATGGGCTGAGACCAGTGTTATTAACAATAGCTATTGTTAATGCATGCATTTGCTATTTTCTCCTAATTTTGAAATAGAGCTTATGCTACACATTTTAAAGTTGTACGCTAAATGTTACCCTGTCGCTCTCAAATGTCTAAGTACATATCCATGCTTGTCAAAATGCAAAGCTATTGAAGCTCTGTCATCTCATGACTTACCCTGCTTGCCTTGTCCACATTTGTGAGTGTAAAGGGGCTTCCAAGCAACAACTAGTTTTTATTCATAGATATTCATAACACTATCTCCATGCATACATGCCAACAAAAAGAAACATGAAGTAAACATTTTTTTCCCCTCAACAAATAATATGTTATTGTAGTAAAAGTTAACAAAAATAATACAACAGTTTGAAAAACAGATTAGTCTTACTCTACCAAGTAATAACGGGGAAAACAAAAAAAAAAA
>VUYV01000003.1:3867215-3937701 GCA_008711295.1 Anarhynchus alexandrinus
TTTTTTTAATAGTGATTTTTTCCCCCCGCCCCCCCCCCCCCTTTTTTAAAAAAACAAACAAACAAAAAAACCAAAACAAACCAACCAAGTACTATTTCACTCCTTACTATGCCTGAGCTGCACATCAAACAAGTTAACTTCAGGCTTAATACATTGCCAAATGAAATCACTATGCATCAGATGAAATCAGTGATCAATGAGCAGGAACTTTTTCTTCTTTAGCCTTTTCCCTTTCATACTATCATGTTTTTTCTCTCTTACTCAGATCAATAGGACTGCATTTTCCCTTTTGTCCTGACCCACTGGGTGGGTTCTGGGGAGGTGACCTTTTGGAGTAGGCTGTGCAGTACTCAGGAGTCACAACGACGACTCAGGAGGGACAGAGAATTTCAACACCCCATTTTGTTCAGCAAATCCCAGGGCAGGAGTCACAACAACAGCTTCTAAATGATCAAAATAAGCTTTATTAGACATTTTGCTCGAAATATATATACAGATAATTTTGGTGTAGCAGGTATTTCGAATAAAAAGTTCAACAACAAACAACAATGGCTAACTTTGGCATAACTGGTATTTCAAATAAATTCGACAGCAAACAACAAGGCAAGAGAATGGAAGGAGATGGAAAGAAGAAGAAAGGAAAAGAGGAAGATAGGAAAGTTGCATATCACCACCCTTGGATGCAGTGGTGAGGCTCTGTGGTAGCTGTCTGGATTCCTCCAGCCATGTGTGCACACAAGACTCTTCCTGTTTGTGTCTCAGACTAGTTCCTGTCCCTCGAGGACTTGTGTCACTCTTGATGGGATGTGAACTTCTTGTCTGCTTCTTTTTGGAGTTGTCTTGTTCAGCAACAATGACCTGCGCGTCCTCCTGCACACCCTCTGTGCCCTGTGCTGGCCGGCATTAACTCTTCCATTCTCTCACACATGCACAGTCTGTTGTTCTTAGAACCTTCTAGAAGGGAGGGAGGCGGGAAGTGTGTGGGGGGGAGAACTACTAGTGCCTCTTTTCTAACTGCACCTTATCTCCTTAGCATGGTAACATCTCTTTTCTTCCACTGAGTGTTTAGTGACATTAACCCTTTAAGTTTCTAGTCTCTTACACCTTTCTTCACTGAACAGAACATGACAACTTTGGAAGCTAATTGAACTTTCCAGCTGGAAAGGCGAGTTAGTAATTTCAAAAGTTAAGAAATTCCTCCCACAAAACATGGAGAAATATTTCCTTCACTACTTAATGTGCATTGTTTTCCTCTCTTCCTTTTCCTTCTCCAAGACTATAGTTTAAGTAGTATTTTGTAGAATAAACCATATGAAGCAGTGACCTGGTTCTTATCTGCTTGAAAACCATTATTTCCAGTTTGCTACATGAGTAGCTTTTGCCACTGTAATGCCTAAATACTTCATAAATTTACCTTCATCTCAGGACATGGAAGATTTGTTGAACTACGAATATAAAGTAGACAAAAATGTAAATTATTATATTTATTAAAATAGCTAGTAACTTATAGAAGTAATCAGGGGGCTTAAAGCTACTCAAATGAACAGAGGAAATGAGGTTTTGGTCACTACCTACCTGAAATGAAGGGCTAGAACTCATTTTCACAAGTCTCTATTACAATTGAAATCAAAGGAAAATTACTTCTGTCACAAGGCATTCCATAACACTTGTATTAGAATGAACAGTCCATTGTCAAATACTTTAATTTCAGCATATTATCTGGTAATGAGGGTACTGTTCAGGCATTACATAAGCAAGTCACAAAAATCTGCTTTAGTAACATATTTGTGATAGTATAACAATGTACTCCAGGGCAAATATTTTCTCAAAAGTTTTCTGTGAAGAAACTTATAATTTCACTGCAAGTAGAGGACTTATTCAAAACTCTGCACCACACAACCAGTTTTCAATTTAATGACTCAGGGATTGTTTTCCTATTGGATAACAATTTGTTTTCAAAACAAACTTCAGCATCTTAAGGCTGCAGTATCAAAATGATGCGAGTGCACTGTTTGGAGCATGTTCCTTTCCCTCAGCAATTGGAATGACAAGATATAAAAGCCATCATCTTTCCTAGTGATAAGAGCATCTGAACATTTCCAAAACTCATTCCAAATGCACTAAAAGTCCTATAATATTTTTTCAGGCTTGTGTCCATAATGGCGGAGCATGGCTTCGGCACTGCTTCTGCCTTGTAACAGACAGTTATCTAATAGAGAAAAATCTGAAGTGGATTTGACAAGGCAACCTCCCACCAAGATGCTCGAAGAAGATTTCTCTAGAGTTCAAGATCCCAGAAAACAAGGAGACAGTTGTATATCTCATGGATTCCCACAGGAGCAGGGTACAATGAGATCCCAACTACAGGCTGGACCAGCTACATAAAGTCAAAGAACTCATGACAAGAAGCTACCCAAGGAAATAATTTTAGGAAAATGCTGACTGTATCATATTGATCCTCACTAGATTATTCCCAAGTTATTGCTGTAATTTAGCCACCTTCATTGAACTCTTCTTCCTGTATATAGAAGAACTTCCCTGCAGATGCATGGTAAGACCAAAGACAGACCTTCCTTATCATCACTTAATTATTTTTTCTAAGAAAATTCTTTTTATGAAGACCTTCAGGAAAAATTACTTGAATTGAAACAATGAGGTTTTATATGCATGAGAATGGCTAAATGCAGAGAGACCATCCACTAAGAAAAACAATATTTAAGTGTAGCAGCATAACTCTTCCTGTTATTCCAATTCATTTGTCTGTCTTCTACCCTTTAAACATTCTCATAGTTCTGCTTGATACATCATAGCAAATAACTGTTCTTATCTGATTTGCATAAGACTTCTTGAAGATTTCCAATTTTCCTCAGTTCTTAGTTTTCCTTTGTAGTTTGTTTTTTTTTTTGGTTGGTATTTTTTGGTTTGTTACTTTTTTTACTTTAAAAAAATTCTCCCCACCCCTGCCCCATTTCCATAAAAACATTTATCAAAAAAGTTACCAAAGGAAGATCTAGCAAACTGGTCAGCATCAGGCAAATTCAGCTAGGAACAGTACCTTCCTGCAAAGGTTAAACTTAAACAAGATGTGAAGAACAAGTATCAAATCTAGAGTCAAATTCAACCATACTGTGAAAGGGACTGGGGGAGGGATGTGTACAGTTCACAAGCAACTTTGTCACATGTCCCAGACAGCCACATGGTACCAGCAAAAGCAGACAGTATCAAGATATTTTAGAACTTTGCATGATTTGGTATTTTACTCCCTTCAGTTTCTTCTCTTGCCCTTTTGTTGTGGGAAAATCACATCTACATTCAGTTTAAGAGGTAAAAACTGTTACATAAAAATCAATCACCGATACAGTTTCCCAGCATTTATAAAGTCAGTGTATTAGACAGTTATTCAAAGCTACTGTTTTCTCCAGTTAGTTAACTATTTCAGGACTTTTTAAAGTTGAACCCAGGAAACAGATAAGCATGCCTCTTCATTGATGATTTTAAATCAAGTGTACGATTGCCTTTGCAGCTCGGAGCCCTCAGTGTTTGCCTCAAGTGCCAGCTAGTATATTTTATTTTCCTATTAACTTGTTCAATTTGTCTAAACCTATTTGGATCATCTTATCAGACCAGTAGTACAACATGCTTCAATGTTGATTTTTGCTTTTTTTTTCCCCCCCTATAAAAGATTTAGTGGACAGGAATGGGAAAGACATGCAAGAGTTAACAGAAACAAAATTAGTTTACTTCCAAGCATATTTTAGTGAAAATAATGGAAGAGGTTCGAGTCACCTTCAGTAGACCTGAAGACATCAGAAGCTGGCCAAAACACCAATACAACACTATGATTTTAGTTAACCATCCTTCAGACTCTGAATGTTCAAGGAACACAAACTAGAAATTTGGCTATGTCTGGGAAGTCAGCCTTGGGTATTTTTATTCTCTCAGTGCCTCAGTTAGAGCTGAGTTTCAGATGGGAAATTGCATGGGAAGTTCAGCTATGTTTTCACTGAATGCCACTAAAAATATACTGAAATAAGATTCACTGCACCTGAAGCTGTTTATAAATTTCCACTAAACTATTTCAATTAAAGACCATATTAACTATGCAATTACCAAAATCTGTTATTCACAAAAAGTAGTAGACATAGAAAGAGGAAGAAGACTGAATAAAACCCACCAGATTTCAAGGTTCTTGCAAACTCTAGTTGCTGCTGCTCTTCCTGCTTTGATATACTGCATAATTAGAACAGAGCATATGAATCTCATACAGGCAAAACACTCAGTACTAATCACACTGAATGGTGATGCAAGCATCATAATCTTGTTATACATAGAATATATACCTTTCAGATTACTTAAACTGCAGAATTTTAGGAAGACAGATTGCACATTTACTGGACGCAATGGAACATATTCCTGTATGTACAGACTTCATGTAAATTCTGTCCTAAGGAAGATTTCCACTCATATCTGTCAGGGAGTTATCTTAACCCTTAAGGCAGTACAAGGGAGGCCAATCTAGCTAAGGACATCATTCTGTACTAGGTAATAACTTCAGTAGTGCTGAGCTGATTCAATTCTTGCTGGCTTTGCAGCTTAACACGTCAAACCATTTGTACACAGTGGTTTTCTGTTCCACAATCATGGTCTGAAGAAAGGTTGGATTGACATACATGACACATCTTACAACCTGCAAATTGCAGTGTATTTGGAATTTTTGTCTCTTTTTTGTTTAAAACAAAAAGGTAAGAAGTTGCTAGGGCTGCAGACTGTCTCCTTTATGCACATCAAAGGAGACAGCAACCAGCTGTTCTAGCAAGGTGTACTACTTGAAAACGCTAATTCCCGGCTTTGCGGCCGCCCCCTCCTCCTGCTGTTGACTTCACAATTAAATGCATGGTCCGGTAACTATAATAAGAATTAGTGAAGTCTTCTCAAGGAAAGCTTCCTGCATTCTCTCCAGCTTCTGGTAGCAGTTTGCTTTTTTTTCCACATCTGCCCTCCAACTCCCAAATTATAAGCATTCAGTAATGCCAGTAGGAGTTTTACTCCCACTTGTTTGTACAGAATACAGGACTAATTATTTTGAAAAAAAAAAATGCTGTCTGCTTTCCTAATGTTGAAAAAGTTGTTACAGGTAAAGAAAAGAACATAGCTTCCCAACTGCAAGAAGAAATTAATGAATTAGATGCATCTATCATGGGAGAACTCTAAAAAAGCCAACAGAAAGCCAGAATTAGTTTGGATCACTTGAACATTTCCTGAATACTGTGAATAACTTCCATTCTTTAAGAACACACATCCTCCTTCAACTGTACAGTAAGTTTCTTTATTGTCAGGTTTTGGGTGGCATTGGTTGTCATGCTTGTATCACCTGCAGTTGCAACATGATATTGTAACATCAGGAAAGGCCAGGATGTTTTAAGAGAAAATAGTTGTTCTTCTGTCATACTTCCTTTTTGCTTCACTTCTGTACCCCTTAGACATACTTGTTGTTTGGGCCTCTGCGCTAAGAACAATTTCTTCCAAGATCATTTCTTACTGCAGAGGGGAAAAACTGACAAGTCTGGCATGCAAAGAAAAATTTACTATTAGGAGCTTCAAAGATGAGACACTTTTCCTCTTGCAAAAACTGTTGTAACTGCTATTGTAACTGGCAAGACATATTCACTCTTTACCCTCTGCCCCCTAAGAGCACAGGATCTCTGCTCTTAATAGAGCCAGAAACTGCTGCAGGTATAGTAGCACAATATACAATAATCTAACTACATAACGGTCTTAAATTGGGCTCAAGTATTATATTATTTGACTTCAGTCAAACACCATCTTGTATGAAAGTGTCTCGAACTCCCCATCCCTTCCCTCACCCACCCTACTCCACATCCCATGGAGACATGTCCAGAACAAAAGGCTGAAGGAGATTTGATGGGTTTTAACAGGCTGGATGTACACAGAAGACTATTTTGTGTTCCCTTATTCCTTAACATAGCCCCGAATTGTATTGAAATGAGTGGGCAGCTGTAAATTTATATGTTATTGAAGTAAATAGTAACTATGCTTCATTACTCAAAAATGGTGTGTGAAAGGTTTCTCAGTTATTTCCAATTAGTGATAAAATAGTCTACAGAATATATCTGACCTATTTGACATGGGTTGGTTAGATAATGCATCTCCAAGGGAAAAAAAAAAAGGAAAAAAAATCACGCCTTCCTCTACACCAGGAAATAAGTCCAAGTCACCCTAAAGCTAGCCATTACAAATCAAAGATTTATCAAATATCACATTTCTATTAAGTCATATTCTTATACAGAAAGAGTTCACATTATAATTCAAGATGTCATCCTTTATTTCTCTGACACAGGATCGATTATTTTGTTTGAGTATCTTTTATCCTGTTGGGCATTAAGTCTTTTTATCCCCATCTACTGGCTGCTGGAATAAGTAATAGATAAAGATACCTGAAAAAACAGTATGCTAATAAGACACTAATGAATAGAGTCTTAAAACCAATTCTTATTTAACGAATCGCTACCATTAAAAATATTATTTTTATAGTTTATACCCAATATACCCATAAGGAGAAAAAATGAAAATGGGCAATAGTAACAAATTACCTTGCACAAAATGTCAGATCCTCAGGAAGAACCTGCAAGATAGTATATTAATAAAGTTAACAGTTTTCCTACCATGACAAAGAGAATTATTAAAGTGATCCTAAGATCAGTGATGCTGAATGCCACTACTTCTTAAATCATTATGTTATACTCTGATAAAATGAAGGCCTCACATGAAGTGTTGAATATCTTGCTGACAAGTCTGACTACGAAACTGACAACACATTTTCAACAGGATATACGGTAATAAACTGTGATACTACTTGCTGATATGTAACAACTTCCTATTTTAGTACTGCATGCATTTTAAAGTTTCAGTACAACAATGCTGTAAAATATCATTTCCTTTGTCATCTCCTTCCTGCTTCTTGAATTTGAAGCATCTTAATGACAGTCAAATTCAGCTGAATAAAACCCACCACCTGTAAAATAAGTAGGTATTTATCCCCTGCAGTTGCATATATATTATTTTAAATGCAGAAATCCTGAAGTAATTTCTGTGGGCTATTCCTGTACCTCTCCACAGGAGGTTCATGCAACACTAAAATTCATTTGAGGGGATAGGTTAAAAAGTTATTGCTCTAGACCCTCACCATGAATATATCCTTGAATACTCTGTCCAGCCAGTCCCCGATGTAGCTTTCATGTACTAGCAAGCTGTGAATCCTGGGTGTCAAACAGACCTTCTTGTTATCCAAGAATGTTCTCCCTTCCCTCACCTTTCTGTCAGTCTCTGGGGAGATCAGCTGTGGTTAGGCAATTTTATGCATTGCCTATGCGTTTGGAATGAAGGCGGCAAGAATCCTGGGGCCAAGGCATCCAGGGTAAGTTTAAAAGATTTTGACAGCAACCAGGGAAGTGCTTGTACATGACAAGTACATACATAAGTCTAACAGAGAGCTATTGCAGATATATGGATTGATCTGTACATGCAAAATACTTTTTAAACTACCTGAGAGGGTTTGTTTTTCTTTTAGTTTTTTCTTTATTAAAAAAAAAAGGAGGTATGCAGCAGCCTATTTCTGGCAGACTCCATGTTTTTCAGAGCAATGTCAAAAGAGTGCAGTTTCACAAACCAATTAGGATTGCTGTTAGAAACACCATCTTTTCCCTCAAGCTGACTGTTGCTCTCATTTTTCCAGTCTCCTTGCTCGTGCAAAGGGGGTTTATAATATGATCCCTTGTACAGTTGTTTTTGGTCAAGAGAAACAGCTCAAGCTCTGTTTATTTTACACAGCTAGCTTTCAGCCAGATCCAGGAGTGCTGGTGCTGACACTAGAGACATGATTGACTGCCTCTTGTAACAGCATATTTAAATCATTCATAAAACCATACACAAATCTTTCTCTCCTGCTTTTGTTAAATAGCTCTACCCAAACAGTTCTTTATCACTTCAAAAATCCTTTGTTAGAAAACAATATTGGTGGCTGAGGTTTTCATTGCATTGTAAATCTACCCTCCCTTGAAATATCCTCCTCGTAGTTGATGATCCACTGAAGAGCTGAAAGCCATACATTTATCAGCTCACATTGCTTTTAGACCATTCTTGTTTATAAACCCTTCACAGAAGTTTTGGGACTCTAAGGTATATCAAATATTCAGAAAAAAACTCAACAGAATAATCTCACATTATCCCCATGAAAAGAGAAAACTTAGTGTCAGTATAATATGCAGAGAAGGGACGACAAGCTTCTGTGGTAAACTGGTGAAGACAGAAAACTCCCACAGTGAGGATAATATTTTCTGTTTTTCCACAAAGTATACATGCTACCAGTATATCAGTTATACCAGCTCTCCTTCTCTATAATCTTGTAGTACGATGAAGTTTTTACTACAGCACTTTTTCTAGACTATTTGCTATAAAATTTTTGCTACAATTGCACCACTTAGGTGCTTAAGAAACAATGATGAGCATTTAAAGACTGAACATGAACACGTTATGTAAAAACTTGTAATTTGTACAGAAATGGGGAAACATGTTTGATCATTGGTTTAAAGAAGATGTGTGTAGTCAGGTATAGGCAGCCAAAACCCAAAAGTTGATTTCACTTCCTGCTCCTAATGAAGATGCTCAAAAGACCTACAGCCTGCACAAAAGAGGGGAGGCCAATTAATAGGATGATTATATCTGCAGTACCATCTCTATTGGTTAATCCTAAGTCTAGAGCTACTTATCTCAAACTTTTAGTCTAGCACTCTTATTTGAAACAGTCTCATCCAGCAGCTAAGGCGGTAAAACAGGAACAAAGGAAATGTGCTATTTTATAAAAACATTGGTTAACTTGCAACAGAAGACACTTGCTGAACTGTTCAAGGCGTGCCAATTAATTATGCTTTCTATAGTCTAAGGCAAATTCATTATGTTTTTCCCCTTTTAAAGCAAAGTTTGTGTGTGTGGCCCTAAATGCCAATTTTTATGTTAACTGACAAGGTGAAACTTGGTGTTATTAACAAATACCCCCACTTTTTAGCTTATTACATTGGCTAGACCTATATTATTTAATTAAGAAGTGCTAGGAAGTGTTCCATAGCATTGGAATTCAATTATCTGTCCTTTTAATTGTTACAACAGCCCTGCCTGGCATAGTTCTTGGCCTGGACTAGCCAGTGCTGTCCCAAACTATTCCTGGGCACAATTCAGGAGTTGGCAATGTTCAGAAGCTACTACCAAAAGCCAATTTGGACACAGCAATTTTATTTTTAAAGGCTAAGAGTTTAGTGTTCTGGCATTAAGGCTAGCAGCCACAGTATGGCAGTATTCATGAGGTAGTCTTAGGCATGTTTAATTTACCGATATAGGCATAAGCACAACATCCCAAGGTACAGCCAAAACAATACATCTCAAAGCACCAATACCACAAAACTCAGATGCCAACAAAAGTTTGGCATCGCTTAGATGACTAAAATCCTTTAGAAAACTTGTCAGATTTCTGATTCTTGGATTATATAAAGTTATTCATAAAAAGATTAAGCAATGAAAGACAGAGACCAGAATTAGCAGACCTGTTCTACTGCATGAAGAGAATCTCAATTTTAGATTTGGTCTTATTTTTCATCTGCAGTACAGGAAAAGAAAAAAGCTGTAAGTGCTTGGAAAAGTCATATTTCCTCCTACCTAGCACAAAGGTACCCTCTTACAACTATATAAGATACATATTGATTAATCCTGAAGAACAACAGCACAGTCATCTTAGGATAGATGATAGAATCATAGAATCATAGAATGGTTTAGGTTGGAAAGGACCTTGAAGATCATCGAGTTCCAACCCCCCTGCCATAGACAGGCACACCTCCCACTAGACCAGGTTGCCCAAGGCCACGTCCAGCCTGGCCTTGAACACCTCCAGGGATGGGGCCTCAACAACTTCTCTGGGCAACCTGTTCCAGTGCCTCACCACCCTCAAAGTGAAAAACTTCTTCCTAATGTTCAATCTAAACCTGCCCTCTTCCAGTTTGAAGCCATTCCCCCTTGTCCTGTCACTACATGCCCTAGTAAAAAGTCCTTCCCCAGCTCTCCTGTAGGCCCCCTTTAGGTACTGAAAGGCCGCAATAAGATCTCCCCGGAGCCTTCTCTTCTCCAGGCTGAACAGCCCCAACTCCTTCAGCCTCTCCTCATAGGAGAGGTGCTCCAGCCCTCGGATCATCCTCGTGGCCCTCCTCTGGACACGCTCCAACAGGTCCATGTCCTTCTTATGTTGGGGACTCCAGAGCTGGACGCAGTACTCCAGGTGGGGTCTCACGAGAGTGGAGTAGAGGGGCAGAATCACCTCCCTCGCCCTGCTGGCCACACTTCTTTTGATGCAGCCCAGGATGCGGTTGGCCTTCTGGGCTGCGATCGCACATTGCTGGCTCATGTTGAGCTTCTCGTCGATCAGCACACCCAGGTCCTTCTCCTCAGTGCTGCTCTCCAGCCATTCCCCGCCCAACCTGTAATTGTGCTTGGGATTGCCCCGACCTAGATGTAAGACCTTGCATTTGGCCTTATTGAACTGCATGAGGTTGGCTTGGTCCCACCTCTCCAGCCTGTCCAGGTCCCTCTGGATGGCATCCCTCCCTTCCAGCGTGTATAGAAGTATATTGAATAAGAGAAAGCCAGTTTCCCAAACGACAGATTCTAAAGGAACCAAACTACTTAGAGATACCCTTACATAAAGACTTTTTTTAAAGGAGTTGAGAAATCTACCTAAACATTGAAAAACCCAGACCCTAAAGTGTCTTCAAATATTGACTGCTCCCATAATGCTCAGACTTTCAGAAAAACAGAGCGTGTAAGTAACACGTCCACAAACCTACAGACAAACAGTAAGTCTCCCCCCTTTTTAGAGTAATTTGGAGCTGTATTACTCCCTGTGTAGGGTAGTACAGCTGAGAAGTCTTGGAAATATGCCTCTTGAAAGTAGAGTTAGCAAACAACTGTTTATTGGTTTCAGTACTTTTTTAATGCTTCATTTAAAAATATTTACACCTTTATCTAACATCTTCCAACTGAAGTAGTGTAGTGTATTAACCTAGGTGTTATAAATAGTCTTTTAAAGTAGCATTCTTCTCTCCTCACCGACTGAGAGGTAAAACCAATAAAATTTCTTGAAGTCAAAACATTCATGATAAGAATTAATTTTATGTCCTTTTAGGTACCTGCCTACATTCTCTAACCCTGACTAACAATCATAGCTTAATGCACGATGACATGTTTTGCTCCACAGTTTCACCTGAATATTTAGTAAGAAGTGTTTCAAGTAAAAATCACTGTAAGCGGAGGGAAGCTATCAAGTGGAATAGGATATATAGGAAAACACTATGCATTTAACACATTTCAATAGCACCCAACTACAGGTATATGTTCTATTATTTGCATGTGAGTTGTAGAAAATCCTAGTTCTGACTCCCTTTATCTGATGGGAAGCATAAGAAAATAAATGTTAATGAAGATAGACAGTCTGTCAATCAAATGCAATTATTACCACTACTGCAGGGCTGTTTCCACAGAGGTTTATGGCAAGATGTCCAATGTAAGCTTCTACACATTGGCACTAGTTTTCAAGTGTTGTTAAAAGCTTAATGAAGATATTTTTTCCTGGAAGGACTAATATTTTGGAACACACTCCTCTATTTTATATACTAAGTTTTTAGATATGCAAGACTCTACAGATCATGGACTCAGTCCGATGTCCCTTTTTAACTGCCCGTATTTCTTCTAAAGCTCAACCTTGAAGTCAAATCTATCTAAACAGCAGATCTGCCAGCTGTTGTTTCAATTGAAGAGCACAACCTGCAATTCAAACTTCCGTGCTTCATGTTCCTGTTAATATTTTCCTCTGATACTCTCTCAACAAACCATTATTTCCCTGAAGACATACATGGCAATGAATTTGGGTAATCCCTATGTTTAAATATCTTTTACTGCTTCGTTTTTGTTTGTCCAGATGATCAGCATTTTTGATTACATTATGGGGTTTTTTTCATACTGTATTAAGTATTGTATTCAGCTTTGAGCCTTACAAAGTGTTGTAAACTAATCAAAAATGAGAATATGGGCATGCCTACATTAAAGGAAAAAGCAATCAACTAGAGGAAAACTACAAATTTAAAATAAACCTGAAAAAAGTCACAAATACAAAGTCAAAAAGCCCAAGAAACAAATTCAGTATGTTTTATGGAAAACACCTTTAATAAAAGTCAAGAGCAGCTGTAGACTTTGTTAGCATTTGACTACCTTTCCCAGTCTGGATACTCCATTGCTTTCTTTGAAGTTCCTTTACCATTGCTTTGTTACCCTTATTGCTTCTAGAAGACCACATACTGCACTAAGGAATCACTTCAGAGAAAAACAAGCTGTTGTCTAAAGCAGATGAAAACTGATGAATTATGCAAGTGTCACAGGATTACATATTTGTCAAAAAATAGTGCCAGAATTGGAAAATAACACAAGTTCACAAAAAACTACACTGACTCTAGAGTTACAGAACTTAAAAAGCATGTTTTGAACCAAATTCCATTTAAGTACATCTTCCAGGTTTGAGCATTTCAGTATCACATTTGTAAGTTTTCTTCCATAGAAACAGAAATACAACTTCACCTATAGCTGTACATCACTTCTTAGCAGGGATCAAGGAACTAGACCTTCAAGAAGTACAATAAACATTTGGCTTTTGATGTTCGGGGTTGCCAGACCTGACAGACCAATAGAAGCAAGGTGGTTGCAGCTCCCTGACACCTAGTCCAACTCATAGCAAGGGCACACACACACAGAAACTTACATATACATGTGGCTGGCCACACAGATAAACACTCAACTCTCAGGCACCAATGATCTCATCTGTTCTCTTCTCTGGCTGAGCTGGATAAGAGTCCATTAGTGGATACACATATACACACACAGAGAGTGGATTCCTCCAGAGCTGGTCTTAGACACCAAATCTATCCAATAGCCACCCCATCTACTGGCACTTGGACATATGAGCCCGGAGGCCCCTAGTACCCCCTCCAGCTGCTGATACAGAGCCTGCCCTTTACACACACACAGTGGATCCCTCCAGTAATTGGCCTTGGATGCTGCCTACCCAGTAGCCAGTCTGTGAAGCCACTTGTCTCCAGATGTCTCATGCAGAGACACTCATGCACAGGTCTATCAATCCCCAGGCCTTATGATCTCTCCAGTAACTGGCCTGAAGCTCCTGGTCCCTCTGGTAGACAATTCCTACAGTTGTAAAACACACACGTGTCCAGCCCAGACTTTCAACTGCTTTGATACATGGCTCCCAAGACACTTAACTTACTCACTATCTAGTCCAGCTTGGTACAGCAATCAAACACTGACACACAGACACTGCAACTGCTGGCACCGCAGGCACATGAACCCCTATGACCCATGGTCTCGCTCCAGTTGCTGGCACTCAGGCCTGCAGACACACATGCACACAGAGAGCCCCCTCACTCAGGGAAATAATTGAAATAAAGTTTAAAAATACAGGACACATTGTGCTCATCTGCTACAGTGTGTGGCCAGACAAGCACACTGACCAGCAACCTGCTTACAGTCAATGGGCCCCTTATTCCTCTTTTCCCACGCTTGTCCCTCCCCAAACCACCTTAAGCTTTCCCTTTCTCCCACCTTTTGTCCTTCCCTTACATATTTCATAATAAGTCCTGTGCAATCCCAAAACACTGTGTCCCACCACAAGTCCCATAGCCCTCTACACAAGACCTCCTCTGTCTGAAAGGTGACAAGGACAACCATTCCATTGGCTCATCTTGATGTGATTCACCTCCCCGACCGTGTGGCTTATGTCCCTCCAGTGACAGCCCTTGGATGAGTCAGACGTGGGCTCCCTTTCTCCATTTGGGTTATTGGGGCTACCTTGTCTTGCACTGGGGCTCTGTGCTCTTTTTGTGGCTTGAGACAAACATTTTACCAGATAACCTAACACTTGGCAAGTCTTACAAATATTTTCCAATCTAGGTCAGTAATCCTGCTTATTTTGGTCAGCAGCCTAGCTTTGAAAAGTATTGAAACTCTTCCAATAAAGATGACACAGGTCACATAAGTAATCAGAGTCATTTGGTTATACATCTCATTATAGACTTCAGTGAGGAAAACCTTGTTCTACATGTGGAACTTTTCCTTGAATTTGTTACTAACAATCTTGCAACACTGTTAGAAGAATACTGAAGTAAAAACACCTTGAAAAACTTAATATTAAGTTTTTAAGGATGTGTAGTAACATTTGTTTGTTCATTTTTTTTTTGTTTGCTGAAAAAAAGGAAGATGTTACATTACAATTGCACTCCAGCTATAACTATGATTAGACTACAATATATGCTTCATCCAGTCAGTTGAAGAATGACTATTCCACCCTGTGAGGTAGCTTAACTCCACAGACTGCCTGTAGCACATTTATGAGAGATCCACAACCTGACCCTGAAGCAGCTGCTGTGCAGGAGAAGTAAGACAGCATGACCAAGACAGTGTTTCTTCCATGTCTGTGCAATAGCAAACCTGACATTCAGTGGGGACACAGTTTGTGGAACCTCATTGCAGCAGCATGGTGGTGTAGCAATGACAATTCAATGCAAAGTCACTTGAGGACTCATGGGCATTTTAGCCTGCAGACAGAATAGCCACATGAATTTTTCCTTTGCTCAGNAGATTTAGTTTGCATTTTTTTCCCACCCTTTCCTGGAATAGAACATTTTTCTTTACCATTAAATATTTAGAACATTAAACATTTCTATGCAGTGGCATAGAAAGACCTTACTTGTTGAACCTCTGCATGTACTTTGACAGGTTGTGTTAAGCCTAGCACACTGAAGTTCACATTTTTATTTGAAGTAAAAAGCAAGAAGTAGATTCTGTGACAAATTCAGGCATCTCTGACTTCAATGCATTTGGAAAATTGCAAGCTCAGACAAGGAACAGCTATGTAGGTCTTCTCCCCCCTCCTTAAAAAAACCCATCATCTTTGCCTTATAAGGGTCACTGCAGAGAATGCTTATAAATTTCACCAAGCAAGTGTGATGTGTTAATCAGAATGGAGTGGGGTGGTTTTTATTTTGGTTAAGTGAATAACTAATTGAGCAAGATTTTTGGATTTCAGGTCATCTGAAGCTGTGCAGATATTGACAGAGAGATAATGACTGCTTCTTTTACATGCTTACATAACTAGTTGAAGAGGAAGCTGCAGTAGTGAGAACAAGGAAACAGTTAATTCTTAGCTTATCCTGAGTGTACCTGCATTCACACCCACTGCCTCAATTGAGAGTACACTAGGCATTAGATTCTAATAATGAAAAAGTATTATTTTTCACCATGCTTTTCCCCTGTGTTACTATATACTTTTCTTGAGGACCTGTGCAAACTCCCTACTGCCTATCCCTGCTAATGATGTTATTAGCTCTGATAGGAGTGTGCCGACCACGTGCAAATGTTGCAATTTAATCTATGCATATAGGGACTTAATAAATATTACACAATGGTAGATTATTTAAAGGACTATCTAACTTTCTTGTCCACTAAGTAGTATAGACTGAAAGCTACAAAACAAGAAAAAGGACTAAAGAGGAGGAAGAGCTGAATTTCATATCAGTAGCAGTCACTTGCCTGATGGACCTACCACAACAGTATCATCAGGGTTTGCAGGTGCAAAGCACAAGACCAATGATCTTGGAAGAACAACATGAGAAAAACAAAAGAAAAGTACTGTCACAGAGGCCCTGGAAAATACTACCTCAACAGCTTCAGTGAAAGGTTGCAGCGCTGCAAAGAGCCTCAGCCTTAGTAATACCATGGGACCTGCTATGTCTAACAATACATTTTTTTTAAATAAGACGGGATTTCCCCCCACCCCCCAAATAAACAGTGCATCATTGTAGTTACCACTCTGTAAGAATAGTCAGGCTTTTGCATTAATCATAACTGGAAAATTTTGTCACTATTGAGAAAGTACAAGTTTCCGTAGGATAGCACGTACACTTCTTTCTAGAAATTAAATCAGAGTTCAAACGCATCTTGATAACCATGTGGGCTATATAGAAAACAGAGTGCTTTCCTTTTCTGCTATTTTTGTTGTATTGATAGGACTGCCTTGAAAATTATGTGTTCTTCCCTGCTTCAAGAGCCACTTTAAATAGATAAATATAACTCTAAAATAAAACCCTAATACAGTATTGTAAAAGGAAAAAAGATTTTTGACCCAAACAAAATTAGAGCGGTGATGAAGGCAGCCAAAGCTGCAGATGAAATCGCTAAAGCCACATTTTCTGAATGGCTCAGTATTACTATCAAGGCATGTTTTCTCAAGAGTTCAGAACTAAAAAATAAAAAATATTAGAAACTGCAGCTTGCTAAATAGGCTGCAATGTAGTGTAGCCAGTACTATCACAACACTTTTCACAAACCGCCATTTACTGAAATAAATAAAAGGGAACTGAAATCTTGAAGAAGCGACTCCATATGTAAGTGGCTTTTGAAAAAAGGTGGATCGAATTTCTTTGAAAAAAAATAAACTATGTCTGCATTTCTAGTACTTACACCACAAAATAGAAGGTTTCTTTGAGCTTTTGCAACAGCTCTAGAGGGTATCCACAATACTGTATTTAAGTCTAACTCATAAGTAATGAAAGCACTGCTCTGGAAACTCAAATATTAAGCTCATTCATTTCTACCTGCAATGCGTTATTTAGGCCATAATCTAGAGTATCTCCCGTCATCTTCGAGTTTACTTATAGGATTCTAAGTTCTAATATATTTTTGTCCAAGTTTCAGCAGCTGAAAAGTGGTAAACTTAAAAAAAAAAATCAATGCCTTCCTGTCCTGGACACTTCCCTTTAGTTTTTAGGCCTCTGTTGCGTAAGTCAGTCTTCCCAAGACTTGCTCATACTCTCTATAGGACTAGCAGATAGGGAAAAAAAAAACCTAAAACAACCAAACACACAAACCCACATTATGGAGTCACATTAATACTTTTAGAAAATAAACCATGTGTTTACCTAGCAAGAGGGAATGCAGGAGAGATAGTCCAGGCTGTGTTTCAGATTTAACAGTAAAAATTTTGCAGTTGCTAAAAATACTATAAAAGCTGCATTCCAAAAAAGTTGTTTTCTGAAAGCTGCTCAGCCTAGCTATGCTTATCACAGAGTATTCATGTTTGTTTTCAACTGAATTTTCAATCACTTTGTAAGTGTCTGGTCTCCACACTCATTGTTATTTCTGTATACAAGTGAGAACATTACTATTCAAGCAGTAAAATCACTGCTAAATCCCCTCTGTCAAGGATCATGACATTAAGGTGACTAGTTGCCTACACCAAAAAACAGTAAGCTGATCAAGAATAAAGACTTGTTAAGCTCCTATAAGTACTAAATAAATATGTAAAAGTTGATTAACAAGCAGAAAGAAAATTTTAGACCTTATTCTAATGAGCACACTAAGAAGTTTGTTGAAAGAGCACACAAAACATTACATACAAAATATTTTCTATCATGACCCTGTGAAACAACAAAATGCCACCGGTTAAAAAAAAAGGCTGAGACACACACTGTGTTAAAGAGCAATTGTATCCTGTCTCTCTATAACAAAGTTTCTAAGCAGGGTTGTACAGCAAAGGAGCACTCTTCCGCATTAGAAATCACATAAGTACAAATCAACTGTAAGATCACAAGCCTCCTCCTCCTCTGTGTAGGAGCATAACAGTTTTAAACTGTCACTTGCAAACAATATACACAGTGTGGACTTTTTAAAAAGAAAAGTTACACCACTGGTGACTGACAGCACAAGGATTCTTCCTGCCTCAGGATTTCCCTTGTTCCCCACTTTGCCCTTCAAACAAGTACAAACCCATCTTCATGCCTTTTCTGCTTCAAGGGAAAAAAGCACAAAGCATAAACATCTTGGAGTGTAGGAAGAAAGTGAACAATTAACACGTCTTTCTTTATGAAAAGTGTTATGGAAAAATAACTACTATGACAGAAAACAGAAATCAAAGGCAGAAACAGGATGTTTCTACAAGGATACTGTAAATGCATAGAAACTAAATGTACAGTCATTAACATTTACTCACACAGTGAGGAAACATACACTGGAAGTACAAAGGCAGTGTACAATACATACTTAAAGCACTAGCATCTTTCAGTTTTCATAAGTACGCACAAGGCAGACACAGTTGCGCTAGTGTCAGGTATAATTTAGGTTCTCTGATGTTACCTGGCTATAATGGGGTTTCTAGGCAACACCGTATTTAGGCTAGTTAGTACTCCACAGTTAATGGAGTCCACACCAACGGTAAAAGAGAACACATCTCGTGCATCTCCAGAAGATGATCAAGTATGAAAAAAGGACACAGCTCTTATGTTATGCTATAGAACTGAGGCATAATTTCAAACACATTTACTAAAGAAAATGGCTACAGCTATATATAAGCAGTCTTCCGCACTGTTTGGGCCGCTGCTTTATCTTGTTTTAGCATGAAGGTTAATCTCCTCAGTACACAGGAAGAGCTAAAAAAAGATTTCAGCAGTTATACATACAAGCAAGGCCTAGAGAGATACTGAAAAGCATCTAAAAGCTTAATTCCACGTAGATATCCAGATATGTTAAAAAAGCTAGTTTTAAATATCCAAGTGACCTAACAAAAAGCGTCTGTAAGCCAGTCAGTATGATCCACATGTGATAACCTTATCACCCTTTCCCTTAGAAACTCTAGCACACATTTTGCAGAATTTAATACAGAAAGAATCAGCTAACTGAAAACACTTCACAGAGAAGTACTGAAAGAAAATAACTCACCTGTCCAGATATTTCTCCCATCTGCCTTTGCTTCTCCTAAGTTATCAGGAATTTGGTTGTACAGGTCACCTGTACATTCCTGCACATTCAGTACTTCAGTATCATTATCTATGCTAATACTGTGTAGTGTCAGAAGCAACAACAAACAAGTTTTCATAGTTTTCATATAGCTCAGGTCCAATCAAAAGGACTTCAGCTCTTAAATAAGACAACTAAACATGTTAGAAACTGGTCCTATTTTATACAACCATTTCTTGCAAGATTAGGCTTTGCAGCAAGTTAAAGTTTCTAGTTCTTAAAAGTAAATTCACACATCCGTTGTCTTGTCTTTCAGAAGATCGGGGACACCCAACACAGGGGTACAAGTACAGAAGTCTAGTCTCCTTCTCGAATTCACTAGATACTATAGCTAAGACCTTTGATATCTTTGGCTATGAAAGACATTGTTTTTATCTGTTTTCTAGAAAAAGCCTTGGTTTACACAACAGGAGAGCTATTTGGGCCATATAATGACAATCAGTTATTCACCTATCAAGCTACATACAGGTTTTAAGGCCTTTATAGCCAAACAATCACTATAAGCTTGCTTTGCTGAATGATACAAAAAACCCCCCAAACAACAACAACCAAAAAACACCACAAACATGCACTGTCCTTCATTGCTTTCTGCAATAGTACCAAATTTTAAATTGAAAACAAAGATACAGGCTACCTTGTTGACATAACCAGACAATAAATACCATCAGATAAGATAACCCAAACAATACCACCAAACAAATACTAGAAAGAAAAAAAATAAAATCATCAACTTACTAAAGGAAGAAGGAATCCCCTGCTCCTCAAACACAAGTACTTCACTTTCTCAGGAATTTCCTGGGAGAACATTTTGTAGAGTTGCCTGATTTTCCTAAGCATATCTGATTGGGCCCAGCTGTGCATCATTACCTTACCTTGTACAGCTGTGTGAAAGCTGAGGCAATAATTGGTGCCCTGACTGCTGATATTTGCTAGTTTTTACATGCTGTTATAGAAATGGGAGAGGATGTGGGGGAGTGAGAGGTATGGTTTCATAACAAAATGTAGTTGATAGTCTGGTGCTTAAAGTGTTACTTCAATGCCAGAAATCTGTTAATCTTTCGGTTATATGCAGGGGTGGATTATCTAATAAGCACAACGGAATGGAGCCAGCTCAGCTGTTTCTCTGCTGTATATCTGTGGACGAGCAGAAAACCCTTCTTTGGCCTGTTCTTCACCTACCTTCCATCTCACTGCAAAGTTACGTGTATGTGACTTGTTATGTTTTACAGAGGATGCAGCAACTGGAGCCTCAGTCCTCTAACAAAACGCTTTCTGCCATTAAAATAAAACATGTGCACCAATAGAGCCACAGCTATAGTGCAAATTTGTGCAGCAGTCTAATGAGAAAATGCACCTGTCTATGCTCTGAGCATGTGTTGAAAGTTATCTTCAGTGATTCATATCCAGCAGGGAACCCAATTTTTAGACTGGAGTACCTAAGGCTAGTGGATATAAATCTGGGTATGCTGCTTCCCGCTTGTACTGCCTACAAAACCAGGTATGCCTTAAAAGCAGTAGGCAACAAAGATCTAGGCTTAGACATATCTGTAGCCTCAATTTCTGACACGTACAAGTATCAATTCACTCCATGATCAAGATTCAGACCTAAAAATCAGTTAACAGGAGATCAAAGAAACACAGAGGAAAAAGGTGGAGACAAGTGGTGCTGTATGACAAACACCCAGAATGAAACAGAGTAAAGAATACAGGAGGCACTTTTGAAGAAACAAACAGAGAAAAGAAATGAAGTACTAAGACCATTTATAAAGACCCTGGCTGTGAAAGAATGGAGCAAGAGTTCCAGATTCAAACAAAAAGGATAAAGAAAAGATGCATATAAAGCATTTCAATAATGCTTTAATGTTTTAATAATGGGTACATTGTCATAACAAAATATTCTGAAGCGGTAGGTGAAAACCAGGATTAATACTTGATTTTAAAAGTTAATGTTAGAGTTCAGTACTTTACAAAAATTTAGTCACCACATCCATCAGTTTGCTATTTATTTGAGTGAATGCTACTAAGATAAAATTTATTCAGGATCATTATAATACCATTAATGACTCTATGCCAGGACAATTGCTTGCAGTTTTGGGGACTATGCTAACACTTTTATTAGTCTCTGAGCACGTTCTGCTTTCCCAGATGCCATGGCATGTTTTGGCCTAGACATTTGTTCCCGTTTGATGAAAATTTGTGTATCTATTATTACTTTTAATATAGATAACGTGTATCCAAATATGTATATTCCATGCTTCTTTGACTCAGGCCTTCAAATTTATAATCACAGTGTCTTCTAAGGAAGTTTATAGTTCTTTAAGCAGGAGTCCTCATTTAAATATTAGATGACCGGATCTCATTTGCTTGAAATGAGAAAGCTAAATTTGCCTGAAGCAAAACTAACTGGCTTCAGAAACATTCAGCTTCCAATATATCTCAGGCACAGGGTCTTTTATGTCTCAAATTCTTTGCTTTGCAATTCACTGAAATCTTCCTGTTTAACGATATCTTGTGTGCTTATTTTCCCATTCCAAATAAATCTCTTTTCCTTCTGGGAGTTGAGACTCAGTGTTTCCTTCTAATTCTGGCAGTCTTGCCATGGCTTTCAGAAGCACAAGAGTAATGAATCTTTGTGTGGCTAGAATGATTGGGGTGTGGGTGCAGAAAAACAGAATGGATCCCCCACAATGTAGACTACCTGTGATATTCTGTGATACGCATTTCATTGATGCCAGGATTGTTTTAGGGGATTTTGGGCTGGATCAGTTCACAGCTACTTGGCCAAATCTAATGTTTGTATGTCTTTTTGTTAGTCTCTACCATTCCAAATTAGGGTTCACAGACCATCTCTTTGATGGTATGCAGGTAGTTGTATATTTAATATAAAGGTGACTAAATGGAATGGATTGATGACAGCTTTGATTTTCTTAATTGCTATTCACAATATCAGCCACCATTCATAATTATTTCAGCATTTACTATTTCATAATCTGCTACAGCTTGTTAATGCCTTGGTTCTGGTGTTGTCTATCCAAGAGCTTTCCCTGCATTAGGAGTCAAATGACACCCCTTTGCTTCACTCCAGACTTAGCAGGAGTACACAAAGCCACAAAAGCATTACAGTCTCCATGATGCTGAAGCTCAAGATGAGTAATAGAGGAGCCATGCAGTCACCTAATGCCCGAAGTTATGTGGCGCTTCTCAGCTTGGGTGGATGGGTGGCTGTGAGATGACACAGCACGGGTAAACGGAGGAGAATTCTTATTGAATCAGCACTCCTAAGTTTCCATCTTCCATAAGAACAACATGTGAATCCCATTTACCACAGCAGGTGTAGCAGTGAAAGAAATAGAATTTGTACTCCAAGGAATACCACAGTTTTCATGCTATATAGTTTTAAACAGTGTAGCATTCACGGTAGATTTCTTGTTTTTATTATGTTTGCATTCTGCAACCCTATTTGAGTAAAATTGATTTGCCACAGCTCCTTAGACAAGATCCACATTTCCTAGATGACACTTCAGTATTTTTCCTGAAATCAACATAACTATTTTTATGTGCATTCTTTTTATTACTCATTACTGCCTGAGTCCCACAGCAACTTGAAAAGTCATCAGCTTTCCCTGTTATACTGAAGTGCTGCAGTGGGTGTTGATTCTCTGATGCGAGTCAATGCAAAGAGCATACAGTTTACCTAATACACAAATCTTCTGCGGAATATAGTGAAACCATTGACCAGACATAGGCTTCACTTTCAGGCAGAACAAGCTATGTTCTACTCTGGTATAAGATTTTATACAAATGAATTCATCTAAGTAATACCTAGTAAATTTATCCAGAAACCTGAATGCTGTTTTTGGCAGTGATAAGCTGTCTTTTATCACATACTTTCGCTTTCATTGCATTATGTAGCTTTAATTTCTTTCATACTTCATGATTTCTTTATAATTTTCAACTTCTGCCATAGAAACCACTGACAGTATAATTATGCTTGTATATTTGGTCTACCACAGCAGAGATTTTTAGGCAATATTCTGTTAAATTTGCTTCCATTACAACAATTTGTGTAAGAGTTCCGGAATCATACATACACTCTTGACATGGCACCTCAGGAGAAGGCCCTTCAGACTTCAGGGACTTTTTTAAAACAATAGGCAACAAAATTATACTTTGCCATTCCCTATACATACAAGAATTGATAAATGAATCTAAAAATGTGTCTTTTTTGAATTTTTCATTTAATTCATGTAAAGCTGTTTGATACTGAATTTGCGAAGAAATAGTTATTAACAATAAAAGAATAAATGATGATTAGTAACGCATCAAGCAATGTTAATTGTTATACTTTCCTTTTTGTTCTTATTCTTCATCGTGTCAAATATATTCTGCTACTTATCAATATAATATAATTTTGTAAGACATTAATATTTATAGTATGTAACTAGCTTTTGTCATGTAGAAACACAAAAACTAACAGCATGACTAGAATCTCCATTTCAACACACTATGAATTTTTTCAAGTATAATATTCTGAAATATATTTTTCACTTGAAACACTAGTTTCAGAGCTTAAAATGTGTTTTAATGCCTAAGTATTTATCATATCTTTTTATATTCATTTGGCGCTTTAAAAACATCTCATTTATACATAGAGCAAAAATGTGTCTCTCCTGGTTATGCATCTCTTCTCTTGTTTTTTCCACATCTGTAGATCATCTCCCAAGGCCATAGGCACAGAGTCTGTATGGATTGTCTGATCTAAATTGCATGTCCTTTGACGAGAGAAGACAACAATCTAAAAAACCTGGCCACGGTTAAAGCCGATTTTTCAGTGACTGCTGCATATAACACCTCTGATACTGAATAATGCTTTTCTATGTCCTGATACAGAATAAGATCACTGTCATATCCAGAGAATTGCTTCCCAGGGCATAGATTGTCTTCCACTTTTTCTCTGGCACAATGGTGCCTTGATCGCTGATTGATTATTTAACTATTACTGTGATACAAAGGACAAGGCTGTTTTGGAGACAAATATCTTTTAGATAGACACACTGATAGAGTTGAGGAAAAAAAAAAAAGCACAACATTTCAAGCACAAAAGCCTTTCTGCAGTCCATCCTCAGAGAATCATCAAAGAATTAACAGGTCGAGTTTGGGGGCAGTAGCATTTTAAAGATCTTCATCCATTGTAAGGAAATTAACTGCACACGTACATTTCATTACCTGGTGTCGTCCGATCTTTCATTCAGACTGGACAGCCTTAAATCTATGTCGTCTTTTCTTTTAGAAGGACTAATTCCATACCATATTCCCACAAATCATGTGCAGATTTCTTTGCTATCATATGCTCCCTCATCTTCAGATGACAGTTTGATGTATCTTATGAGTGTACATACATCTATTCTGTATCTTTTCTGACAGCTGATTTTTGGTGTTGTACATAGATTCAGCACTTGTGAGTCTAGAAGCCTAGCCTAATAAGGGCCCTCAAGGGAAACATCTAACTTTTTCAGATTTCTGGGTGGGAACTTGTGCCAGAAACATCTCTTAATTTCTTAAAGAGCCCCTTACACATCTGAACATTTTTGCTGCTGACAATACTTGGCAGAAGATAGCTTAAGGTACTGCCAAGGCATGGGCCTTTCGCAAAATTGCTGGCTATACATCCTTAACTTGTGCTGAAATGAAAGCACAGTACTCTTTGAAATTACTGGCTCAGAAAGTTGCATCCCAGTTGGCATTCTTGTCAGTGGTCTCAGCAGACAGAACCACCTTCTCTCTTGAATAGCTCTTTCCTCTTGGTTAAAGCCCAACAGATAAGTATAGCTGCTGCCAGAGTTGAACTAATTCAGCGGACAGATAAAAGGATTTCATTCTCCAGCTTTCCCAAAGCTGCTCCTTTTGAAATAGTAAATTCAATGAACAGAAAACAAAACATATAAGCCTTCCTAAGATAACCCAGACAATCATCAAATTAAATCTAAGTATTATGTAAATGCACCTGGGTATTTGACTTGATGCGTTTCACGATATTGCCTATAAGCTTTCTAGTTCTCTACATGACACAGTCTTTTTGTCCCCGGTATAAAATACTGCAAAGCCATTCTTTGTCCTGCATCTTCAAAGCTCAGGAATCTGAGTATGTTTTCCAGGACAGGCTTTTAGGCTAAAGGGTTTTTTGGCTAAAGGTTAGTTACTGGGTTTACATAGACAGTTAACCAAAATTCACTTACTTTGGCTAAGGCCTACTACAATTTATATATTCTTATAGCATTATAACAAACATATAACAAATTCTAACATGGGGAGCTCTACTGACCGCAGTGGTGCCCCAACTGGTGTTCAGCACTCCTCTGGCAGTACAGAAGCTCAGGGGCTTAGCTAACATTGAGGCCAATTTATGCTAATTACCCAACACAGAGGTATGCCTGTAACGCTCTCTGCATGTGACAGTTTTGGGGGAATTAGGTACAGAATTGTGTTTACGAATTTGTAAGTCTTTTTAAACATCTCATAAATATCTACTATTGTGGTCTATCTATCTGTTGCATTGCTGACACTAATCCTGAAGGTGTAGTTCACTCTGTACTGATTAATTACTTGTTGCTAATAAATGCTTCAACCCTGATTTAGCTTAAATCATATGAACTGAGCAGTTTTTCCCTGTGACAGCAGTAAAACTGAATTTTATTCCATGCATCATGCAACTCCTTGGAGATCAGCAGAGGTCCTGGATCACCTTTCCTTCTGAGGAGAGAAAAATATTTAGGAAATCTTGATAAGTAACTGCTGGAATAATGAAGACACTTAGAATGGAAGGGTACAGAGGAGTGACAACTAGGATACCTGGCAATGCTGGAACAAGAACAAGGGAGAGAAAGCTCCTTAGAAGCCAACAATAAAATCTAGACCTCAGGGAAATGCTTATATCACATGTCCATGTAAAAAGAAGCAAGGATAGATTTTGACCTGGAATGCCATCACCAAGTCGTGTTTTATTGTGAGCTGTGCACACAGGGATAGTAAAATCCAAAGACATGAATACCATTATCATTCTGACAATGAGATCTCTCTTAAAAGTAATCATTTTTTCTTAACTTCAGATTCTAAAACCAGGCTCTAGGGAAGCTACACAGGCACTGTGTTTCATAAAGAAAGTCCGAAATAGTGTCTTTTGTGTTAAGTTAACCAATTTTTCCCGTTTATGTGTAATACAAATAATAAATATAACTGGCTAAACTGTGTTTTTTTGTCAAATGAAACATCCATGGTGTGCTGATACACACAGGTATTTTTAAGGTTATTCTCTTCCTGCCTGAAGAGGATAAACAGCATTTAGGTCAGCCTGAGGAATTGATTTATATTGTCACAGGAACAATGTGTTTTATAATGTTCTCTGATTCTGCCTATCTATTTATAACTCCTGGTCCAGCTCACTCCTAGGCAATCACCCTGTCATGTCTTTTCTCCTCTTAATGTGCTCAAAATGATGACTTTGAGCTGCCCTTCCTCTTTTACTTCCACCTGGGAGATCAGAATTATACTACTTTCTAAGTAAATATATTTGAGTACTGTAAAACTAGGTACCATTCAAATTAATTTGCTTCACAGTTTGCTCAGTGCCCTAGATGTTACAGGTTTCATAGCACTTTATGAGGTACATTTCATAGCATTGTATCAGTGCTGTATGAGGTATATTCCATAGCTTTTTATCATAGCTTTTTATAAGATATATTTGACAGCATTTTATGTAGCCACTTTACCAGACAGCATGAATAACATTTTAGCAGTAAACTTCTAGGGCACATTTCATGGCATACAGTTGCCTAAAAATATAAATGCACAGAAACAGAGATAGAAGAGGTGAAGAACAATATTAACTGTTATTATACTGAAGAAAATAATTGCAAAACTCAACTTACTGTGCAGTATATCTTCCATACAAGGAAATGTAACACAGGATTTCAGGCATAAATTTCTTCTGCTTTGGTTCTTACATGATAGAACTGCCTTCTCACAGGTTTCTTTCCAGTCCAGTAGTGCTTGTAACACAATATTGCTGTATATCCTGCTAATGTATTCTCACTCTTTTCTGGTATATTTTCTGCTTTCTCTTGTCACAAATCAGTTCCAAGTCCTCTGACATAAGACAATCCTGTAGAAGTGCAGTCCCTATCCTCACTCACCTAAGGTCCCTGCTGTCAGTGCACTCCTGCAACATTCAAGGACTCTGCAGACTCAATTCCACAAAATTAACTCAGGCATTAGGCAAACAAGTAGGGTACCAAAATACAGAAGTAGTAAAAGGGGTAACATACATACAGTTTCCCTAGTAGTGGGAAGAATCCAGAAGGAAGGAAACACGAAACTAAGATTATTTTTTTTTAATTTTATTTGCTGTCATGGAAACTAAACAACAACCCCAATAACTTCTGGTTTTTTCTGTACTTCTTACAGGCCCAGCATATTTGCCAGGATGACCATGAAGAACAGAATCATTAACAGTCTTCCAACACCTGCCAAATATGAAGAAGGAATAGGGAAGACAAAGAGGTTAAGTCTGGAGAATTTAAAATGAGGCTACGAAGGGTTGGAAGGGGTTTCTTTGGTCTGAAAAGAAGGGCAGAGAAATAACATGATTTGAATCTTATGACTGAACCAAATCTTGATATGATTTTGTAGGAAAGATTACTTAAAACCCAACTCAGCAAAGCTTTGACAGCACAAAAAAGCCACTGAAGACAGTTCGTTTACAATTACCATTGGATAACAAATCATATTGGAAGTGGCATAGCATCATAACACTGAATGAACAACATTATTTTCCTCCACATACCAGGACAGTGATCTGTGAGAGTAACTACTTCTAGAAGTCCATCATCAAACTCCCAAATGCAGTCCTTCTAAACTGGCATATCAATCTACACATTAAAAGAGTAACCATGCAGAAAGCCACACTTACATATTTATATCAGCCAAAAGACAAAACTTTTAGAGGCAAGCCAAGTTTCAAACAAAATTTCTTTAGTTTATGCTGTAACTTGTTTTTCACCAAGTTCTGTTTTTAAAATACAGTATTTTAAATCATTGGCATTTTTTCCTGTAAAATCCACTTAAATGTAAAAGAATTGTGGTTAATAAAAGTTTATTTTAAATTACACAAAGTCAAACCTAATACATACAAAATACCATACCTTGCAAGTTCAGTAAGATGTAAGACAAAAATATCAACAGTAGACACTATCTTCAAAGTAGGAATACTAGCACCCATAACTTGAGCAAGTAACATCTCAAGGGTGAAATTCACCTGCCTATCCTCAATTTCTACATACAGAGAACTTCAAAGACCTCAGATTTCTCCTGAACTTTTAGTTCTTGAGGGTAGAGAGGAAAATGTAATATTCAACCATAATTCAGTGCAGAGACTGCATAGAAAATGCTGGCTTGGTACATGACAATGCAACCATGTTTTCCATCTTTCAACTTTTATCTTGCAATACATAGATGCCACTTAAATAACTATTTTCAGCAATACTTAGTGCGTAGGGAAAGACTTCATAAGCCAAAGCTGCAAAGGGTATATTGATCTCCCAAAATAAGAAGAGCACCACCACCATTAATATTTACAGGGCTAAACAAAGGAACAAATAAATATAAAGATGCAAGCTCCACAATGCATCTTTAAGCAGAGAAAGCACTGTTTATAAACAGTACCAAAGCAAAAGGTGAAAAACAGGAACCAGGTTTTCTCCTTTTTCTGTAGCTGGGAAGCCTATGTGAGCAAAGTAATACACAACTTGAGCATGGCAAATTATGTAATCTGTCCGTGGCATTTTTTAAAAATTAATTATTCTCTCATCATAAAAGACACATTAATCTGTATAGTAAAAGAAAAATCATGACGTTTCTGTATGGCAGCAATCAGGGACAACAGAAATTTTCATATTGTTTTGCTGATGATACATCAGACAAACTGTCAAGTAAACTGTCTGTCATCCTGACACTCCACAGCAATTGCCAAAGTCTGCAGAAGAGTCTTCTCACAGCAACAGCACTGAATTGTGGGAACATACTTAAGAGACAATGGACATATATTGAACCAGCCATGCGAGGAAGCGGACTGCCTGTAGGCCCTTGTCCTTGAAGTCACCTTGAGGAGAGAAAACCAGGAGCGATAGTGATTGTTTCACACGAATTGAGAAAACAAGCCTGGAGGAGCCGGATGAGCAGGTGAAAAAACAGAGATTAGATGAACCAATCAGGAAAGAAGCTGAGTCGCATGCTCGCCTTGTGCACAGGACAATCAACCAATCAACTAATGCGTGAACGTGTGTAGGGATAGATAAATTGTTTATAAGGGACAGTAGAATATCAATAAAGTGGCTTCTGTATGATTCACATTGGATCGTGCGAAGTCCAGTTTCTCTCCTCACTGAATCTAAACAAATTTGACTCGAGAAAAGCAAGTCCTTCACATCCTGCTATTAGTGATACTGGCAGGTTAGTTACTAGAATGTCTACTGAAACTAGTATAATTGTTTGATAGCACAATGGTAATTTGCAACGTGAAGCCAACTGAAGATGACATAATTAAAATGTCTTCTTGAACTGCTTCATGTTGTGACCATTTAGTGGCATAGAGTACTTTTTCTTAAGGTTAGATAGTCATAATTTGCAAGTGGCACCTTCTACCTGCTGCTGAAGTATGTGACTGAAAAGGCACATAACTGTCTGGCTCCCAATGTGCTTCCTATGGTGCACCACAAGAAAGAAAATGACAAAATCTCGAATTTTGTCAGACTGCCAAAGTATCTCATATAATTCTGAAATCAGATTAGCTGTGTTGCTCCAATATCTGTTGAAGGGGCAACAAAGCAGGGCGCAAGCCGTACATGAGATTCCTGCATGCACTGGTGATAACATTCTGACACAGGTGACTGAGAAGCTGATAAGCGAAGATGCTCTGCTGGACCTGATACTTACAAACAAGAAAGAACTGCCTGAGGATGTGAAGGTCAGGGACAGCCTTGACAGCACTAACTGTGACATGGTGCAGTTTAAGATCCCAAGAGAAGGGAACAAGTCAAAAATCAGAATCATAATCCTAGATTTCATGAGAGCAGACTTTGGCCTGTTCAGGGGTCTGCTCAGAAGAATTTAATGGGATATGGTTATGAGAGAGTAGAGGGGTCCAATAGAGCTGGCTGATTTTCAGTTTAACATATAAGCACATCTGAAAGTCTCCCCTGCTGGACAAATTGTTCAATGGCTTTTCACTGATTTCCCTGGAAAGACACAAATTATTTTTAATTTGGTTTTCATTCCTGTTCCAAAGCAAACTTTGAAATGAACAACTTTGTCACTTGCTAAAAGATTAATATGTTCTCCTCCCCTCCAAAATTTCTCATTTAACAATATCGGATTTCAAGGAGGGAAAAAAAAACCACTAAAGAAAGAACTGTCTAAACACAGATGAAAAATAACATGTACCATAAAAAATGGTAATCATAAAATATCTTTCTGGCACTCAAATTGAAATTTAATGCAAATAAGAAGAAAAGTAGTAAAAGCTGATTATGTTCTGATCCATTTCCTATGAGTGTATGTTTAAATATTACGCAATATTCTACTTGTATCTTTTTTCCAAGAAAGGTTCTTTCCTTTTCTTTCTTCTTTATTCACGAACAGAAGAAAACATTAAACTCTACATTTCCCATTCAATATTGAAGTAACATCTGGCTTATTTTTATTATTTCCCTTTCTTTGTCTTGTAATGTTGTTCACCTTGATTGAATTGTCAACAAATACAGAGAACAAAGCAATTTAAACGCAACGTGTGAGTGCATGTACAAATATACAAGGCCTGATTCTGCAACTCCCCCCTTACACAACTAATGTTAATCATGTAAGAAAAAATATATGGGCTTAGGCCTAAGAGAAGAAGGGAAAAAACACTATTGTAAACTGCCTAAAGGAAATATAAAAGCTGTAATTTTAGTTCTGTAGGGGTCACTGAAAGGGTTACAACAGTGATGTCTGTTGACATGGAATCTTAGCTGTAATCACTGCCCGACTACAGACACACAGTAAGACCCATATTTTAAAAGTTTCACGGTAAGGAAATAACGAATAAGTAAATGAAAATGCACAAACAGGGGGGCAGAAAGACCAAAAATTTAAGCTATAATAATTATCATAATTTTTCTGTCATGACATAAAGTTTTCAACAAATATATGGATAAAACTAAACTCTGGCTGATGGACTTCTAAAAGAAATTCTTTGCCTGTTATGAATAACAGCAAACAGAAACAAAAGAATAGAAACACTCTAGCACCTCCAGAAATGTCAAACCTTGAACGCTGTAAAACCCAGTAACATGAGAAGAATAAATTGTGCGGCTTTTTGTTTTCACTCTTGTATGTTACAAAAGATGGACTGTAGCATCAAACTTTTTTTAGCATATAAACATTTTCTTAGTCCAGCCTGGAAGAAGGAAAAAAAGTTGAAAATAACGCTCCATGTTTTATATTTTTAGTAGTGCAAATCAGTAACTACAAACAAGTATCAAAACAAAGTGCTGATGAACAGGCAGCATTTCACTAGAAGCAAAGGGTAAAAATAAACTTCCTTTCTCATATATAACCAATAGTGTCTGTACCCCAACTGATATGTGGTCTTGCATAGAATACTATTAATTAACAACAGTTAAAGGGAATTAACAAAAATAATTTGTATTACTCATTCCTCTCAAGCCCAGAAGACATTGGAATAATTTAATATATAAACAATGCGTTTAGTTAGTAAGAAACCCTTGCAGGCAATGAAAAGTATCTACTAATTTTAATGCTAGTAAAAACATCAGCTCCTATTTCACACAAATACTGCTCAAGTGGGATGTCACATGAACTGAACAAAATCTGAGCCAGAGTGGTTTTCTGTTTGTTTCTGTGGTATGCTATCTATTTGTAAGGTGAAGATTCTTAGGGCCTAATTTTTTCATGGTGTAGGGTATGTATCATGCAGGGACACCGACAGGAGTTTTATATGCTTTGACACAGATCAGGATACAGTTCTTGTTCTTGGACCCTAACTAGCCAGAAGCTTGAGTGTCTCTGTCCAGACCTCTTCAAGATCAAAAGGATTTCTAAATGCAAAAAGCTTGTTTAATTAAAATGTAAACTCAAATGATTTATTGAAAATGACTGTGTAAGACAAAATAGCTATAAACAGGGAGAATGGAAATGGAGAAGACAGAGGTTATGAACAAATTTTCCAGCCTTAAATTTTTGCTTCCAGGGTTGGTTTGAATTAAAATAATGGCTTTCTTGTTTGCAATAAATCCTTAAGTTCTCATTGGTCCACAAAAATGTTCTCTTTCCATCACTATTCAGTCCTGAAAGTGTGGCTTTTCCCTTCTCCACTCCATAACCAATTTCTTGGTTATCTATTATTTTGTATTGATTTTTTCTACTGTCTTAATTAACTAGCAATCTGAAAGCTTTTCTCTGCTGAGCATGCTCAAACACATGCAAGGAAAGAGACAATCTCTCCTCTCTTTGTGACCTGGTCAATTAGTTTTATTGTAAGGAATATAATATACAAGATGATAACAAATGCACAAAACAGATGCCACCCACCACACCTCTCAAACCAGTTACAACTGCCCATTAGCAGCCCAGTGGTAAATATCTCCAGCTTTTATACAACTCCTAAGTCTTTTTTTGCTTTCTTCTTCACAGGTCCTCAGCAACTGATGTTACAGATCCTCTTAGACATTTCTTAATTTAGGTGAACCAAAGATGGATCAGACATGATGCAAGACCCATCCATCCTCACTGTTTTTCTGCTTAGCTTGGATAAGGACATTCAAAGGATGTGCAGTACACTTTGCTCTTAATTTTCCAAGCAATGGAGTTACAAAAAAGTCTTTTACTCTGTCTGATCCTCTTTATGGGCATATGATCTAAGAATAGATTATGTACCTATTTTGAATATAATTTGTAGCATCTTAGGAGTTTAACTTAGGACCTAATTGTTGTATTCAGTCTCACTAGTATTTATAGTTTATGTCAACTATAAATGGAGCTACGGAATTTAAGTTATAAATGAGTCACAAGCATGAAAACCAAATTTGTTCTATGATCTTAATATGCCTAGCAGGATATCAGGTTTGTGCTTGTGTCTATGCTCAGTGAATTTAAGTCATTAATTTCCTGGGTGACGCTGCTAGTCTTCAGCATAGAGAAGATAATGGACTCCTTTGAAACAATGAACTGACCTGAAAGTAGATGATCGACTGAACTCCAAGCAGCCATCACAAAGTAGAAGTATAAGTTATCTGTCTGATGGTTACAGAAGCACTCCATGAGGAATTTTGGATGGTTCTGGAGAATTTTTCAGGAAACTCCTGCTGTGACTAGTCCAATTTGTGTGCATAAGTGTTGATTAACATCCTGTGCAGTGTGACCCAGAGATTCCCAGGCAGTTCCTGCTGGTGAAGTGACCAAATTTTACATACATAAGACATTTGTAAATAGTCTATTTAAGATATGTTTTGTATGTAGTGAAGATAATCAATAACAATGGATTATGCATATGCTGGAGTGTTCACAGAGGACCGTGGATTAAAAGAACTGAGCAGAACAGCAGTTTGGAGAAACTCATCCGATCCAGCTGACAACATCTGTGCAAGGACACTTACAACAGGTCACTGTCCAGACAACTGACCATGCTATTCAAGAGATATGTTTTCCTGTATGAACATTACCTTATGCCAAGAACCCAATAAATTATTAGAGCAAAACAAAGCAAAACAAAACACTCTTTCCATGAGTGTCTGTGCAAAAAGGCATATAAATATAAGGAAAAAAAGTAACATGAATATTCTTCAGTAACTGAAAGAAATAGATGTTCATATACGACAGTAATGGGACGTACGTACACGCAAGTAGACTACCCTTGTGTACAGTTAAAGAGTTTAAATGCTTCCAAAACATCCTTTTTCTGCAAAGGAATGATGAGAGGAGGTTAAATGACATACTGAAGTAAATATAGCTCTTCACCTTTGAGGAATTAGGACCCTTAATTTTAGGTGCATTTTTACCGCAGTTCCACCTGATGTCAAATTCTGGCAGAGCATGCCTCTGAAAATGCTTGTAGGATTTATATCTACAGCAGCAGCCCAACCTAACAGCTAGCATCCTCTGAGAATGAAAGGATGAGTTCTAAAATAGCAACAGTGGTGCTAACCCTGACTTTATTTTGCTGCACAGAAGATATGCTGTAGAAACTCTATGGCTTTATAAGAGATTGAGCCTTTTATGGCTACTAAAATGGCATGCAAACTTCAGAATAAAACATTGTATGATCAGGAAACTATTCAGTCAAGACAGTTCCCTGAATAACCAAGGAAGAAACTGTCAATCTCATTAGGAAGATTGAGATAACTTTGGTCAGTCCTAATTCAGTCTTAAAGTATTATGAAGCAGAGGCAGTATCCTAATGAAATTCAGGATATGCTTCTATTAGCAGAATTCTCAGCATGTTTCATATTAGTTAGTATGAACCTCAGAATATTTCATGTTTTCACATTACTCAAGATGATAATTCTTCTTGTCTAGTTTGCAGAAAAGGAGGCTGAGGGGCGACCTCATTGCTCTCTTCAGCTTCCTGAGAAGGGCAAGTGGAGAGCGAGGTGCTGATCTCTTCTCCCTGGTATCCAGTGACAGCACATGTCAGAATGACTCAAAGCTGTGCCAGGTGAGGTTCAGACTGGACATTAGGAAGCATTTTTTTACTGAGAGGGTGGTCAAACACTGGAAGCGGCTTCCTAGAGAGGTAGCTAATGCCCCAAGCCTGTCAGCACTTGGACAATGCCCTTAACAACATGCTTTAACTTTTGGACAGCCCTGAATTGGTCAGGCAGTTGAACTAGATGACTGTTGTAGGTCCCTTCCAACGGAAATACTCTATTCTATTCTAAAAGATTATATACCCACCATTTTGCATTGATTATATCTTGAGCTGAAGTAGCATAACTAGAGAAACAATTATAGAAACAGAGAATTTTCTTTCTCTTTTCTTGATAAGGTTTGTTTTGGGATTTTTTTTGACACATCCCTAAATTGTTATATGATTCTTAGAAATTCAGACCCAGAGGGAAGTTGTTACAGGTCCCACCACAGACCTAACCTAAGTTCTGTACAGCAACATTTTTTTATCTCTCTTTATAATAAAAGCCTTAAATCACTTTTAAATAAAGACTGAAAATAAAATAAAATAAAATAAAATAAAATAAAATAAAATAAAATAAAATAAAATAAAATAAAATAAAATAGCAAGAGTTCTAGCTACTGAAGAAAAGGAAAAGCCAAACATCTGAAGGAAGATGGTGACACACACAAATGAGTTAACAGATGAACTTAGATATGATGGAGGAAGCATCAACTGCACAGAAAGTTGTACATTTTGGTAATTGATTCAAATCCAGGTTAGTTTGGCATTTCTGGAAGCAGGAATCACATCTGGCTAAACTATGGTTACAAATAGTTCTTGTATAAATTTAGCTCCTGCATAGACAGAGCATAGTTCAAAGTTGTACCAGTTTACTTTTGATTTTGTTTTACTTTTAACTCTGTCTAAATGCAGTGGACCAATAGACAGAATATAAGAGTAAATTCTGAAGTACTTTGCTGAGCTGTGAAAATCAAGAAAGAAATAAAGATAGACTTTATCTCTTTATTGAACCAGGGTGAAAATATTTCAGCATGTGCATGTACAAATGCGTATACACAATGTGTTAGTATTTTTCAAAAGTGAATACAGACTTCATTGCTCTCATAACTGTTGCCTGTGTGAAGGCTTACATTGATCCTAGGCAAAAATACAGGCTGATAAAGGATACCGTGGGGAGATGATCCAGACCGAGTGGCAGTGCTTTGATCGGGGGTCTGACCTTTCCTTGTGCTGGGCCCAAGCTGGCCCAGCAACAGCGACGTGATGGTCACACTGAAACCCCCGAGGAAGGGTGGATAAACAGCTCCCTGAGAGCCCGACTTGAGTGCTCCTGAGGAACGGCTGGCCCGTGCCTTGGAGATCTCCCCTTCCTTGGGACTCCAGGTAAGGATACTTTCCTGGGAACTGTGATATCTACTAGTTAGGTTATAAGGAATTTGTAATAGAAACAGAAGAGTCCCGACTTGCAGGGTGGTGTAATTGTTATCTACTTAGTAAGTGCCTTATCCTAATGAACCTCACTCTGTGCCTCAGACTCAGAATCTCATTCCTTCAAGGGGTAGATAGTGGCAGAGGTTCTGACCATGACAGATATTATCAGAAAGGAATTAATGAATATTAGCAAAATTGATAGATTTATGGAATACAGGTCTTTTACTACAAAATGCATATTATATACTGTACTTAGAGGCTTAGCTGAAAAATACAGCTATGGATTTGTGTTCTGTGAAACTTATCTCTCCATTCAAGATCTCCCTTTTCCCACTCTCATACCACACAACTAGGAATTCATGTATTCCCATACCAGCACCGTAACTTCTTTGTAGCACCTTGGAAGGTCCTGTGAACTTACACAGATTCAGAAAAAAAGTTGTAGCTCTGGTGTAGCAGAGTTGAAGATAAGCAATATTTCCAGTCCTGCATTTAGGTACTATTATGTGTCCTGAGGTGGGACTTTGAATGTCATATAAGCTGACGTGAATGAGAGGGATCAGCATGTTCACATGTGAGAAGGTCAAACCATGGATAAAGATAACTGTGTTAAAATAATAAGTCTAAACCTGTAAAATCAAGGTAGCTATGACTTTGTCTTGATGAGCCTTGAAGCTCATCCAGCTCAACCATGATGAGCCTTGTCCTCCCTGGGTAACTTGCCCTACTTTGCTACTGAAAATAATTTTCCTAATGTCCAGATGAACCAGCCAAGTTGCAATTGGAGACATTTATTCTTTGCTGTATCATCTTTCAATACCAAGAAGAGTTTGGTTCTGTCATTCATTATGGAAAATTGTCACCATTTCCTCTTGACCCATGAGATGAGCATCCATGGTCTATTTGCAACATTTATGTGTATTTGTAACTTTTTCTCCATAGCCATATTCCATACATATACTCAGGATTTTCTATTTTTGGATGGAGGGTACTACATAAAAATTATTCTTTGCCTATTTATGAGCTTTACTATTTCTATACACATATACGTGCATGAATGAGACAAGATGTTGCAGTCCAAAGCTAAAAAAACCCAAACCCTAACTATGTATGTATTTTTATCAATATTAAAATCTATAATTACATAAAAGTTAACAATGCTACATATATCTACTAATGATCAGTACATGATACAGCTGGCTGGTTTTTCACAAGAAATACATCAACATGTTTTTCTTGTTAACCTATTTTTAATCATCCTTATATTTTAAGCAAGAGACAGTATGAGAAAAAATAAAGGCAATTTAGAGAAAGCTTGAAGCCAACTCAGAAGCAAGCAAGGGATATTTTATTTCTTGGTTTTATGCACTGCTACATCCTTTTAATTTTCTCCTATTGCCTTTACGTGCAACTTTTTCTTCTACATTTTCCTTTATCCACTCCATAGCATGATGAAGTGCTGAATATCGAAGTTTTTATATGCAGAAAGGAATGCAATGACCTCAAGTAAAGGATGAAAGTCCAGGCAGGTAGGCACTATTTAATACCTTCTGAAAAAAAAAAAACAAAACCAACAAAAATTCATAAATCGTTTAAATCTTTTACATTAAAAAAAAAATCATTTTATTTATTATCTTTANAGGCAATTTAGAGAAAGCTTGAAGCCAACTCAGAAGCAAGCAAGGGATATTTTATTTCTTGGTTTTATGCACTGCTACATCCTTTTAATTTTCTCCTATTGCCTTTACGTGCAACTTTTTCTTCTACATTTTCCTTTATCCACTCCATAGCATGATGAAGTGCTGAATATCGAAGTTTTTATATGCAGAAAGGAATGCAATGACCTCAAGTAAAGGATGAAAGTCCAGGCAGGTAGGCACTATTTAATACCTTCTGAAAAAAAAAAACCAAACCCACAAAGATTCATACATCGCTTGAATCTTATACATTAAAAACAAAATCAGTTTAATTATCATCATTATTCTTAACTGTCTTAACGTGATCACTTTTTCTCACTGCTCTTAAGCTTTCCAGCACTTTTGTTAACACCAAAGACTGGAACATCTTGATTGAAATAGAAGCATCGTTCTTCCTTCTAGCACACAATTATATTATTATGGTAAAAAAGTAAAATGATTCCTCAGTGTTCCAAAGAAACAATACCTCTGACAGTTAAAGACTATTAATGACATCTCATAATTTCGTGAGACTGCCATAACTACTTCTGTCTTCACTATATCTTATTAGCAGCTACATTTACTCTCTTTACTTCCCACTCCAGTTTCTTATATAGCAAGTGGCCAACATATGTTGAGACATTAAATTTTGGAAAAACTGTTTCATTATTCTTCAAAGCAATTAAATCCTACATACTTGATTAGATACTGCTATATCTCAGACTTCTTTAAGTTTCAGACTATGCTTAAAATTTGAAATACAGATTTAAATGTCCCTTTTAATAAATCTTTGCACACTTGGCTGGGACATGAATGTGTTACACCAGGAAATTTGTTACTAATCTACTACCAGTTATTAGGCTGATATTCTACTACAGAAAGAAATTGTATAGATAGTAAAAAAGTAGTATTAGAAACAGTAATTCAAGCCTAATGAAGCAACATTAGCACTTTTATGTTGTACTTTCTAATTAGGAAGTCTGTTAATGAAATTGGGACATTTACTTAATTGCTGTGAACAATTATTTTCAAATTAAGCCTAGCAATTAAATAGCGTGATTAAACTCATGGTACAGGCTTTCTAGTAGAGATATGGTAAGTATCTTGCCTGCTGTATTATGCATGGTAGTCAAAACTGCAAAAACCTTCTGATTAGCCAATGTAAATTAAGAGCAATGCCATTTCATTGAGAACATGAATGAATATGCAAAGAGGAAAAAAAACCACCCACCCCTATTATGGAGGCCAAATAACAGCCAGAGAAACTATTGTAAAAACTAATTATATTGGTGATATTTTTTCCTGTTTTTTTTCTATACAAGGCAGAGTCAATACAAATTCATCATATTAGCTTGCATTCCACGTAAAAGAGGTGATGAAATAAAACACATTTTCCAGCTGAAGCCACAGTTGGTGACGAAAGCTCTTTAAACCATTAGATCTCTCCTATCACCTCACATCAGGAATTTTACTGGTGAACGTACTGAGATAATGGAGTAATCTGAACTGGTTTTATCAGCAGTAGTAAGATTGCAAGGTGATGGGTATGATTTCATAGGACATATATGTTTCCTTGAAACTAGGAAACACTTATGAGACTGTTCATCAATACAGAAGACTGGATCTGACATTGCGTCTCACACATGATACAAATCCTGTTGCATGCTACTGCATGATTCCAATAATAAAAAATGCCTTGAAACTTGGAAATGGATTTTGTCAATGTTTAGCAAACTAGCTAAGGGCCATATTAAATATATATGATGACTGCAGTATTACAGTCAGAGGGAGAAAGAAATATTAATAGCAAGATAAATTGAGATTGTTCTCTCTTTTTTCAAATAATATTTAGGTCCCAATTATTTTCCTACTAATAGCACACAAAAAATACACTAAATTCAAATAAAAAATATTCCATCCTTTTCACAGAAAACTTTGGAAAGGGATTAAAAATAACCTACTTTACAGCTTTTGTTTTCAGATAAAAACTGATCCTAGAAAAATGCTAAATCTCACTTCATTACAATAGTTCAGCACATGTTTAGCTATGTTTCCTAAGTACTTAAGGAAGTATGTAGAATCGAATGGGATCTAAACATTAAGCAGATTCTTAAATGGTTTGATCAAGAGCCTACAAAGTGAAGTTTCAAAATACCCAATGAGAAAGGATATATAAAAACCATTTTTTAAAAAAATAAATTAAAAAAGTTTGAATAAGTTTCGCCTATGATTTGAACTTATTTTTCCCAACTCAGAGTCTCTTTTAACATGGCAGGTTGTCTTGGATTCATATGTCACTGATGAAATAAAATGTGAAAAGCAGGAAATAAAAATAGGATAAAGTGCAAGATGAAAAGAATTAACACACAATCTCTTTCTCATTTAAAAGAAAGATAAATATTGATTATATTTTGCTCTCTATTTGAAAGTGTCCAGTTGAAGACCTGAGACATTCATTTTTTGAAGTCCTGTGTTTCATTACAGCAATCACCCCAACCATCTATCTATCTATTCAAAATTTCTGGTTAATGGCAAAAGTTGCTTCTGTGCTTCCTTTAGAAAAATGAGACTAACACAGAGACATGGCTTTCGTTTTGACAATTAAATTAAAAGAAATGCAGTCACTATAGCAATGTGTAATTTCATATCTCATAAGGTTTCACACAACATACTCAACAGAGTTGTTACAGAAGTAAACACATTTTTCAGGTTTGAAATGAACATGGAAAAGGGAGTAACCTATGATTAAGTGCTATGAAAAAAATGAAAAAGTTAATTATTGTCAGGAGATTAAAAGTTTATACAGCTTAATGTTCAAAATTGCCTGCCACCAATGTAAACATCTTACATCAAAATCAGGATCTCTGCAAACATTTCTGTCATGTAAATTTATTTTATACATTTCTCCCTTTCCGACTAATCAGTGTTTTTCCTCTCCCAACAAAGTGCCAGAACCCCGAGTGCACCAGAGGGCTCTGCAAGCTTAGCGTGTGTCGGGCCCTGCACCTCGGGGCTTGTGCCCCGTGCTCCCCGCAGCCCGGCTGGGTGCCATGGTGGGACCTGGGCTGCAGCTACCAGGTAGGCAACAAGTGAGAGGGAGCCAGCAGGGGCCTTGGTGGGGGCTTCCCTCCAAGCTCAGAAGCCTCCTCAGAGCCCCCAGATCTGCTTTGGCCATGGGCTCCTCCGACCTGACCAGCTTCTCCCCTACCTGGCCTGTTCTGACACCTGCCATGTCCTCACCTGGCCCCCCAGGGGCCTTCCCAATAGAAGTTACTTATGCGATGGTCATCATCTCCCGACTCTCAGGGGTAGCCCCCATAGAGCCAGCCCCACAGTGCCCCCGTGCTCCAGACCTCCATGCTCTCTTCACTGCAATGGAGCCATTCTTTGGGAACCCTAGCCTATATGGCTGCCTTCCTGGGCTGGCTCTGCGCAGGAACATAGGGCATCTGTCAGACATGGCTGTCACCCTGGAGGGACACCTGCCAGAGCATCCAAAGAGCGTATCCAAACCCATGAATGAGCTCTATACCACCTTCCCCACCACTGATAATGGAGTCCCACTTAAGTAGGGGCTGCTCTCCCTCCCCACCTGGAGATGAAAAGCACAGGCATAGGGAGTGAGTGTGTTTTTATTCTCGTATAAATGGCCATCACATGGCCACCTGCCCCAATAAACCCTGCTGTGACCACTGGAAAGGGGCACAGTTGGAGGTGTGGGCACTAGAGCCCTGCCTCACAGTACACCTTCCTTCATCACCCCAGGTGAGCGCACAATGTAAACCATTGCTTTGCTGGTTGCGGGGGTGTTTCATACTTTTGTGGCCTTTTGGTTTGAGCAAAGAGCCAGGATTTCCACCCAGCCCCAGCCAAGACCCCAAACACAGTCATTGCCATAGATGGGAGGAGAACCAAGGAGGTCCCATCACCTGTGAGACCATTCCCCTTAGGGTAACTATGACACCCAGAAACTCTGAGATTATTTACCCTTCCCCATCCTGCATGACCCATCTTTCCCGTCATCCTCACTCTGCCCTGGTTGTGCATGCGCAACCCTATCACCAATGACCTGCAGGAAGGGGATGCGCAGAGCCTGATGGCAAAAGCCAGGATCTCTCAGGGGTGCTTTTCCCCACCACAGCACCCTGCATCAGCTAAGCAGTTGTCTGGCCACACAACTGTCATGGTTACTGTCACTAGACCGTTATGTGGGATTGTGGTCTTTCTTCCAGGCCACTGCCCTGCCTGCCCTGTTGTCGGTGTTAACCCCCTGCTTGCTTCCTCTTGCAGAGCAGAACCGTCTTTCTTCTCCGAGACACTAATACGCCTATAGAAATAATGTTCTGGGATACTCTCTCTTTTCAGAAGACAGTTAAAGAAGAACAAATATAATCCCAAAGGGGTATCGTTAGTATGTGGTAAAACGTAACTGGTAAAACTGATAAATGTAGCATAAATTTCATAGCACAAATATGTTACTTCATTATATTTCTATAGAATATACCAGGATGGAAAATACATTAGTACAATTACTGATGCCACAATTAAAAAAAATAAAATACCATATATTACTTATCTTCTTTTCAGTATGGAATAATTTGACCACAGATATCTAATTCAGAATAAAAACCAAGTCATTAATATCTTCAAAGTAGGATAAGACATATATACATGTATATTTTCTATTTTAAAGCCTAATTAGTCTAAAAAGTCTTTGTCATAGAGACATAAAAAACAAGGTCATATACTTTATAGTATGTTCTACTAGGTGAAAATACAGTAGACAAATTACAATTATCTACAACAGACTTTTTAAAGTATCTTCAACTTGAGCTTTCTTACCCTGTAGCCCTGTAATACATCGTATTGCCATTGGTAACAAAAGGCCACAGGCTTTCTACTGACTTTGCAAGGTCTCAGGACTTGTCAAGGCTTGTTCTGTCTGAAATGTTCTTAACCTGCCTGCAGCTTTGTTTTGCTTGGTTTAGCTGTAACTATCCTCTTTTTAATTGACCAGGTAGCTATGGCTAATTTGTTAACTTTTGTTTATGTTTGTATGGTGTGATGATAGTTTCATATATATGACAGTAACAAGCAGTTATTCTAGAATGAGGTATTTATTACTCTAATATAATATTGCAGTATAGAGAAATATAGGCCTGGTATGAGAGCAGAGAGCTCATACCAGGAGTGTCCTCATACCAGGAGATACAGGATGCAGCACAGAAGAGTGCTAGTGTAGGATGACAAGAGATGGGACACAAGCTGGACACTGGAGACCGAATAGCTATAAACAACTCTCCAGCAGTCAGGTAAATTCATTCAGACTAGATCTTGACAAAACTGGCTTTAGAGGTAACAAAGAGAACACCAAAATAGTATCTAACATCCATAAAAGGCACCATACATAGTAAATGCAGATCTGATTCAACACAAGATTCCTCCGGGCAAAAGACTCCAGGTGCTGATGGCTCATTGTAACATCCCACCACCAACACCAGAATGAAGCCACCTACAGTTAGGCCAAGAGGCAGCAGAAGGGTAAGCATAACACCAGGAAAAGGGGTAGAAATCCAGAAGCATGTGTATTACAATTTTTACTGAATTGTTGGTGGCACATTTTCTGACCTTTTTTTTTCCTAACCTTTTTTTTTTTCCCTCTGTCATAACTAGATCTGGGCTAATAATAGGTCTTGTGATAGACTGTTAAGATTTTGGCTCTACTTATATTATTTGCTTTGTGTGAAAAGTGTGTTACCTCTTTGGCAATAAATGAGATTTTGAGCATTACTAATTGGTGGAGAATGGGGACAGCCCTTCTGTATCTACCCATAGACTATTTTGGGAGCAATCCCTGTGTAGAAACTTCAGTGTGTGAAAGCCTACGGTAAACAAAGAAGATCAGGAATGCAATTAATGTGTGTTCCTATGGTCCTGAGAAATATTTTACTTAAAGAACTGATTTATATGGAATCTAAGCAGACCTTTCTAAAGACTTGCTGAAAATCAAAGAAAAAAGTAAATAAAAATCTTTGAGACTGACTAACCCAGAGGTATTGTGTTCTCTGTCTTTGTCCTTGGGGAAGAAGCATTTCACATTTAGAGATGGGAGGAAATCCATGCCAGAGTTGAATTTATAGAAAGTCCCATATGTCTTGGAGGAGCTGAAAACCCCTTTATCTTTTTATAACAGGAGATAAAATCCCAACTAACTCTATCTCTGTGGCTAAATTCATACAGGACCTTTGGAAAACTCCCTGCTTCCTCCTTCTCCCTCCCTACCTTCCTCTCCTGGCTGTTAGCATCCTAATCTGGGGGCAGATATTTTTTAGAAAAAAACAGAAAGCCAGACACACTTATAAAGACAGCCAAGAAAGTAAAACCAAAGCAAACCAAAACACTTCAATTAAGAGTACAATTGTATCATACTAATCCAAGAATAAACAGGTCCCCCTAACATTCCCCCCTCTTCAACAGAAATTACAGAGTTGAGAAAGTTGGTTTTCCAACAGGGACCAAACCTTTGGGATCTGGAGTCTTGCAAAAGTATCAAGCAAGCTGAGTAAGAGCTTGAAAAAAACCACCAAGTTTCAATTTTTCTCCCAAAATGCCATAAACTCTGCAGGAGTGTGGGCAGGGTTGTTAGTGGCAAATAGACTAAGAGGAGAATCAGAATGCACAGGCAGAAAATGAAAAACTAGAAACTGAAACGCAGTGAATCAAGCTAGACTAAGAGAGGGAAGAATTCCAGAAGGATTTGCAGCTCTACAACAAGTTAGAAGGGTTCTACAATATTAAGAGATGTGTGGATGAAATTGGGCATATATGACTGAAAAACAAGAATTAAAAGACAAACTTAACTGCTAATACTGTAGTTGCTAAGGAGACCTGAGCAGCAGTCCAGGCAATGGTGTGGGATCCCCAGGTCCTGTAAGAGCAGGATGCAGACCTGAGCCCACAAAATGAGGCTGACAAAGCTGGAGATGGTGGAGATGGTGGAGCTGTGGGTGATGCCAAGCCCTGCTGCATCCCACACTGAGACCCCTCCCTTATGAGAGGCTGGCTCAGTGAAGGTACTAACCCTTGCCCAGGAGAATGTGAGGCTACAAGCCCCTGGCTCCAGAGGCTGAGGAACTGGACACATTTAAAACAAATTCTGTAGCATCAATTACTACTTGGGTCTCTGTAAAAATGAAAGGGGAAAGGATGAGAGAGACAGCCACAGGCTTTGTACTGAGTTTGCAAGGCCTCAGGACTTGTCAGGCTTGCTCTTTCTGAACTTTTCTTAACCTGCCTGCAGATTTGTTTTACTTAGTTTAGCTGTAACCATCATCTTTCTAACTGACCAAATAGCTATGGCTAATTTGTTTTACTTTAGTTTATCTTTGTGTAGAATGACATGAAGTTCAATATGGCCAAGTGCAAGGTCCTGCACGTGCACCAGGGCAATCCCATGCACAAACACAGGCTGGGCAGAGAACAGATTGAGAGCAGCCCAGAGGAGAAGGACTTGGTGCTGTTGGTTGATGAGAAACTCATAATGACCAGGAAATGTGTGCTCACAGCCCAGAAGGCCAACTGCATCCTGGGCTGCATCAAAAGAAGCGTGGCCAGCAGGTCAAGGGAGGTGATTCTGCCCCTCTACTGCGCTCCCGTGAGACCACACCTGGACCACACCAGCTCAACATAAGAAGGACATGGACCTGTTGGAGTCACTCCAGAGGAGGGCCACGAAGACGATCAGAGGGCTGGAGCACCTCTCCTATGAGGACAGGTTGAGAGAGTTGGGGTTGTTCAGCCTGGAGAAGAGAAGATTCTGGGGAGACCTTATAGCAACCTTCCAGTATCTGAAGGGGGGCTAAAAGAAAGCTAGAGAGGGACTTTTTACAAGGGCATGTAGTGATAGGATGAGGGTTAATGGCTTCAAACTGGAAGAAGGTAGATTTAGAATAGATGTTAGGAAAAAAAATTTCACTTTGAGGGTGGTGAGGCACTGGAAGAGGTCATCTTGGGAAGTTGTGGAGGACCATCCCTGGAAGTGTTCAAGGCCAGGTTGGATGGGGCTTTGAGCAACCTGGTCTAGTAGAAGGTGTCCCTGCCCATAGCAAGGGGGTTGGAACTAGATGATCTTTAAGATCCCTTCCAACCTAAACCATTCTATGATTCTATGATTCTATAGTTTTATACATGACAGGAACAAGGAGTTATTCTAGAATGAGGTATCTGTGACTAACGTAATGTTGCAATATAGAGAAATATAGGCCTGCTGTGAGAGCAGAGAGCTTGATAAGTGCAGACACAGGATGCAGTACAGAGGAATACAGGCATGGGATGAGAAGGAATGGGACACAGGCTGTACGTTTGTAAGAGACCATTAAGATGTCTCCAAATTTGTTTACCACAGGCAGACCAGTCATATGGACCTGCTGGAGTGTGTCCAGAGGAGGGCCACGAGGATGATCCGAGGGCTGGAGCACCTCTCCTATGAGGAGAGGCTGAAAGAGTTGGGGCTGTTCAGCAGATCGGNAAGGCTCCGGGGAGATCTTATTGCGGCCTTTCAGTACCTAAAGGGGGCCTACAGGAGAGCTGGGGAAGGACTTTTTACTAGGGCATGTAGTGACAGGACAAGGGGGAATGGCTTCAAACTGGAAGAGGGCAGGTTTAGATTGAACATTAGGAAGAAGTTTTTCACTTTGAGGGTGGTGAGGCACTGGAACAGGTTGCCCCGAGAGGTTGTTGAGGCCCCATCCCTGGAGGTGTTCAAGGCCAGGCTGGACATGGCCTTGGGCAACCTGGTCTAGTGGGAGGTGTCCCTGCTTATGGCAGGGGTGTTGGAACTCGATGATCTTCAAGGTCCTTTGCAGCCTAAACCATTCTATGATTCTATGACTTTGTAAATGCAGAAGGAGATGCTTATTTTCAACTTTGGCCATGGAAAGATGAGTGGACTGAGAGGAAAGCTTCATCTCCTGTGTGATAGCTGCCTGTAGTGGGCTTTCTGGTTATTTCAACCCAGGTGGAGGACTTTGTGCTTTCCTTTGTTAAACTTCATACTGTTCTTGCTAGCTCACTTTTCCAGCCTGCCCACATCTCTCTCTAAGATGGCTTGCCCTTCTGATGCATCCACCTCACCAACTAGTTTGGTATCATCAGCAAACTTGGTGAGGGTGCTTTCAATCCCATCATCCAGATCAATTATGAAGAAGTTGAACAGCACGGGGCCCAGTATCAACCCCTGGGGGACCCCACTTGTGACAGGTTGCCGACCTGAGTAAAAGCCATTGATTACCACCCTCTGGATGTAACCTGTTAGCCAATGTCCTACCCACCTCATAGACCACCTGCCCAATCTATATCTTTCCAGTTTGTTCAGGGAAGGCTGTGGGAAACAGTGCTGAAGGCTTTGCTGAAGTCCAGGTAAACGGGTTAAGTAAGGAAGTATTTTTGCTCCTATACAATATCACTAAATATAATTCTGGCTATGATTTTAGTGCTTACTTTTCCAACTGAAACGTCAGAAAACTAAGAAGGCAGCAGATAAAATACTAGCCTCCAGAGTCTTGTAGCCAAAGGCAAAAAAATCATACAGAGAAATTAAAATCAGAACTAATGATGAATACATTTGCAGAAAGGTTTTAAGATGTATGAGAGGTAGAGAGTGAGCATCAGCTTTGAAACCTATCATCCAACAATAAAACTTGTCTGTTCTTATATCCATGAATACATTCTGGTCAGTTGTCAAAATTCCCTCTTTTTCATTCCTTTTCTGCTGTACCACCATGGCCTCTCTGTCCTTTCTTAGTGCTTCTCCTCTTCTAGAATGAAGATCTGAGACATTTTCCTCCACTTAAAGCTATCTCACTCTCCTGCACCCAGCACCCTATCCACCCTATGCTACACTAGATGTTGAGCAGTCTTTAAAGTAGAAGTCTCTGAAAACCTGGGCATTTCATATTCCCAGATCCGGTAAGGCAAGAGAAACAACAAACAATACTTTGTCATTGCAAGATTGCATGCTGTTTTGGTTTGTTACTGTATTAATTTAGTTCTTGGAAAGACTGGAGGGAAGTGAAGAAGATAGTACGCTGAATATCGTTTCACAGCACGAGCACGTGTAACAGGAGTTGAGGATGTAGAAATGAGGGAGCAGGAATATTACTTAGTCCAAGCTTGTTGTGCATCTGTTCTTTTGCAACCACCCTTTAGGTGAAGAATATACAAAACAAACATTCTGCAATGAAAAAAAAAACCCCAAAACTAAACCAAAACCCCCAAACCTCAAGAAATTACATTTTTTTCAGAAATAGAGGGAATTATGACAGATACACAATGCTGCTGAGCCAGTGGATTTTCCTTATTATGAGCCGCAGTGTAAGAGCAAAACTACCTATTTAGGAACCAAAGGGGAAGCAGCCCAACTTGCAATGGATGGGTTGCAATGGAACACTATCTGTTTTTAAAATGCCATTTATTGCTGATCGGGTCAATTTTCAAATATTGTGAGCAGTGACTCCTTTTGTGTTTTGTGATTTGTTCTTTCAGATGTGCCTGCTGATTCTACTTGGATAACACTGCTGTACAGCTCATAGTAAATTTAGAAACCACATTGATAAGGGATTTGCAGTTTTTAACAGCCTTTAAAAGTTATGCTGATATTAAAACTTTTCTATGATTAATACTGACATAAAAGCCTTTACAAAATGTGTTTATATAGAAAGCTTTACAAATATTTTACTGCAAAGAAAGGCCATGAAGATATTTTATTGATGAGATTGTAAAAAAACCCCAAACTTCCACTGACTTCATATATTAATTCACCACCATACTAAATCACAGTGTGCCCTTTGGAATTTTCAGTTTACAATAAATACATTTTTGTTCTGATACCTTCCTCTACCCTTTCCCTTTTTCTACCCCTCCTCCTCCAAATTACTAGAAGCTGAGCATACAGCAAGAAAGGAAGATAAGAGGCGGAAGAGGCAGTGTAAATACTTAAACAGTAAGCACAGTGTTGAACATACAGCAATTTATTAGCATTTTACCTTAACCAAAAGGATAAGACAGAGTATAGAAAGAACAGATATTGGCAACTGATGGCAGTGGTCACCATTTTACATATGTGACATTAGGCTGTCAAGTAGAGAACAAAGAAATAAATTTTAAAAACCCCAAATGCTACCTGTAAACTTTTGTAGAACAAATTATTCCTTACAACAAGGGTTAGCACTGACATGTTTGCCGTTCCCTCAGCTGTTCTACTGGCAACCTAAATGCCGAAGTGCAACAGCTAGATGTTTGGGTCATGCTGTGTGAAATCTCAGTAATGTTTGCATGAAGTAAACATCTTCTGGCCGTTGTTTACCTCAACTTGAAGGAATCATCAATCCAACTGTCTTTACAGTCCCTTGCATCATACTGTCTGGCATGAAATGAATGGTTTTAGCTGTCTTCTTACACCATAATCTACTCTAACTCGCAATAGTATATATACACGGGTAAAGCATTTCAAGACACGTTGTAAGGATATCTGATATTTTCAGAGGCAGTCTTCAGGTTCTCAAATTTTATGTAGAAGTATCTAGTACTCTGTGTGAGCTCCGTGCAACACATAATACCAGCAGGTGTGCTACCAATATAGTAAATCTAGAACATCTTGTTCTGTTTACGGCCACCTTAGCATTTCCGAAAACAGTTTTTTAAAAAACTTTACATTAATAAATTTGTGTACAGCTAAATATAACTTGAAACATATAATCATTTAGGTTGGAAAAGACCCTTAAGATAATTGAGTCCAACTGATAACACTACCAAGTCCATCATGAAGCATGTCCCTAAGCACCATGTCTACGCGTATTTTAATACCTCCAGGCATAGTGACCTCACCACTTCCCTGGACAGCCTGTTCCAATGGTTTACAACCCTTTCAGTGAAGAAATTTTTCCTAATATCCAATCTAAACCTCCCCTGGCACAACTTGAGGACATTTCCTCTTGTCTTATCAGTTGTTACTTGAGAGGAGAAACTGGCATACACCTCGCTACAACTTCCTTTCAGGTAGTTGCAGAGAGTGATAAGGTCTCCCCTCAGCCTCCTTTTCTCCAAGCTAAACAACCCCTGTTCCCTCAGCCGCTCCTCATAAGACTTGTGCTCTAGACCCCTCACCAGCTTCATTGCTCTTGTCTGGACTTGCTCCAGCACCTCAATGTCTTTCTTGTAGTGAGGGACCCAAAAATGAACACAGGATTTGAGGTGTGGCATCACTAGTGCCAAGTACAGCGGGATGATTATCTCCCTAGTCCTGCTGGCCACACTAGTTCTGATATAAGACAGGATGCTATTGGCCTTCTTGGCCACCTGGCCACACTGCTGGCTCATATTCAGACAGCTGTCAAGCGGCACCTCCAGGTCCTTTTCCACCAAGCAGCTTTCCAGCCACTCTTCCCCAAGACTATAGCATTGCCTGGGGTTGTTGTGACCCAAGTGCAGAACCCAGCACTTGGCCTTTTTCAATGTCATACCATTGGCCTTGGCCAATTGATCCAGCCTGTCCAGATCCCTCTGTAGAGTGATCCTACCCTCAAGCAGGTCACCACTCCCACCCAACTTGGTGTCATCTGCAAACTTACTGAGGGTGCACTCGATCCCCTTGTCCAGATCATTGATAAAGATATTAAACAGAACTGGCCCCAGTACTGAGCCCTGGGAAACACCACTTATGACCGCCACCAACTGGATTTAACTCCATTCACCACAACTCTTTGAGCCCACCATCCAGACAGCTTTTTACCCAGCCAACAGTATGCCCATCCAAGCCATAAGCAGCCAGTTTCTCCAGGAGAATGCTGTGGGAAACAGTGTCAAAGGCTTTACTAAAGTCCAACATGCGCAGCCTTTCCCTCATCCACTGAGCGGGTCACCGTGTCATCGAAGGAGATCAGGTTAATCAAGCAGGACCTGCCTTTCATAATCTCGTGCTGACTGGGCCTGATCACCTGATTGTCCTGTATGTGCTGCATGATGGCACTCAAGATTATCTGCTCCATAACCTTCCTCGGCACCAAGGTCAGGCTGACAGGCCTGTAGTTCCCTGGATCACCCTTCTGGCCCTTCTTGTGGATGGGTGTCACATTTGCTAACCTCCAGTCATCTGGGACCTCCTCCATTAGCAAGAACTGCTGATAAATGATGGAAGGCTTGGTGAGTATTCCGCCAGCTCCCTCAGTACCCTTGGGTGGATCCCATCCGTACCCTTAGACTTGTGTGTGTCTAAATGGTGTAGCTGTTCACTAACCATTTCACTGTAAATTATGGTTATTATGATTATTTTTCATAATAATTTTTCATGAATCTTTAGAAGTGTTCCATGTCAGACTGGAAAAAAAAAACAAAACAAAAAACCCAACAGTTTCTCTAGAATTTTCAATTTCAATAATGCACAATTTGGTTAGTTTTCAATACTTATTTGGGATGGCATCCAGAATTTATATGATCCACAGAGTAATAAAGATTGTATTGGAAGTGCTTCATTTGGGAAAAATGAAAAGCAGTCCTGGAAGGAAGATGGCAGGCTACCAGAATATGGTAGAGAAGCACATGTGCATACATAAGTAGGAAATTTAAAAGTCATTTTGTATAAAAAATGTCATTTCATAAACCAGTGGAGGTAAGCCTCAGCTTGTTAGTATTTCCCATAACACTTCCAGCAGAAGCATTAACAGAATATTTTCCAACCTCAAGGATATCAGGCAAAATGATTTTCAATCTGTTTTGTCTACTACTTCGATTAAAATTATAGCTAAGAAAATTGATATGAAAATCCAACTTGATTCAACATACCTTTAAGATTGCATGACCTACACTCTTGACCCACTTGACTGGTATGCTGCTGGCACATAAACTAGACTTAGTAGGGTTTTCTAGGTTTTCTATTCAGTCACAATTAGAGGAAGTTATTTTATTTTTTTTTTTAGTGAAACATATTCCATTAGAAAATGCTGCTTCAATCTTTTTTGTCTACTACTTCGATTAAAATTATAGCTAAGAAAATTGATATAAAAATCCAACTTGATTCAACATACATTTAAGATTGCATGACCTATGCTCTTGACTCACTTGACTGGTATGATGCTAGCACATAAACTAGATTTAGTAGGGCTTTCTAGGTTTTCCTAACAGCATTCCATCATTGTAATATTTTGTAGTGTATACAATCTATAAAATAAAATTCTGCAATCCCTTTCATGTAACAGTAAATAATGTGCTGAGGGAGCTTTTCTTTTAAGAGATACTGACCAGAACATGCTGTGTATAAAGCCCTTTTTACATAGGAGACATAGTAAGATTGTGTATAAACAATCAGTGCTGGCACAGCAGAGTGTAACAACATATCAAACAATATGACAATGCAAAATAAAGGGAGCAGGGGAAAGTGGAAAGCTAGAGCATGAAGTCTTTCATGACATGTAGAATAGGAATTGTCCTCCTTTTCAGTACAGAAACAGAAGGGCAGTAATTGGGGAAAGCGAGAGGCATGTTTACAGTCAAGAGTGTATTGAAGCTCTAGGTCTGGATATGAATCTATCAAACTTGTCCAATCCTGTTTTATGGTTTTTCAGCATTTCCAATTCAAGCTGTAAAGCAGGAATTAAAAAAACACTGTCAGAGCCTAAAAAGAGCTTAACATAGAGTTGGATTCTAAACATGAACACAATTTTAAAGGTCTATCATTGCATTCTTTGTGAACGGATTCATCAAAAAATCTTACGGGATGAAATGAAAGCAAAATAGCTCCTTATAAATGATGTTTAAAGACAGTGCTTATACCCACAAAAGGAAAGACAATCAAAATGCATATTCTATCTTTTTTCTCTTTGTTGTCATTTGTGCCAAATACTGCAGGTGCCACCAGAAAAACCTGGTGAAAAGAAGCATGCTCTGCAATACCTTGCACAACAGGGCCACTGCAGGTGGAGATAACAATTTTCTCTTGAAGTTAATATTATGCAGGCACCTTTGAGTACAAAAAGAATAAGTTCTACATAAATTCAATGTGATAAGAATTCAATACGAAGAAGACTCAATATGAATGTCAGATATATTGCATTGAGTTCCTGTTTAGAGACAGAAAAAAAAAACAACCAAAAACCAATGTCTATTTATTTTGACACTATCTAAAAATAAGTCTTTGGATGGATTTACAGAATCCATGTCAGCACTGATCCTGAAAGAATCAAAATCAATGACAAGAAAAGAATAAAATAAAAAGAATGATAGACAGATACACATCAAACACTTTTCATTCAGGAAATGGCAGGACCAGACGTGTTGGCTGTCTTCCAGTTTCAGTATCTGTTTTCACTCTACGTTATTTTGATTTTCTCTGCCTATAATTAAATATTTTGTAAGTGAGGTGCTAGATAAACCTTGTGTCTGCAATAAAGTAGAGCAATTCCCCTATCAGTGGAGAAATAATATGGAATAAAGTGGAATGAAGCTGAGTCTTAGTCCTGAATTAAGGCAGTGAGACACACTAAATTCATTTGTCTCTCTCTTTCCCTCCCCCAAATTTCTACTTAACATTCTCTTTCTGATTTTATCTTAGGAAAAACAGTATAGACAGTGGCTATTAGCCTGAAACAGAGACATTCTGAGCTAGAGACTTATGAAAAACATACCATGTTTCTGAACTTAGTTTTACTCTGTAAAACAAGCAGATTCTAATGAAATAAGTTTTTAGACTTTTCCAGATTTGGGGGCTTATATGAAGTTTTGTTTTATGTATCCAAGTACTTCACTCATCTCCTTAATGCTAAAGGCTTATTGCTATTCCCATCTTCTGAAACTTTGATACCAGGAGTCTAAAGGAGTAAGTAAAAATCCATACATCCTCACTCCATAGAGTTATCTCCTCTCTTCCTTACCAGCATTGACTAATGGCATGGAACTTGCATGGAAGAGCAGAAGCTTCTAGAGTGTGAAACTGAGTGAATATACAGTTCTTTTTGTAATAGCCACATTTTGGTAAGAAATGCCCCCAAAAGAAAAATACTAGCTTGGCGTAGTTATTAACCAGCATACAGTGGATGAAACATGGTATTGACAGCCATGAATCATGAGATCCACTAAAAGAAAAAAAAATAATTAAAAGTCAAACTATGCAGCATTTAGAAACTCAGACTAAAGAACAGAAGAACTCAGACTAGGGTGTAAATCAGATTTCAAAAAAAGAAGAAAGAAATTAAAACATTGTAAAGGGTACCAAGAAATTAGTCTGTATGCAGAGTTAAGCATGGAAGATAAAAATAAGCCAATGATGGTAAAGTCTTTTCTCTTTCACTGAAGAAACAGTGAGAAGTGAGTAAGACTGATGCTAGAAATAAACCTGAAAAACGTACTTACAGCTGGTAAAGGTGTTGAATGACTGATGTAACCCTCAAGAGAATGACATGCAGTTTTTCACTTGAAACCAAGAAGCAAAAGGTGAAATAGACTAGTTAAAGCTGTCCTTCATGTAGAACTTCTGGAATGGTACAGCTTCCTTAATTAAAGACAGACTCATAATATCAGCTAACAGAAGCGATGGTTTTCAGAAAGAGATCTAACAGAAGAGTTAGATACAAGCAAACTTCCTTCAAAAATACAAGTGCAACTAAATCATCCAAGATCAAAAAAACAGATGCAGTAAAGTTACTTTTAAGTGAGAGACATAGAAGTAAAGACACCACAACATAAAGCTCAACACACTCTTGAAAAATGTCATGAGAATCTGGATAAGTGCTGAGGCCTGTGTAACCTCTATCCTATTCAGCTTCATTGCTGGCAAGTTTAATGATAGTTCAAATATACCTGCACTATGCTACTGCCTCAGCATAAGTATTTGTAGCTACTAGTATAAAGTTAAGGTCAAACATAAAGAATATGGGAGGCAGAATGGACAGCCCAGTCAAGAACATAGAAAGAAACACAAAACATTAAAGGCAGAATGCCCAGCTACTGAGCAAGACAGCAGAAAAAAAGCAACATATAGAATAAATAGAGACTACACACCTGCAGCAGAAGGGAGCATCCACAGTGGGACTCTAGCACATGCAGACATCTCCAATATGCACACTATGCAATAAAAAAGCTGTCAACCATCCAGCTGCCATATTTACAGTCACGCTATTGGATCAATGACCCATTTCTCTTCAGCTGCATTGTAAAGCCAGCAGCAATGTAATCCCAATGATATGAAGCTTTAACAGCCTGGAAGATTGTGACCAAAGGTTAGGGGATGTACAATAAAACCTTTCTGTGGTGGGTGGATAAATTCAGGCTGTCAGTAAAAAACCCACAGAACGAGACATGTTACTGCACTGAGTTTATAACAGCTGACACATAGAGGTGCTGGAAGAGGGAGGACTTCACTGTAGTTTCTGTTCAGCTTTCTAATAGAATATAGAGAGAATATATCCTCTCAGTAAATTCACATGGAGGGCAAGCTGCATTGTGTACATCAACAAAAATGCAAAGATAAAGCCAGTGAAGAAAAGTTACCAAGCCTGTAAGGAGGAAGCAGGTTTCATCCCTTAAGACTAGCACAGAACTCATCAGTGGACATGTAATAGCAAGACAACTTTAAGTAAACTGAGAATCTATATTGACACATAATTCCCGATTTATCCATAGCAACATCATTCACAATGCTTGCGACACTAAATGTGTTCTGACATTTTACACACGGTATGTCAATTTTCCTCATGTCTTCTTAGTAGATATTGCACAACATGTATCCACTTGTAAAATTATTCTAAGAAAACACAAGAATGTCAGACAGTCAAGATTACAGCTGATGATCTTACCCTGTAATAGAAGGAAAGTTTAGATTGGATATTAGGAAGAATTTCTTTACTGAAAGGGTCATCAGGCATTGGAAAGCGTTACCCAGGGCAGTGGTGGAGTCCCCATCCCTGGAGGTATTTAAGGGTCGTGTAGATGTAGTATAGGACATGGTTTAGTGGTGGGCTTGTCAGTGTTAGGTTAATGATTAGACTAGATGATCTTACAGGTCTTTTCCAATCTAGGACATTCTGTGATTCTGTGAAATACCAAGGAAAAGGCAATCCAGGACCATGGACAACCATAAGACATCCACACTACAACCACTCTTAAATGGCTGCCAACATCTGCATAACATCTTAGAAGAAGACAGGCTGAAACTGATATAAGAACATAAAAGCAAGAACACTGAGTAAAACCAAAAGGACATCTAGAAATTTTTCTTTCTTTTTTTTTTTTTTTAATGTTTTTCCCCTCTTTTTTGAAATCTAAAGATAATGTTTGGAAAAGCTGCGTGATGCTTCATTGTAGAATGAAAGGAGCAACAATCCAGGGAAAGCAAAAGTTTCAGTTGGTGCATAACTTGCAGCACCTGTAGTTGGCTGCCTGAAATAACGAGGAGTTGAACGTGCCCCTCACAGGTCATTGCCACATAAGCTGGAGCTCTGCCTAACATTCAGGCTAGATGCCTTGAGAAGTGTCTAATGAAAAACTTATATACTTAGTTATTGGTATATAAATGAATTACTATTGTTCCCAAATAGATTTTTTGGCCTGCAACAATTTACAGTTGAGGAACATTGCTACAAAGGTGGTATCTCTGTATTTGATAGCCCTCAATGGATGTCAGTGGGTTATTCAATCACCCTTTGGACTGAAGTGAACTTTTATGATTTCTACAGCCTTTATTTACTTTATGAGAAGAGTCCAAAAGAGATACCTGTTGACTTTAGAGAGATTCCATCCAGACAAATGGAGAACCACTAAAGAAAGCTAAATAGAAAAGGTTTGAAGATAGTCCATTCACTTAGGGGAATAATCAACTATTTTTTCAGATTGTGTGTGTATACATTAGAATTCTTTGAACCTTTCAAACAGCTAATACCCAAAGTGCGATGTAAGAATACTTATACACAGTAGAAAAAAAAATGTTAAAGAGGTACTCTTACTGATACTGTGTGCTAATAAAACAGCCATAGTTAAAGTATACTGTCTTAAAGTATTAAAATTTGGGCAAATTTGCATTTGTGAAACTTCCCCTAGCTGCCTTAAATACTTTCAAAAAGCTCTTATAATTACTTGCTCAAAGTCATGCAGCAAGTCTGGGTAGTAGTGGGGAACTAAATTAGGGTTTCTTAGATACTAGTTAGTTTTTTAACCACCAGCTTCTACTCTGAATAGGCACAATTATAAGCAGATATATTTTGGGTGAAACTATTACCACAAAATTTTCAGAGAATCTAATATCCATAACACAAATCTGCTCAATCTTAATATGGCCTTTTCCTCAAATATTCATAGAATCATAGAATGGTTTGGGTTGGAAGGGACCTTAAAGATCATCTAGTTCCAACCTCCCTGCCATAGGCAGGGACACCTACCACCAGACCAGGTTGCTCAAAGCCCCATCCAGCCTGGCCTTGAACACTTCCAGTGATGGGACATCCACAACTTCTCTGAGCAACCTGTTTCATGGTCTTACCAACCTCACAGTAAAGAATTTCTTCCTAATATCTATTTTAAATCTACCCTCTTCCACTTTGAAGCCATTACCCCTCATCCTATCACTACATTCCCTGACAGAGAGTCCCTCCCCATCTTTCCTGTAGGCCCCCTTTAGGTACTGCAAGGCTGTTATAGGGTCTTCCCAGAGCCTCCTCTTCTTCAGGCTGAACAACCCCAACTCTCTCAGCCTATGTTCATTGGAGAGGTTCTCCAGCCCTCTGATCATTTTTGTGGCCCTCCTCTGGACTCACAGAATCACAGAATGGTCAGGGTTGGAAGGGACCTCTGGAGATCATCTAGTCCAACCTTCCTGCCAGAGCAGGGTCACCTACAGCAGGTTGCACAAGACGACGTTCAGGCAGGTTTTGAATGTCTCCAGAGTGGGAGACTCCACAACCTCTCTGGACAGCCTGTTCCACTGCTCTGCCACCCTCAAAGTAAAGAAGTCCCTCCTCATCTTTAGATGGAACTTCCTATACTCAAGTTTGTGCCCATTACCTCTTGTCCTATCACTGGGCACAACTGAAAAAAGACTGTTCCCATCCTCCTGGCACCCTCCCTTTAAGTATTTGTAAGCATGAATAAGATCCCCCCTCAGTCTTCTCTTCTCCAGACTGAAAAGACCCAAATCCCTCAGCCTTTCCTCATAAGAAAGATGCTCCAGTCCCCTAATCACCTTTGTAGCTCTTTGCTGGACCCTCTCCAGCAGTTCCCTGTCTTTCTTGAACTGGGGAGCCCAGAACTGGACACAATACTCCAGATGCGGCCTCACTAGGGCAGAGTAGAGGTGGAGGATGACCTCCCTTGACCTGCTGGTCATACTCTTCTTGATGCACCCCAGGAAGCCATTGGCCTTCTCACCTCCAAGAGGTCCATGTCCTACTTATGTTGGGGGCCCCAGAACTGAATGCAGTACTCCAGGTGGGGTCTCACCAGAGCGAAGTAGAGGGGCAGAATCACCTCCCTTGACCTGCTGGCCATGCTTCTTTTGATGCAGCCCAGGATGCAGTTGGCTTTCTGGGCTGCGAACACACATTGCCAGCTCATGTTGAGTTTCTCATCAACCAACACCCCCAAGTCCTCCTCCTCAGGGCTGCTCTCAATCCACTCTCTGCCCAGCCTGTATGTGTGCTTGAGATTGTCCCAGCCCATGTGCAGGACCTAGCACTTGGCCATGTTGAACTTCATGAGGTTCATACAGTCCCACCTTTCAAGCTGTCCAGGTCCCTCTGGATAAGTCTCCAGCATGTTGACTGCACCACACAGCTTGGTGTCATCAGCAAACTTGTTGAGGGTGCATTCAATCCCACTGTTCACGTTGCCAACAAAGATATTAAACAGCGCCATTCCCAATACTGACCCCTGAGGAGTGCCACTCATCACTGTTCTCCACTTGGACATCTTTGAGTGCAGCTACCCAGACAATTCCTTATCCACCGAGTGGTTCATCCATCCAATCCATGTATCTCCAATTTAGAGATAAGTATGTTGTGCAGGACAGTGTCCAATGCTTTGCACAAGTCCAGGTAGATGACGTCAGTTGCTCTTCCCTTATCCACCAACACTGTAACACCATCATAGACGGGCACCAAATTTGTTAGACACAATTTGCCTTTAGTGAAGCCATGTTGGCTGTCACTGATCACGTCCTTATTTTCCACGTGCCTTAGCATAGTTTCCAGGAGGATCTGCTCCATGATCTTGCTGGGCACAGAGGTGAGAATTTTAAATCTCCTCTGTGGTAGAGAAATTATGGAGATACTTCCACAGACTTTAAAGTAAGATTTACTAGGGATGGGCTGAAGGCAAAACCAAGGCATTTATATTAACATCTTTACCTTTGAACTGAACGGTAGCAAAACTCTTGCCAGTTTTACAGAATTGTAATGAGATAAAACATCTTCGGGGTTTACAGTGACAAAAAATACAGTATGACTGTGGATGTTGCAGATAGTTTGATATGTCCTGGCAAACTAAAAATAACAGAAATATCGGTTCTCTATTAGCTAATAAGTACACATCCAGAAACTTCACTGAATCTAAATATGATCAATGTGCATAACATTTACCAACTAAGGTATGTGACCTTTACTGAATAATGACCTGTATAATAAAATGATTGCTGAACTAGATCATGGAATGAGGTGGTTTGTAATAAAGATCATGTTATTGCAGCATTATACTTCAGGGGCAGGAAGTAGATAGGTCAAAACTGTGATGTTATTTAACTCATATTGTCTATTTAATCAGTATATTCCTTAATAACCATAATGATTACACCTACATCAAACTAATACTGAATGCTTTTCTTGGCTTAAAGTAAACTGTTTCTATGAAGAGCAAGTATTAGAATAGATTAATGTAACAATGAGAGTATTCTCAGGAACCACAGGATACTTTTACTCCCCCTCTGTTTTTCACTTGATGCTCTGCAACTTGCCAGGCTTAGAATAAAAATAAAAAATATCTGGCCTGACTGCTTAAAGTGACAACCCTTATCAACTGATACTCTTCTGTCACAGTAGTTACACTACACAGCAGAGAGTGGATCTTTTCATTCTGAGTGACAGAATCAAAAAAGTCATTGGAATATTTCCACTACTGATTTCTGAGCTACTGAAATCCAAAAATACTAGTGCTTGCTACTCATGAGCATGTTGACAGAAAAGCACATTTCAAAAAGCTCTTCTAACATGAATAAATACATAATATCAGCAAACAAAACCTCTACGACTTTGCTGTGCCGCCTTGTTTACATTCATCCACTATTAGACCGGACTACATATTTGAGGATGATTTAAGCCCAAATTACATATTATTATTCTTTTTCAAAGAAAGAAAAGAAATGGAGAGTGCATTAAGGGCCTAATCCCATCCTCTCACATATTAAATACAATGTACACTTCTGAATATGAGGAGGTGTTCAGAAATATTGTTCACAGACTGAGCCAAATGAGTGGAGGAAGCTGGAAAAAAAATTGTATGGTTGTAAAAAGGGTATTCATGTTATAGATTTTCACGTTTCCAAGTTTTATGGAAAGAGAATGTACATCAATAGCTTAAGAGGAAATGAACACTTGTACTGTTTGGGAAAGGGGCCTAATAAAATAGTTCAGTGATCCATTGTTGCTGCCTACAAAACACAGTTACAGAAGTAAGAAAAATGTAACATAAAGCTAATATTGTTATGTGCAATATCAAAATAATACGGTCGCACACAGGTTGAATTTACCGACTTATTCAGACACTAACCTTCATACTAATGGATCATGTAGTTGTATAAATACATTGAGACTGTGATCCTTTATCGCCACTAGGTAATACTACAGAAGCTATGTTACACAGCAGTGAATGAATGACATAAGAATGTAGTTTGCAACATCTCAAAAGGCATAAAGGCAATCTGCAATACTTTTCCCCCTTCTTTCCAATAGTTTTTCTCATTAAGGTAAAATTATTCTTGCTAGGATGACTCCCTATGTTTAAACTCCTTACTTCAGAGGTCATTCTTCAAAGGAAAAATGTAAGTGCCTATACTAGACATAAATTTCTTCCATGTATGCATTGAAAGGATACCTAGGACTAATTTTGCGCATGTGATTTAAAAATGTGTATTGGTTCATGTTTTAATTTTTATCATTTTTTTTAGAGAGTGACTTTGATAGTTTTTTCAAACAGGTATAGTTGCTATTTGTTGGATTTCTTATAAAACTGTTCAGTTCTTCCAAATTGCTTTATCCTGTTTCCATGTATTTATTTTCCATTTTTTTTTGTAAATTTATCAGTTTTATTATGCAAAGTCATATCATATGTGAACATATTCTCAAGAAGCATGGTTGTTATCTGAAAAGTGTCAAAATGCATATTTTTGCAGCTACAAACCTAAAACTATAAATACATGGCTGGAGTAATTTATTAAGTGAATGATAATATGTTCATAAGAGTAATTCATATTTACTGCACTCACTATCATTCTTTTTATCCATAAAAATGACTGTTCATATTTCTAGGTTTTATAAGGCAATTTTCCTCTCCCTTAGAATTTAACATCTCTGGAATCACATTAGTGGCAGCTTTTAGCACTCTTTTTTTCTCAGCAGTCAGCTTCTCTGTTACAATTCAGTGGTTAGTGATTTTTACCCTGCTTGAAAAACCTTTGTTGTAACACACTGCTGGTCAGCCAACAGGCAGATCAAAAGTGCTACCCACTGAATGAGTAGTTGCCAACAAAGAGGGAATTACTCATAGCAAACCAATCTGGTTTTAAATGGTAATTCCCAAGAAAATACTTAGATGCCCTGAAATGTCACAGCATTCTGCTCTCAAGGATTACTGTTTAAATTGTGCTTTTCCCAATTAATAGATCTATGCATACTATGTTGCCTTCGAAATAATTTTTAGTGTAAATCTTTGCAATTCTTTTCAGAGTTTGTAACTGACTGAAGTTAGGTTTATTTGACAGGTTTTTTTGGGGGTTTGCATTAGTGACTCTGAGCTGAAAAAAACCAGTCCTGTACTACCTCTAGTCATCCAACACCACCTGGATTCTTTCCCCCTGAAAAACATAACCTAACTCAGCCAAGCATGATGCTCTAAAAAATGCTAACAGAAAGTCCTGTTTGGACTTGGACTTTTATAGCTAAACGCTTAAATGTGACTTCTGGCTAATAACTATATAAATAATCAAAGAAGAAAAAGAAAAGTAAAAACCAAAAAGAAAATCCATAATGAAAACACAAAATCCTGCCACTTCTAGTACCATGTTTTCCAGTACAATTCTTTGCTCTTATCCAAAAATATGAATACCAAAAATCTGAATGAAGGTAAAAAAGTCCATTTTAAGGAGTATTGAAAAGATTGCACACTGCATCGGTACAGTCTCTGCAAAGCTTTATGTACCCTGATAATAGACTGAACAGGTTAGTCTTGTCACTCATGATGCAAACTGCTTCAAAGCCAATTAAAAATTTCTCACGCCCAGTCCATTTTTAGTAAACCTCACCTGCACCCTCATCTGCGACAATACAGCTGTTACTGAGGTCACAGTGTAAAACAAAAAATGGAACTTGTAAGAATTAAAATAATCTCCCTTTGGGGTTATATTGAAGATGGACCTTTTTGGTAATATGGGTATTAATTACAGCCTATAAACAGTAACATTAACACAACTGTCATGGCAGTGACAAGCGGCCAGAGGAGTAGTAGGAGCTTCTTAAGCTGGCTTTGCCATCAAAGCCAAGAACTGTATAAATACCTACTTTCCTATTCCAGCCTTGAAGGCTGACAGCAGAAGATACCAGTGGGGAGAGGAAGAGAGGGTCCATTTGTTCAGAAACTTCGTTGACTGGGCAGGTAGGGAATGCAAAAATAGGAGTCATATATACCTCAAGGATTGTAGCTATTCTTTTTACTATTGAGCATATAGCCTGTATTTCAGCATTGAATGTAAGCAGAAATGAACCTAAAGTGATGGTTCCACATCTGATTGCATTCAGACTATTAGGAATGTGTGAAAGGCAAATCTAAAATGCAAATCTTTTGGCTTAAATCATTTCTACGTTCTGCAATAAGCAATGATAAAAACCGTCTCAAGCTATATTTACTTTACTTAAAATGTGTGAAATGTTAGTTTAAAACCAAACTCAAGTATAGATGGCATTAGCAAATTGAATGTCAGTATAAATGTAATTAAGCTTAAATAGATGTTAGTTTTGTCTGTAATGATCTTTGTTATTTGTTGTATTCAATGTTACAGTATACAAATATATTTTCAAAAGTTTTTTTATTGGATACAATGCATTTGATTTGCCTTTGTTTGAGTTTCATCACAGTAATTATTGCAGGAAACAGAACAAACATTGTAAATCATCAGTTAATGAAAAATGGGCTTGTGTGTTTCACTCAAAAAATTCATTGGATTTTCCCCATCCAAAAAAAATTACAAGCAATTTTGAAATTAAAGAGACAAGAACATATATCTCATCAATAATGTATAAAATCAGAATAATTTATTCCTCTGATTATTTGAAGCCATAAGATCTGCAATGGCTCTATAATAGGATCACTATCAGCCAGCTTTCAGAGAATAGTAAATGTAGAGTGAAAGCATCCAGAAAAGTTCTAAAGTTCTTTTGTATCTTACTTTGTTGTTGGTTTTGTGGTTGTTTTTTTTTTTTTTTTNAGGGAACGAAATATTTCCTTTTTGCTCAGAACGAAAGATTAGTGCTTTTTGGCACTCTGAAATACAGAATGGACTTAGTTGTATTTTTCCATATTAAAATCTTGATAAAGCGATGAAAAGATAAGTAAACACATATAAACTCATTTTCAGGAAGACACAGGTAATTTCTTTCAATGCATTTTATCTGGGGAGCTTATTTGATGAAACTTACATTGGTTATCTTATTGATGTTTAGTTTTCTTTCTAATTTAAAAATACCCTATGCAGGTTATCTATAGCTATGGAGATAGGGTCCATGCTTTAAGCATTTGTGGACTCTGGAAGCAGTTTGGTTTTCAAATTTTTAAAGGTCTCCACACTCCTTCCCTTCTCATCACAATATCTCTCAGTCTATGGAGAAGACAAACTACAAAAATTAAGATTAGAGAATGGTTTGGCTTGGAAGGGACCTCTAAAGATCATCTAGTCCACCCCCCTGCCATAAGCTGGGACACCTATCACCATCCATCAGGTTGCTCAAAGACCCCTCCAACCTGACATTGAACACTTCCAGTGATGGGGCATCCAAAACTCTGGACAACCTGTTCCAGTGTCTCATCACCCTCATCATAAAAAAATTTCTTCCTTATGTCCAATCTAGATCTACCCTCTTTCAGTTTAAAACTTTTACCCTTGTCCTGTCACTACAGGCCTCGGTAAAAAGTAAAATGATGTCAGTGGGATATGTCTGTATTTGAACCTATGTTTCCAAACCCAGTATCAGAACCGTACAGCAATACAGGAAAATATAATAGTCACATGCTGTTAATAAAGGAAACAGCATTAATGATTTATACTGGTAAATGTCAGCAGCAGCAGCATTTGTTTCCCTCATTATCCAATTCTCCACGCGTACATACACGTAAATAGGCTCAAGGAAGCAAGGATGCTTTACTCAGAGCACTCTTCCCTCTTTCCTTTCTCAGTCAGATACAACAGCAGCTCCTACAGCAGGTCCATGCACACAGGCAAGAAGTAGATCTCTTTCCTCCCTTCTGTCTTGAAATTGAATTCTGTGGAAGAAACAGCTGCTTTGGGCTTTCATACAGACATGTAAAGGCAGATGCAGCTTCAACAGCCATTCCCTCCCTCTTCCAAGAGAAAGTACCTGCAGCTTATCATGATGTTCTCTGTGACGGTGCACATATAAGCTCAGCTCACTGAGGTTCCATAACAGCTTGCAAATGATAGCAAAAATACAGATATTTTTTTTTTCTTCAAAAGACAAAAAGCAAAAAGAGGCCTGAATTTTGGCAGAATTCAAACCTGAGGATTTTTACCTCAAGAGATGAAAGCTTTAGAGGCTGCAAGAAAGCACTCAGAAAACCCTACCTACCGGATCTCACCATCTGTTTTTTCCTAAAGCAGCCATACAGAAGATATAAACAAATATTGCTCCTAACAGAAATTCTTGGTGAAAAATATAAAGTCATCCTATTACTTAGATAAATATGATGTTTTTTACATTTATTCTTTATATTATAGGGATGTGTGGTGGGAAAGACAGGAGCCTACACAAAATGTATATACAAACACACATTAACACTGCAAATACGTAATAACTGCCCAAAGTCACATACATGTTTGCATTAAAAAAAACTCAACAAAACTGAAATGAAAAAGTCCAGTTAAAAGATGCATTTTGAAAATACAAGGCTATGCTCTTGCAGTTTTTAAATGACTACTCTAAAACCATAAATGGCATGCTGTCTGTTCTTCTTCCCATTAGCATATGAGAAATGGAAATTTTTGCTTCAGGGAAAAAAGGAGGAGAAAAGGAAGAAAAGGAGAAAAAAGAAGCCTTTCCCTTTCTGCTTATGTATTGCCAGCACTGGGTCCCCTCCCCCATCATACAGCCTCTTTTGGTGCTTTGGCAAGTTGTTTTGCTGTGTCTGAATGAAATCTTTGCTCTTTCTGCTCCATTAACATTACAGGTGGAAATTGTATCTACTTGAAGTGGCTTTAATGTACATAATCTGCCTCTTTCTGTCTCTCCTTGTTATACGGCTATGTAGGTGGCCTTTAGTTAGGCATACTGCTATCATTTCAAGGGCAATGGCATATGCAAGTAAGTACCTGGGTCCCTTGCTGGGATTTTAAATGCATTAAATTAAATGGCTTTTCAGTTTCAGCAAAAGAGTTTGGGAACAACTTGAAAGTTTCCGTACTGGATGAGTCACCGTGTTTTGTTACCACAGAATGACAAACATCTGACAAATGATAACCTGCCTAGAAATAAGGATACTACTGAAATAAACATTCCAATTACCCCAGAGAAGCAGCATTTCTGCAACATAGATTTTCTTTTCTTAACTATATTCACAACTGAATAATGGAAAAGGCTAAGAAGACATTAATCTGGTGTATTTTATAAAGAAAAGAAAGTGATGGGGGACTCTGAAACTCTAATGGCAATTTGTGCACTTTATCTGATTACTCTTGCAATATAATAAAATAGTATGAGAAATTATTGCATTGTTATGATATAAAAAGCATTTTCAGGGAATTATAATAAACAAGAAGCACAAAACACATTTATTACATTTTATTGCTGTGGCTTCTTTTATAGTTAAAAATAAAAATCATGAGAGACATTCAGAAAGATGACTTATGCAGGAGGCATTATGACTCATAGGCCTTACAAAACAGATGGGACTTTTTATTAGGGTTGGGCAAATCAAATAATAAGTATGCTGAATAGCATACTTATCAGATATATCGATGACAGGAATACGGCTTTATTCTCTCTATGCCTTTAGTAATTTCACAGCAATGCAAATTCATTCACTTCAGTGGGACAACTCTGCAGGTAGATGTTAAGAAAGATTTATCTCATTGCTACATATAAAGAGCTATATGTCAAAAAGTTCTCCTGATCCCATTACTTCTTACATTTTTCATAAACAACCATAAATAACTTCAACCATTTCAGCCCTTTTCTCCATCTTTTTATATGAGATTGTCTGTTTTATAGAATGAAATCATACAAATACTTAAACAAACAGGCATTTTATTCTGATTAGTAGTATAATTGAAGTTAACTGGGTTGTTCACATGATCAAGGGAACAAATACATATATTCCAAATCACATCCACAGTGAATCAGTTGCTCCTATTTCTGTTCTGTGGTTCCTCCCACAATGAACATAAAATTCTGTGAATATCCTATTATGCTCGTAGCAATCTGGATAGTAACCTTACAAATTTGAACATCACTGGTTTTGTATAAATTTAATTCTACTAAAGGGATAACATTTTCAAAAATGCTTAACAAGTTACCTGTTCCCATTGTCAGAATTTAGGTTAAGCACTTAAGCTTTTTTATTTGGAACCAACAATTGTCAGTGAGACTTAATGTATGACACATTAGAAAGCAAAACTTGGGTATTTTAAAAGTGTGTCCCAAATTTTCATTTGTTTAGTATGGAATTAATCAGTATGAAACAATGACATACAAATCTATCCAATATGAATATTATTTAAAAAAAAAATCCGATTCTTCTTTTCCTGATCCTTAAATATTCTCTATACCTGTTCCTCTCCCTGTTCAATTTTGGAAATCTTACATACTGGATAAGGCTGCTGTGTTCTGCCATTCACTATAAAAAGAATGTTCAGAAATTGAATAGAACAGAAATAGAAATAGAACATGAAATTTCCAAACACAGGACAAACAGAAAAGATATTTAATGATTCTGTAGGCATCAGATTTCCTAAAGGAGAAGAAACACACACCTAAGCTTATTAAATTTAGCTACAAATCTCTGGAAAAAAAAAAATCACCAGCTTCAGCTGGTGCCAATGGGAATTTGATTATAAAACGATATGTAAGATTTTTTTCTATTCTTAGGAATAGATTGGTAGACAGAAATAATAACACCTAAGGCTGAGAAGTGGAGGAAGCTTTCCACTGTCATTCTCTTTACCATCTATATTACACAACAAAGTTTCACAGAGATGTGCTTAGGAGATAGTAAATATCATATATTCCTCTTCTAGAATGGGTAACATATAGACATGAAGAAACCTCCACTGACTTTGAGGCTGAATGCACCAAGTTATGCACTTGTCTGTGCTACTTATGAACAATCAAGCAAAGCTGTATTGGATAACAGATGTTGTACTGGGTATGACCACAGTTTCTCCCTCTCCAGCACAAGGAATAACAAAGTTGAAATCATCCTTCCCAGAATGTCTTACTTGTCTCACGACTGTGAGATTGTTTGCTCAAGGGGGGCATCACATCCTCTTCATGTCTTTCGCTCACTCTAAGGATAACAATCTGGTACTGCCACTAGTTTTGCTCAAGTTGGAGAATGATGCTTGAAGATTTTGAAGATGTTGAGCTCCAAATCTGCACAGAGACTTGGAATATATGCAGGTAGATTTTAAGTTGGGGATGGAGTGTTTTGTGGTTTTGTTGTTTTTTGTTTTTTGGTTTTTTTTATAACACTTTGAAAAAACATTTTTCTTGTCAAGGAATGTAACTGCACTCATCAATCTAATTTTCTACTACAGCTGCAGTGAATTCACAGGAGTTGTAACAAGGCTTGAGCCAATATCAGAGTGGACTCCACACCTAACTCTGTATCTCTAAGAAGATGAACCGCCTCACACTTATAGAACACCTCTTAGGTTTCTCTTAAGAAAAACAGCATAAATGGGATAATTATTCTAATGTTTCTGTAGAAAATTAAGAATTCATGCCATGGAAAGCATGATAATGGTAGTTGCACTATATAGAAGGGGTTCTCTTATTTTGGAACTCAATGGATCTGCTTTCCTATTTCTGGCTTTATCACAGATTTCTTCTAAAAAACCAAACCATTCACTTTATCTCTGCATGTCACAAATACCAGTTTTTCTATATAATGGGTATTGCCATCCCTTTAGCCCTTTTATCTCTTTAGAATTTCATCTCTCCAGAGAAACGACAGTGTAAGTGGACATTGAGACAAAGAAAGGAGTATGGCACTCCTCAACAACTAGGCCAGAAGAATCAGTCTTAACTCATTCTCTGCAAGGAGCAGAGAGACAAAATTAGTTTTCATATATTAACCCTTGTAAAGGTCCTCTCTTCATAAATCTTAACAATTGCAGACCTCATGCTTTATGTGAGGTTTCAATGTACCATGGTAGCCCAAATAAGTTTAGGAATAAGAGTATTAACGCATACATTACATTAAAAAATGTTACAACAACATTAAGAGGATGAAGTAATGTTCACCAAAATTAAAAAAAAATATTTCCATCACTGTGTGACTATGTTATGTTGTAATGTATTTCTAGATTTCACTCTGTCTTTTTCCCTGTGGTATCTGCTGCTTCATTGAACTAGTTTACTTCAAAGAAAAAAAAAAGCATGAAAAGTGGCTGTTTACAGTAAGATTTGTACTTCATATGTTGTAGATACTGGAAAGTTTGTAATGAATGAGGCAGATGACTTCAGAAAAAGCACATTTAGGAAGTTGAATATAATCCCGAGTACGCAGATTTTCCTTCTATTCACAATGCCCAGAGTAACACAAGATTTATTACTTATGCTAGATCCTCAAAAGTAAAAACCTGAGTTCTAGTCAGAACCCTAATACTCATTGTCTTATTGATTTCTTATTGATGGGATTTAAACATCTAAATAGCTATGAGGATCTGACATAAACCACACCTTTTCAGGAAGTTAATAATTGTCTGTTCCTGTTAATTTGTGCATCATAGAGAATATTATATACTAGTAATTGCAACTGTGGCCAATATAAACATTCCTCAAACTGATGTAACATCTAGTTGTTTTAAAAGTGTAGAGAGAATTTTGAAAAACTAGATATTGATGTATTGAATTTGTTGTCTCAAACTCACAATTATTTCTGACAATTTTTTATCGTAATATTTGTTTCTTCATTCTCAAATAGTTTTCTGGAATACTACTAATAAAAATTGATCTTTAAAATATCCATGAAACTTCACAAATTATTAGGTGAAAAGGAGAGAAAAATCTTTGTTGATAGTTTGTGTAGTGTATTCACTACAATAATAATTTTGTTTTCACTGTAAGGCTGGATAAGATCAACTAAATAAGGCCTATATATAATGATAATAATAAAACATTTAAAGAAAAGCTTAGGAGATAAAGTGAATAAATTCTCTAAAAGAATAAAACCAGTATGTTTTTATGCAATTAATAAATTTATACTAAGGTAAATAGAGGTTAATGAGCAAATTTTAATTCTCAGATTTCCCAAGTTTCAGGTTTCGATTTTCCAACCTTAATTTGTTTAAAGGTATTGCAGATATAGAAAAGTAAAACAGTTTATAAGCATATAATTGCAAATATTAGTCTTTGCTTTCCAAAAGAAGGCAAAAGAAGGAACATGTATGCTCATAGGTGACCAGATTGGGGAACATTTCCTGTGTAAGTATTGCATCACCGTCATGGCCCAGCAACTTAATGCTCTACCCACTTAACCATCTGTCCTATCCTACATCTAACATTTTAGCTATTTAACTACAGAAATGAAAATTCTAACCAGTAATGTTTCTCGTTAATGTAAAATGTGTAATTATTACTTCTGCATAAAAAGATAAATATCATCATCCATTTTAGGTACATGAATTAGCTCTGATGCTAAAAAGACTATAATTCTTACAATGAAGCAAAATAGTTAGAAGAATTGATGATAAGAAAGAACAGTAACTACACTTTCTCTCCATTTACAGTCACACCTGCTTAGAAATTAAATTGTATTTTTATGCTACATTAAAACAGCATTTTCTACAGGAATGCATTATGTTTCTGAAAGGCAATTGCAAATGCCTTTGTGAACTCAGCATTATTTTGTGTTTTACAGCAAGCATTTGTGTTAGTGTCAATTAATCTGTAACTCCATTCTTAGAGAGAAAAAAAAAAAAAAA
>VUYV01000003.1:3939836-4060135 GCA_008711295.1 Anarhynchus alexandrinus
AAAAAAAAAAAAAACGAGAAGAAATGTCACTCAGAGCACCACCCATTTACTCCTACTCTATGTGAACTTTGTTGTAAGGGTTTTATCATCCTTTGCAAGCTCCCGAATCCTGAATAAAAGTTTAATGTAAAGTTGATTTGGGTGCAACCTCCTAGCATTGTCACTCTCACCCAACTTTCAGTCTGGGAATTCATATTTTTATCTAAGCATTCCAATATCCCAGCTGCTATAACAAGTATGCCAGTTCTGAACATCAAATTTGATTACACAATCAATACAAATTAATTTATTTTAAAGGTAAGTTTGCCATCATTATTTTTGCAAAAAGATTTTCTTCAGGAACCACTGCTCGTTATTTCTGTCAAACCTCCTCTACCATGTCACTGAATTACTTTTCATCTAGCTGCCTTTCAAGAAATTAGAAATTTAGCCAGATATTACCAGACTGTTCATTCTCTTCGCATCTCAAAGGACAATGGGGTGAAAAGAATTGCAGTGAGCGTGTAGTTACTATTTTTACTACGAGATCTAACAGAGAAACTGAATAGGTTGTTTAATGTCTCCTAGAATCAAGAAACAGCAGGAAAACATCTGTTCTACAACCCTGCTCCATGGGAAAAGAGATTATAAAGCCATTCTAGCTGGCTGGAGTAGTTCCAATAATTATAAAAGGACATGGGTTTACCTGGTCATTCTTCAGTTTGTCAGGTATGATTTTGAACTCCTTGGTGAAAAAGAGAAAACAATTCAGTACGTAAAGTTCAAGCAAAAAAAGCTCAGTTGTTCTTAACCGCTCAGAGTATACTAGACACATGACAAAGACAAACCCAAAATGACTGTTCTTGTCAATGTATGCCACCAGCCAGGTAATCATACTCATAGGTGGATTAATTTGACTGTTTTTCTTTAACAATTATTTGTTGGTAGATGTGGTAATCCAATACTTCTGAAGATTCCTATTGGCACTGGAGATACTATAAGAAAGATTTGCTTTGCAAGGACAAATAGGCTCTCTCACATCCGCAATCATAATATGACTACCTTTGTTCTTACAATAGCTGCTTTTCTTCACACTGTACAGAGTTCATATTATGACTTTTAATCCTGGCTGATTACTTTCATTGATTCTAAGTATTAAGTACTAAGTATTTCAAATAGATTAACAATACTGTAAGTACAAAACAATATTATATGATGCTCTAAAACTGCCAGCAATAAAATCTAATCTTAATAAGTGACTAACCCTCAGAAGTATGATACTAAAAAAGAATAAAACAATTTTCAGGAATCAGTATAAGAACTTGAATCAAGGAATCCTCTAAATGTATCTGGCTTATTTCCTGCTAGGTATTTTTATTTGTTTGCAGTTGCTGAAGTCATCCAATTCTTTATCTGATGGTAGATAAATAATTCTGTAACTACTTACAAAATTGTGATTCAATATATCAGAACTTTGAAAGAAATTGTCCTGGTTTGAGGTACAACAGAACCAATTTTCTTTTCCATAATTTTACTTTTCACTTAAGTCTCTTCTAACAGACTGCACTCTCTGAAATTAGTGGCATATTCTTCAGACAGTATCTGCTGCCAGGGTGATAGCGCTTGATGTTTATAATTAATACCAAGGGATGGTATGAAGAGAGGCCCCTGCTTATACTTATTGCTATAACACCCAAGGCCAGATAACTTGGTTATTTGCCCTGTTGGATGGTCTGAAGCAGAAAAGCGTAGAGGGGTCGCACCTGCAGGGAGGAGTGGACAGGACAGGTGACCCAAAACTGACCAACAGGGTATTCCATCCCATTTGCCTCATGCTCACTATAAAAGCTGAGGGATCAAAGGGTCAGCCCTCTTTCTTCAATGGCCGGTGTCTGAGGAGGACTCTGTTCGTCTGATTTTGATCCCGATCCGTGCATTCCTGAATCCAGATCTGGAATTGAGCTCCCGTCCATCGCTGAGTCCAGTCTGGGACTTTCCCAGACGTAATCATCATCCTGGGAGCTCGATACTGTTTTTGTATATATTTCATACATTTTGGTTTTTTCATATTAATATTATTATCTTTTCTTTTTATTATTAATATTTCATTGAAGTAGTTTTAGTTTTCTTTTCAACCCATAAGTCTCTCCCTTATTTTCTCTCCCTTCTCTTCTGGGAAGGGAGAGAGAGAAGTGAAGAGAACACCTGTCATTCATTTATTTGCCAGCCCAGCCTGAACTACGACAGAAATACACTCAGCTGCTTAGCTGGAAGAATACTAAGTCAGCAAATACAATATAGCGAATTAATAAATACAAGAGACATAGTGAATTTTAATTATTTGACAACTAGTTCTAGTTACACATATAATAGGAAAACATCACATATAGGAAGTGCCTGAGCAATTAGATCATGCTTTGCTTTGAGCAGAAGGTTAGACTAGATGACCTCCAGAAGATCTTTGCAACCTGAACTATTCTATGACTTCCCATGTAAATTCCTGTGAATAATTAGCATCATACAGTTTATAAATACAAATATAAATAAAAAACCCCCACATACAGAGCACTGTGGTAGCTCCTTTCAATTTGAGAGTTCATTTAAAAGATCAGAATGGAATTACCCTCCCCAAAATGCTATTAGTTACTTCATTGAAGGACCAACCCAGAACTGTGCAGAGGTACTTCTAGGAGATCTTTTTAAACCTTACTGAAGATATAAGTCACTTGCAAGAAGGTTTGCACTGCACAGCATTAATTCTCATTACATCTAATTATTCAGGAACAATTGGTTTAGTGTCAATTTAATTTCTCCAAGTATTTTTGACAGGCTGTTTTGTTAAATATAGCAGTGAATTAGAACTTCTTAATTTCTGTTAACATATGACTTAATGCTTACTATGCCAGTCATCTGTAAAAGAAATTCTCAGTGGACTGTGAGTCCAGGAAATTTTGTGAAAAAGAGGAATGAACTGGATTGGAATAGTTCCTAACAGCATGTAGAAAGTATCTCTTGGCTGGGTTATCTATGAAAAACACATACTAAATCTGTTAAATTGTTGAGGTCCACAGCTTTTTTTGTAGTTTCTTAGTACTGCAAGAACCTACATGGAAAACCAGATAACAATACAAAGCTTGCACAAGACTTCCATGCAATATAGTGAGACAGAAAAAAACTAAAGAGGTATACTTATTTTGGGAGGAGTGATACTACATGTTATATCATCCATACATAATATTTATAGTAGCCTGTGTGTTGTCTTACACATATAATTTATAATTTTATTAGTGCCAAATGAATGTCTATTGTCCAAGAACCATGGCTTTTTCCCTCTGTATTTGCAAGCTGAGATAATGCAGATCATAAGCTCTATCTTAACAAGTATGAGACATAAAAAAACCTAAGAGCATAATGGGTAAAGGTTTGATTTTATATAAGTGGTTCCAATTAAACTTCCCCCCCTTTATTGTTTCAGGAGGATAAAAACTACAAAACACAGAAAACTGAAAAGCAAACCCAACTCTCGACACTTCCTCTTTATTCTTCTTCAAAATCCGTTAATAGGGCATGATGTGCAACCAATATTGAACACAGCCCCAAAGGACAGTGGACAGATTTTGAGTACTGCAAATGGAAAGGAATCTCTCAGAAATAGTCATTTTTTTCAAGTGACCATTGCTTTAAATACAAATCTAAAAAACAGGGTAAACCAGCATACCTAGGAGAAATACACCTTATAAATGCTTTACATAAAGTTCCTTGTGTACTCATCAACATCTGCAGGGAAAAAATATTTTTAATCTGATTTTCAAAGAATTCTTAACTTATCATCTGTTTACATAAGACAGAGCTACAAAACATCCTAGTTTTCCACAAACAGCTCTTCTCTTTCCTGTAATTCTTGCCAGGCCGGGGGAGGAGTATTTTAGATAGATTGTGGATGACACACAGATTGGCAGAAAACAGTTTCTGTGATTAGTCTGAAGGACATATGGAACTCCCACACGTGTCCGTTGCAAATGAAGTATATCTATGATGAAGATTTCCAAAGTGTTCCAGATGCCTCAGACTGAACATACCTGTGGTTCATATGAAATCCCTGACAGAAATATTGAACACTACATAAGCAGAAGTTGGCGCATGTACCTAAAGCCGTTTTAGGGCACTTTTGCATACACCCTAGACAAGGAGAACTTATGTAGATAACAGACAAGGAAATTATTTCCTCCTTATTCGTTCTATCAACTCCACATACAGGTAGTTAAAATGAATCCCCTGCACTTGTAAACACTTGTGACATAGCTTTGTGCGAGTTCCTCAAGTTCAGAGGCTTATCTCACTCAGTGCATCGGTAAGAAAACAGAACTGAAGGAAGTGATCCTCCACCAGATTCCTCGGTGCCGAAGGACCTCTGAACAACTCAGGGAGACAGAAATAACAGAAACTCTTCTGATTCAAGGAACAAGGAACCAAAATTCTCACTGAGCTTGAAAAGGGACTACGGGAACTGCTAAGGATCTAACAATGTTTTGCTATGGTTCAAACATTAAGGCTGGTTTCACATGCACAGATCATTATAATTTAATTACTTAAGTTAGATTTCCTAATCAAACATTAACAAAGTTTTTGTATTCTTGCAAAACCGCAGAAATTCAGAGTAAAACCTCCTAAGAGTCATAACAGTAGCTTAAAAAAAAATAAAAGAAGTCTCCAACACTCCAACAGCGGTCATATTTTGACTTTCTTAACATGCAGGAAGTTTACTGTGTTTTACAAAGATACTAACTGCTAAACTCTACAGCATAAAATCATGTAAAATTAAATATAACAAGACTTATTATAAAACTGAAAGATAAAAACATTGTATTTGTCCTGGTTCATAGCATGTGAGCAACACAAGGGCCAGAGGGAGAAACCATAGAGAGCAATGAAACTTTTGTATGTGTGTAATGCATGTGCGTAACCTTAAGAAGCACCATTATCTTTTATATTATCTTTCTTTCTCTGTTTCCTAAGAATTGCTATCCTTTTTCCTGGAAAGTGTTTTGTTTGTTTGTATTTTATTTATTTTAAGAAAGTGCTATCAATGAATCCGTTAAGTGGAGTGTCTATGGAAGTACAACACATTGTTTAAAACTGTCTCCTACTGCTTATTTGTTTATGAATTATTCCAACTGAAAAAGAGCTCATCTTAAATTCCTCAAGCAATTTGCATTGCTTGACTTAAGCTTCTACCACCTAGTTCTTCAACTTAACACCAGCTTGAATAATCTTGTATCAATCGTCCTCCCCAGTCTCTTCACTGCATAGCTGGTTAAGGTCTCTTCTTAATCTTCTCTTTCTAAAGAATTTGAACCTCCATTTCCTAACCTTTTGAATAACTAAAATCCTTGTGTTTCAATTCTGAAAGCCCTTTCCTACCCTTTCCTTTGCTGCCTCATTTCCTTAATACCTCTATTATAATGAGCTGATTAGAACTGCTCACCGTATTTCAAATGTGGTCTCAATCACTGCTGCCTTTTACAGTTCCGAAATCATATCTTCTTATATTTAGTTCACATGTAACAGTCCTACTCCATTTGAGAATCAAAGATATTACCTCAGTTTTTTTAATTAATTATTTTTTTCCCAGTGAGGCCTAGATTCTGATATTTTTATTCATGCTGAATGTAACTTTATTCCTCAAATACTATCTCTGATTTAATATGGGAGGCTAACAGAGAAAGACTTAGATGATATGTAGTCTAATCAGGATATAAAGTTTCAAATTTTCTAAATTTCTAGCTCTCCAGATTTCTGCCAGCATAATAACTGGTTTGTGCTAGAGCAGATGTACTGACATGTAGGATTATTGCAATCCGTAAAGCTGATCCTCTTGATCTTAACTTCTGCTCCCTGGGGATCATACTGTATATTTGACTTTAAAGTGTGATATCCTAACAACAACAACAATAGAAAATCTTCTGAAGGATTAGTCTAGAGAACTGCAATAGAAATGTTAAAAATGGTATGTACGAAGAACGAATGGGAATGTCTGCATGTGCAAAAAACAGAAGGAACAAACCAGAGAGGAAGATCTATAAGAATGGCATGTGCTGATGGCACCTAGATGGACACAAGATCAACATCCCAGCACACCTTGGGGCACTCAGTTGGGAAACATAACACAAATTAAAACAAGGAAAAGCTAATGCTCAGGTTAAACAAAAGATTAAGCTGTAAGAGATGACAAAAGGAAGTTAAAGAAGAGAATAGGGGACATAAGACACTCAAATAGGGAGACAAAGAACAATGAGCCCTGATGAATTAAACACAGGATAAACTATACAAATAAAAGGCTGCAATCATTGTCAGCTTCTAGGTGGCACTAAAAGGCAAACAAAAAACCAGCACACACTGCCTTGGCCTCCTAGCTTCTTACCTGTGCACATACCTTGGCTCTTCCCTTTCTCCCACAACCCTTTCCAGCTTCTATTTCTGTTCTGTCTGAGCAACGTGAGCAGCTACAGCAACAGCCAGAAAGGTTCGGGCATATTTCCCCCAACTTGGTACCTTTCCATTTTATACATCTGTTTGAGTACTCTGCATGAGAGAAACTTTCAATCTAAACTTCTCTCAGATTTATTTCTAAAATGTTTCCTTCCATTAATACAGAGCAAAGACAGCTCCAAAGTCAAAGAAAATGGCAGTGGTTCCTGATATTTAAAATGCAGTGCTGCATGAACTAAATAAAAAAATATTTAGAAGACACCTGTACTGGTTGTGAGGACAAGGCAGAGACGAATCAGCCAAAGCATCTAGAACAAAACCCTCTGGGAGTCCTTTTGTGTGCTCCTTATTTCTCTGTGCTGACTATTCTCCCTCTCCCCGGATCTAATACTAATTCTGCAATTTTTATATTAAAGAATCATGACCACACCCTGGGAATGCTTTAAAGGGCTTTCTTCCCATGTTTTCTGCTGTTTATTGTCTGAGAAGAGACCTAATAAACATTTATCTTCCTGGGCTGGATGGTGGATTTCTCGAATGGGCATTAGTTTAACGCTGCTTTAATTCCCTCCTGTCTAAATGTTTTCTGAGAGAATTTTTCCCAACTCTTCCTGTCCTAAAATTAAAGACTCCTGACCTGTTGTTATATGATTTCAGTGTTTATATATGGATTTCTGACAGAAAATACTTGATCTGTCTCAAAAGGTAGTATCTGCAAATCCAATTTCTAAGCAGTCTGATTTCAGGTGGGTGTACCGTGTGCTTTCTTCAGCTTTGGAGAAAAAGTTCTCTTGCTGCTTTAAGATGAGACTGATATTATTTCTAATAGTCTGTCCTCTTCTGAAAATCAGCATATTGTGTGCTTTCTGCTTTGATGATGCTTTAAATCTTTCCTTGAATACAGAATTTGCAAATGCCTACCAGCTCCTTCACAGTCTGACAGTGCACAATAGATTTCTGAATAATTAGCTATGCAGGCCAAAAAGCTTCTCCAAAACCCAATAGCCTAAATAAGGAGCATTTGAATCGATGCACATCCAAAACTGATTACGGATTAGGGTAATCAGTAGGCACAACATATCCATCAGATGGGGTATCAGACTGTTTAAACCGATGCCTGCTTTTGACTGTATTAAAACAGTTATTTTCACCCTGTGCATGTCTCTTCAAACAGCACTGTAATACAAGGATATCCAACTTTGCCCTTGCTTAGCAATCTGATTGTTATGGTGTATCAAAACCCATCTTCAGAAATATCAAAACCACCATCTTCAATAGCACTGCTCTGTTCCATACAGAGGGCACGTAAGGTGCGTGTTCTGAGAAGAAAGCGTGAGTGTACAAGCAAGGTTCAAGATCTGTTTTGGATATATAAATAGCTTTTTTCATCTCTCTCTTTTTAAAGGGAAACAAAAATGAACCAAGAACAAACACAGAAAATACAGCATAAATATATAAACTTTTGTTCTTACTGAAGAGTATTTCCACATCAGTTCCTTACTGTCATATCCTTCACCAGATTTCCCATCAGACTGTAAAGTCAGACAGAATAACCATGAATTTTACATTAACCTAGTATCCTCTAGGACTACATTTTATCAGATTGCAACCAAATCTGATCAGAAAGTTGCATTCTTTACTAAGAATGAAGACCAATCTTGTTTTATCCTTTTTCATGCTGGACTTACATACAGATTAGATATTCCAAACTGAGTGGATATATGAGGAAAGCTTCTAGGCATGTTACTGCTGCTTCTGTGTACTGTCACTAGAGATGAAAGCAGTACTTAATAATTTTCATTCCCTCTTTCTATGGGATGAATACCATCTGCTCAACAATGCATTTATACTACTGATAAACAACATCGGGGGGGGGGGATAAAAATCATATTTTGCATGAGATCTTTTTATACTCTTTCCATTTTCATTGCAATGTACCTCTCCAGATATTTACAGTTTAAAGGATTGCAGACCACACTGTCACTGTCAGACACAACACTTGTAACAATAATAGCCTACGTGGCACTGAATGGTATAAATAAAATGATCCTATAACCTGTGTCAGTGAGACACATTCCTAGGTGAAATGCTAAAAAGGGCAAATCCCATTCTGTATCTTTTCTTGTGTTGCATACACTTGTGCTTTTTCTCAAGCATCAGAGGAGTGCACTCTATGATTAATAAGACTGTAAAAACCTGAGTTACTCCTCAATTCCCTACTATTGGATTTTTGGACAATCTGTTTGAGGAACTTTGTAGGCATGGGCTAGGACTAAAGGACAGCCGTCTGCATCACAGTAGTTTAAACTGCAATTTCCCTGCAAAGCGTGTCATTATCAGACAGAGAAAAAGTTGAACTGGTATGTTTGCCTTTAGTCCAAGATAAGCTGGCTAGACCAGTACGAAGGCAATACTAAATTTAGATGAGATTTCTTCATAAGTGAATAGGACTCAATTAAAAGCCCAGTTAAGCTTTGCAGTGAAGAAAGGTCTGGCAGCTGAAGACATTTACGTGCTTCAGGACAGAACATAAGGGCGCCAGTATCACATTAAATGATCAGCATAGATTTCAGTAAGAAACTTGCAACTTGAACATGTTACTGCCTATTTTTCACAATTCATTTTATATACAGTAAACTATTTAGGGGAGAGAGTGCTCAATCCAATAGCCTTTTAAAACAAAACAGCTTTCCATTGGTATCAATGAACTTCAATCAGGCCCTTAAGAAAAAAAAAAACAAACAACACAACCAACCACCACCACCAACAAAAAGCCCTAATTCAGCAGTTTTACAAGAAACTCTGTGTAATTTCTATGAAATTCTTCTGTACCAATTGCTCTTGATCAGAATGCAAGCTAAATAATATGTTAATTTTTGCTATTCTAGTTAGATTAATCTTCAACAATTTAACAGTTTATATATGTTGTTGTTTGTTTATGGGGTTGTTTGCCTGTATGTAATTTTTATTTAAATTGTCTTACTTATAACATTCATAGTCATTAAGAAAAGCAGAAGTAGAAAAATACAAGAATTTTGAGATCTATATTCCTTTGGAATTGAAAGTATTTGTAGTTTTGTTTTCATCTTAAATTGAAATAAAAAGTAAAAATATTGAAAATTTGTGATTTAAAGTAAATCAAACTTTAAAAAGATGGAATCATCCTCATTTCTTTTCAAAACATTTGAACATTCTATACAATTTCATTCCTGCATTTTTTTTTCAGTTTGAATTAGTTAACACTCAGTGGTGTTTTATACAAGACATAGTTCAGCTATTTTCTCAGGCATAACACAAAACAAGGATCATTATTTTATTAAAGATATAAATTCTATACTTCTTATATACCTAAGAAGACTACCATGCCTACACAGCATCACTAATTCAGCAATTTTTAATTTCTTTGCAAGAGATGATATGAGACTGAGAGCTCTTTATAGTGTCCGGTGAAGATAATAGTCCCGCTGATGGCAATGGTTTTGGATGAAATTTAGCTGTTGTTTTCACCAATGACTTGGAGAGGAGAGGACATGAATTCTCAGATGGCTTCCTGAAATCTCTCTGATATAGAAGAAACTGCTTGAGATCATCTCATGAATTATAGCAGTTCCAATAATAAGCACTGGCCCTGCTTCAAAAGACAAAATTTTGGAAGACAATCTGTCTCTCACAATGTGCTTAAACTCAGTTTTCTGTAGCTGGTGCCAACCAATGTATTCCACATAAATTGAATTGAAGTTCTCCAAGGAGATTTTCTGTTCAGGCTACCTAGAGATTTCGTAGTTGCCAGCACAGTCCATGTCAAATTTACAGAGGAGGGAAAGACAGTCAAGTATGAACCTAGCTGGTCTTCTCAGAAACACGTTAGGGAAAAAAAAGTTTTTCATTCATGTTCCTTGCAACAATTTAGCCTCAGAATTACGAAAATTCAGCATGGGGATGTGAGAGAGAGAAGTATAAGAGTCCGAAATCCTTGTGAACTCTGTTTCACCATTACAAATTCCCTGTCACCTTACCTTCAAGTGAATTGCTTCTCTTTATCTTCTCTTTTCTCTGCGCCTTTAGTAGACATAACACTTTCCCTCCACTGCACCTTGCTCTGCTTTATTCCATTTCAGTCTTACAGTATATATTGTATGGTTTCAAACAGGAGTAAAATTCTCATTTCTGTATACATCATTCAAATTTTTTGCTGACAGAAGGACAATTTTGTTAATTTCTTATGATTAATTAGCTAATGTTTGCATTACACTTAAAACATAAATAGCTGTGTCCTTCAGGTGCCAAGTGTTCCAATTCTGCAATTATTTATGCAGGGTGCCCTGAATTTTCTCAGAAAAGGCAGGCGGTGTTTCTTTGTGCAGCCCATCTAGACATTATTAACTGTTCAAATACATTTTTATGCTTTGTTCCTTGTTGGAACCAGTCCATACATGGAAGCACAGCACTATAAGAAGTTCAGAGGTAGCTTACACCTTCTCCCAGTCTATGTATCCATCTAAAAGATTTAGAGAGTGCAAGGACTGGTCCTTCTTCAGTCCTCTGGAAAGCAGACTCTCCTAAAATAAAATATAAAGTACTAAACCTGTGTCTTAGCTGTACTTTGCACTGAGCCTGTCAGCTGATCAGTCATAATCACTTTTTGTGTCAACTTCTCTATGTTTGAGGTATAATGTCTCTTGAAAAAATCTGTAAATCAGTATAATACCTCCATGCCTGCATGATAGAAATACTCATGACTGCACAGGTGCTTTATGAAACCACTAATAACAATACCATTGTCAATTCTTGACGCTGAAAAAATATATCCTTTAAATTGATTTAAAAAGTGCTAACCAAATACAAGCTCTAATCCAGCAAATGGTTCTGTGCAGATAAATCCTGATTTCTGCAAAACCTGGGAGGAAAATCAGAACCTTTGAGCTTATGGAAGCTGGCAAAACCAGAGGCACAGTATATATCTCTGATAACATTTTTGTACACCACCTTGTTAGTTCTATACACACACAGACTAAATTATCATAAATTAGTTCTTTAAATTATATGAGTTTTGGTAACTTTCGTCATTATTGATCAATGCTGCACTCAGGATGATGCATAGCAAAACAGAGACAGACACATAACCAGGCTTTTATAGTGTTAGCACTCAAGACTCACCAAGTCTTGGAAAATGAAAATAAGTAAAAAGAACTTAGAAGAAGCAGTTCTAAGAAGAACAGAGAACAAGTAAATGCTTTTCCTGTTGTGCCACACAGATTATTTCATGGACTGAAGAAAAGATTAAGAGTTTTCTTACTGTCGGAGGCCAAATGCAGGGTTTCTCGCCACCTCTCCCACGAGCCATGGTAAGGCAACAGGATACCTCCTGCCTTTTGGCATTGAGCCCTGCACGGACAACAGTGGGCACTGTGCTTCCACTTTCACGGTTAAACATCACTTAAAGGTTGACAGCAGCAGTTCTTCTAAAGCATTGGCAAAGGATATATAAAATTATCCTGCAGGTGGGCTGCCACTAGTTTGACTGTCTTGACTTATGCATACATATAGTGCAGTTAGTGCTATGTATGCACTTCATGTACGTGTATCTCAGCTAAATTTAAACTAGGTAAGATGCTGTTGCCAACGTAGCTGCAGTGACAGAGGATTCAGCACAGACTGCAAGAATTCACTAGCAACACCATCAGGAGCTTCATGCTACCATGCCCAAGATGTCAGCAGTTTGAAAGGGATTTAAAGACGGCTTCTTTTTAGCCTATACATTATCTCCTACAGCTGTAGTCACTGCAGACACAAGAAGAAAGAGCTACTCGGAATCTATTTATACTATGTAAAGGCCCAAGGATAGGGTTCTCCAGTGAACCTGCAATAAAATACATGTTGATTTAGCAATTTAGTGCAGGTCAGTTGTAGGTCATTGTTGGGGTGGGGAGAAGTTCCTGACCTACTGATCTGACAATATTAAGACCATCTGTAGCTGGAGAATTGAGGTTGTGACAGTTCAGCTATACATACCTTATTTACATATTTAGAGAAATAAAAGGTTAGTTATTAAAATGTTAAATACATTAAAATTTATTTGGCTACTGCATATGCATTATTCTTTGCTACGTATTATGGGTTTAATTAGGGTAACTTAATTTCATCAAGACAATTATAAAGGATCTGGTGAGGGCTATGGAAGCATGGCTTTACCTGCTTCAGCTACTTAAATTGGTTTTGGTTTTGACAGAGTTATTGTAGATATTTACCTCTTATGAAAAAATACGATAATCTAAATAATCATCTGGTTATCAAGTTAAGGAGGTTTCTTTTTTTACGAGCAGGAAAGATGGTAATATTTCAGAGTTCAGATAGCCTTTGAGGAGAAGTGGCCTAAGTCTCACCCCATCTGAAACAGTTCTGCTGGAACATGAAACCTAGGATACCGGGTTTCATCCTTTTGCCCTAGTACAATCCTTCAGTGGAGTTACTCAAAATTCAAAGTATTTTAAATAAATTAAAAATCAGATCAAATTCAAGTTATCAGATGTACCAGAGGCTTTTTCTTTACTTTTAGTAATAAACTTGTTCTTACTGATTTAAGAAACATCACAATTATATTTGTTCACACTAATCATGCAGTATTATTCAGCAATATTATTTTTATACTGTAATTTAAATATAAGTTATTGTCACAGAGTATTCAGAACTGGGACAAGAATGGTGAGCTGCACAATATGTTATTTATTTCCACAATTGGGTAAGGGCATCACAGTTTCTTGTGTGAATTTTTTGACACATAAGTATAAAGCCAGAGTTCTGCTGACTAATGTGATTTTGAAAGTTACTTTCAATTAAATATCATGCAGGTAGACCTCACTGCTGACGGAAAAAATCAGGGAGAGGTGGAAGAAGTAAATATATTTAGAATACAAAAACAATAACTGCTTTTTTTTCCCTTATTTTACTCTTCATTGACCTCAAACAGAAGGGTAAAAATCACTGAATATATTTAAGTGCATTTTTCAAGAAACTCCAGTGATGCTTTTTAATAGTTGAGATCTTTAGAAGTTGTGAAAATTGAGGCAAAAATCATGACAATGAAACCCCATGAAAAGTTAAGTAAATACAGGAGTCACTAACCGTAAAACTTAATTGTGTAAAAAGAAACCTTGCTTAAAAATAAAAAAGGTGCCCCAATAAACTCAAGTGTTTTTCATATTCCTTGCACTTTTAATGCTGTATTGAAAAAAAACATGAAAACTTGGAAGCATCTAAATTGAAATTCAAAGGCTGTCCACTAGGGAGACCAAAGGTTAATCTTCGAATGACAAAGGAGAGATTGTCTCAGCTAACATTAGATGTCTACAATTAGACATGCCCAACTCCACTAGTCATCCTTCACTCCTTTTGTAGTCAGTGGAGAGAAAAAGGCTTGTGGATGTAATTTTCTTTTTTCCACTTGTCCTCTTAATCTTCTTCAATGTAATTTCTCTGAAGGGGTATTTTATTTTTCTACTAATTCCAGCATAGCAGTCTCTAATCAAATTAGTAGCTCTTGGGCAACAAGGACTTAAAGTGTCAGCATTAAGTTTAAAGTTGTCATGCATCCTGTATGAAGTGTTACGCTTCTCACAGAGTTTCACATTAAGAGAAAAATATGAAGAGAAATGAAGATAGCTGAGTCCACAGAAGCACCAGAGTTGAGGTAAATAGATATATGTCTTGTTCATTAGCTGAATGCAATTATTCTGAGACCCATCCCACTCATTATGAAAACAGCGTAGGGCTGAAATATTAACAGACCTTCCAAACAGTCTCCCCCATGAGACAAGTGAAGGAGACATATATCCTGTCCTGCATTTTATTACAGTTGAACAAATATTTGTACCCTGAAGGAAACTACTGTATTTAAAAATTTGTTGTTCTCTAATAAGGGTGAAAAGTCAAAGTAGTCTCACAGGTCTATGGCTGTGTTTATATTCTGAACTGCACTTTGAATTAATAGTTTCCCAGGAATATACCAAGAATGGCAACAATTGCTTTTGACCTTTTTGGTTAAAAAGTATGACACAGTTAAAATGGATTTTTTTCATATACAAGACCTATATTTGAAAAAATTACTTGTTCAGAAACAAATCTGAAAATACAGACAGTTCTGGTTTTTTTGGCTCAAAGCAACTTTTTGTTTTTAAATACAAATGTTGTATAAGGTAATCGCAGCAAACAAGAAGTTTAAAATGAAAAAAAAAAGAAGTAGAAATTTTCTACCTACTTTTAATGATTTGCTATTACCATTGACCATTATTTCCATTAACTCAGAAGATCAGAACAGCTAGTGCTTCACTACAATCGGTCTTCATTCAAAAGTGACATTTTTATATAATTTGTACTCCTACAGTTTAACAGTAGTCTGGATAAATGGATATCAGATCCAGATAGTATTCCCCAAGCTCTAAATCAAGTAGAATTGCTTTACTTTTGGAAATACCGACTGACTTGTGGAAGGCAGGTATACCTCCAGATAACAGTTTGGCTCAACCCTGCCCTGCTCGTTTAGCTAACCCTGTTGCATGGGAGTAGTTGCCAACTGATTTATTTGGAACGCTTCTCAGATTTTACTGCTTTCTACTAAGCTCTCCTTTCTATTTTGTGCTGATTCAGTAGTCAGCGTGTTTTACTGATTCCTGTCACATCAGGCACACAGACTGAAACTGTTTTTTGATTTTTCCATTAGCTGCTAATAGATCTAAAAGCATTCCTCATTATTTTCTTTACCACCCAATTTAGACAGTTATTTAGCTTCACTGAATTTGCAATGATATTTAATGTCACTTTGGCAGAGCTTGTACTAAGTTTATTTGGTGACAAAGCTTCCTACAGTCATTGGTTTGGTACTGTGTTTACAAACAAAATTTCAGGAATTAGTTAAAAGGTTTTAATGTGGTTTACAAGTTTATTAAGATAAAACCAGTAATATTTTATACCTTAACACATGTGAAAAAAAAAAAAAGTATAAAAGAAACTAAACAGCACTTGGGTTGCACAATTTCTCCATTTTATGAGAGACTTGATCTGATCCTTAAATTTAGTTTCAGTTAGTGGATCAAAGCAGCTAAGGATGACTATTTAGTGTGTGTGTGTTTTAACCTGTGCATAACTCTCTTCAATACACGTTAGAACTCATTTAAGTGCAACTGCAAAGTGAAAATTATCCATTTACTTTCCCAATAATATGTCCAATTAATCAGGCACAGAAAGTCATTCAGTATTAAACAGACAGTGCTAGATTTGGTGAAAATCTTTTGTAACATTCATTCAGTTAATGGTAGCCAATCCACTGTAGTAACCCAAAATGCATTAAGTCAGTGGTAGAGAAAACAGCTTTAAACTGTACCTGACAAGTACAGTTTATTTCAAGTACCTTAAGCTGGGGTAAGAACTTTGCAGTTCATACCATATTATCCCACAAGATGCAGTTTTCACTATTTTTTTATTTTCTGTTTTTCACTTAAGTCACAAGACAGATCACCTAAATTTTAGGAAATAGAAATAAAAAATATAAGAAAATTTAGATTCCACTTCTAAAAAGATAACCAAACAACCCAATAAAGAATCATAAAGCTCATGATCAAGAATTGTATTTTTTATTCATTCTTAGCTCTTTTTCTGACCAAGTCAGACCACACATGATCATATTTACTTTTATGTGTTAAGAGTACACTTGTGGTCAAAACCAAGTTGGACTTTTTTTGCTAGGAAAAGCTTCACAAAGCCAAGCTGGAGTCAAACTACATGTTGTGCCACCAGCATATTTAGTTTAAGTCGTTCAGCACTCTAAATCAGACTCTGCTCAGTTTATTGCTGTGTGTAGAGTCAGTTATGTGAACATAAAATTTTCCCTCGTGAAGGGTTTCTTCTCCAGTAAAAAGGAACTGATCATAATCCATGTACCTACATATATGTATCTGCAGCAGAAGCAATATATTCTTTGTTCTCTGCATTAACTTTATTAATATGCTTATCAAATTTAATTTGAATGTTTAAAAACTGATATATGTGACCGCTTTACATATGCATGCATCTAAGTATAAAAGAATAGTTAGGACTTTAAAAATCCCAGTGAAATTTCTTAGGATTTTGGATCAACATCACAAAACTTTTAGAGTATCTATTGAGAAACTTTCTTCATAATCACTTTCTGATGCTTAGAAGCAGAATACAAGTCAAATGGAAAAATACATGGTAAAAATAATTTTCAGCATATAACATCACCACTTTCTTGTAATTTAATTTAATCTAATGATGAAACATTTTCCAGTCAACCGTATTGTCTGAAGATATTCCCATATATTGGAGAGCAGTTTATACTTGCAGATAATTTATGGAATCACCAGAGTTAACCTTTCTTCAGTAATAAAAGCATTCTTAGGAAAAAAACCCAAACCAACAAACAACCAAAAAACCCAAAAAACCTGTTGTGTGGGTTGCTAAAAGCTTTGTACATGATGGTTTTGTGACAAAGCTGAAGCCTTGAAACAGCTTTGAAGTAGAATTTTGGCAGTGCTTCAAAGCTGAGAGAGAGAGAGATGGCACAGCATAAGATGGACTTTTCCCCCTTTTCCCCACATTGAAAATAAAAAGACTAAGGCATAAAGATGTGCTTAAATGGAGGAAAGATTAAAACTGGTTTTGTGAAGCAGGTAAAACATAAAAAGAAAAAAGGCATGAGTTTCCTTGGTTTAAACACAAAAAAGAGCTAGAATATGTTTGAAACATTTGAAAGAACAACATGATTGAATTATCCAAGTTTAAAGTTAAGAATTATACAAATGATTTTGAAATAGAGATAAATAGATAGTGTTTTGAAGAGATATTTCCTTACATTTATATACCATTTCTTCCTTTTTAAGAAAATTTGAACTATGTGATTTTGCTCAGTGGATTTTTTCTAAAGAAATCGAACAATTAACACTTCTTCCACTGATTGTTCTTCATTAAGAGACATTCAAATTTACCTTTAATGACAGAAAAAAGAAGCAATTAAATTAAAAAGTAATAAAGCCCTTCCAGATGTGCTGGCAGAAATAAAAACAACTCTGAAGAGACCCACACATAATGTAAAGTAATTAAATGATAAAGAATTTTTGAAATAGGTTAAGCAAACACCTGTCAAATAGTTTATGTACACCTGTTCAAACTTTGGGGCAGGGAAATGGACTAGATTACTTCTCTAAGAGTTACTATTTGGTTCTTTTGGGGTTATAACAGACAGAAATGCAGATTTTACATGCATATTCAGGTTAGATTAAGTTGTTTTCATTATGCTAAAAGAGTACATGCATTAAAAGATGCTGCAGGAATCTAATCTGCGTTTCAAATTTCTAAGGCATGGAACTTTTTCTATTTAGGGCCAAAGAAAAGCTAATAGAAAATAGACAAAAACACTCTGTACACAGAGTAATCCTAACAGTCAAATTCTGTAGGAAGCTGGAGGGCTGTGATTTGCATTGGACACAGTCTAGGGAGGCATACATTTCATTCATCAAGGCAGGCAATAAGGGCACAATCAAGGACTTCAAGGTGGGGAGGCGGAAGTCCAATCCTAAGCATGTGTTTATTCAGTGCCAAATTTATAACCTCTGTGAAACAAGACAACATTCTGAAGCAATGGAAAATAATAGTCCAGTGAAGGGCCACTCTACCCAAAGCAGAGCAGGAATGTGAGAGTACAATTACAGGTTTTCTTTCCGTGCCTTACTAGGTGTGCAGCACTATTACAACTTGCCTAATAGAACTGCAATAAAACATCACTCACATTAACTATGCAGAAGCCTGTGTCCTCACAGCACTTTTCCTTCAGACTGGCTAGGGCTCCTGCTCATAATAATCCAAACCCCTCAGGTCAAAGCATCATCCAAACGCCCGCACCCAAAGTAAAACACATTATCTGCAGTGATTATGTTTTTAAAAGCAGTCTGTTCTTTATAGCTTGTCTACATCACAGAAAGTCCTATTGTCTGCTGGCAACATTACACATTAAGTTCTCTGTTTCAATTCTGTGATATTCAAAATCAAAACAACCTGATAAGCAGATTTTTCAAAGCAAATGACACAAACAAACACACAACATTCACGGCAATAAAAAAGCAGGAAAAAGCCCACAATGCTGTTAGGGTATATAAAACCATCTTTTTTGCAATAGCTGAGAGAAGGGGAAACCCCTCAAAACAACAGAAGTTCCAGATTTTGCTATTTTAACCAAATCTTGCTGAAGAAAGTATAAAGATAATCATAAAAATGCAATGACATTGTTATTACCTAATAAAATATACTCCAAGCTATTTCCACTCTCTTCCTTCCAAAGTAAGCTGCGCTATTATAACCCCTTCCTAATTAGCCAGGACTTCATGCTGTGCCGGTGTTTCTCTACAGCTTAGGCTCCAGAAGCCAGCATATCTCCAAGCATAATATTTCTTGTATCATATCAAAAGAGTATGACTTATCATATGGAAAATGTTACATTAAGATATTACCCACGTTTCTACTTGAGTAAACTGACTACAACCCACACAAAGAACACCCCAAAATCTTTGATTCTTCCCTACAAACAATTTATATGCCACCATTTCACCCCTCTTGATTTCAAGGACTCGCTGCTTTTCTCCCCTTTTACGTTTCAGTAATCATAAAAGTAAATAGGGCTCTGCCTATGGGTGCTTACAAAATTCATCAAAACTGCACAACTCAGCAGATGCAACATTTAAAATTTTTTACATACTGACAACCATACAGAGAAATACTACACAAAGGTCTCACAAGCTCAGCTGTTTGTTGTGTCTGCTGATCATCAGATTAACAGGTTTTTTAAATTCACTAATTATTTACTAAATTAAATTTAGTAAACTAAATTTACTAGTTGTTTACTAAAGGTCACTAATTATACCATGAATTTCACATTATAATGTAGCTAGAACAATGGGTCAATATACGAGACTGACAAAGATATTAATCAGTATCTCTCCTGTTATGGAAAGCTGGTATAAATAATATTTCCATGCTTTCTTCCTGCCCCTGCCCTATCAACACAGCATCCTTAAGAACAGACTAACCAAAAGGACTAAGTAGCAGCTTTTTCTGACAGGTTTGGAATGATCTCTCTCTGTACTAATTAGGAGGATCTTTGGGTGTTCTCTTACAGCATGTACTGAAGCTTGCTCTCAGAATTAACACTATAATCCACCCACTATTAGAAGTATCATGCTAATTTTTTTCACACTGTGATCTCCTCTACAGTCGAGGATTAATGTGTTCAGCTTGTCAAAATATCAACAATCAACTTTTATAAATCTAAGATGTTATATAATTTGTAAAAAGTATTTCATGGCAGTAAGAAAATGTTGCCAAAAGAAAATATTATGGAGTCCATTATTGCCTGAAGGGTATTAACAGCTACATCCACAAACATTCTCACTTAAAAATGTATTTGTTTTTCTTTAGGAGTGATAGCAGTTGTCCATAAGTAGGTCCTACTTTATATACATGCTTACATTCATGTAAGGGAGTTCAGCAATTACTATGGTGAATGTCATTTTCTACTTCTCTCATACCAGCCCATGCCACCCTCAGCCATATCAGGTGTCAGTTCTTCATTTCTTCCTCGCATATGGATGCAGTATTTTCCAGGTTTAAATATGTGGTTGTGGTTGTTTGCAGACACAATAGGATACATTGTTTTGCGTCTCACACTGGTACATCCGCAATGGGTCAGAAGGCACCACCTCTATGTGCCAGATATGACTGAAGAATTAAAAGTTGGACCATCTTGAAGTATGGCTCATGTGTCTGCAGAAAGATGAGCGCAATGTACTGCTTTGAATTAAGAACATTGGAGTTACGAAATATAGATGCTTTTAGAAATCTTGCAGGTGCCAAGTAGTATCTTGCAATGATGAAAAAACTGCATACGGGGCTGTATCAGCACAAGCGTAGCCAACAGGTCAAGGGAAGTGGCTCTTTCCCTCTCTTTGATACTACAGGACATCTGGAGTACCATGTCCAGTTTTGGGCTCCACATTATGGAAAAAAAAAAAACATTGAAAAAACAAGGTGACTACAACAGAGGCCTAGCAATGTGGTAAAGGGACTGGAGGACATGAGGTAAGGTGGCGAGAGCTGGGTTTGTTCAGCAGAGAAAAGAAGGCTAAGGGAGAGAACTTATCACTGTCTTCAGACGCATAACAGGTAATTACAGAGGATGAAGCCAGATTTTTTCTTACAGGTGTATCATGAAAAAGAGGCAATGTTCAAAAGTTGTAGTGAAGGAAATTCTGATTAGATGATATAACTTTTCATGTTGAGGTTGGTCAAACATTGGGAAAGGTCGAACAGTGAGGTTGTGGTGTCTCCACCCTTAAGCATACTAAAATTTGAGTGCAACACCCTAAGCTACCCAATTTCACTTTTCAGTTAGTCTTGCTTTGAGTAGAGGTTGATACAGATGACCCTGAGAGATCGGATGACCATCTATAAAGGAATCAAATGGGTATGGAAAGTAACACTGGCTCTATACTTTTGTTGTTCCACACACAGAGGTCATGGTCAAAGCAATATTGTTGAGAACAGAATTGGTATCTCCCTTGCAGCTACTTAAGAGATTCTATGCCAAGTTCCTGTATTAACTACAACAGTTATTTCTAAATGACATTTCTCAGTCAAAACTGTACTTCTCTCATATGAGAGATCATATTTTTTTGTACAGAAAAAAATAATAAAAAGATTGCTGTAGTGCTCTAACAGCTATTTTCTCCTTCATGTAGTCTTTTCTTCCAATTTACTCGTATTTTCACAATACAAATATTTCACTTAAATTAACTTATCTTCTCATCTAAACTATTCTTAATGCCATTTTTTTCCACAGAGCTACCATAGGGCCTTTTGGGATATTTTTTTTTCTTCTGAGAGAGTGAGGTAAATAATCATCTGCAACACTTTCACAGGGAACCTCATGACTAGCTCCTTGTTCCTGTTTCACAGATTCAAATGGATCTGACAATACCCAATAAAGACCAATTTCACTTTCAGAGTGTCATGATCCTTTCATCTCACTGCCAATGTCATCTTCACAACTTTCCAGCAGCACACGTTCCCACCAAACCCTTCTTTTGCAAAAATAATTCTCTCTAGTGTATGTCAAGTGACAGTGACTTAGTCATTACTACTTTACCCCATGAGTAGTTAAAAGTAGTAGACACAGAGGCTGTATCTCCTTACATCACCCAAAGAAACCCTTCAATACCACACTAATCTCATCTATAAAGAGCCATTTTACTAGTAGGAGAAGAAAGGAGATGTCAGTGTGTTCCTTCACAAGCTATCATCTTTTTCTGTTCTCCACTACAAATGGTACTTCTACACATGCTACTGGACAGGAAAAAAATATCATTTTGTAGAGCTAAATAGATGATCCATCTTTAGAACTGAACTGAACAATATGCTCCCCTACACCACCTCCCCCCCCCCAAAAAAAAAAGTATTCATGCACATATGCATTATTTTACCCCAAGTCATAAAAGTGAAGTGTCGCTTAAATAAATGCTAAATCTTATTCCATGCTACCTGGCAGCAAAATAAGACTTCTTTACATTATTATGAATAGACTATTAACAAAATATACTGCATACAAATAGCACATAAATGGATAAGGACTCAGACATTGATTTGTATTTTCCAGAACTCTTCATTACCTTTAGTTACTTTCAGAATGCATCAGAATTATTCCCTTCATATGTCTTATAACAAAACAAGAAAACATGAAATATGGTATTAACATCTTTATCTATTTGAGTTAAAATGTACATAACAAATGAAATATAAAGCGAAGGGGATATTAAAAACGCAATGGAGAAACATCACAGCAATATCCCTTCATACTTTGGTAAATTTCACTACCTGAATAAGATTAGTTTACACTTTTAAAAATTAATAGTATTCAGCACTTTTTCAATTAATTTTAAAGGCATATGATAGTACAAGTGCAAAAGATGGCAACACAGAGAAAAATAATTAGGGTTCAAATATTTCTGTATAAAGATACAAATCCTCCATGGATATAAATTAGTTCAGAAGCTTGGAAATAAATAATATATGCAAATTTATGCTCCAAAATCCAAATCAAAAATTACACGAGTTTTAGACTACAGATGTCGGCATATTATTCAGTGAATCAGGTGCACTACTTTTTAGATGAAACTGCAATAGTAAGATTTGTTACAAACATAGCTACAGAAAATTTGAATGAAAATGCCAAAAGATCTTTTGTTTGGGATTGCATGGCTATGAAACGTACAAGTGGAAATTACCTCAGTTAAAACAATCTTGCTTCTTTGTTTCGCTTGCTGCTATTGGTGAAACTTGGCCAACTCAACAGAAATAACAAGAAAATAAGAAGGAAGTATCTATATTTAGTACTCTTTCTGTGCCACTTAAAACAATGATAGTTTAGAGAAGAGTAAAATACAAGAAGGCATTGCTGGTTTTCTCTCAATGTACCTCATGTTTATAGCAGCTAAACAAACTAAACATGTTTCATTCCCATCAAAGTCATGCCCCTTCCAGTATCTGCAAATAACAGAAAAAATAATAAAAGTAAACAACAAATTAATTGATTTCTGAAATCTCACAAAAAACACAGAACAATATGGTGCCATCTTTCATGACATAAATACAAAGCAACAGGTTCTGATGCCTTTGACATCTTTTGAAATGCCAGTAATAAGATTTTACTGATTGCTACAGATATTAAAATTCTATGTGTCTGAATATAAATACCCTTCATATTTTCTTCTCCACACAAATTATTTTATTTATTATACAATCAGCTGCTGAAACTCATTCTCCTTCTAACTTTGCTAATGATTTCAGGTTGTGCAAGAAAATTCTCTCTACTAATGTTGAGTGTCCTCAGGAATCTCAAGTGCTCAGCAAAATCTATGGTTAAGGCTTAGCCTGGTGAGATGGAGTCTTGATCAATAACGAAATGTTCTTAATCAAAAAGTTTTAACTTCTGCTCATGGGATATTGAAAGAAACAAAAAAGTGTAAGGATTGGTTTGTAGGACACAACTTTCTCATTACCCCTGTGCTGTAAGAACAAATACCTATGCAGTCAATAAAGAGCTGCTCACCAAGACAAAGCATCAGGTTGCATTTCAGGGTTCCATCCTGCTAGCAGAAGCAAAAATCTATATAAGGACACCTGGGACATCAGAAGAGCACAAAATTGCTCTGAGCCACTGCGCTCACTGATAAATGGCACACTGAGAAAAAGACATTACTTTCCTCCCTCCCAAGTAGCACTAATGGAAATCTATAGTAAGTAATTTTCAAGTTCATGTTTCTTATTATTTAAATTCTCTGTCAACATACAAGCCAACTCTGATATGTACAAATCTTAAGAAACAGGCAGAAACCCAAGCTGTATCCTGGGACACAGAAAGCTTTCATAATCTACAACTGACAATACACAGAAGGTGGATAGTATAACAGTTACTACAGACTAGGACACAAGAAAATTAGGTTTGATTTTCTGATCCTCCCCATACTAATACTCCCTGTAAAAGTTAAGCAGATCACTTGGTCTTTCAGCTAAGCTAAACCAGGGGCATAACAGTGCAACTCTGTTCCCTGTCTGAGTACACAACTCATCTGTTTTCTACACTATATTGCAATGAAATCCATCTCTCCTGTCCCACACATTGATTTTAAAGTAGGAAATACATGTGTGAAGTAGGAGAGGAGCCAGCAGTCCCAGAGTTCACAAAGGGGCTAGGTCTGCAGACACCTCTATGAAAGTTCCCTAGCCTCTAAAAAGAGAATGTTACTACAACAGCTAAATCTCATGAATTATGAACACTACAGACTTCGAATCCCTACAGACACAGTTTAAAAAGCTAGTTGGAGCCTGCCTCTCACTGAAGTTAACTGCATTTAGGATATTGATTCTAGACATTACAAATTAAAAGGAACTATGTAAGCACCCCAAAAAAAAAAAAACAAACCCCAAACAAACCTCAGAAAGAGTTTCGATGACACCTTGTTCTATTTAGTTTATATCTGGCCAGAAGGAGCTATTTTGGTACCACTATGAGTTAAAAATGCCTACGCTACAGCAGCCTAGCCAAACGGGAGACAAGAGGAACAGTATGCCAAGAATCGTGCCAAGCTTCAGCCTGCCTGTGCCTTGCAAAGAGATGAGGAATAACCCACCTTTGGATTAACCTCATTGATTCCCTCCCTGTCCCATACTAAATCTTCCTGCATTTCATGACCTTTTAACACTGTGCTGGCTGAATGTCCATATATTGTAAACACTGCCAAATAGGAGTTTGAGTGACCTCCCTGTCCCAGTGATGGACCATCATTTGGACACAGTACATCTTTAAGCAAGCAGTAACACACAGTAGTTGTTACAGAAACAAAACGTACACTGAACTGCAAGATTTAAAGACTGCTTAGGTAAAATGCTTTCAGGATAAGCAATTTCAAAGTGTTAACCTTACGTACATTACTGCAATTTTTGGTCTTTATGAACATAAAACATAGGGACACTTGTAGTTTCTGGGTAGCTATTGGTGGTTAACCAGAAAGGTAACTCATGACTGCCCATAAAATCAAGTATAACTGGTTTCTAAACCAGGAAACCAAGTAAATTAAAGCTGTTAAAATTTCTAAATGATATTGTAAGGAGATGGCAAGTTCCATCAAAGAGATCTTACCATTACTACGTTTGTCCAGATAGAGAAACATGTGAACAAATCTAAAAATTACTTTTTTAATTTACAGGTAGAGAATTTCAGAATACGCAGTCAGTATGAATTTGGCTAGGACTCACAAAATCTAAAATAGTGAAAGAAACTAATATTGACAGTTGTATCCGAACTTATTTTTGTTCACATGCTTTTATTCACTTTTCCCTTCAAGATATTTTTTACATAAAATCAAAATACTGGAATTCCACTAATCCAACCATACAGGGTTCAAAAGCAGACATATAACATTTTTAAGTAACTTAATATAACTTTACCTGTATATTTCTACCTCATGAAATCAAGACAATAATATCCAAAACCACAGAAACTTTCAAGTACTATGTTTTTTTTTTAACTTTTTTTGGGGGAAACGAGTTTATTAGCTGGAAAAATGATGGAAATTTCATTTTCATCTCTCTCATACACACAAGCACACATATCTATCGGTTTTTAGAGCTTCATTTTAACTTGAATGAGGATGACAATATAAGATTGCAAATATTTTCACAGAATCGAAGGTGAAGAAAAAAAAAGTTTTCTTTCAGAGACAGTGGAGCTGATCAGACAATAATCTGGAGCTACTGGTTCTTAAAATGTAACATTGAAACATTTATCACAACTTTCAAAAATGAAGTCAACTTTCACAATACCATTTAGGAAAAAAACGCCAGTAGAGAACTGTTGTGTATCCACACAGGGAATCATGACAGACCTCCTAGGAATCTTTAAAGAAAATGGGGGAAGAAAAATCTCTGGATAAAATGGAGAAATCCAAAGTGGAAAAAATAAAATTTATCTATAATTTGAGAAATTTCATAAATGCTAAAATAAAACCCTCACCTTGAAAAAAGGTGAAAAAAACCCCTACAATTTTGTGACAAAAGGGCCATACTCACAAAATCACATCACTTATAAAAGAAAAAAATTAAAATTTGCGTGAGCAATTCTAAATCATCTCCTGTTCAAATATGTCTTTCCCTGCTAAATGACATTCACTTTTAATAATTGTGAGGTAACACATTTGGAATCTGTAATCCATACAGGCTTTGAGTTTTTCCAGAAGCAATTCCTCACTGAAAAAAAAGCAGGGGTGAAAGATGGAAGTTTATTTTTTTTATTAGAAACAGTTGGTGTTTCAGACTTATTGCAATAGGAAGGGGTGTTAATAAACTCAGGGAGATTAATTTAACAGGCAAAGCTAATCAGTCCCGTTTCTTAAGAAGTGGATTTTTGCACTTATTCTTACATCTACAAAAATTCACCCAAAGCAGTACATAGCTAACTGTGCCAGGAAAGAAAAACACCTAGAAATGTAAAATAGTTTCAAAAAATATATGTAAAAGATTTTAATAGAAGAAAGAGTTCTATGGCCCATTGTGAAGTAGGGGAAACAGTAATTTTCAGTAGCCCATTTCCTGTACTGAGAATTAACGTATGTTAGAATTGTGAGGACATCTTCATGTACAGCAAAGCTGTTAACGTTCAACAGCCCAGGTTAGCTCATTATGCGCTTCTAGCAAAGTTACTGTAGAGAGAACAGGAGAAAAGTGGTTTTTGGCAGGTGAAACTTTAAAAGAAGTAGGATATTTCAAGCTGCTGAGGAATCTGGATTGTGAAAATAAATCCCTGAGAGATGGATTAGTGGGTAGGTAATGGCAAAAGGCATCTGATAAATTGCAGAGTTATGTGGTAAACTTATTTATTACATGCCTATGCAATTTGTCACAGGGCTGTCTCATTTATCACCTCCCCATGTGAGATGCATATATTAATATTGCACACAGCTATCATTGCCTGACAGCTTATGATCCTGTGTTTGAAATTCATACATCATTTTTTCCTGCTCTCTCCTATCACAAGAAATTCCATCCAGTAATATTTCCACATAAATGCTGAGAAAGGATTCCTGATCCACCTGATGTCATGTCTTATGCTGTTCCTAAATCAAATAAATAATGTAGAAAATACATTATGTGTTTTCATATACATACTGTAGGGTCAGTTGTTGCCATCCTGTTGCTCACAAACTTATTATATCACGATATGAAATTGTTCAATCAGTAAATGCAACTTGATATCTTCACCCAGCTGAAATGGATCTTGTCAACACCATTCTGCTGTAACACCTTTTTAACATAAATGTCTGATTCACAGAATCATATAATCATAGAATGGTTTAGGTTGAAAAGGACCTTGAAGATCATCGAGTTCCAACACCCCTGCCATAGGCAGGGACACCTCCCACTAGACCAGGTTGCCCAAGGCCACGTCCAGCCTGGCCTTGAACACCTCCAGGGATGGGGCCTCAACAACCTCTCTGGGCAACCTGTTCCAGCACCTTACCACCCTCACAGTGAAAAACTTCTTCCTAAGGTTCAATCTAAACCTGCCCTCTTCCAGTTTAAAGCCATTTCCCCTCATCCTATCTCTATATACCCTAGTAAAAAGTCCTTCCCCAGCTCTCCTGTAGGCCCCCTTTAGGTACTGGAAGGCCATAATAATTCATGCTGTTGCTGTTTTTTTGTGGGACCATGTTAGCTCTTAGCAAGAGCTAAACAGTACTTTTCACTGAAATACCTACAACAAAAGGCTGCAATTGCATGTTCCTAGACTGTATTTTGCCTACAGTGATTCATAAGAGTAGTTACCTGTGAGTCAGCTAAGGCTGTCACATGAACGAGTTCTGTATGCATTTGGGTAAAATGCAAGTCAGTGAAAATGTTCTGTATAGTAATTTTGGTTATTAAGCCAGTTCTGTCAGCACCTAATGAGGCAGACACAGTTCTTGCTCCTTTCTGTTTCTTAAACTTTTTAAAGCTTGCTGGTTTTATGTGATAAAAAGGTCATGGTAGTTATGAGACCAAACACAAACTCCCTATTAAAAAAACACCTAGGAGTATACTTCTTATACCTGCATGACACTAGAAGTTCATGCAGAAAAAGAACAGTGCTTCATGTTTCACCAAGGGCAAATCATGCCTGACAAATTTGGTGGCCTTCTACGAAGGGGTCACAGTGGTGGTGGACAAGGGAAGATCAACTGATGTCATCTACTTGGACTTGTGCAAAGCGTTTGACACTGTCCCGCACGATATCCTGGTCTCTAAATTGAAGAGACGTGGATTCAACAAACAGACCAGTCAGTGGATAAGGAACTGGCTGGACGGTCGCACTCACAGAGTTGCAGTCAACAGCTCGATGTTCAAGTGGAGATCAGTGATAAGTGGTGTTCCTCAGGGGTCGGTGCTGGGACCTGTACTGTTCAACATCTTTGTCGGCGACATGGACAGCGGGGTCGAGTGCACCCTCAGCAAGTTTGCCGATGATACCAAGCTGTTTGGTGAGGTAGACAGGCTGGAGGGGAGGGATGCCACCCAGAGGGACCTGGACAGGCTGGAGAGGTGGGACCAAGCCAACCTCATGCAGTTCAACAAGGCCAAGTGCAAGGTCTTCCATCTGGGTCAGGGCAATCTCAAGCACAAATACAGGCTGGGCGGGGAATGGCTGGAGAGCAGCCCTGGGGAGAAGGACCTGGGTGTGCTGATCGACGAGAAGCTCAACATGAGCCAGCAATGTGCGATCGCAGCCCAGAAGGCCAACCGCATCCTGGGCTGCATCAAAAGAAGTGTGGCCAGCAGGGCGAGGGAGGTGATTCTGCCCCTCTACTCCACTCTCGTGAGACCCCACCTGGAGTACTGCATCCAGCTCTGGAGTCCCCAACATAAGAAGGACATGAACTTGCTGGAGCGTGTCCAGAGGAGAGCCACGAGGATGATCCGAGGGCTGGAGCACCTCTCCTATGAGGACAGGCTGAAAGAGTTGGGGCTGTTCAGCCTGGAGAAGAGAAGGCTCCGGGGAGATCTTATTGCGGCCTTCCAGTATCTAAAGGGGGCCTACAGGAGAGCTGGGGAAGGACTTTTTACTAGGGCATGTAGTTATAGGACGAGGGGGAATGGCTTCAAACTGGAAGAGGGCAGGTTTAGATTGAACATTAGGAAGAAGCTTTTCACTTTGAGGGTGGTAAGGCACTGGAACAGGTTGCCCCGAGAGGTTGTGGAGGCCCCATCCCTGGAGGTGTTCAAGGCCAGGCTGGACGTGGCCTTGGGCAACCTGGTCTAGTGGGAGGTGTGCCTGCCTATGGCAGGGGGATTGGAACTCGATGATCTTCAAGGTCCTTTCCAACCTAAACCATTCTATGATTCTATGAAACACAAGAATGAAAATTGTGGGTAGCAAGATCAAAGACCAACACTCAGTTACAACTGGAGTTCTCAAGGAATTCAACAGATATTACTAAAAAAAAATTAAACAAGAATTTAATCTGTACATGTAAATATCTGGAGCCACTAAAAAGTAAACTGATCAAGAAGCCATAAATAGGGAAAAAACACGTAACTGGTTTTCTAGCTTAGCTTCAACAGTCTATAATTAAATGTCTCAAGCAAAGAAGCCCTTTTTTCAATTCTTAATTTCAGGTTTTTAAACTTTTTTTTTTAAAAGAACATTTTTCTTCCAAACTTTCTTTCTCCTTCAGAGAAAACTCTGTCAGGGTGACTTGTTTAGAAATGCAGTACCTTCTTCTCTCCACCTTACTTCTTCCTGAATAAGGCAGTGAAAGTCAAATTAAAATTTTTTACATGTTTTTCAGGCTGTCCTATGGAGACAGGAAGAACAAATTAAACTTGGTATATACTATTTTGTATGTCATTTTGAAAGGGTGAAAAACTCCATAACTATTTATATCAGCATTTGGATCAACGAATGACAGATGTACATAGAGGGCTTCAGAAATCCTAATTTATGTTCAGATCATAACTGGGATCAGAGACCGAGAAGACAACTACCAGATTTTAAATAAAGAAGTTAGAATTTGACAAGGTGAAGAGCAGTGTTGCATCATATTACAAGTTTGAGTAGGAAGACAAGAAAATGTCAATTGGAATCAGATGGAAATACAAAGTTACATAGTAATACAGAAGGGCAAAGGAAATTCTTGAACACTTCCATGAAGTCTTCATAATGAAGATGAACTAAGTTTGGAGGAAAAAAATGCACAGAATATGTAATTTAACAGACTTGAGCAGTTTTCTGCCTTGGCAATAGGGTCATAGTTTGCAAAGGTTAAAACAATTTTGCAGAACCACATGGAAACACACTAAAAAAGCTGAAAAAGAAACATGGCATACAAACAGCACACAGTGTACAATCAGAAAAATGTTCACGAGAGAGATACATTCTTAATATATTCAACAGAACTGAGCACTGAGTAATTGCACGCCAGACACGACAAGTCAATACAATAGCTGAAGTTCCATTACAGCATTTGCCCCAAAATACGCAGGAAAGCTTTAGCTCACCTGATGGGTATCTTTCCTACCGCAGAATCTGTGAGAAATGCAGAGATGAAGCTAAAAGTTAAAATGTTGACATTCATAATTTTTGCAGGAAATGGATTGCTTACGGTGGGACAAAAACATGTGAAATATTGAATCTGATTCTGGGATCATTCATGTAGAAAGGCAGCAAAATGTTAAAGATTGATTCTGAGATGTCTTTACTAGTACAGGGAAGCTGTCAACAGAATATAAAATTAAGTTGGCAGAATTCAATTGTCCTGTCACAGAGGCATCTAGAAAATGCTGGCAATAAAAACCTTAATGATAAATTAGATTGATTAAACAGGATACAAAAAAGAAGATGGAAGAAACTACAGAATTGATTAATATCGCTAGTAATTTCAAAAGTGGAATTACTTATACAGCTCCTGACACACTAAAAAAATATGAGAAGACAACACTTTCACATACCCACTACTTCACTTGAGGTGGGTTCAAGGCAGTCAGACTGGCTCTTCCTAAAACTTTAAAGCAAGGGCTGGTGAAGCAGATATGTTGGAGCACTTATTATACCAAGAACTACATTCTATTCACTTCAGCTGAAAGCTTATAACAGTGAGAAGGTCAGGAAACACAAAATGAGAAAATTCAGATACTAACAGTCTGCAGTGGTAGTCACAGAAGTTTTGGATCCTTGGATACTTCAAAGTTATTGGAAAATATACATTAATTCTTAATTATTACACCTGCTATCCAGAAATAGAACTGCTAGAATATAGAAGCTGCGGTACTGAGAGACAGTGGATCATATTTAGATTGTTAGAAGCTCAAATATTTTGCAAAATATATGATTTTAAACACACCACTGTCAGACCAGTATTTGATTGAACAACCATAACCTTTAAAACAGGGCTATTGTAAGTCCCTGTTATTAAAACAAACAAGCAAACAAACCAACCCACAAACCCCCCCAAAAAAACCAAAATAAAAAAACATACCCAAACAAAAAAAACCCCAAACCCCAACAACCCCAAAACCCACTATGATTATCAAAATCTCTAAAGCATTTGTAGCCATAAGACAGTGTTCACAGGTATAATCGGAAAACAGGCACCTAAGATAGCTATTTCTTATGAGGTTTGTTTTATGAGTGATAACTAAGGAGTAAGCCTTCATCTTTCCACTTGTTCTAGAGAAAAAGGGGTAGAAAAATAGAGTCAGACTTTAAGTTCCAGAAACTGCAAAGGCTGAGCTGATCAGTGAAAAGTACATGCAAAACAATTTTAAATCTAATCCACAAAAGACTTCAGAGATATACAAGGTAAAGGAAGCCAGTTCATAGATTGATTGTACACATCTACACTTCTAAATAAAAGAAGTCCAAAGAATGAGACCAAGCACAGGACTCCTGAGTGCCTGCTCCTTAATTAACAGCTTGCTCCCTAGCTCTGTTCTGAATCTCACCAACAGATATTGTGTGGACATGATTCACTAAGCAGAACAGATGAGACAACAGAAGTTTTGATTCCTTTCAACCCATATAGTCCTCCAGTGCTACCGCCTTGTGCCTTCAAACCCTCTGCATGCCTTCATACCTCATCTCAGGTTTATAGTTCAACAACAATGTGTTTTGCAGAAAGCACTGTGGTGGGCAGTAACACAAGTCTCACATTCATTCAGACACAATTAACTGAAAAAAACCCATACCAAAATAACAGTTACGTCTTCGGGTCACAGGAGAACTGCATGACACCCATGTGCTGCACAGTGTGGACATGTCCAGTCTATTCTAGGGACAGCAGGCCCCAAATAGCATGGATGTGAGACAATAGAATCAGGGACCACTTCTTGTCCTTTCTNGCCAGTCTATTCTAGGGACAGCGGGCCCCAACTAGCATGGATGTGAGACAATCTGGGCTACTTAACTGTAGAATCAGGGACCACTTCTTGTCCTTTCTGTTTATCAGGACATAGGCAGCCAGGCTATGATGATTTATAATAATACTATGGATAAATTCATCTTTTTCTACTTGGAAGTGAAAGATGCAAGAATAACTATTTTCAAATTTTGGGCTGAAACACGGCATCCTCAGAATGTTCTGCTTTACCAGAGAGAGTCAAGAAATATCAGTGAGTCAAAAGTGAGTGATGTAAATCAAGAAATCAGTTATATGCAAAGAAATTACTGAGAAATACACAACTTTTCTCTCTTTACTCCTCCATCCCTTTTATCTAATGTTTTAAGATAAGTGTCACTCTATTAAGGATTCATTCACAAAATTTGGCAAACATTTCTTATTAGGCATCACCTAAGAATGCTACATGCATGACAATCAATATGGAATGCAATATTGATAATGGTGATAAGATTATGGAAACCTTACATGCTGTAAATGTGAGCATTGTAGTCTGTAGCCTTCATAAGTTATCTACCCACAATGATATGCCATTTGGTTAAAAGAAGCGTTAGTCTGTTTCTTCCAAGCAGAATTCTTCTTCTGCAGAGAATTAAAACATGGGTGACATGGCACAATGTAAAATTAACCTATGAAATTTAAGTAAGCTTTTAATTCATGCATGGCATGTTTTCATCATATTAAATGTGTTGCAATATGCAGTGCATTTCTTCTCTGTAAAGAAAGCCAATTACTACATATTTTTGCCTCCATTTAAAAATCACCTCACCACCAAAATAACAAGTATTAGGAAAAGCAGCAAGTGTACTTTTTAAAAGGAATGGAGACATATCCGGGGCAAGTCATAGGCATTTTCAGCCATGATAGCCCATCTTAAAAGCTTTTAACCAATACCATCACATACTTGCAAAAGTATGGTATGTAAAGGTAAGACTGTGGATCTAGTTAACCTGATCAGTCTCCATTGTGCCAAAAGTGTTCCCAAGATGACTTCTTTTGTTTAAGAGAGCAGAATTCACCTCACAGGTATTTATTCCTGGGGCTCCATTTGGAACTTTTTATTTAAGTGTTACGTGCTCCTATCCAAATAACATTCTTGAGAAATCATATACCCTTATCCCTTGGTTCAACCTTCGGTCACATTAGAACAGCTTTCTCAACGTGCAAAGTTACCAGCCTTTATTTGCATACTTTACAAAATTTTCTTTGGACTATTAATAAGCAAAAGCAACCAAGGATACTTTAATCTTGGACTTGCCAGCACTCTCTCACTCTCAGGTGCCATGGTAGCAGGTGTCGTGGTTTAGGACAAACTGGACAACGGGGACGTGGGGCACCCCAGATAGGACTGACAGATGCTCCCCCCCAACTCTCTTCAAAGAGAGAGGCAGAGGAGGGAAAAAGAGACTTATGAGTTTAGAAAGAATTGAACTACTTTAAATATTAATAATAAAATAAAAAGAAAAATATGAAATATATACAAAACTGCACCAAGCTCCCAAGATGACAATCACAGCACCAGCTGGCACTGGGAAAGTCCCAGACTGGATGCAGTGACAGACAGGAACCAAATTATGGATCTGGATTCAGGCAGACAAACAGACGGAGTCCTCCTCAGACATCGGCTACTGAAGAAAGAGAGCTGACCCTTTAATCCATCAGCTTTTATACTGAGCATGAGGCAGATGGGATGGAATACCCTGTTGGTCAGTTTTGGGTCACCTGTCCTGTCCGCTTCTCCCCGCAGGTGGGACCCCCCTACGCTTTTCTGCTTCAGACCCTCTGATGGGGTCAGTAACAAAATTATCTGGCCTTGGGTGTTATAGCAGTAAGTATAAGCAGGAGCCTCTCTGCATACCATGCCTGGGCATCAGCTATAAACATAGGTCTTATCACTCTGTATGCTGTTAGTTTCTGCACAATATGCTGTTAATTTCGGTAGTTAGAAGAGGCCCGGCTAAGAAGCAAAGTTACTGAACAAAATTGGTCCTGTTTTACCTCAAACCAGAGTTTTGTAGTACTGTCCGCATACACTTTCTGAGAGCAATAAGTTGAGTCTTTGTGAAGCAAGCTTTAACTCAAGGCTTCCATGAGCTAATATTCCTGCCTCAAGTTCATTTTTATTTTGTCTTTAGGCAATTTAAATATTTTATCAGTGTAAAGAACAATAATGTCAAACTGCATGATTCTATTTCTTCAGTTGTCCTTAACGTACAGACCCAGGAGATCAAAGTAAGATAGAGACACACTGACCAAAAATTATCACTAGCCTATAAACTTCTCAACAGTTAACAGTACAACTCACTATATCTCAAATCTTATTTTTATCCAGCTTTGAATTAGACTCATCCAGAGCAGGCTACTAAATATATTAACAGTTCATCTTTTTTGCCGCAAAAATTGAAATTCTCTAAAACACACCTCCATTCTGCTTTCCAATTCGTTTCTATGTGTGCCGTACAATGCAGAGGCAACACAGCACAAAGTTGGGGAAGAAAACAGAACAGATGGTGAATTCAGTCTTGATTTCATGGGTCTACTGGGTTTACCTGAAAAGGTGTCAGCCATGGTGGGTGGCCGGGGCTGCCCTGTGCCGGACACAGCAGGTTCCCACCGGCTCCAACGGCCCCACCGCAGGGCACAGCTGAGCCCCTCAGCCACGGGCGGGGAAAGCCTGTGTCAGAAAGTGCAAAACGCTGCCCGGCAGCCAGGGCTGAGGGAAACCGGGGGAGAAACAGCCCTGCGAGCCCCGAGGGGAGAGCAGGAGGAGGGCAGGAGGTGCTCCAGGTGCCCCCGCAGAGGTGCCCCGGCGGCCCCGGCAGGGAGAGACCCCGGCAGGGCGGGTGTTTCCCTGCAGCCCCTGGAAAGGGCCCGGGCTGGAGCAGGGGAGCAGCGAGAGGGGGCGGCGGCGGCAGAGAGGAGTTGTCATGGACCGACCGCAGCCCCCCATTGTCCATCCCCTGCACCACTCTGGAGGGGAGGTAGAGAAGGAGAAAACAGGAGATAGAGGGAAGGTGGTTTACTTTTTTTCTCACCATCCCATTGTAGTTTTAATTGTCAAAAAATGAAACTAATTTTCTCCAAGTTGAACCTGTTTTATCAGTGATGGTAACTGGTAAGTGACCTCCCTGTCTTTATCTCAAAGTTTATTGAGCTCTTCCATCTTATTTTCTCCCCTCGACCTGTCAAGGAAAGAGAGTAAGAGAGCAGCTGGGTGGGTGTCTGGCAAATGGTCAATGTCAACACACCACACCCTTATAATACGTAGGAGAAAACATTGCCTAATACTCCAATAGTCTGGTAAACTTACAGGACGACTTAAAAATAGATTTGATCCTCTGTGAACCTGTGGAGCAGTGACAGGGGCCCATACCATGACATGCAAAGAAATAATGTGAGCACTTTGTACATAAGAGAAATAGGAAGAGAAATTAAGAAATAATTTAGGCTGTGGCCTAAAGCTCTTCCACACACAGATCTCATGTTGATGCTAACCATGAAGGAGTTGCAAGCCGCAGTCCTGGAAAATAAGTGTTTCTCTATAAAAATGACAAACTATTTTTTTTAGTTGAAAAGTAAACAGGAAGAAATCCCTATGATGACGTGAATTTGCATACAATAGGTAAGACCTTTAAGCTACTTTTATTTTTTCTTTTACTGGAGACAATCAGAAGAAAGGACAAGTGGATGGAGACACAAATAAGAGACTTAGCCACTGGAGTGGCTAAATATCTCCTGCTTGTTTGGACAACTACAAAAGTACTATAAATATTTTACTAAAAAATCAAGATGTATTTGAATAAATTCATTTCAAGCAACATTCTGTGTCCAAGTATCATCTTGATTTTGATGAAGAGATGCAGAAGATTTTGATGAAGAGATACAAAGGATGAATATGTGCATCATAGAAAACACCGCATTAGGACTTGCTGAGTCAAAGAATCGAGAACTCAATGAGCTTGTTCTTATTTCTTACAGAATTAAAGCTGTCAGCAATTTCAGGCAGAAAAGTTTTGATGCTGAGCCTCAGCAACAGTATTTTAGCTATCAATTACATTTTACATTCAAAAATTGTAATCATAGGGTAAGGGATACAAGGAGATCAATTTATTTATCTTAGTAAAGATATGAAAGGTTAAGAGAAGTACTGATCACAGTCTGTAAACACTGATACAAGAAAAAAGATAATGAATTTTAGAGGGCACTTCTATTTGTTTAGCCAGGCTATAATTGCAAAAGTGGATCAGAAACATATTTTTAAGATGAGTTGACTAAAGAAAAAAAAATGTTATGGAATATTGTGCCTTTTTCATCATTTTATATTTTTAATTTGAGACTGGATATACCTATAAAGTTATATGACCACAAATGGCTGGATGCAATAAAAGAAGTTCCAAGTATATAATTTAGACAAGACTGGAATTTGTTCACTCTAACCCTAAAATGCATGGTTGTACGAACGAGTGATTGCAATAAAGCCTGGCAAATTTGATAAAGCTGACTAAGATACTCTCTTGCATAAAAGTTGTCATTTGCATTCACTAATTTTTAAGTTATTTTCAAGTGCTGTATTTAGTCTCTTCTTAGTTAATATTTCTATACATAGTACAAATTTAACAGAAGATACTTGAATGAAATACCAAAGAGGTATATTCAAATGAATTCTTGCCAAACCGTGAGCTGTTATCTAATTCACATGGAATTTTACGATAACCAATCTTTTTTTCATAGTGTGTTTTGTATTGCAACTTTCTAATGACAGCTGTTAATTCTCATGTATTTAATTTTAGAGTTTGAAGCTACTTCTTTTATCTTACTGGGCAACACTTTCTGCTCAATAAAGTCTGTGAGAGATTTGGTCCCAGTTTAATAGGGAATTTCATGGACTTCGCTCGCTCTACATTTTACTTTCTGGGTACATCAGATTCTGCTCAGAGACCTAACATTTGTTGGCAGTATTCATGCCTGGACATTGTAAAATATTTCAAACTGCTCTCGATATGTAGACAGTTACTACAGCCTGCACGTAGCATTTTTCAGCAAAGCAATATTTTGTGTTATATGACACTTGGAAACAGTGTCCTTGTAAAGAATCTCATCATAGGCAGGAATTTCATCTATGTAGTCACAATATAATTTTATACTCAGAAGAATCTGTGCTGCTTCTTTTTGCCATCCGCTTTCAATCTGTTGTAAGGTTGGATCATTTTATCTGTTTGTTTGAGCCTGACATATTTTGCTTAAAGAGGTGGACAGCACCAGCATCATTTACTCTAGATATTGCTTCATGCAATTCCCTTCCTAATTTATAGGTTACTTTGAAAGCATAAACTTCATTTGATAAACATTCTTCAATTTAATGCTAATTGTTTGAAGCCGATATGACATTTCAAAATTTGTTCCCACAAGATGTGTCTGTCAGAATTTACCTCAAATTATTTCAAGCCCAAATAGTTGATGAAATCACTGGCAATTAGAACACACCTTCTTGTTTTTTTCTCGATATAAATATAGTGTGACTCTACTAGAAATTTTAATCACAACATAACTATTCTAGTCTAATCTGTGTTAATAATAAAACTGAAGGTGACTGAAGACAACCTATTTTATTTCATATTGCGATGAACTACAAGTATGTATGCTGTCAATTACCGTATTTCAGCTGAAAGAGTAATTCTCAGTTAAGATGCTTCTTCTGGCATACCTGTATAAGAGTCATTCTATGCTTTTCCATTTACATTTTCAGATCAATGTGGTTTTTTTTCCAACTGTGGCCTTTCAGCCCTGGAAAGACAGTTGTGAAGTAGCAGGAGCCACCATTTTTGAATTGTGCTGGGATGTCCCACTTCATAAAAGAATTTTAGATTTGGTAATGTCAGGAGTGAAAGAAAAAGTTTGCTATTATACCTCATGCCATCTGAAAAAGCGATGTATTCTTTACTCAGCATTTTTGCCATTATAAGTTCAAAGGTCTTTGGATTTTTGTTCATAAATCTCTAAAAGTTAAAATATTTTGCATGTTTTCTTTAAGTAACATGTAAATATATATTTCATCTTTCAGCATTAAAAAGGTGTATTTAACTGGTGATAGTATTATTAGGTCAGAACATTATATGTGGTGGGGAAATTTGGGCATGGAGGGTGCATACATGCACTTGCAAGCACTCCTGTGCCTAAGAAACATAGTATTTCAGAACCTGCACCTCAGGAAGCTGCAGCACTTTCAGGCAGAGAGCTTCAGGGTCAGAGTCAGGAACATTGTGAATATAATGTTTATTATGCAATTCTCGCTACCTGAAGCCCTCCCGCCTCCCACCCCCAATCAGGAAGTACATGCATCTTGCTCTTTATTGTGATAAAGCAAGGAAGAAACAGACCCCATCGTCCTTTGCATCCCCAAATATCATCTCCTCAAGCCACACAGAACCACACCTTTGAACTTTTGCTGTTACTTAAAATTTTCAGTTTGAAAATCATGACTTTTTACAGCAGGAAGATAGGAAGAAATACCCACAGTCTCCCAAAATCTTTTACTGCAGCCTGAGAGAAAGAGCAGGGGAGGAATGTGAAGCTTCACGAAGTAGCTCTTCCACAACTGTAGTATAGTCAACCCACTACAACAGTGCATACCAGAAGTTATTTGTGGATAAACCAGCCACAGAATGAATGACTTTGTATTACATTCCCCTGTATTTAGAACAGTAGCGTTGCAAGTCCAGCTGACGTGATATTGCTGCTGCGAGTAATATGCCACAGGCTCTGTACCAATTACAGTAAAAGCCTCGGGACTTGTCAGGCTGTGTCTTCACCTGCACTTGTTTTAGCCATAATGGCACATCGCCTGGTGGTGCAGTGAGCATAATTTCACTTGCTTTAGGTTAGCTTTCTGAAATTGCATGGATTTACTTCTAAAAGAAATTAAACTGCATGTGGTAAAGGTATAATGAAGCTAAGCAACCACTGCATAATTAAACTTGTTGACAGGTAAGAAAAGAAGTGTTAGCAACGGATTGAAATAATATAAAAGCAACCCCAAGTGAAGCAAGTCTGAGAAGGAAGAAAACTTCCCACCATCAATATTCTCCTCCTTCCAGAAAAGGAACTGGAACGCTCACAACCTGCCATAAGAACACTCTGGATGGGTGAGCATAACACCCAGTGTGTAGAAACAAGAAATCTTGTTTATAGCCATATGAAGTGGATCATTATTGGGAATGAGCTGTAGTATTATATGTTAGGATCATATTATTCAGAATAACGATAACTGTTTGTAGTACTTTGATTAGACTGGCAAGACATCGATTAGACTCCCAACAAATACAAAGTGTTCTTTAGCCCACTCATTGCAGAGGGGGCAGTGCAGCAGAACATTCTTGCATTAGGCTAATTTCTACAAAATGGTACATTTCTTAATTGCATTAATAATAGCCTTTAAAAATTATCTGCTTTTAAAGCTAAGCAGAGGTAAAAGTATTCTTTCATGCATGAAAAAATTATACATGCTCTTAATTCTTTAATATAAGTACCCATCCACAAGTCTTTCAACTATTTTGACAAGCTAAAGTATTTCCTGCATAGATTAATGCTCTATTACTATTCTAAAATGGAAGAGGTGAAGCTATTGATTTTCCACAAATTGCAAATCACCAAGACACAACGTTAGAAAATATAAAAATACTTTAAATTGAGACTGAATTACCGTGTACTGGTAACAGCAATAATTCTTTTGGGTCAAGGTTTGGGAACGCCCATAGGACATAGAATTGGGATTTTTTCATTGCATCTCTTGTGCTTGCTTCCCAAGCTGCCAGTTTTGCACAGTATTTCTGCTAGTCAATAAGCCTTACCATTCAAAAAGTCATCCAGAATTGATCTACAAAGAGAATACTAAAGCAGAGCCCACATAGATCAGTTCATCACCAGTTTAATCAGTTAAAACTAATTCTGTATATTTTTTGGTATTATATTACCTTCTCAGCAGTTCCATAGCATACCATATAAGTATGTCAGTGCACATGTGAATACAGCACATCAGTATGTTAAAAGGTAAATAAAATATTTTAGAGAAGCAAAGTCTCCCCCATTGTGCTAAGAATTTTTCTAGCCAAATTCACCAAAGTGGAAAGAAAGGAAGAGGTGAAAGTTCTGTCTGTGAACTAGTGAGTAACAGTTCGCCAGCTGCCCAAATTATTCTCAAGTACTTTGGCACATCTCTAGATAAAAATTATTATGGTTCAGAGGATTTGATGCAGACAGGAACATTTGTCAAACTATAACCAAACTTTTTCAATTTACATTAGTGAAGTTATGAAGCTGAACTATGGCAGCCACTTCCACTAATCTATTAGTTAAAGAAAAAAACCACAAAGCATGACATGCCTTCAAATCTATCTATATCTGTAAGCAGATGTGTATATTTAGGAATGCATTTTAAGCATCATTAATACTGATACAGAGATACTGCAGTCATCTTTCATAACCATAGGTTTCACGGATGCAGTCTGCCTGAACAACCTTCTTCAGCTCAGAGTGTTCATCTGTCTTGTAGAAATGGTTCAGCATTTTCATTCATCATTTGAATGAGGTGTGGTAAAACTTCTACTTTTTTTTTTTTTCAAGCTGAACTAGTGTATTTTCATGGACTGTGCTTTCTGAGCCCATTAATAGTAATGATGTTATATGGTTCACTCTAGTCCTTTCCATGGGCTGCTGCTCACGTCAGAGCAAGTAATAAAGAGGCAAAGCCCTCCTGTATGGAAATGCATGGCTTCACTGGAGTGGGGTGAGTGGAGAGCAGTTAAAAGCTTCAAATAATAGAATCCGCTATTTTGCCCAGACAAAGAAACAAGTAAGCAAGCACAAATAGAAGAGGGACTCAATGAAACAGAAATCAACTTTAGTATTTTCTCACCCATTTCTAACAGAATTTCATGCTCATACACATTCACAGGCCTATATAGCATATTTTTTTGAACTTCCTATTCATTGCATTCTGCTGGATCTGTGAATAAAAGTGAAAGCTCACAACCCTCCCTATACCTTAGGAAGCTATCAGCTGTGCCAAATTACCCTCACATTCTGAGCCATGCTGCATCCTTCACCTCCCCCTTTCTCAAATGGTTTTACGGCATCCAGAATCATGATGACCACTATGCTTTGAAGTGGTCTTCAAATTTTGTATTTGTGTAGAGGAAGGGATTATCAATTTATCTGGAAATTGCTCAGCTTCCTTCTTCTACTCTAAGAGCTGGGCTGCTGACATCCATATGCAGTTTCTCCCCCACCTTTTCTCTTCAAAGGTCAGTTGTCCAAAGAAGCTGAACATTTTGGGAATGCTATATATCTGTCTTCCAGAGAAGTCCAAATGTGTCTTTATGACACTGGTCTAAGATGAGAGTCACAGCAGAGAAAACACAACTCAGGGGAGATCAAACTGATACTCTCAATTCAGGACAGCTATGACCTAGAATGAGAGAAAATACTTAAGGTTGTAAACGACAACAGTGATGGATGGTCACCCTAGCATACTCCACTGAATTATCTGCTTCTTGAGTGCCTACACCATCCAAACATAAGATCATAATGTAATAACAGAAAAAGTATAGTTATCTACAGTGAACTTAACTATAGAATAACAGAATAACTACTGATAGCNAAAAACCCAACCAAACACAAAAAACCCCAAACAGGTAAAAGCAACCATTATGCTCCTTCGCTGATCCAAGATGGGAAAGCAATACATTCAAATGACATTGTCAGTTAATCAAAGTGTGCTACAAAACAAACACACACAAACAACCCTCACCAAACTCTCTAAGCATTCTCTACAAAGTTCCACAAAGCAATCGAAGAACAAAAAAACCCCATCAACTTGCCTGCTGCACACAATGAAGGAAACAATGGAAATATTCTGGGTATGAGCTCTAGATGTTGACACCGAATGTATTCCAGAAGAAGCTAAGCAAGGAAAGAGAGGTTCCCTCAAAACCCTAAGGAAAAGTCATAGAAAATTGAACTCAATTGTCCTTCAGCACTGTACAGAAGAACAGCAACTGATAGGCAGGTGTGGAAAGGACCCATTTTCACTTTATCAACAGCAGTATAGAGAAGACAAGGAAAAAAAAAAATCAGTATCACCTTTTTTTTTCTTTAATTTTGTAATTATTCTTGCTTTCATCTGTTCACTTTCTTTCACACCATGGATGTATCTTTCCTTTGTTCAGAGAACACAAACATTTTTCAACTAAGTCAGACACAAAAGACTACAGACCAGCAATGATACCTGCAGATACCTAGGTGAAATTTATTAGAAGACATGTTTGGCTTAAGAAAGCCATGGCTGTTGTCTCAGAGACCAAAGGAATTAATCCAGACTGCTTTTTGAGAGGGATGGCATTATGAATAACCTCCACATACATGTCTTTTAAATGTAAAATGGTCCTGAAGATTGAATACCAAATCTCTCTTGGAAGCTGAAAGAAAAAGTGACACTACCTCTGTTTTAATAATGTATTCTTAATTCCATGTCTACAGAACCATAAGAACCAAGTTGTTCAATATTCACAAACCTTAATTGGCAGGGCGTTCAGAGCAGCCACCATAGATATTACACAACTTACAAACGTGCTTTTTGTAAAAGAAGCTGAACAGGAGTTAAGAAAGCATGTTTTTCTAAAAAATGTATGTTAATTTAACAGATGGTTTAAAGGACTAAAATGGTTGTGTCCAGAGGATGATGAAGAAAGCATCAGTGAAAACATCAAGCAGCAAGTAAAACTGAAATATTGCTGCATAGCAGGATATGTTTAACTTCCCTTTGCAAAGTCAAACAAACACTGAGAGGGCTTTTACAATGAAGGAATTGTAAAATGACTCCCAGGACTTTGATCCAATCATGGTAGAAACCTGCTCTGGCAGGTCTATTTACTCTGAATCCCATGCTCCAGTGTCTGATAGAGCAGCACTATCAGAGAGTTGATCAGCAAGATGTATAATGTAGAGAGGTCAGAATCAATAAGGGTTTGCTTCTGACACTATAGCACTGAATACCACACTTCATGCAGCAGTTCTTTTAACTAAAAATATCTTCCTGATTGCAGGCCACCTCTTATTTTAGCACCAGTCACTGAGATTAAGAAAGCACTCACTGCCACACGTATCGTTTATTTATTAGAATTCCAAGTGGGGGACAGCAGTGAAGCAATTTCTTTCCTGTGGATTTCCGCAAAACGCAAACAATGTTATGACAAAATGCCTGTTTTGTTAGAATTAATGTTGAGAAGTCCTTACTGTTTAAAGATCAGCTATTCTTAAAAATCCATGTGCTTAGTAAGACCTATTGTACTGGATCAGAACAAAGGCCCATTTAGCCCAGTGCCTATCTATAAGAGTGGATAAAACTGAATGTCCAGGAAAAGCTATATAAAAAATAATAATCATACAGCAATACCTTCGTATTATAGCCTCCCCGATTCTAATGATCTGACTCAGGAAACTCCTGAATCATGGGTGATAATTTTGCAACTCTATACACCTTCACAGATTATTCTTCCATTAACTTCACCAGGATAAACCACTTCCAATGAAACAAAACTAAAAGAGTAGCAGTCGACTAGCACTCATGAGCCAAATTTCCAATTACCTAGATTCCACTGCTAACTTCAAGTAGTTAGAAATTTGCTGTGTAGGTTGAATATCTAAATATGAATCTTTTGAACAAGGGGTTCCCATAATATGACATCTACTTAAAATCACGTTATAAAATCTAACTATGTATCCCTCATATGTGGATGCAGCTGTGTGTCTCATCATACCTTCCAGAATTAGTTTTGGCAAATTAACCAGTGCTAAAACTCTCATTCATCAGTTTCCAAAACACAAACACAAGCTACCTGAAAATGTCCAATTTTCATACGATCTGACTTGCTGCTATGGATATGCCTTTGTTATTCAACCTGCCCTCTCAGTAAAAGTCTTTCCCAAAATTCTAAGGATGAATTATAGACATACTACTAATATCAGAAATGACTGTTTTTAATTTGTTTTTGGATAACAGGGAGGAGAAAAAAATCATGATCTGACTCGGAAAACGTGGACTGTTTTTTAAAATAGTTTTATACTGAAAGCTAACTTTCAAGAAGAAGAGCGGGCGGATTATGCAAGAAAACAGGAATGGATTGTAGTAGCAGGAAAGAGAAAGTGTGTGAGACCACTGATCCAAACCAATGGGATCTGGAGGGATGCAGAACATTAGCCTTCTTGGAGGGAGACAGTAAGACTAGACTTGAACTGCTTTTTCCCTTACACAGTTGACTCTCCAGAGATATGAACTCCAATGTCAGTTGAATCAGGGTTTGAAAAAGGCCATTAAAAAATATCCTGAGCACTCAGGAAAACAAAGAATTAAGGTATACATCAGTCCACTGCATGCTGTGCAAGGGAAGGAGGTTGCTGAACTTGAAGATCAATTGGTGAGCAAGAACTCTGCTTGACCAGACTGGCCAGACGAGTCAGTACATCAAGCTAAATACACATCTTAGACTACATAACCAAGGAAAAGCACAAACTTAATTAAACAATATATGTGCCTACAACCTGCTCTGCCCCCTCACCTTCCCCTCCCCCCAAGAAAGCCCAAACCAAACCACCCAACGAGCCCTGAACTGCAAAACCCAATGAAAACCAACTTAACCCCAAACCCTATGGCTCCGGAGACATTGTCCATGTGCTACTGGCTTTTACAGGATTAATGGCTAAATAAAATATGGTAGGGAGAGTTTGGCAGCGAGGCTAGAGAACTGCTAAAAAAAGGCACCTCATTTTACAATTCCGTGCACCACTTCCACAACTCATTCCCTCCTATTTCCAGAACACTGTTAAGCATGGTACATTCACTTATCTAGTATCCCACTTCATCATCCCTGCAGTAAGAACTTCAACATTCCCTTCCTCACATACACAGCGACTGAAATGAGGTATGGCTCAACAATATATACTTTTCTCCCCTTTTATCAAAAGAAAAATGGGGATGCTTTGATAACCTGAAAGGGGCAAAAGGCCGTTAGAATTCCTCATGTCATGAAGGATCAGCCAAACTGCCTGGATCACCCTCTGCTAAGTTCTTCTGGCTAGTCCTCCTGCAATCAATATAACTATGTCTAACATAATGAATGTTAGCAGACTGTATGCAGGTAATTCCAGAGACCAGTTTCTGCATCTGGAAGGGACAGATTACAGGTTGCATCAGCCTACGCAGGAGTCATTTGTTCTCAGAGGCTTGTGTTTTGCTGAAGTTGATCACCTGGAAGGGTGCAAGATATCTGGCAACATTGATTTCACAACATTCCAAGAATGAAAAAAGCAGCAGAAAACAAATTAACCACCTCCTTAGATGCTGAAGAGTAACTTTGCATGTTCTAAATGACACAGATTTTTGAGATGACAATTTTTAATTTTGAAGTCTCAGATAACTTCAGGCTTGGAGCAGGAGGGGTTGGAATAGGCAATCTCTAGAGGTCCCAGCTACCTAGTGATAATTAGTGAAAACAGTGGTCATCATGCTGAAAAGATCATCACAGTGGCACTCCAGTTTTTCTCTCATCCTTTCTAATGCTACATTTAATGTCTTCCTGTTATGGCACCATTTTATTCCATTTTACTTCTTATTTTGAGTTGTTGATAAAGTTGTTAGATTTTCTCCAAACTTTATGAAATTATATTATAGAGCACCATTCACTGTATCAAGAACTACACACCACTGTCAGCCCTTTCTGCTCTGTTCTGTCATTAGAAACAAAACCGTATTCAAAGTTACTAATGATGTTACACTTTCAATTAATATTAACAGATGGTACCTTCCCCCATAAGGAAACATGAAGTTAGCTGAACTTACAAACTAACGATACTTTTTAACTATAAGATGTACAAAAATACTGAAATTCTTATAGGTGTCACAAAATATTTTTCATTGGAGATTTTTTTTTAAGAGGGAATAAAACATAAAAATTTAAATGATGCTTTGCTATATAGAATCTCCTTCCATGAAGAAGATTATTCTAAATTATCACAAAGACCTTCTCAGTCTTACAGTTCATGTTTCTTTCAAATGCTTATAAAAGCAGGATCTGGAAAAAATAATGCAAGACTTGAAAAATCATATTTTCAGAGATTGCATTCATGTACATTTATGCAGGGAACAAGAAGGGGGGAAGCCAAATACACAAGACTTGCATTTAATATAAAGATAAATGTAAAAATATTTTGCCTTCAACAGTTTACTCAGATATAATACCTCCCTCCCCCAGTGCTGACCTACTTCCTAAAAATTCGAGGATATTGCTTCTATGGAAACATAATTACATAATACTTAAGAAATTAGAATGCAAGGAATACTTAGTAGTTTTATAGTTTCAGACACCTAAACACAAGATGGGTGATTATGCTAAGGAAAGGGCCTTAGGATTAATTTTTGTTGCTATAAGTTGTCATCTCCTTTTTTTTTAAAAAAAAAAAAAGAGAAAAAACCAAAATGAAAATAGGAAACAAATTAAATGATTTGTGAACTTTCATTATTGAGTGCTTCATTACTGGTGTAGATACAGAGCTGTTGAATCAATTCGTGAACATAAAGGAAGAACAGATTAGAAACAATCAGGATGAAATGACTTTTAACTGGTGAATAAGATAGTCCCTAAAAGATTTGACCATCAGTATATCTGCTACAGAATTAGGATATTATTTTATCTGAAAAATACTATCTAAGGGAATGCACAGGGGTTTGGAAAACTCATTCAATTCTCTATGATTGAAGCTCTCTAGAGCACACTATCAAAGATCTTGCTCACAGCCAAGAAATCATCGAGGTCCATGATGGGAGACCATAATGAGTGAAGAACCTCAGTAATTCTTCCAAGTGCCTGCCATAATTGCTCATCACTTAAAAACAAACTAATGAAATGAGGAAAGTAGCATTAAAATTTTTGAAAGTAAAAGCTGAAAAACAAGTATCATAGTCACAGTTAATTGCAGCCAAATTTCTCCCTTGTAGTTTGACAAGATTTGTGTAATAAAGCCTTGACTGGATAAGAGTAGAAGTAGTAAAGCTGATTAACTGAGGGAGGGAAGAAAGATGAGGTAGAGCTGCTTAATCAAGCGAGGGAAGAAACAGGGAGGAATGGTTTCTATTTTCTGGCTTTAAAAATGTCTGATCTCCACTAAAATTAGTAGTTGTAGAACAAGTTCTGGGTTTTCTGCAATGGGAAAACATAAATATTTCCACGCAGAAAATCCAATTGATTTATCAAGACAGTGATGAAGGACATCACATCACTTTTTCAGCACTGTAAATCACTGGAGAGCAATTTTTAAACAGGTGCATGGTTTTAATCCAAGTATGCATTTGAGCGATAGTAATTTGTAATGACAGCTTGTGATTCCAAGCTCAGACTTGGAAATTGGAGACTTGGAAAGAGCAGAAGTGAAACAGTTTTAGCTGTCTGAATAGCCACCGTTGGGTGGAACAGAGAAGCGTGCACTTACTACACTCCTGTTTGCCACTATGCAAAAGCAGACTACTCTATTTGCTGGTACTTAACAAGAAAGTGAGTTTTCAAGGCCTTAACAGAAACTTATTTCCTTGTACAGACCTTTTAAGCTGAAAGATGTGTGTAATCAGAAATGAAACTACAGGAGAGTTTCATTACAACTATGATGTGAGAAATAAAGAGAGACAGTTATCCTACAAAAAAACCTTTTAAACTTTTTGGAAAAATCAGGGCAGAATTTGGCCAGAATCAGATGCTTTCGAAAAACCTTAAGTTTTTGGGGTTTATTAAACAGAGATCAAAAGGGCAGAGGAAGTGAGAAGGGTTATTTTGTCGCTTTCTGAAAATCAATGCTGACAATTACCTTTAACACTTCTTATTAGCAGCTAAGAATTTATCATGCATTTGGTCATCAGGGATGTAATTCAGGTGCCTACACATTGGCACTTAGTGCCATTTAAGACATCTCAGAGTATGACTCCTGACTCCACCTGCTCTTCCATGCAGTCTCCTGTGAGTCCTAAGCCTCATCTGCTTGACCTAAGCAGAAGTTTTGGGACAAGCTATACAGTAGTAGATGTAGATGCAAATAGTAGAATGTGGGAAAATATTTGAGCTGCAACTGAATTTGAAAAAATATGCTATCAATAAGAAGAAAATAAGAAGAAAATAAGAAGAAAATAAGAAGAAAATAAGAAGAAAATAAGAAGAAAATAAGAAGAAAATAAGAAGAAAATAAGAAGAAAATAAGAAGAAAATATGATATATAATATAAGAAAATAAGAAATATAAGAAGAAAATGGAAGTAACTTTAAAGTTATTAACATAATTCTCTATGTCTCTATAGCAGAGGTTTAGGAATGTTATTCTATTGGTTTACATGAACAAAACAGCCAATCTGAAGTAAACCTATGAATGCTTTATGTGTCTTATCAATGAAACATTCATACTGCACCATGCCATTACAGATATTTTTTTGGACACACCAAAACCAAACCTCTTTCAGAAATGGATAGTCCTGGTCTCACTTTGAGGTGCAGCCAGCTGCCTACCTTGTCAACGCTGGGTTATTTTTCTGCTTACTGTGGGACATCTATACAAAAGGCAGAACAAATTGCAAAGCTGTGTAATGAATCCAAAGTATATTTTCCAGTAGGATGTCAGAAAATAAACTCTTGGGAACAGATACTCTTCTGTACCTTACACTGAGTCACCAGCTACCCGACAAAAGAAAGCTATTTTTTGTTCAAGGAGTTGACAAGACAGTAAATCATAAGTTTGTCTCTTCATAAAGATTAAAATAACTTTGTGTAGTAAGTGGAAAAGGAGGTGGAGTAGAAACTATCCATTTGGAGGGTGAAGGAAAAGACACATTTTTTTGAGGTATTCATTAAACACCAAATAAAAATAGCACGTCCTCAAAAAAATCCTCAGATGTTGCTGGAAAGTTTGGAAAGTAAAATGCTCATTGGAGAAGTTCTGAAGGATTGACTTCCACAGACATAATTTGAAACCAGTCAGGTTTGTTGGTCTTTTTGTCTGTCACCACATTTATAAATATTCAACCCTTCCTTTTCTACTAGCAGAAGCCTCATGATGACTGAAGGTGTTACTCTATCCTAGGCAGTACAAATTTTACCTTTTTCTCCCCCTCTTTCATAAGCCTTCATTTATTCTCTGCTTGACATTTAGTGGGTTTTTTTGGTGGATTTTTTGTTTTTTTGTCATTTTTCAATATGTTTGTTTCTGGCAAATAAACCAATTTAAAAACAAAAGCAATGTTGTAAAACAAAAAAGAGCAAAGCACGTTGTGTTTAAGGGTTAAGAATATGGGTATAAAACATAATTATTGAAAATATTTTATGTGAAAAACATTTTTGTAAGCTAAAAATAAATCCATATTTACCATGCACAGACACTCAGTGTTGATAAATATTTTAAACAAAATATTTTTTAAAAAATTTGGTCTCTCGTTTTGTTTAATAAGAAAAATATAAGCAGATGGCAGCACAGTATGTGCCTTTTGGATATTATGATAAGATCTCCATTGCTGAAATGTAAAAATTACCTTGTGGCTACTTCATCGGTATAGTAAGATATGCTGTTTGAAATGCATAAACAAACATTTAGAATTATGAGTTCACTCAGCGTGCAGTAGAGTTTTCAAAGCAAATTACAGTTCAAGTTCTGAACAGACTTTTGACTTGAACAATCTTTGTTATATTGTAGTTAAAAGATCCCCTTAAAGCAGCTATTAGTTAGGCTTCCTGCCTTCTTTTAATATGCCAATAATAAATATTATAGCTACAATAAACTATGCAATACCTGAAAACTGCTGTTATGAGATCTTCTGCAACTCAGAAGTTAAGAAATGTTGCACTAGTGAAATGTAGTATGATAGTATGTTCTGCAACACTTAAATAGTTTAAAATATATCCCTGGAATGCACAGAAGATTAAATATAGTTTGGAGTTTGTTTGAATTTTAATATGAATTTTTCAAGTTATATATACTAAGGGCACATTTTTTTCACATGAATCCAAATGACTAGAGAAAAACAGTTACGGCATCAAACAAGAAAGACACTGACAGATAAGAGTTCTTGAAGAAACAGCTGGAGTTATTTATCAACAATGTGTTTATCAAAGAATATTCCCTACCTGGCTCCAGACATTTTAAGAGCCACTTCCTTAGAGGGACAAGCCCCTGAGCACAAAGCTTCTACTGCATGTTTGCAGCCCAATTTTAAAGACAGTTTAGGCAAAGGAGGGCTGACTGCTGTGGAAACAAACATGGGTTGCAGCTACATGGTATTTTACAGACAGTTGCGACTAGCTTTGTCTGCACTCCAAGCTGGCTGGACGTAAGCCAGCAGCAGACCAGAAGATGCTGAGGTACAATTAACATGGCACTGAGTTTGAGCTAATAAGCCTTGCTGCGAGACAGGGCTTTCAGGCTCGTGTGGCTCTTGGGCTCAGTGCCGTGCTAACACAGCTACACGGCTTCCAGTTTAGAGCTGGCCTGCTTCCAGCTGGTTCAGAGAGCAAGCAAGTACAGCTGGTATTTGCTCTGAGCATGGGCAAGATTTACTAGTGGCTGCCACTGCCTGCTGAAAACACACACAGCAGAGACTCTGCTGTGAGCAGGACCTTCTGCTTCCGTTAGCTGGAAATCCAGGAGATATGCTGAAGGCACTTGCAAGGCAACTTGAAGTTATGAGCAAGGGGAGATTGGCATCCAAGACACAATTTCTAAATGTATTTCTTCCATCAGTCTTCGATGACTAGATCAGTTACGCTGTTCTTCTGTGACACTGCAAACGTAACTGCTCCATGGTCATAGAAGAGAATGGCACAAGCATTCTTGTGCCTGACGGATATGGTGTACAGAAATAAGGTCACATCTGCCCACAACAACATTCAGACATAAGCAAAAATCCCCAAATCTGCTTGCACTATCATGTTCCAAGTTCACAAAACATTTGGTTTATAAATCAAAGGCCAGTATACGGGCTGCGGGAAGCAGGAAAAGTCAAACAATGAAGTACATGAACTCGGGCTTCCAACTTAGGGACTCTATTTGAGACAGACAAATGAAAGAAAGTCTAATGCAAGTCTCAGTTTATAACTCTCACAGTATACATATCAGGGAGTTAACTCAGAGACAGTATGTAATTCCTCTTACTCCAACAGGTTAAGAGGCAATTAAGAAAAAGTTCTTCACTGAGAGGATGCTCAAACACTGGAATAAGCTCCCCAGGGAAGCAGTCATGGTCACAAGCCTGTCGGTGTTCAAGAAGTGTTTGGACAACACTCTTAGATATACGGTTTAACTTTTAGGTTGTCTGATGTGGAATCAGGAGGTGGACTCGATGATCCTCATAGGTCCCTTCCAACTCAGGATATCCTATGGTTCTGTGTTTCAACAGACAGTATTAAAACAAGCTTTAGTGACCCAGAGTGAAAGTGTTTTTCAAATACAATAATCCTCTCCACAACTAACTGTATTCTGAGTTAAGAGTGTACAGCAGGATCCAAACATCAGTCATTCTTAAACCTGGGGGGAGGGGGAAGAAAAACAAACTTGTAGAGAGTATACAGAGTAACAATGAGGAAAAGAAACCTGGCAAAGAAATTGTGAATTGAATAGGAAATAAAGTTATTAAAGAAGGGGGGAGTGAGAACAATATTTAAAATAAGCTTCTTTTTTTAAAAAAATAAATGTTATTACACATAAGGATTCGAAGTGTAAAAAAATCAGCTCTTTATGAAATCAAATATCAACAGCAGACTGAGTGCAGTGTGCTTAAGGCAAAGCACAGAAAAGACAACCACCTGTCCAAGGGACACATCTATTTATAGAATGGCAGCAGCTTGTAACCCTCAAAGCTGAACCGCTGCAGTTTTAAGACCAGTTCTGACCAAAGGAGACAGCATGCAATAAAGAGGAAAGCAAGAGCATATGTGGGAAGGTGTAGAACAGATCTGCCTCAGAACTAGTTGCTGCTGGTTTAAGGTAGAGAAAGGGTTTCTTCCTGACAGGATGAAAAGAGATTGAGTAAGGAGCCGGTACTACTTGGAACTTAACTTCTGAAAGATAACCCTTGAGAATTCTTTCCTAACCAAGGAAATGAAGGTTACAAATGTGAGATGAGGGAAGCTAAGCCCAGTGACTCCCTTACTGGAAAAAAACAGTAGCTAGATACAAACTACACTGAAGAACCACTCGGTAACTCTCTACTTGTAAATATCCAGTCTCTGAAACGGATCTGAAAGACAACTCATGTCGCTGAATCTAGCAGTAAAAATATAGCTAAACCAGTGGTCTTGTTCCAACAATAGCTGGCACGTGTCCCCTAGGATGTTTTTATGAATGAACTGTGCCTTGCCCCAGTTACTATTTACATAGTTTGCTCTTGTATTCATACTTGAACCCCATGAAATTATGAGATCTCCCATACCCAGGGCAAGTCAGTGAATAAAATAAGGGTCCTGTACTGCTCAGGCTTAAATACTAAATCCAATACTTTTACTGCTTTATTGTCTGAAAAACAATTACACAAGAAAACAAATAAAGAAACACACAGAATGGGGTTATATAAAAGGAGTGAAGCTGCGTTTCTGAACGAAGTCATTTATTTGAAGAACTAAGTGCCTTTTCCATTCTTAGAATACATAATCACCTGTGTCAAATCAAAACTCAAGTGCCCTTAAAGGTTGAGGTGCTTTTAAAATCTGGGGAATTATGATTTTGAGGGACAAGATTTCAGAATTGCTTCTCAACCTGCCAGTGATCATGAAGCAAGATGTGAAAGCTCAAGCTTGTAAAAATGTCAAAACATATAATGTCCATGAGTCCCAACTACATCTTCTCAGTTCTGAGCGAGTTTCAAGGAGATAGAGGTTTACTTCTAACAAACCTGAATGAATTTTAAAACAAATCAAACTAAACCAAAAACCTCTAATGAAACTAAAACAAAAGCCAAAACTGAATCAAGTCAAATTAAAAGATGTATTTTTAAAATTTGTAAGAGGAACGTATTAGATCCCTCACTAGATCATCCTACTACAGTGGGTTTAATATAAAGCATAAACAGTAATAGTCTCTGACTTCATGTTTAAGGGGTTGTACAAAGCATACATATTTACTTAGTTTAAGCTCCATTTCAAAATGCTGTTTTTCACTTCTTTCTTCACCTGTACTTAACTTTCCTTCAAAACATAGTTACAATAACTTCTCCTTTGAGATTGTTCCTCCCCCCCGCCCCCAAAAAAGTAGATTTCTTTAACACTTAAGCAGCAGTTGCTTTCCCTCCAGCGTGTCTTGCATCCTATTTAATACTGCCTCTAATTAGCAGATTTTGGAAATCCATCCGTTTTGTAATAACCATACAATCAAAAATTGATCATTACATTAAATAGCTATATAAAAGCCAAGCATCTCAGTATTACTTGGATTAAAGAAAGGATTATATTGACCATTATAATTTTAGTACGTGAAGAAAAAATTAAATAACCTTCATGCATCCTGTGAGCACTCTAGATCTGACAGCAAAGTCTTTGAAGCTGACATTCTCTTTCACATTACTCTGACTCCAGTGGAATAAAAATACTACTTAGCACTTACCTAGCACTTTTTATCTTCAAAGCACTTTACAAACATTATAATTAATACTGACAACAACCTGGTGAGGCTTGTAAGAGTCATCCTCCCCAGGTGATACATGGGAGAAACAGAGAGAAGTTGCTTACCTAAAAAGAGAGGTGAGGAATAAAGTTTGAGAGTTTCCAATTCCTTGTTCTGTGCTTTGATCACATCTATAGACAGCATTTTGAACATTATTTATTGCTGCTATCACCCATTATAATGTATTTTGGTCTTAAATCATGAAAAGTAAAAGAAGCAAAAGAAAATTCACATGCTGAATATAATACAGAACCTCATCTTAGTACTGTGGATATACTGTGAAATGTACTGTGCTTTATTTATGGTACATACGTATAAATACAAACAAGAACAAGAGACCCGAGAACACTGTGAACTAGTCAAATTTCAATGTAAGAAAAATTATTACAATTTCCATTTGTGTTATTGGCAAGATTTTCTATACTGCTATCATTTCACCGATTGTGTAAATGTGCCTGTTTGTTTCCTTGTTTTGATTCAAGTAATCTTTTCAAAAATTCAACAGCACAAAAGGCATGGGGAGTGCAGCTGAAAATCCTTTTTGCACTGGTTTTGTCCCTGAATGACACAGAGGTGGCATGCCTAGCTCAATCACTACTCTTGCAGGCAAACAGTTGGGAATCTTCTGCAGTAGGAACTCATTTTAGGTATCAACAGTAGCAGCTGGTTTTTTGGGTTTTTTTTTCCCCCTCTGCATTTGAGTACCAAGGCCAGGGAAGGAAATGTGGTTTCCTTCTTCAGTGGGTGTTGTAACTGAACTGTAACTGTTCGTGAGCACACCCACATCAGGGCAGGAAAGAACAGATTTCCGTACGACAGCCTATCAACCAAATATCAAATTATCATAAAGATGACCCATAACTGGGAAAACATAAGACTAATCCTCTGCCTGACCTGCACGAATAGAGATTTCTCACCATTATCTTCCTCCCTTTTATACCCGTATGACTCTATAGGTATCAACAAAATGGTATCACATAAAACTTCAGACATGCAGTGGAAATGCATGATCAGTAGTTGCCACTGAGAATAAGTGTGAGTGTAAATGAGAGTACAGTCATCTTTCAGATGTTTGTAGGAATTATAATACTGTAGAAAACTTGTTATTGTGGTTTAGGATCATTGAGTCAGAATCACAGAATCATAGGATGGTTTGGGTTGGAAGATACCTTTAAAGATCATCTACTCCAAACCTCCTGCCATGGGCAGGGAAGTAATTCACTAGAACAGGTTGCTCAAAGCCCCATCCAACCTGACTTTGAATACTTTCAGTGATGGGGCATCCACAACTCTGGGAAACCTGTTCCAGTGTCTCACCACACTCACGGTAAAAAATGTCTTCCTCACATCCAATTTTAATCTACCCTTTTCCAGTTGAAAACCATTGCCCCTTTTCCTGTCAGTACAGGCATTGATAAAAAGTCACTCTCTGTCTTTCTTATAAGCCCCCTTTAAGTATTGAAAGGTCTCCCCAAAGCCTTCTCTTCTCCAGGCTGAACAACCCCAACTCTCTTAGCCTTTCTTCGTAGGAGATGGGTTCCAGCCCTCTGACCACTTTTGTTGCCCTCCTCTGGACCCGCTCAAACAGGTCCATGTCTTTCTTGGACTGTATACCTGTAAAGGCCCTTATTATTCTTTGCATCCATCGCCAAATTCAAGTCCAACTGTGCCTTAGCTTTCCTAATCCCATCCCAACACATCCAGGCAGTGTCCCTATATTTTCCCAGGATACGTGTCCCTGGTTCCACTGCCTGCGCAGAAAGGACAACCATAGCCAGAAGAAAAATAAACTTCAAAATTCACAAATATACTTCCCATGGATTCAATCCATGATACATTTCAGGTCCTAAAGTGAAAGCAAGCTATGGCTTTTAATGTATTCTTGCTAACAGTACTGGAATTACACACATCTATAAATGGCAAAATTTATTTGAATAAGTTAATTTCTCAAATAATCTCAGTTTATATCCCAAACTGATATGATTTCAGACACAATATAAGTAACAGCTTCTTCCCTAGTTCCTTATACAAAATGCAGCAAAACGGGAATGCAATCTTCAAAAGCTGATGTGTAGAGAACTACCCAAAGTAACGTAAAGCATCCATGACAGGGCTTTTAAGCCTTTTGCCTTTCAGGAACAATTACATGCTTTATGCTGGTTGCCCTTCACTTGGGAGTCACAGCTCTGAATAATAAACCAGAGTTCGGCACCTTTTAAAAAACATAAAAGGATTAGTCTTTCCTATCAAAGGACAGCCAAAGGAGGAGGTGATGTTGGCACGGTTTCATCTAACAGTACATGCATAGTCACACTGAATGCAATTCATTTCTCTTGTTTGCCAGAGGAGATTTTAAACACTGTTTTACCTGCCCTACAGTAATACCTTAGCCAACCAGCCTAACACCTGCTATAGGAGATGGCATATGACCTTGTTGTTACTGGTTTATTTTTTAAGATAATTAAGTATAATTTGGGCCATGCAAAAGAATGGTGATAATGACTTTTGGTGGCTAGAGCACTTGCCTGGGATGGGGAGTCCTATATTTTGGACTATGCTATGACAAGTTCTTTATTAAAAATTGCAAAATATTGGTTGTATTCACTCTGTAACCAACACGTTCATCTTGTTACATGCTACAACCAGACTAAGGTATAAATAGGGTGGTGGGACACTACCAGCCTTTTCTCAAATCTAATTGTCTTAAATAAAGGACTATTCCAATGCAGGTACATATTTGGATATAGTATTAGATAACTATGTTTGATTAATGAGAGAAGGTAATGCAAAGGGTATCAGAAAATCTGATCAAGAAAAAAACCTCTAATCCTGAATTTTTTGCCTCTTAACACATAGGATTATTAGGTCTTCAGTGTTAGTGTATGTGAGACTATGAAAGTTGTATAGGTTAATATACCCTTTTGGGGTGGCTTTTTTGGTTTGTTTGTTTTTTGATTTTGTTTTGTGGTTTGTTTTTTTTTTTTGTTTTTGTGTTTTTTTTTTTTTTTTTTTAATTCCAAGGTTTTACAAACCTGCTACTGAAAAAACACCACCCAAACAAACCTGAAGTCTTGGACAAGCCTAGATGATGATTCATTTCCTTTTCCTACAGTACCCTGAAGTATAAAAAGTCAAAATACAATGCATTGCCCTAAATTAGATTCCTCTCGACCCAGTCACAGCCACTCCTCTGAAAAGCAATTATAAGAGCATAGAATCATAGAATGGTTTAGGTTGGAAAGGACCTTGAAGATCATCGAGTTCCAACACCTCTGCCATAGGCAGGGACACCTCCCACTAGACCAGGTTGCCCAAGGCCACGTCCAGCCTGGCCTTGAACACCTCCAGGGATGGGGCCTCAACAACCTCTCTGGGCAACCTGTTCCAGTGCCTCACCACCCTCAAAGTGAAAAACTTCTTCCTAATGTTCAATCTAAACCTNCCTGTCCAGGTCCCTCTGGGTGGCATCCCTCCCCTCCACCGTGTCTACCTCACCAAACAGCTTGGTATCATCGGCAAACTTGCTGAGGGTGCCCTCGACCCCACTGTCCATGTCGCCGACAAAGATGTTGAACAGTACAGGTCCCAGTACCAACCCCTGAGGAATGCCATTCATCACTGGTCTCCACTTGGACATCGAGCCATTGACCGCAACTCTTTGAGTGCGACCATCCAGCCAGTTCCTTATCCACCAAGTGGTCTGTTTGTCGAATCCATGTCTCTTCAATTTAGAGACCAGGATATTGTGCGGGACAGTGTCAAATGCTTCGCACAAGTCCAAGTAGATGACATCAGTTGATCTTCCCTTGTCCACTGCCGCTGTAACCCCTTCGTAGAAGGCCAATTTGTCAGGCATAGAGTAGAACAATGTTAAGGCAGTTGTTTGTCTCCCACAGCTAAGGATTACCTTAGGATTGCCTAACTGGTAACTAAAGACAGTGATACAAGGTATTTGCTCATTCTCTACTTTTTTGCTGTTATATTTTTGTCTCCAAACCTGTTTTTAACCTTGTTCAGTGTTATAGGTAGAAACTGGAGTGCTTTGACTTTAATGAATCAAAAAAAGTAGTGGTAAATGCCTGAAATCCAAGGAAAATCTGGGGACTGTGGAAGCAGATTTTGTTATTGCTGCACCAGTGCCATGCATATAATATTACATAACTATATAATACTATAATATTACCATTGCTAATATAATGCACTGTATTATGATAAGGTAATAACATATATAATCAGTGTATTATATAACATTATATAACAGAATACTCATATCAAGTGTTTAGCATACTAGGACTTTGTAGAGGTTGAGATGAATTCTTTCTGGAAGTTGTGGTTGGTTTTTTTTTTTAAACTATAGCCAAAATATTCGTTCAAGTTACTGCATATTTGGTTAGTTTTCTGGATCAAGTATATATTAGGTGATCCCCTTTGCTTTATACATTTTAAATAAATGCTAGATTTTTCAGATAGTGTGTGGAATCTGCACAAAAAAACCAAAGAAACTACATTTATAGAATGTATTACTTGCTTCTGCCTCTGTATATCCTTATGATTTAAAGAAAAACCCCATACTTAGATAAAAGCCCACAAACACAGACATGTACGCACTCACACCGTAATTGCAGGCACACAGACACAAGTGAAATAGAGGTAGACAAATGCAAGTGAAGCAGAATCATTTCCATGGAAAGACGCAGACCCATTGTATAGTGGATAACTAGTAGTAGAGATCTATGGTTTAAGCAGTTTCATTTCACTGCTCTCATTTCAACTATTTGCATGCAAAAGTAATACAACATTAGCATAACTATGCTGCAATATGGCATAATTGCTGGAGCAATATAAAACTCATACATTCCGAAAACACTTGTATACATAATTTCTGCAATAACGTCAAAGGAAAAAGAGAGTAAAACCAACAACAAGAGATCTAAAAGATTTTCTGAAGGGGGAGGGTTAAAAATTTGAGTTCAGCGAAGTTTTGATCTCTAGGTACCTCTTTTTTTTTTCCTTCAACCTACTATATGCACAGAAGAAACTGTTAAAGAGCTGAATGCCGTAAGAAAAATTTCAAAGCAGGCATGTATATCATATTAACTACTGTTCTTTGTCTACCTCAAAAACTATTCCACTAAATGCAGATGTTTTCTTGTGATTAAAAAAAAGAAAAGGCAGTAACTTCTTCAAACTACCTAACTCTTTCTGCAGCATCAGGGTATACTAGCAAATATAAAGCCTTTGTGTCTATATAGTATTCCTTTTAGAACAGGGAGATGGGAGGAAAAAAAGAGCCATGCTGCCATAATTTTTCAAAAGTCCTTAGCTCTATGTCTTCAAGGGTAAGTCCGATACAATTTAGAACTCTTGAGTTTACTTTCTTGAATATTGAAGGGAAACTAGTTGCTGGCCTGTGTCAAGCAAAGTAAAAATCTATTTTTGCTTTCCTGGTCTTCTTCAACATCAGAGAGCTAGAAAGATTCAGTTACATTTTTCTACAATTGATATTTGCAAAGCAAAATTAAAGTTTATTGTCTCATTTTTCTGTATTCAGACATTACTCATATTGCACGAATCTAGTGTTTTACCAACCATTTCTATCAGTCTGCTCCTAGAAAGTTGTTTCTGAAAACAAAATATTCATGAAGGTTTTAAAGAAATAAATGTGATAAAGCACCCAGTATAGTAGTGCAGGCTCCATTTCTGACCTAGATGTAGAGTAAATTTAAGATCTCTCTTAGATTTTTGTGGGTGAGTTTGTATTTCTTATAATTCTGCCAGTCTCCCAAATCCCCTTGATCTTGCCAGGTATGGATTCTGTTTCACATTTGATGATACCACCTTGTGAAACAGCATGATACTTGCAAGGATGAAGGAACTGTGCAGCATAGTTGGAGTTGTTAACACCCCTTTACACCAAGCCTGTGTCACCCAGGTAAGCTGACTGCACAGCTGAAGCATCAAAATACAACAGCTCTAGTCTGGTCCATCACTTTCTCCAGCTGGATGCTATGTACGTCAAAGAAGTCTGCCTTCCTGCACCAAAATAACAGTCATACCAATAATAACCTCAAGGAAAAAAGAGATCCAATTAAAAAAGCTATAAAAATTAACCACTTGTTCTGTTAAAAGCAGGAAATCTAAACCTTCTTCAAACTGATGAAACTCTGCAGTTACTAAAGCCTGAACTTCCAGATAAAGAGCAAAATAATACAACGAATCAATAAGATAGTGCTCATACAGAATTATCCAATCCAACACGAATATGTATAATCATCAGTCCAGAAGATACATAGTTAAGGTGATGTAAATCAGACTGGCATCAAAATTAAGCGAGACACTGGTATAGCACGTGTTTAAATGGTATATTCCATATGGAAGCGAATGTGCCCTGCCTGTGCTTTGAGCTGGCAAGCAGCAATGGAGCTACACTAGTACAGTGCCGACAAAGCCGACCAGCTTAGCTGAAACACTCTGCAGCTAAATCATGATTTTTATTCTGGCATATGGGAAGGACTAATACTTCAACGGGCGACACCCGTGCTGCCATGGTTTTTACTATGGTTTATTGGTTTTATTTATACCACTGGTTCCAGGGACAGTCAACACAGTATTAGATAAGAAATCGTGGTATCGTTTTACTGCAGAGAAGCCCTTTCTGATTAGAAAGCACATGAGGTACATTTGAAATGTGTTGGCCTTCATTCCTCCAGCACTACTGCAGTTGCACTGCTACCTTCTGCGGACAGAACCTCATTTCTCTCGCTGCAGGAAAAGAGCAATAAACCTGCTTTAGAAAAACAGACAAAACGCAGCCAGCCGTGCCTTGAAAAACACAGAAGGATTCAGGGCCTTAGGTATTTATTGGTTCTTCACCCATATCTTATGTGGATATACTGGGTAGTATTTTAGCTGATACAAACACATGAAACTCCATCCAAATGCAGTTTACATTTCACAGCAGTAACTGAGAAGCTGCCTCTGTATCTCGCTCACAGTCTTCACTTCAGAAACTACAGGTCCGGAGCAGCAGCTCAGGGCTCTGCCTGCAGCACTGGGGCACCCCACTTGTCCCAACACAAAGCCTCCACTAGTTCCCATTCCCTCCTGCGTGTCCTCCCCATGTTATTTTCCACCCGGAGATGACAACAGCCCCTCCGCCCAGGGGTACACGCTGTCCTGTGTGGGCATACACGAGGCAGGACCGCCCAGGCACCGCAACCTTCGGGTTTTATTCCTTTCTCTGGCTCCGCTCTCCCTGTGTCTCAAGCACTGCCTGGACGTTTCTGTCATGTCTGGCCGTTCACAACAACCCCAGGGTCACCCGGCTCTGGGACCGGCCACTGGCACAGCTCTCACCAGGCAGCCACAGTGCACCTCCACCCCTCAGGCCCCCTCCAGCACCCGCTGCATCCCTTGTCCCTCTCCAGAAGCCTCTCCCTAACCACAACACTGCCGGCAATGGGGAGAGGGCTCCAGCCCGTGCCCACACGGAGGTTGCTAGGAGAAGCCAGACCACCTAGCAACCAGCAGCAGCAGAGCCTGGGCGGAGAGCAGCCAATCACAGCTGCTTTCGACAGAGCGTGCCGACGGCGGTGGCAGCCATTTTGCAACAGTGGTGTCTGGGCCTGTATCTGGGTAGGAGCTGCTGGCGTCCGCTTGCTCCCTGGCCAAGGCCTGTCCAAGCAGCAGGCTACTTCGGAAGAGGCCACAAGGCCAAAACTTGTAGGCACTCCAAGAGAAAAGCTGAGTGAATAAGAGCAGTTAACTGTGTGGACATTCCCCGCAGAGCCAGTCTGTTCTTCACCTCCCCAAGAGAGAAGGCATCCCCCAGCCCCGGGCAGCTGGTGCAGATGTCGCCTATGCTTATGAGCACAGTGCCGTCTACCCAATACAAACCCATCATTTTTGAGGTGACTGCAGCCGTTCAGGAGCAAAACCTTTGGTTATGATAGCCTGCTCTGTGAAAACTGCAGCTCAGGCCTCAGTATAGGTTAAAAAGATACTCCAATGCCAGATGTTAACATGAATTATGCTACAGTATAAGTCTATGGTTTGTCCACATCTCAACACTAAATGAACTCTGCTAGCCTCATTTAAAAAACAAACAAAAAAAACCCTAAAAACCCAAATCCCCCTCACAAAGCAAAACCAAAAAAAACCCCACAAACTAAACCCAAAACACAACCTGTGCCAAAACAGAACTGGAAAATGTTCAGAGAAAGGCAACAAAGATAATTAGGTGAAAAGGCTCTGTTTGAGAGACAGACAGTATGGAATGGGTTAGGAGTCACTGACTTGAAAGGATACTAAGCTGGGAGGTCTACAAAACCATAAGTGTAAGGGAAAGGTCTCACAGAGACATAGCTCAGTTGTTGATCAGTTATTCCAACGTGAGAATGATATGCCAGCAAATGAAGCTCTTTGGAGCCAGTGTCAAAACAAGCCAGGTTTTTTCACCGTGATAGTGGATTTCTGATCTCCTTAACAAATAATTGTGATGATGCTGCAAGTTCAAAGGGAAATCAGACAAGTATTTGAAAGAGAAGGCCTTTGAAAAGTAAAGAAAACCCCAACAAGCTCAGGACACACTCAGATCTGAAAAGAAGTTGGGAAACTGGGAGTGTGTGTGAGGAAAATGTTACTGTTTTTTCCTTTTTATTTGTTCATTGGCATCTGTTTGTGGTGACTCTTGGTGAGAATATAATGGGCTAGAAAGACTGATCTGAGCAAGGATGTTTCTGGATTTCCATTTCAGCTGGTTAACACACCTCAGCACAGTTCAGAGTAGACTGGGTCATTCTGGGACAGCACAGTTGGTTTACAGGAGCAGAAGACACAACCTTGTCACCAGGTATGCCACACGTAGTTTGTACACTTTGTTACCTTCCAACATCTGCCTCTGAGAATATCTTTCTCTACTCTGCAATATGGTTGGAGCCAAAATGCTTGGCTGAATCCCATCTAGTGATATGGTAAACACTGCTTAAATGACTGCATCCGTTGCCTACTTCTGCAAAGGACTCATTTAGCAACCTCCCTTTCAAGGACAGTGAAATACTGCAGGCAAGTCTGCATATATGTCCTTCCCAGAAATGAACCTGGGCTGTGTACGAGGATGATGGTAGGGAGTTTGTCTCGCACAGAGCATATACTGCAAATAAATCTGCATCCCAGACATCTTCAGAGCATCAAAATTCTGTTGCTGTTACGACTTTTACAATGTAAGGACATTAAAATACCTAAAAAGTTAAAGTTAAGGTAGTATCTCAGTGTCACTGTTTTTGAACCACTATGTCAAACTCCCTGTAGATTCAACATCACTGTGCTGTACAACTGGTAAGACAGACAGACACACTTCTGTCCATTCATCACTGCTTGTCTTCCATGTGCATGACTAGAGGGAAAAAGAAATTCTTTGTCTTGAGAAATCGCCTTAGCTCCAGAAGCTGAATGTTAATCCTTTCTCCCTTGACTCAGCTGAATTCAGATAGCTGATGCGGTGAAGCTCAAATATATCTAACCAGGGAGAGCTCCCAAACCTGCTTTAGAATGGCTTCAAGTCCCTATAGGGGAGTAGGCATCCGAGTACTGGGCACACCCACTAACACCCAGAAGATAAAACAGCCTATTTTCTCCCCATCTTGTCTTGGAAGTTTTAATTTGTGCTTAGTGAGAGACCAGTGATGAAAGATTAGGCACAGTTTTTTGTAGCAGTAGCTAATAGTAATTTTTTTTTTTCTAGCAATAAACTCAACTGATATCATCCAACCAAACCATATAGATTGCTGCACATTATGGTAAAATAAACTTACTGCAAAGTCTAACTGCTGACTGCCATAAATACTACAATAAGTTTACACCCATACAAGGTACAGCCTCTATAACACATAGGAACTTTTCTGAGAACTTACTTATAAACTACAACTCTATATTACCTTTACACTAGCATGAGGACAGGCCATTCACTAATCCTGTCCATAAGAAATTCCTCAGGGTGCCCTTGGGAACAACCTCCAGGAACAATTTGGATCCGGCCTTCATATTTCAAGATACTCCAGGTAAATATCCTTAACCACTGCTTTAGATCTAGCAGTATCAGCTTTGAATGAATCACTGGTCCACGCAGTAGCACAATGCTCCCATGAAAATCTTGTCAAGTTATTCGTATGTAGGGAATGAATTGGTGTACAGCACGTGGTCACAAGCAATGTGCCTTTAAAAAGATATAAAAAAACAAATGCCGTAAAACATTTTTCTGTAGTATGATTTTAAACATCTTTGTATGCTTGCAAATGTAAGACAAAGATGGAAGATAGTATCAAATTCATCAAGTTAATTGTAGCAATAAAAATCCTACATAAAGACCAGAAAAAACGGGATTTTTTGACGTTTCGGGTCTCGTCATCTCAAAAAGCACAATAGGAAGATATAATGATCCTAAAATAACATTTGCCATATTTGAAACATCTGCTCCAGTCTGCACTTATAATTCTCCCGTGTTTTCATCATTTCCTTCCATCTTATCATATATTACTCAAAACAATATAAAACCAGAGCTTTTCTAAGTTTTCAAGGCAATGGGAAGGAGGAACAGACATACACATATCTCTGCGCCCACCCATAGAAATTAAAATATGCTACAGATAGCAAAGTTTACCACTTAGGCTGTTTCTTTATAGTGTCTCTACTCTCAACTCAAAACCGTTTCAGACCTTCCACTCCCTCTAAAGACATTTCTTGGGATCCTGCTGAGAACTCACATAAAAGTTAGACTTAAATAACACCAACAGGAACAAACAATGAAATGAAAAGCACACCTTCAGATGCTCATACATTGCCATTGTGTTTTGACACCGTGTCTCTGACAAAATGTATTAAATTACCATGATAACGTATTAGACTCTGTCTATGACGAGGGGAAGGAGGATGATTATGTTTTAAAGGTATTTGGAAGACATTTCCAGGCTCATTTTGGGATTATTTCTTTATAGGAAATTAATAGATAGCATGCACTAGTTTTGTCTGTAAGGTAAATGATTGGATTCTGCAACTGTGAAAATACTGGGTCTGCTTTGTATACAAACACTGTACAATCCAAAGCAGAAATGTGACAAAAGAAAAAAGGCATCCCAACAATTAGAGACAGCGCTATAAGCAAAATAGCTAACTCAGAAAATCCTTTGATTTCAACTGAACTATGCTACTCTGTACAACTGTTGTTAGAGCTGTGGATCTAATTATACTCTAAAATACAATGGTGAATCAGGAACTTAAGACAGCTACATTATTCCAGGCGTGGTAAGAGAGAGGCGCAGTAGTCATAGTGCTGTGTACACTGTGATATTCCTTCATATAACAGATTGGTGATATCTTTTAANATTTTTATCATCTAAGAACCCGATTTCAAAGAAAGAAGCAGACTAAGATCACTGGCAGTGCAACAAGCTTACCAGGTAACTAATACAGAATTAGACTAAATACCAAGTGATAGCTTGTATCACAGCAAAGTGACAGCAACAAATTAATATCATCAGGACTAGAAACTTTTTTTTTTAAAAGACTGAAATATTGGAAATTAACATTTGAATAATTTCTTTAAAAATTAAAACACCTAATACCTAAATCTCCAAATTAGTGTTACAGTATTTTTACCCATTACTTGCTGCGTTAATGACAATTTAAAAATTTTAATTTATATTTTTGTATGCGTGTGTTTTCATTACTGACACTTTAAACAACCAGGATACCTGAGATCACAGTCTGGGTACTGAGATCTGTATTCTGGTAAACCCAGCCATGCCACCAGCTACATCATGTGCCTTTAGGGGTTTAGGTTTTGGGTTTGTTTTTTTTTTTTTTTTAATGGAGGGAGATATGTCAGTCACTCACTTCGAACAAGTGAAAAGCATTAATTATTTTTCTGACAAATTTTGCAACAGCATTGTAAAACATTTATGGCAAAAATTTTGTTTCTTTATTCTAACAGAAGGGTAAACCCCAATGTGACTTGTTTGGCCAATCAAGACTAAGTAACAGTCAAAACAGAAGCAGATGAAAGGTAGCATTGACTATTAATCACGTAAAATAAATGCTTTCTTGGACAATGAACTACTCTCAAAAAACAAACAGAAGTCAATTTACTTTGAGATATTCCTAAGAGACAAAATAGAGGAATTTGTATGATAAATTATTCATCATAGCTTATTCACACAATTTTAATTATGATACTCTTCCTATAACAGTCTAAACACAGAAAAGCTCCGGGGACTCAAAGGCTCAAGACCATTGATTGTAGGATACAGAGTTTTCACCTTTATATTGACGGTATGTATGGGGACTGAATTCAATGAGTAAAAGCCAGTATCACCTAGTAATCTTTATGGTTCATGGAAAAAGAGCAGGTGATGAAGAAAAGGAATTAGCAAGCCAGGGATATCTCCCAAGAGCTGCTGAGGGATTTCAGAGGCAATTAAAAGTATTCAGCCTTTTACAGGGTATGGCCCCAAGGGCTGTAACAGAAGCGATGACAAATGGCTGTTTCAGTCAGCAGGACTGAGAAGATGAGGAGATGCATGGACTTCTGAATACCACAGTGGTCCCTGCTGGTTAGAGAGTGAAACATGGATGCAGTGACTTCTCTGCCACTGTCATGCTGTCCTCATTGTAAGGTGAAAAAGATGACAGTTTCCAGGAGCTGAAGGGGCTGTGCTCTTCACAGGGAATGAATAAGAGTCCATGCCTTCTTAAGAGCAGAATAACCTCAGCACCAGTCAAAAGCTTTATAGTCTCACATCAGTCACAACACATTTCACGAATTCTGGCTCAAAGCACTAGCCTTGACTGAATTAAAAATAATAATAAAAACATTGCAGTAAACGTGAAAACTGCTGAAACCATCATAACCAGATCACTGTATCCCTCTTATACTTTCTGTAATGAGATTTTCTTCCTTGCTTTAAGAAGTGATCCAAGACTTGTGCATGAGAGCAACTGACAGGAAGCGCGAGAAAAGAGAAGTTAAGCCCCAAAAGAGCACTGTCAAGATACTTTTTCTTCTTTTAAGCATCAGAATGAAGATTAAAAAAAAATTAAGATTGTGAGAGCATATTCTGAGAACAACAACAAAAAAACCTTACCAAACCTCCCTATTTTCAAGTGCTTGCTTTCCTTGTAGAAATCTCTTTCATTTTTAGTTTGTGAAAAAATAATTAAAAAAAAAAAATATCCCCCAAAACCAAACCTACCCACCTTACACAAGCAGCAGTACTTTAAGTGTGATTTTGGGGTGTGTGCATGATTCACTTCACTTCATTATGTCTGACAAGAGTCTAGGAGAGTGAAAAATGTATCTATAATCATGGAAAATATATCTATAATCACAGATATAAATTTGTGGTCCACATTTATATTACCCTGACTCTACCTGCAGCATACAGCCACCTTCAGTGAAAACTCACTTTTCCATGCTACAGCAGAGGTTGAGGTAACAACATAGCCTCATCACTGAAATCCTCAGACAAGTTTCTTTTTCTTGTTCTGTACTTCAAAGGACCCCCTCTTTCCCAGAGCACTGTCATAAAGTACTTATGTGCAGCACAGATTAGACAGATTCAAATGCGGTGCAAATGGGAATAGGATAAACAAGAAACTATTGCAGAGGCATCTGACTCTTACAAGTTCTGGAAGCTGCAGGATACAAGCCAAAGTCAAAGAGAGAGGGAGATTGATTTACCCAACCAATTATAATTTTCTTCCTAAGTAAAGTTTTCACAGATAATAGTTTTTCATTAATTAACTAGATGTTGGCAAGACAACGATGCTAACTCAGGGTCAGATAGGACATGACCCTCAGAAAGTCCTGAAGGAAACAGATAGTATGAAGTCTTCTCTGTCTGAAAGCTTTTCTGAGGAATCCTCTCCACCTCTACTCCGTTTGCTTAAGGCCACTGGCATTGAGTGGAAGGAGAGGTCAAATAGTGCCGTGGCTGCATCCTATTCTGCCCCAAATGCTCTATTACCTAGTAACGCCTACGTGTCAGAAAAGACATTAGATGGCTGTGTTGGGAAGTGCCTTGGTACCTCAACCTTAGCAATGCTAGGGGCCTGCTGTTCGCAGTGCTGCGCCTTTCCACCCAAGCTGCACTGGCAGTGCCTCCCAGAGCCCCCATCGTGTTATTTTCCCTTACTGCAGCTGTCATGGTGCTGCTGGTCTCATGCCTTCCATCGGCAAAGCCCAGTAGTGCTGTTGTGGCAGGTATGGACCCTGCTAGTACATCTTTGTGTATGTGAATCTACTTCAACACCCTGTGTTACACAGCTGTCAGGCTGCCAAAACAGTCTGTGAAGCCCCTAAAAACTTGCAGGCATTTTAAATGAAGCAGATTTTGTTTTCATACAATGGCTCCCCCCTTGCCCTCCCCCCTTCCAAAAAACACCCCTCCACCTTATAATTTCCAAGCCATAATCTTTTGTTGAATTCCTCTTTACCCACTATTAAATGCATAGCTTCTGTGAAATGAGGAAGGAGAGCTTCAGAAAGAATTGTAGATAAAGTCAATCCCTTGGGATGAGATAGCATGAACCACTACAAGCCTCTCCAGTGGTACATCCAGGGCTTCACTGGCAAAACATGTTTTTTGTTTCAGATCTCCTGGAAGTACTATGTCAGATGAAAATGTCTTTTTGACATAGGAATTTAATCTCAGCTCTCATTGTACTAAATTGCTGCCTTTCCAATTCACCTCTGGACACTTACGCTACTGTTCCTCCAAGCACAACAGCTGTAATTGGGCGGCTAAGACTGTATACACAACATGGAGCAGACGCATGTTAACAACCTTCTCTGACTATCTTCTCTCTGCAGTAAAGAGTAAAATTTGATTTGCATTTGGAGGTGACCTGACTGGGTCACAGAATGCTGCAAACGCACAGCCAATGCATTGTTCCTGCACACGGATCTTCTCTTGCCTCTTTAGCAAAGGTACACTTTGATTCCTGGAATTCCAGCTGCATAAGCAGTGTCCTGTTGATGTAGGCTCTCAAGTGGTGCTCCTGAAGGGGAAATAGCTACCTCCTGCGCTCAAGGCAGCAGAACCACCAACCATTTTTGGAGCCCTTTGCTAAGTGCCTGCTTCCTCCTCTCAAGGGTGCATTATTCCCAGAGTACTGTACAATCAAGGTAGCTGTTGGGACAATTCTTTCCATTCTCCAGTGCATCTTAGAGTAACTGTCTCCTGCTGTATAAACTTCTGCCCTAGTGCTGGTGAACAGGCCAGTGCATGTAGGAGCTGAAGACAAAGAAGGCAGTTATAAAATAGATGGGGAAAATATCACAAGCTGGCATTCACAGCACTGGAAAGCGGCATGAAGACAAATATTCTGAGACAGGTTTACAAAGACTCAAGCTTTTTTTATGCAAAGCAAGTTGACAGTCCGGGCTAGTATATAAATTATTTTATGTGGAAAATAAGGAACATTAAAAATCCACACTATATATTTGTGAGCAATGGTCAATTAAGATTAGTACTACCAATAAAGCGAGCCGTTTGTATAGGTTATTTGGTAGATTCTAGATTTGACTGGTCACACCATTTCAACTATGTTGATTTCTTTGATATTTCTCTACTTTAATTAGCATAGCAACAGCAGAATTAGAGTCTTTACCTTTTATTTCCAGTGGAAAAAAACAGGAGGCTCGGGTGACTATTGAGTGCAAGATACAGTCAGTAAAACTCTTAGATTTTTGTCAATGGCCTTCCCTAAGGCCCATATCACTATGTGACACTTTTCCAAGATTTACTCTGATTTTCCATAGTATTTATTGCTTCCATTCACTTTTAATACATTTAATTAGCAAAAGATGCAACCTTTTTAGAGAACGTGATCCACTGGTTCTGCTGTTCTCAGTCAGTAGTGATCAGCCTCTGCTGCTGTATAACCTCATTTTAAGCCTGCTTCTGCTCTTTCTCTTCAAACTCCTTGTCTGATCTCTGGAAGCTTGAACACCCAATCCCCTGCTTCTCCATACATTTCTCCTCAATCCCAGCAAGTCCTTTTTTCTCCTGTTGTCCTACAAAGCAACACAGCAGTCTGTCTGAGTACAAAAAGAAGAGGTGTTCCTCTGCAAGTGAGAGCTTTGTGTCCTCAGACATGCTGGTATTTGGGCAGCCATAGCTGAACAGGGTACCACAAAGCCCATGCAGGAGAAGATCTGATTCAAGTTCCACAGCAACTGCAAATAACTTCACTCTACTTCATTACAGTTTTGCTGAAGCCAAAACTAAGCTTAATGTATACAGACTAGCCTATATATATATTATACAGTGAGGGGTTCAAAAGTGAACACAGTACTCGAGGTGGGACCTTACCAGTGCTGAGTACAAGGGAACAATCACTTCCCTAGTCCTGCTCACCACACCATTCCTGATACAGGCCAGGATGCCATTGGCCTTCTTGGCCACCTGGGCACACTGCTGGCTCATATTCAGCCAGCTGTGGACCAATACTCCCAGGTCCTTTTCTGCCTGGCATCTTTCCAGCCACTCTTCCCCAAGCATGTAGCGTTGTATGGGGTTATTGTGACCCAAGTGCAGGACTCGACACTTGGCCTTGTGGAACTTCATGCCATTGGCCTCAGCCCATTGATCCAGCCTGTCAAGATCTCTCTGTAAAGCCATCCTACCCTCAAGCAGGTTGACACTCCTGCATAACTTAGTGTCATCTGCAAACTTACTGAGGGTGCAGTCAATCCCCTGGTCCAGGTCATTGATAAGGATATTAGAAATCTGAAAGGAGGTTGTAGAGAGATGGGGATTGACCTCTTCTCACTAGTAACAAATGATAGGACAAGAGGAAATGGCCTCAAGTTATGCCAGGGGAGGTTTAGATTGGATATTAGGAAAAATTTCTTCACAGAAAGAGTTGTCAAGCATTGGAAGAGGCTGCCCAGGGAAGTGGTGGAGTCGCCATCATTGGAGGTATTTAAAAGACAAGTAGACGTGGTGCTTAGGGACATGGTTTAGTGGTGGTTTTGGCAGTGTTCGGTTGATGGTTTGGCTTGATCTTAAAGGCCCCTTCCAGCCTAGACAATTCTATGATTCTATACTAGACTGAGGATAATGTCACAGAATACTGCATATAAGTCCACTTGGGGTAATATATCTAGAGACTCAACTGTGCCTGAATACTTAAGTGTTGCTGAGAAGGATACTCCCAATACTGAAGAATAGTTTTTATACTTGTGTACTTTATAACAGTTCTCTCAGTCTGCCTTTGTGCTAAGTGTCCATAATAAATTGAAGAAAAACATAAATTCAGATGAGAGGCTTTGATCACTCAAAAGAACAGAATGATGACAAGCATGTGAATTTTCAACTGCACCTGGATTGCAACATGCCTTCAAGCCACCGATGGAAGCACTGCAGGTGTCAGGGCCCTGAGTACACCCCCACTCCTAGAGATGTGGCTGCCGGGGCTCAGGGCCACCTCAGAGCCAGCGCAGCCACAGGCTGTCACCTTCCTGCGGTGACCTGGGACAGGGCCCTCCCAGTCAGTGGTGCAGGACAGGTCTCAGCTGGGGCTGATCCCCTGCCCACTGGGACAGCTTTTATGCTGAGCTTCTGCCATTTGGCCCTCACCCAAGCTATATCTCCAACCATATCACAGCCCTGCTTGGGCATGGCCATGGGAGCTGTTGATCTGGACCCTGACCCACAGGCTGACATCTCAGCCTGGCCTCATCCCTGCTGTACCACTTTGGACTTGCATAAGTGATGAATGGACTGTATCTGACCCTGGTTACCCTCGCTGGGCCTAGATCCTGCTCCATCCCTGACAGGATAGTGGGGTGGACCCTGGCTGGAGAGGTCCCTGCCCTGCTGACCCAAGCGTCCACCATGGCTCCTGGCACCCTGACAGCATGCTGGATTAAAACAGTGAAGTAAAGGGGCAGTATATTAAATGGTGAATTATGACTACTGTGTCATCTACTATGTAGATTTTGGATGGAAAATGAAAGTTCAAGGAGCTTCTTCCTTGAGCAATACCCATTTCATAGCCAGCGACGCTTCCAACATATGCACTTGGTCATAGAAATGTATCACTCCACTGTGCCTGCAATTCAAAAGCAGGCATGGAGAAGGGAGGGGAAAAAAAAAAGGCTAGGCCATGATATCAGTGCCATGCAAAAAAAGGTAAGTTCTCTAATATCGTGGTTTACTATATTACTTTAATACTTTCTTCTTGGGAAGAACTTGTAGTACCAAGAAAGATGAATGTGTGGCACATTAAGATCTTAAAATCACTGCAGTATTAGGTTCTTCTTATTTCTTTTAATTATTTCTCTTTTCTCTAGATCACTGACTTTACTAAGGTTAAAAGTATTTTTGGTATAAATACGAAGCTAAACAGAAGGCACTTGTTATAAATCTAATTTTACTCTAATCTTGGCTGATGAAAACAAGGCTAGTGAAGTTATGATATGTAAGTAATTAAATGAGTACTAATACCATGAATTGCCAAGTGCCTTTACTGAAGCATGTGGAACAGAGGAAGTACGTAATTAATTTTAGAAATACAATTTATATCTTATACCTCCTATTATCTTCTTATTGCCAAGATTATACTGTTTCTGTTTCCAATGTGGTGTCAAATGTAGTGGTCTTCCATGAGCAAGTACTACGTGACTTCATGCCTACACAGAAACAAATAATCGGTTTTCAGCCTTCCTGAGAAGAAATGAGTACTTCTGCAGAGTGGATTACATGAATGAAGTGATTACACAGACATCTACTAAACTTGTTTACAAGAACTCCAGTCCTAAGTGACAACTCAAGCTTGAGACCAAACCCATCACTGCTTTTGAAAGCTGCTATTAAAGTCTGTGCAGTTCAGTGCAGTCACATTAAAGCCTTTAAAGTATTACTAAAGTCATTGAACTGACAGTAGACTAAGTCAAACTCATCTGCTCTCAGGTTTACCAATGAGATGTAATTCCTGAAGCAAAAACATATCATTCACCATGAAAATAAAGCCAACCATTGCTTTAAATTTCAAGGTATTTCATATTCATCACACAGTTTGTACAAAGTTTCTTCTTCTATTTTCTCTCACTTTCTCTACATGGACAAGGCTAAAATAAATAACATTTTAATTTTTTTTGTATTTAGAAAAACAGGGATTGGTGGACATCCTTTTTAGTTTTCCTCTATAGTAATATTTACAAGGCAATAATATACTGTGGGGGTTTATATGTATGTGCATGCAGACAGACTTTTCAACATTGTACTGACAGTTATTTCATGGTGCAAGGCAAGAACATGCATGTTTCACAGTGACTGGGAAAGTTTGCCTATGGAGAAGGAGGAATGAAATAGCATCCCATGTTGGCATTATTAAGCTACAAAGTCATTCTGCCATGGGTATTTATGGACCTGTGGATGTGAAAGTTAAATAAAAAAAATAAATATCTGTTTTCAGGCTTGGATTTTTTTTCCAGAAGTAACCTTTCCCTACAGAAAAACAAACAAACAAAAAAAACCAAACACAAAAAATCTTGTGAAAAAGTAGTATTTGTGGAAAACTTATTTTTCTGTCAAAAACCAGTTCTCTAATTTGTGACAAGGCATCATATACACAAAAAGGCCTGTAAAGTTTAAAAACCTCATAATATAATAAAAAATACCTCTCTCTACATAATAGTGCTGAATAAGCTAGATGCATAATCATTTCAGACAGCAGAAATATCCTAGAAGTAAAGACCAATGTTGTACAGTAGTCTTAGGTGACAATACTGACTGCTTGGCCAGTGCTTTGAAGTTGAAGCTTAGAGAATCTGACCTTGAGGTCACAATTAGGTCATAATTTTTGCATGAAGTTAGGCCCTTACATCACAATGAGAAAAAATACTGCTTCTAATGTATACTTTCATTCAGCTGCTAACTCTGCGTGGGTTTATTCTCATTGCTTCTCACTCTGTTTTCTTCATCCATGAAGCACCGCTAATATTTCAGAAGTATAATTTCTTTAGTGTTTGTTGTTTAAAGTAAGACTTTTCTTTAAAAAAAAAAAGTAATTTTCTTTCAGTTAAGCCCAGCATTCATACATTTCCCTCCCATCTTTCTCATAATGCTTGGTCCAGTGAGTTCCCATTTAACCTTTAATTCCTAGTATCAGAAGTCACTTCACAGCTATGTAATCAGCCTTTCAGAGTAGCAGTAAAGCCCATCTTCTATTAGTGCTCCTGTATAAAAAAAAAAAAGTGTAGGATATGCATAGCAGCTAGATAAATTTGCCTTTTATCACATCACGATTTCAAAGAAAGCATGGCTGGCTGGAGACATTCCCCACTTGTCTGGACATACTGATTTTCCTTACCTCCGTTTTTTAAAATGATAACATACTGGCCCTACTTTGCAGTCAGTGTGACGACAGTGGAGTTTCAAATGGGAAATTTGTTTCTCACTTCATACATGAATGTCAGTAACACTGAAAATACCACCTTATTATAAAGGCATGTTCAGAGCTGGATATTCAGTGTAGGCAAGAAAGAGGCAGGAACAGAGCTGCTCAGCACATTTTCTCCTCCTGCAGGCCCTCACAAAGATCACAGTCATAGAATCATAGAATGGTTTGGGTTGGAAGGGGCCTTAAGGATCATCTAGTTCCAACCTCCCTGCCATGTACAGGGACATCTTCAATGAAACTAGGTTGCTCAAAGCCCTACCCAACCTGGCCTTGAACACCTTCAGGGATGGGGCAGTCACAACTTCTCTAGGCAACCTGTTTCAGGGTCTCACCACCCTCTCTGTAAAAAAGTTTCTTCCTTATATCTAGTCTAAATCTACCCTCTCTTAGTTTAAACCCGTTACCCCTTGTCCTATGGCAACAGGCCCTGCTAAAGAGTTTGTCCCCATCTTTCTTATAAGCCCCCCTTAAGTCCTTAAAGGCCGCAATAAGGGCTCCCCTGGAGCCTTCTCATCTCCAGGCTGAACAACCCCAACTCTCTCAGCCTGTCCTCATAGGAGAGGTGTTCCAGCCTTCTGATCATTTTTGTGGTCCTCCTCTAGACCTGCTCCAACAGGTCCATTTCTTTCTTGGGCTGAGGACTCCAGAGCTGGATGCAGTACTCCAGGTGGGGTCTCACCAGAGCAGAATAGAGAAGAATCACTTTCCTTGACTTGCTGCCCACACTTCTTTTGATGCAGGCCTGGATACAGTTGGCCTTCTGGGCTGCGAGTGCACATTGCTGGCTCATGTCCAGCTTTTCATTCACCAATACCCCCAAGTCCTTCTCAGGACTGCTCTCAATCCCTTCATCCCACAGCCTGTATTGATACAGAGGCTTGCCCCAACCCAGGTGCAGGACCTTGCACTTGACCTTGTTGAACCTCATGAGGTTCACACGGGCCCACTTCTCAAACTTGTCCAGGTCCCTCTGGACAGCAACCCTGTCCCTCAGGCATGTCAACCACACCACTCAGCTTGGTGTCGTCTGCAGACTTGCTGAGGGTACACTCAATCCCACTGTCTATGTCATTGATGAAGATCTTAAACAGATCTTCATGATCCAAATATGGACCCCTGAGGTGCACCGCTTTTCACTGATCTCCATCCAGACATTTAGCTCTTGGCCACTACCTTCTGAATGCGACCATCCAGCCAATTCTTATTATGTCATGTCTCAGCTTCCCCTCCTCTCCCTCCTTAACCCAGCCTTCTCCTCATCCTCCTTTTCTCCAACTTGTCCTCATGGTGTGGTTCACCAGTGTGTGCAACCACAATCCTAATTTCTGCACCCTAATACTGACCTTCTTTGTATTGCTTTTTAGATCCTACGAAGAACAGAGAATTCTCACATCTGCCTAAAATAAATGCTGAACCTCTGAGTGAACAACTATTTCTAGATCTCACTGACAAGATAATCCAGTCAGGAATTCCTAGAAAACAGGTCCCAGATCCCATCAAGTTTAATTTCCTTGGACACTGTGAGGAAGTGGAGAAAGTCCCTTAAACCTCCACCAAGAGCCACCCTAAACATCGCTGATCTGTGCAAACTGATTGCACCACTGAGATCTCCCAACCTATTGCCCTGGGAAGGTACTAAGCAGCTATCAAAAACCTGTTATCTTTCAAAATTCAGGTCAGTCGACAAATGCCATCTATGGGTTAAGCCACCTCTGTGGTTTATGCTTAGAAATTTATTTACTTCAGTTTTCATAGGGCTTATGATCTTAATGATTCAAACCCTCTGAACTGTTTCTTAAGTTTTGAGATTACATTTAATTCCACATCTAAGTCACTGAAAACATGAATTATGTATCTATTATGTCAAATCATGGTTTAGGTTAAGTTCCTATGGAATGCGACGAGTGTGAAGTCTCATTCAGGAGGACATTGCAGTGCAATTTTTGAAAGGCACAAATAGAAGTCAGATGTGGATCTCTTGTTGATTTACAATATGATTTTATAACTTAATTTTCATTTCCTTTTCTCAAGATAGAGATTGAACAAAAACATTAAACTTTAGCAGTAAAACTACAGGATAACTTTCATCTCTGCTTGGAGGTTTTGCAGACCTAAAGTCCCTGAGTGAGGAGGGTACTTGGAAAATCCTGATATGTAAGGTTTGTTACTGGTTATCTTGCATCAAGGCACTAACATGAAAGTGGTTTTGCTTTTAGGGATGTAAATAGAAAAATGAGAAAACTACTCATTTTGTATACAAAGAGAAAAAAAGCTGCTTATGCATATTCCTGACACATGAATACAATTTGTTGCTATACAGAAAGCAGCATTACAAATTCTACAGTAATGCTTTTGTTGTGGGAAAAGCAGTTTGGAAAACAGGAACCTATCATTACCCTAACCAGTATAGTTTTCTTTATCACAACGCATATTCTTAGAAATACAAATATTGATGTTTAAAATGAGAGAGATATTAAGAGGAAAATTACAAATAATCATTTAAAGACACATAGTGGTTTGGCAACTTAAACTCCAAACATAGAAAAGAAATGTTAAGAGCAATTTAACAAGATGCATTAACATAGCGTATCAGAAACAAGAAACATGATTTTAGTTAGATTCATAAACTTAATTATGTGTAAAATTGGGGGGAGTTTGTTTTGTTTTAATCTGTACCTACCTCTATTACTTGAGATCACATTTAAAGCATGTATGCTCCCTTGAAATTCCTTGAGGCTCTTTAACTTGATAGTTTCCCAAGTATTTTATTGCCCACTGAAAAACTTTGTATGAATATGTGCTCTTTAGTTAAGTGCTGCAGTATTACAGATCTATTCAGACTTTTGGTAGGCTATATAGGACCTAGTAAAACTCCAGATCCATAACCTGTATCTCTAATCCAGCATTAAGTAACAGGAGATCTTTAATAATTCTAAGTGTTAAGGGTTTCAGTTTCACTTAAAAGCAACACTGTCTTTTATGTGAGAGTTAGAAATATTTTTATATGAGGATTACAAAACCAGACTCTGTTCTTCCTGTCATGGGATGCTTTGAAAACTGTTGACTTGATAATGACTGGGACTGCCTAGGCAGCATGACAGACAGCTATTATGAAATCAGTAATAGCTCACATGCAGCTCTGGATATTAGAAATGGATTTTCTCATGTTACAGTCCTGCTTCCATTGATCAGATACCCAGAAGGAAAAAATGGACAGAGGGAAGGCTGAATTTAAGCAGCAGGCCACAGTTTTCTTAACTTGACAATGGGGAGAAGTGCTGGCCACACACTTTTGTCGTCTCAGATACCAGTCAATTTCCTGAATCCAGAGAGGAACTATAGAGTTCTTGAAATGTAATCAGTGCTGTGGGGCAGGTTTTCTCTGGCTTATTCCACAAGGGTCAGATTAGTTCTGTGTGCTTTTGCAAAGTAGAGAGAGAACCTTAAAAAAGAAAAACAACAAACCCACCAAACCTCCAAGTGTCCTCCCTCCCACCCCCCAATAAAGAGTTCCCCAGCTCCATCTTAGATACCGCTGGGACTCCCCTATTTATCATTTACTTGAAGTGAATAGAGCACAGAAACCAACAATGTGAGTATTCATTTACTGCAAAGTATTAACATTCCTCAAAGCATCAATTCGGCTCTAACAGGAAAAAAAATAGCTTTCTGATCCACAAAACAGGAAGTCCATGAGATTTACAGAACCTTGGAAATGTGGTTAGCTGTATCAAGAGAGACAGGAGGGTATCAAAAGCATCAGGTCACCTGTACAGCACCTTGAAAAGTGTGGGAGAGTGAACCAGCCGCCTGCCTTTGTTCTGCTTTCCATCATCAGGAAAAAAAACATCTACTCTCCTCTATGGCACACCCCGATTTGTTTGATCAGCTGAGGCCTGATGTTGGGATGACCCTTCTTTCCTATTATTCCCAGAACCTACGTGTCTCTAGAAATATCCACTGCTACCTATTTCTCAGATGGGAAGGGCGATACCAACTAGTATGAATTACGCCACCAGAGATTTCAAGGGAGCAAGAGCAACACTTTAGGAAGGGTTTACTCTCTTTGAGTATGTCATGAGGCCAGACAAACTGTGGAAAACACAATTGAACAGTCACATCGTGGCAGACTTTTTAACAATATTTGCAGGTCTTCAAGTCAAGTGTAACATACTTGTTCTTTTAGATAGCTTTCTGCAGTATTTTACATACCTAGTTGTCTGAATGATTTATGATACATAAGTTCTATTTCTCGGTTTGGAATGACTATGGTTACATATGCTATGGAGTTTAATTTAATTAAAACACACCTATTATACTCTGGGCAAATCTGTTAAAAGACTCTGCTGTTTAGCCCAAACATTTTTGCCATGTTTTCCCTTTTACAGTAGCTTTTAATTGTAGAAATGATGAAATTCTGTCGTATATTTTTAATTGGAATATTACGATAATCCTCTCCTGCGCTTTCATTACAATGCTTATTGGTCATTGTAATTTCCTCTTGGATAGTCTGCCAAATTCAGCTTTATAAAAGGGACAGCAATGAATTCAGCTGCCAGGTGTTTTTTTTTTTAAAAAACACACAAGCTGTATAGTATTTATACATTGCTACATTCATATATTTTTCATATAGGTTCAATGGCTGCCAAGCCTTATCAAACATTAAGGTAACTATAAGTTTATTTTTCTCTGCATTCATACTTGTTATCAGAATGCTATTATTTATTGAAAAAGTGGTAATTAGATCCCTTTTTTTGTGTACAGTCATAATAGTCACAGAGCTGGGATATGCAGAGCCCCTATGTAAGTCCTTCTGCAAGACAACAGTTTCATAGTAAAAAAAGCATTTAGGGGTGAAACCCTCTCCGACAGCAGCAAGTACTTCTTCACATAGTTTCTTGCCCTTCAATTATATTCATGTGTCTGTATAGTGGGAGAAGTCCCCATTATGCGAACTAATATGGGAACTAATCTACATTTAAACTATTTTTTCTTTTATCCGGATGAGGGAACAAGTCTAGGTTCACAATACAACTCCACAAACAGCTCTGCCTTGGTAATGGAGGGGGCAGCACAGGGACTGGAAAGATCGGCTGGGAAGGGAGGTTACTTGAATATCCACAAACACTTTGTATCATGGAAGTACTGGCTTGCTCATGGGCAGTAACAGGTAAAATTGTCTTAGTTCTTAAGATGGTAAAATGCACAGCTAATTCCCCTTCTTCCTTCCAAGAGGGAGATGAAAGAAAGGGAAAACAGACCTTATGTTAAAAATGGCAGCTACTTCACTTAGGATACCATCTGAAAAGTTCAAACACTGTGACAGCAGCAGTAGAAAAACCTAAAGAAAATAACGTTGCAAGCATTCAAACCCTGTGCTGCTTATTAAGCAATCCACTTCCCCATATACTCAGAACTTCAAACATGTCTTTGCTCTTAACATTTACTTTCAAGATTTATAGGCATACTCACTGTGCCTGACATAAATGCTTTTGCTTACATTATGCTTGCAAAACCTCATAATGGGCATGCAAATTGATATTTATTCACTCAAAGCCAGTAACTACACATAAATACTGCTTCTGCAGTTATGCTGGTGTATCCATTGAAATCTTTCAAACCCTTTTCCAAGCGGTGTTCATCAAGGAACATGTTCAGGGGCTTCAATTTATTTTATTTTTTTTTTTTAAAAACCAACTTAGTAGATACTGCCAGAAAACAAATGTAGAGGCTGTGCAGCAATTACTGCAGCACATCACTGGACTTGCCTGCCCTTCACTGGGAGGTGCTATGCAAAGTGGAGCACAGACAGCAGCAGCCCCTCCTCCCAGCATCTTCAGCTGAACTGGTGGTTTGTATTGTCATTAAAACACCATTATGTACAGTTTTACTTTCGCATGCTCAGAACCAGATTCTAGAGACAATGTATTTCTTGCCCTGACAACCATGAAGCTGGATCAAGCGCTCTGCCTCATTCTCTCTACACCCACAAAACTGCCACAGTAGTTATCAGCAGGGTTATGAAGATTAATTAATTTAAGATTGTGAAGCTCTGATACATTAATTTTATAGCAAACAAAAAGTGCTTTTAACCACCAGGCCTTTATCAAGAACAATAGCAAAAGTCATTATTTCCTCCCACTACATTAAAAGAAAAAAAAAAGTCCACCACTTTTTGATGCTGTTACAGCTCTCATTCTGAATCCATTTGTTATAACACGAGATTTCTCCCATAAGAATAGTAGATGCACTTTTGGTCTTTAAAAACAAGAACACAAACACACCAATGATGTGTACTCTTATTAACAGGATGAAGAAAACAATTGTGGAGTAATTATAGGACTCTTTAGGACAGAAATCACAACCAGAGTTAACGTGCAGGTTTTCTCTGTGGAGGACAGAAGATATATTACCTTCTCATTCAGTTTCCCAACTTACATAAAGGTTAAATCACTGCTATTATTCTGCTAAAGAACTGTTAGACTAAGGTTTGCGATGCAATATAAAGAAAATGGATCAAACATTTTTTTAACTCCCCAGGATGTATTAAGAAAGGAGCTACTCAGTGTGTTAGCTTTGTGAAATTAAACTTCAGCTGTATTCTGCATTGAACTACGTCCATACTTCAGCAAATCAATGTTTATCAATATCTGCTTATCAACATGATCAATTAATGTATTTGAATTCAATATAACGACTGTTCAGAAGCAAAACCAAACAAACCCTACAATGTTTCCATCTATGATTTCACATCCTTCAATGACTAGCACTTGCTAATTCAAGGGCAGAGCACTTCTTGCTCCTATCATTCAGAACAAAATTTCTCTTACTTTTCACAGTACATATTAATTTCAGATTTTACTGTCATAGCATTAATAGGATACAGCCCAAAATTTGTGTTTGTAGCAGGGAATAGGAGGCCCTTATTTTGCAGAAAAGAGCTAGCTGGCTTATATTTTGAAGAGATAAGGCATATTTGATATTCTCTTGTTAAATTGACAAATAACCAAAATTAATTTAAATTCAAGGCAAAAAGTAATTTTATTAATTTGTATTACAGTTTAGGAAGATAAAAGAGCGCCAACTAAAAGCTTCAAAGAGTCATGGAAAACTGAAAAGGAGATGTTGAAATAGCATGTTTTATACTGTGCAATTACTTTGTATTAAGCTAAGCCTAAGCCATAAAGGTCATTATTTATGTGAACTTTAAAGCTGGGATAACTTTCTTCCAGTATAAAATTATATATTCATCCTTATTCCAAAATTATTTGGGAATATCTGTGTCCCACTTATTGCTCAAAAAAGTATCTATTCTTTTTCATTTAATTCTTTTTTAGACTTAATGATGAATGCAGCTGAAACAGTGACAAATGGTGACTGGTTTTCCTCGGTTCATATTCTGCTGACATTCTGCTAGTGCTGTTACAGTGCTGTTACTCTGAATTTCCTTCCTTATTTAACCTTTCATTGCTATCTTGGGAAACCTCAAGATGCATGAAAAAAGACACCATTCTCGGTTAACTTGTGTTCAATAACGACTTTCTTGGTTGGGAAAGAAAACACTGCTGCCATATTAGACTGCCTCCACATGAGAAAATGACCAAGGATTAAGGCTTCCAACTACTGAATTTGCCTCATGATATTCTGTGCTATGCCCTGAGGCAAGCTTTAAGTTTCAGACTGTATGCCTGTTTTCAAAGTGAAAGTGCTATGGGCCTAAGAATTTTATTAGCTTTCTTCCCTTTTTTCTTCTCCTTTCTTTTTTATACATAGATCATAAACATGGATTTCATCTTGCTTTGTTTACATAGAACAGATTTAATTCCCTTATAAACCTGTAAAATGGAAATAAACACTTGTGATTGTTGTCATGTTTAGGCAGTTAGTCACAAGCCTCGGAAGACAAATTACTCTAAGCATAGTTTCTGGAACAGCAGACATTGAAGACTGCTCATTGTAACTCATCTTTATTATGAAAAAGAAAACAACAAAAGTGAGCATTGTCAGTGGTGTGCTACCCTTTTATCTAACCATTTAAGCAAGGTTGCATGGGAAAGAGAGAAGTAATGCTTGAATTAAGGCTTTTACAGAAACGATTTCTTTATAATTTTTTGTTATGTGAACAGTAAGAAGTATTTCTGTCCTTAGATGTACTACTCAATGCTTCACCTTCCCTCTATACCTCATAACTGAACAAACTCCATTCTCCAAGACAACTCCAGCAAGCAAAGAGAGATGAACCCTTTAAGACCAAAGCTATTCACACACTGATTAGCCTCTCCAGGTATATCAGGAACTAATTTCTGTTTGTTTTTCCTGTCAGCAGAGGTCACTGATTTGCATCTCTGCTGTACTCAGCTATCCTTCGCGCAAAATACATAGGACTCTTTGAAGATAAAACTTTGAAAACTACACCCTTTCAAAAGCATGTGCAAAATTAACCCGTGCGTTCAAAAGTTACTGAGGGTAAATGTGACTGACAAAGGTAGTTAGTAAAACTGCATATGTCTCATTCCATTCTAGAAGCAGAAGAGGGCTAGAACTGAACAGTAGTCTTAGAAAAGCAGATTTCTGGGAATAGAACTGTATTTAGGAGGAGTCTGTAATCTCTTGCTATTCAAAAACTGAGAAACTCTGAACAGTAGTAGAAGGATAGAGGTACAAAAACTAATTTAGAGAGGATTTAGAGACAGAGTATGATTAATTTGTGACACCAGGGGATTAACCCAAAGACCTCTGGTGCCTTTCTTGTCATGTCTTATAACATCAGTCCATTTAGAGATTTATTTTATTCTATAAAGGTCACAGTATTCTGATATCATAGAATAATGTAAAAAAGACAGACTATTAATTCTAGTAATCAGTAAATACATCAGTAAAATTCTAGTTCTGGCAGTACTAAATAACTACAGGATAGACCCCAAGCTATCTCCAAAGATACTTCAAATCATCACACAGTTTCTCAGGCTTTCTGACTGCATTAGTAACATTGTCATATTTGAAAGTAGAGAATTTGACAAGCAAAAGATCCACAATATCTTAAGTTACTCTAACACAGCCTCAGTCACCTGACAGAGCTCACTGGGGATAACGGCTCCAGAGCTGCTCATCAAAATTTCTCATCAAGCATCTTATCTTTGGAAGTACTTATTGTGTTAAATCTACCAGCAATTCCCATATCACATGCATTTGATTTTTAATTTTAATTCACAAGTTTAGAAATATTTTTAACTACTTACGCAGTTTGGAGAGCACAGAAAAACTTATTACATGGTCAAATCACTAAATTTCACAACAAAATCATCCTTCCTTTCTCCATCTAAGTATTGAAGCAATGGTGTGGGTTTACTTCAAACGTTTTGTAGTGCTGTCTTGTTAGAATGCAGAATGCAGGAGTGGTGTCGTGAACAGTTAGTGTCACTATGGTTATTCTGTCCTTGAACATCAGTTATAATGGTTCTCAAGTTTCACGTGTTTCCATATATCAGTCATGTTTGCTGAGAGGGTATACTCCCTAATGCAAGGAAAGGGAAAGGTGGAACAGGAATGGAAAAAACAGAGCTGCTGTTTTCCCAGCAAAGCATAAGGGGATTGCCCATATCAAAACTACAGAAATGAAGACATTTATTCCAGACATATTTCAGCTACTCTGATGACCATTCACCACAGAAGAGGGAAAACTTAAGAAAACAGCCTTTCAGACCTTGCATAAGCAGCTGTTGATTTCACTGGCTACAGTCTACCTGATATCTCATTCTCTTTAGAAAAAATTACTGAGTTGGGGCACATCATTATTGCCAGCAGCATCAGACTTGTTCCAGTGTAAGGTCAAATTAACACATTAATGGTTTCATTGACAGCTTTGTGAGGAACAGGAAAAAGGTCCTGCCTATTTACCAGGAGATTCATAAGCGAGCTCTCACACTATGGCTCATCCTGCAGATTCCCACTACAAAGGATTTATCATCATAATCATTGAGCAAAGTAAGTGCTACGTTTCAGAACAGGTTGCCAAAGCCTAATAGAAATTTGAACATATTGTGGAACTGAGAGACAAAGTAAGATAGATTGTTATGCCTCACAGTTAAGTCTGAATTTAGAGAAAAGTACACAAATACATCTTTATTAAAAAGAATATTAGCTAAGTGTTTTTATTTCATTCAACCTTTGTCTGTCTGCAGTCTTCTAATTGTGACAAACTTACTCAGCAAGCTATTGTGCATTTAAATAGAAAGCATTCTTGAGTAATGGCAAGGCAGTTTTCTAGTCCTTGATTGCTGTTTGAGGAGCACTCGGGATATTATGATGCCTGAAGATTTCATAAGCTTATCAGATTTGCTTTCTACTTCATAAAGCAGGATTACTCCATACTCTGAACCACAAATCTGTTTTGTCCCCTTAATAGTTTTCTTTAATCTTTCATCATTGAGTATTTTTAAACAAATAGTTATGTTCTTCCCTGCCAGAAAGGTGTTACATCACCAAAAAGATCTCTAAGTCCTAAGGTAAGGGTTTCCCACAGAAAAGATTTTTTTTTTTCTGAAAAACTGTCAAAGGAAAAGTTTATTAGTAAAAGTAGGAATCATTTGTTACCACAGAAAATTAAGCAAGATAAATGAATGTGGAAAATATATTCTGCACATGCACTGACAAAACATTTAAGCATAAGCTTAATTATAAGAAAGTGAGCAGTCCCAGTGGCCTGCATGACTGTTAGCAGTGAATCATATCACCAGGATATGTGAGCTATTTTTCCTTTCAGGGAATTGTTGAATTTCTGGGATTACAGGATGCCTTTGGAAAGGTCACTGAGCTTATTAATAAACTAAGAAAACAGGTTGAATAACTCTATTATAGCTTATATTGAGATGTATAACCTGTCATTTAAACTGAAGAAATTATGGACTAAATGATAACAAAATTATAAGTCAGCTCTGCAGACCAAACAACAAGCAAATGAAAAACTATAAAGAAAATAATAATAATGATAACTTCAGTCAAAGCACTTATAGGAAAAGAATTTTCCATTGCCAAGGACATTTGATTATTTGCTGCTTTATGCATGGAAGAAAGCTGTAAGTTCTATAAGCCAGTATCATATATGAGAATATCATGCGGCAGCTCTTAGTTGTGCTAGAACTGTTCTACATGTTCCAAAACACCTGATGGGGCCAGCATGAACCAGCAGGTGCCTGCAGCCTGGTGGGGCTGTGTCGTCCCCTCCGTAGTGGAGGAATGGGGACAGGGCCTGGGGATGAATACTGGTGTGGACTGAGAGGTCAGGGCAGGGAGGCCCAGGACTCTGGTGGCTCCTGAGCATGAGGGGCGGCTCCAGACAGGGCCTCTCCCAGCTCCCTCTCACTCCCTGCCTGCCTGGCAGCCACAGGCCAGGTCCCGCCATGGTGCCCAGCCAGGATGAGCTTGGCTAGGGGAAGCATGGGGCACAGGCCCCAGGAGGGTGCAGACTGTGGGTACTGACTGCCTCTTTCGTGATGGCTCTACGTTTGTAAGCATATCTCTGAATCATCTGGGAGGACAGATTAACTCTTTAAATAGTGCCTGCACCTCTTTAATAATCAGTAGTACAACAAAATGGTCAGGGGGAGGAGCTGGCTGGGCACAGGTGGGACCCCATGGTGTCACAGCGTTGACATAAATGGAAAAACTCAAACACAGAGTGGGACTCTTGCATTATTCCCACCTCACAGGTTGAGCAAGTTGCTTCGCCTCCTCTGTGCTGTGCTAAACAGTGCTCATTTCAGTCAACTGCTGTAAACCATTAAGATGAGTATCACTTTATGTTTATTTTTCAAAGAAAACTTTGAGTCAGACTGAATGATTCAGGAGTAGACACTGCTTACTTGTATGTTTTGAAATGCCTTGGAAATCATTTAAACTAGAGGCATTTCAGAGCAATGAAACTACTTCAAAATAATCTATTCTAGCTCTTCAAGAATACCCTTAAACATTAATGAGTTATCCACTCTTATTATGTAAGAAGATATCCTCCCAAGTGATAAAGAATTAGCTTCATGCCAGGGGAATATCTTACTGAGCTCTGTTAAATGTACCTTTATGTTTAAAGAGTATTTCCACTGTTAACACTTCAAATTGCTTAATAAAGAATAAAACATTATAGTTAGGAATATAGACTAAGTACATGATTTTAAAAAAGAAAATGGCACACTCTAAAAACCAAGAGTAGATAGTAGTACTCTCTTCCCTCCTACTGGTGTAAAGGAAGAGCAGTTTCTTTAATATTTTCAGTGTTACTCTGCATAAAAGTTAATGTAACTGAAATAAAATGCCAGTTTTGAAATTGGTATGAGTGACCAAATTTAGATGTTGATCAGCATTTGGATTTAAATTCAGTAACATGAGTCATACCCCTGTTACCACTGGGGCAGATTTGCTGTTTAGACTTTCTGCACAGTTCAAGAGAACTATGTAATTCGGAAAGATGATCACAAAAACCCCTATTTTGGAAGATTTCAGCACAGTTGTATTTCAGCTTTAGGGAGTGTTACCACTTCTGGTTAGGTGTAGGGAGTTACAGAGTATCACCAGAGTTTTAGTGCTTAATCAGTACATGGACAGTAACAATAATTGTGACTCCCAATATAACATAAAGCATATTACAACAGTATTGTGTGATGGGCTGCATCATTATTCCTATCTACTAAGAGGACTGGGGATCTAGGAACTCCGTTCAATCGTACTCTGATCTTAGCATCAGAGATTACTAGGCTATGAACAGAAGAAAAATTGTAGGTATCTTGGAAAATCTAGGTACTGCCAAAATAAAGAACATAAGAACATTTTGGATTGAGCATTCAGATGTAGTGTTAGTGCTGAGGCCTACAAAGGATCAGCAATCCAGACCTTAACAAGGTCAATTACATAATGTTAATGGTATTTTTCATTTCTGTAGTGAAAAATGTCATCTACAGAAGATTAGTGCCCCATTTGTCCGATTCTTAAAGTACTGTATCTAGAAGTACCATGAATAGGAATGGATTTTCTTAGTTGTTTCCTTATACTAATCAGAAAACGCCTGAAGTGACAAGTATCATAAGAAAAAAAGATTACTTAATGTGCCAGGATCTGCTTTCACCAGCAATAATTTGATTAGTCTTCTACAATGTTATAGTCTACTGTTTGTGCTCTACTTTATGCATGAATACAGCAAAACTTAAGAGGTAAAGTGTTGATAGCCTCTCATACAGCTGCCTTGAAACAATCCCTTATTTCACTGTCAGTCCAAGGCTAGGCTTTTTTCTTCTCTCTTCATCCTCTCCCCTTAACTCATCTTTTACCTCAGTTCATCACCAGCCTATGTACATAACTCTGTAATGCCTCATATTTGAAAAAATAAAAAGGAATTTTTTATAGCACAGCAGCATATTCATTTTTTTTTTCCTGTAATTTGCATTGCCAATTTACTGTTATTGGAAGTGGTTTTGCATTGTATTCAAGTAATGAAATGCTCAAATGCTGACAGAAACAGCATGAAACTTGTTTTTTCTCTTGGAAACTGGAGGAGCACATTCCACTGTAGTTAGTTAGCTTCCTTATTTTCTGCATTCACACTGTCCTATTTAATGCAGACATGTCCTGGTCTTGTCTCATGGCAGATAAGACCAAATGAATTTGTTGCCTCTTCATTTTTCTTAATGTGGTATCATTCCAGCATGATTATTTTTCTTCCTTTCTCTTTAGCTTTTTCTTGACTTTTCCACTCTATTAAAAGAACTTTTTTTTTTCTTTTTTTCTCCAAATTGAAAGCTTTACAGAGCTGTGCATTTGGGGTGAATTTATTGCAAGTTAATTTGCCTTATCTTCTAGGAAAATATATTGCTGAGTGTCCCGTTTCTTCTTGCCTATCTCTTATTTGTAACTGCATATAATCTTTTCCCTGTTCACAACTGTATTTCCTGTTGTTAATGAATTCCATTACTATATTTTTATATTAATTTCCCTTTCTCAAAGGAAATCTCTGGATTTCATAGATTATTAATTTTTCTTTCTTCATGTTAATGTTAGTTTTGCAGCCTTTACCCATATTGAAGAATCAGTGCATACATGACAACCTATGGATGTATTTATCCAGCTGAATAAAACCTGGAGGGTCTAAGCAAGAGTAGTCATTGTTTCTCCAGCTTGTCTTCTGACAATTTATTGTATTTTTTCCACTTGACTTTTTTGTAGGCTGCATTAGACAAAAATTATTTTTCTCTAAAATTCAGTATGGATGCATATGATCCTATTCTATTTGATTATACATTGTTGAAGTACATAGAGTACAACTGATATAACCAATGTAAGAAAAATTAACACAAGCAGTCTTGAAAGCAAAGTAAACAGATTCTACACTCATGATTCCTTCAAAATGTCTGCCATTAAGGAACTAAAAGGGAGTGATGCAACCCCAGCTAACGAGTAATTGCTTCAGTCTTTGTCCCTAGCTATTTTTAACTACATTTTAAGTGTGGACTTCATGGATTTGTTTGTTTTGTTTTTCCTTCCCTCTGTGGTACCAGAGCTCAGGTGATAGTAAACCTAAGTGCAGTTTGCTTTTTAGAAGCATCCAACCATGTTTTACTTGTTTCCAAGTGGGACTCAGCATTGGGTAGTCGGGGCCAAGAGCTGCTGGGCCATTATGCATCACCATGTTCCAGCACTAAAGGCCAGGACCAAGGCTTTGATGGAAAAATCTCTGGGAGGATGTCTTTCCATCTACTAGAAGCACAGGTAGTCTGATTAGGCAGGAGAAATGGGTGCATTACTTAACTGTGTGTCCTTGTTACATAATGTGGGACCATGCTTGGATTATCCTAAAACAAGGAGAAAGAGGTAAGGGAAAGGAAGGCTGACACCAATAATAACCCATACTCCCTTACAACAAATCTAGCTTTTACTGCAGTCTGTGACCTAGATTCACTCTCAGACAGCACGCAAGCTATGCTAATAGGAGCGGTTGGGATACATCACCCTTACCTTTTCACACCTCCCCAATAGCTGCCAGTGGAGACCTATTTAAGAGCAGTTAATAGCTTGTAGGTAATAAAACACCACTTGGTTAGGCATATGTTCAGATAATAACACAGATGACTGTTCAGGCAGGACCCTCCTGTTCCCACCTTTGTGTCCCCTATGCCCTAGCAAACATTCTTGAATTGCACTTATGCTGCACAAGCTCTGCTTGAGGACACTGCTGGAAAGCTGGTTGCACCCTACAGAGCAGCCAGCTCCCCCATTACCCTGTGAACATATAAAGGTTTCCACCATGAAGGACAGGGACTCCCAAGAAATCCTGTCAGTTGGTCCACCAATACAGTTCTCTGTGCACAATTCAAAGCATTTAGACCTCAGGGCACCATTATGGTAATTTAGTTTCACTTCCTGCATAAAATGAGAGTCCTCAGGTTTTATTTCACTGCTTGAGATACTAGGGGAGTGGAAACTAAAGATTATTATTATTATTATGTCTAAATGACCTTATTGTATCAAAGTGAAAACCCCATAAAAGTTGAATTTTAGGAGCAAGGGATCATGTTATTCTTCTAAAGGCAAACAGTTCAATTACTCTTTTTCATTTCTCATTTATATCCATTCTGTCAATTTATTTATAGTGCTAAATATACACACCAGCTAAATCAGCTCAATAAAATACTTATTGAGCTGATAAGATTTTATATTAAAAGTCCACCCTAATAGATGTATTTATTGAATCATTATCTCTGTCCTTTCAGACAGATACTCAAAATTGAAATTCCACTTACAGTGATGTAATGGATTACATAAAATATAATTAGTTGTGATATGGCACTCCTTCTCAAAAGGTGGTGGGTTTGGGTGTTCCCCTCCTCCTCCCTGCCATTAAAGTAGGGGAAGTATATATTTTAGTTAGCCCTTAGGTTAGCAGAGTTAAACTTGTCTGTTACTGAAAGCTAGCACATTGTCTTTACACCACTTGCATGCTATTGAAACATTTAAAAACATGGCTGAAGTGCTGTAGAGACCTCAGCATAGGCCAAGATTTATTTTTAACATACAGATCCACCCCAATAGGAAGGGAGAGTTGTTTTAAAAGCTCATAGTACGTATAGAAGTAACAAAAGTTGGGGTATCGTTTGTTTTGATAGATATTTATCAAGGTGATTGCTGAGAAGATACTCAATTACTAGTATGACTGTGCATTTAGCTACTATACAGTGGCACAAGCGTTAATGTATTAAAGCACTCTCTACTGTTCTAATCACAAAGTCCTACACATTAACAAGACAGAAGCCAAAACTAGTCTCTCTGGGTGCTGTTTTACTAAACAAGGTCTTCCCAGTATTAATCACGAATGCCTAGCACTTTGAGTCACGAGGTAGTAGAAGGAAAATCCAGACTTACATCTTCAATGTAAGATCTGTGGATATGGACAAGCTGAAAAGCATGTCATGTTGTTTGATGACTTCATTCCCCAAGTATCCCCTGCTTGTAAGTTCATGTGAGGCATAAGGTTTCTGTAGCATTCTTAACCACTTCACAAGTAAAGGTCGTGGAGGGGTTGATACATAATTGATGTGAAAGACTGGTAGGGCAAAGAGTTCTGTGCCTAGAGGAAGACATACAGTTCCTAACACAAGAATATTATGCGTTCAAAACCTAGGCTGCTGTAGAATAAGGCCTCCAAAAACTGCTGATGCAGTGAATTTTTAAGCAGTCCCTCAAGCACCATTCTTCACCTGAGAAAGCCTGTAGCCATCTGTAAGTACTGATACATAAACTTTCAGCTATAAAGTCAAAATTGATTTGAGTATTTGTCTTTTAAACCCATATTTCAAATGGGACCTATTCAGAATGTACACAAACTTGGCAAACAAGTTTATGGAGAGGTGTGGGGGTTTTTTTCCTTTAAAAAAAAATACATTCTGTAGCAATGAAAGCACAGTCAACCAAGGACAAGTTTTGAGCCGTTTCAGAAAGGCTTCTTATCACAAGATTGATAAGAAGCAAAAAGGAGAACCAAGTGGATATTTTTAACACAAAGTAAACAAGATAAGCTCCCTCCCCCCCCAAAAAGGTCCCCACACCCTCCAAAAAAAAACCCCTAGGCTACCATTAAAGTTTTCAGTAAGATGGTGTCATCAATTTTAAGAAGAAACTTCATTAAAACAAAAATTACAGAAAGATAAGGATGTATGACAGAGCAAGACAAACCGACATCAAAAGCACTAAGAGATATCTGTATAAAGTAATTTTTTAATCAGAAAAGAAAAAAAAAAGAAGAGTTTCATAAAGGTTTAGCATTATTTCAAAAACATTGTGTGTGGAAGATCGATCATTGCTTGGACCACAGCGTATGTAACAGCCAGAAACTCAAAATAAAATGTAAACTGAGTATCATCAAATTTTTTATTTAAGACTGAAGTCTGTTTAATTGCTTAATGATTCTCACAGGAAGTGGCAGAAACCCCATTACCTGAATTGGTTAAAGCTGGAGTATACAAAACATCTAGCTTACAATATCCTGTTGGGAACAATCCTACACCTACAAGGTATTGGATGAGATGACCTCAGAGGTCTTTCCATCCCTAATTTCTTTGACTCAATGAATAAACATGAACCTAATCAGAATAGGTATACTGTTTATCTAAGCAATAACATTCAGCTAACTGGAGCACACAAGGGAATTGACTGCTCTTATGCTGCTGATTAAATAAGATCAGAGAGATTTAAACTAGGCTTTGGAGTTTTAATTTGCAGACCTTGGTATGCATTTGTATTGTAATAACCTGTTTATAACCTTGGACCTATGAAACAGAAACCTTTAGATGAAAAGTTTTTTATTTTAAGAAAATAGTTTGTAAAACATGAAGACCACGGACTTAACTCTTTAAGATTACATGTAAAGTAATGTGGTTTAAGTCCTCAGACACACAGGCTTAAAGAAAGTAATTTCACAGAGAAAGAAAATGCAAACAGTGATTGTGGCTTATATCCTAAGAGCAGCTTGGACTATATGATATTGCTGGATATTTTACAAGTTTGTATGCATTGCACACCTTCAGATAAATCTAATTTGCCTATGAATTTAGAGCCAGGTATCGTTTACATCACTATTTGTTTTGACCTTTTCTTACTTGAATGTGTTTAACTCAGTTTCCCACATAGTTTCTTCTTCCCTATTCAATAACTCAAGCTTTATAAGCAAATCAAGCAATTTCAACATGGCTATGATAAGTTACCATCGCTAGTTCCTATAGTTACAGTTTTACTAAGGCACATTCTTTCCCTAAAAATCTGTACCAATACAAGCTAGCATACAGGAATGCTTTTATAGCAAAGCGAACAGGAGGTCACAGACCTGTTCAGCCTGACTGTACTCCATACAAATGAATGCTTACTGGTATTTTTAGGTCTGTATCAAGCTTGACTTCAAAAGATGAGCACCTTTTGAATTGTAGGTTTGGTTTGGGGTTTTTTTTTGCTTGCTATACATTCAAAAAACATAACACTAGAGGTATAAGGTGAACTCTTTTCTTGAGCAAGAAAGAAGAAAAATGCCAACTGCTGATGGTGGATGAACGAACAAGGACAGCTGGATTTCTCAGTCCACGCGTGAGCTTGCATAACAAGCAGGGCTGAGGGAACAGCAAACTTACCACAGGTCTCTTGGCTTGTCAGCTGAGTGCATTGTAAGGAGTCATTGCCATAAAATGCTCCCCTGCAATTCTAGTCTATTATTCTGACATCTTTCAGCTTATAATTCCATTTGATATCCAAATACACTGGCATTGCTTAAAACTGTAAAACATATCTCAGCCTGTATGACACCAACTCACACTGTTCCACTTGAGAGTGCTCTGTGACTGGAATGGGACCATCCCAAGAGGAGAACATTTTTTACAGCAGGTATGGCATTATGATCTGGTCTTTGGGACTGAAAAGATTTCAGACACATTAATTTATATACAGAGCAATACCTATTATCACTGCAGAAGTCATTTGGGTGAGATCAGCAGATTCTCATCCATCAGATCACTGTGATTTTTTTAATCAAGCAGCACCATGTGTGCTTTCACATCATATTTTTTCTTTTAGACAAGTAAACTTTTTTAGATATGCTTTTGATTTTTTTCCTTATTAAGTTATCCACTAAGTGAACTTTGAACCCAACTACTTTTCTCCTACTTTATTAACTTTTCCATGTTATTATAAAAGTTTTCCATATCTTCCCTTAGCCTTTCCCCTTTCACCTCTGTCATCCAGATCTCCATTTTTCTTTACCATCTTATTTTTGTTCCACCCTTTATTTCACTTTTCTTGGCAAACAGAAAATGTAACATCTGTAATATTTGAGTAAAATTCATGTATAAAATTAAAAGTGTTAGCAACAGTGACTACTAAACAAACCAGAAAGTTATAGTTGAAGAAAATTGTATCTTGAAGTGCAACACAATTTCACATTTTGAAAAAAAAAAAACTTACATCCAGAGACTGTAAGAGACTGGAACTCCTACAAAATATAAAAAACCCCAAACATTGTAGTAAAGATTCTAGAAAATGAACCTGAAAATAGCCAACTCAGAGCCAAATAGGTTGAGGCAGAAATCCCATCTCCTCTATATATTCTGTTATAAGATGATACATACAAAGAAGAAATCTTTGAAAGTTTAGTCAAAAAGAAGATATTATAAAAAAAATTAAGTGAAAATGACTTTTCAATAAAAGTAAGTTCTTTCAGACACCAACTGACCAATGCAGAAGGGAAAAAAAAAAAAAGGAACCCCCACACAACACTTTCAACCCTTTCAAGTTGTCAACTCATTGAAAATTCATGGTACTAATACTGCAAGCTGTTCCACCTGGATGTCTCCTGTACTTCCATAGAGTAAACCCCAACATTAAACTGCTCAACTTTTTGCAATTTAACAATCACTTCTAATGGTACAGCAGATAAGGTCATATATTCTGTATGGAAAACATCAAGATGTATATACACACCGTTCATAGCAGGTAATAGAGACTACTTTTTGTGTATAATTACCCAAGAATATTTTCTTTAAAATGTCCTATTTTATAAATATGGACTTTAGCTGTAAGGTTAGGAGAGCAATATGAGTGCGTGCTAATCTCAGTAGAGGAATCAGAGGACCCTAAGATAACCCTATTCTTAAGTTTCTATTTCTCAGCCACCATAAAGCTATTGAAATGCTGTTACTGTGAACCTGTAATTCCAAAACAAAATAAAAAACCCTCTTCCATACATAGCAGAAGCAACATGAGTTTAAATATTTTGTAATACTCCCAGATGCTTTGCAAATAAAACATCCTGCCCCTTAACAGGCAGAGTGATTTCAATATCTGAGGATGGCTCAAAAATCTACTTTCTTCCAGAACAACCTAAGGACTACAAGATAACATATTATTCCAGCTATTGTGAAAACCTACATGAATATGAAATAAAAGAATTTGTAAAAAGGGGAAGCATAATTCTCAGGACTGGTTCACTGCAGTAGGAGGAACTTCTGACTTTTCAAATTAGTTTCTTAAATAGATGTGAAAAGTGACTATTCAGTATTAAGAACTTTAGAATTACTTATATTCTTGAATGAAAATAAACAATAAAGGAAGAGAAACCATAGTGTTAGGAATCAAGAATAATCATCACTACGTGTCACTCGTGCCTATTATTTTTGCAGTAACTAAACTAAAGTTTAGTTAACTACAGTTACTTTAGTTAAGTTTAGTTAATTTAGCTAACTAAAGTTACAGTATATGCTTTAAGTATAGAATGTTTCATTAGCAGAGAAATAAAGAATATTTAGGGAATAAGCAGAGAAAAATGAAGAGAGAACTTTGGAGATGAATGAATCTGCCATAATTACTGCAGAACATTTCATTCATTTTACTACTTACAGTTTTCAGTTAGCTATTTAGATAAATCCATTTTGCATCATAAAGTCAATTCAACTTCTAATTTACTTCATGAATTAAGTGAACAATGATCAGCTACACTGTTTCTTTTGAGTATCTTAAAACAATTAGAATCTATCCAATGAATGAATAAGATAAGGGGGCAGGGGGAGGCATAATTAGGTCTCATTAGCATGATGTCCCACTATTGATGATCAGTGTTCAACAATACTACAGCTCAAAACACACTTACGGGGGGATTTATTTTTCCTTGAAGTATAATGCACATCCTGGGGTGTCTCTGTACCAAACAGCCACCTTTTAAAGGCATGATTTAGACAAATGTGGAGTGAGAGGATATTAAAAGCCTGTATCTTCCAACATTTACGGTATTTTATCCCCACTGAGTTTGCCTGAGCATAACAATCTATTCTTATTACTGTTATATGGTCTGTCAATTTGTGGTAGCTGTCTCATGCTCTCCACTCAGACCATGTGACACTGAAAGCTTTTACTAATAGATTGGTGGCATACTGGTATGTATGAAACCAAAACTTTTAGATTTGCATTAGGAGTCAACCCAAAATCTGAACAACTGTGGTGAAATAGCAGCAGTCACATATACCCAAATTGTCCTTAACATCAGCTGCAGAATTTACTGGAGCACCCTATTGAGTGAAGTTTCAAAGCAAAATGAATCCCCCCATCTGACCATGATGCAGATGACTACTTTTAATCTACTTACTCTAAACACCTTTTATAGATGTTGAGATCAATATGGCCTATTGTATCCAAGTCACAATTTCATCATAGATCAATTGTCTAAAAGAGAACAGAAAGTGTCCTAAAAATGTCCCCTTCTCCCTAGTAGCTAAAAAGGGAGCCCAGAAAAATTAGCAGCTGTAGATACTTACAGCTGTATCAAATACGCTAACAGTAATTTATATCTTAAGAAACATCAAAGACTTGCTTGCTTGTTTTTTGCATCAGATTTAATCCCTGTACCTTCAGTTAAAATATTCATTGTAATGTAAACACTGTGAACTACTTTTTCCCATTCGTAGACCCTGAGTTCCCCTTTCTTATTTCTCCAAAGCAGCATGTAAGCACAGCACCAGTGTCAGGATTTTTTAGGGGGGTGTTTGGGTTTTGGTTGGTTTTTTGTTTTGGGCTTTTTTTTTTTTTTTGCACTATAAGTACGTTCATCCTTGGTTTTCCATGCATCAGTTACACTTGCTCTCTTCATCAAGATTTGCACACAGGAAAAGGATTTATCTGATAGTTATTTTTGTATTCCTAGAAATTTCTGCCAAAGAAGGCAGCCTCAGTTTTTGCTTATATCCTTTGTTAGATATAAGAAGTGATAAAATGAATGGATTTGTGGACAGGGGGACAACAGTGAATGTCAGTTACCTCAACTGGAGCACAACTGAGCAGTCCCTCACAATATTCTTGGAAACAAATTAGGACATCATAGTCTAGATCAGTGAAAGAGCAGATGGGTAAAGACCTGAGTTATTGGGTTCAGAGGGTAGTAGTGAATGGGTTATGCACCAGTAACAAGTAGCCAGTGCTCCACAGGGTCCATCCTGGGACTGGTGCTGTTTAATAACTTTATCAATGACCTGAAGGATGTTACAGAGGTCATGCTGGTCAAATTTACAGATGACAAGTTGGTGTGAGTGAGTCAATACACTTGAGGGCACGACTGTCATTCAGAGACCTGGGCGCTATTCACAGGGACACAGACAGGACATCAGTGGGGAGCATGAACCCCCTCTGCTCAGCACTTGCACTTCATTCTAGATATCAAGGAAGGACATCAATAAGCTGGAGTTCAGTGGAGGCCCCCCCAGGCTGGCCTAGGACTGAAGCACTTGCCTTACGAGCAGAGAGTGAGGGAGCAGGGCTTGTTCAGTCTCGAAAAGAGACTGCCTTTGGTGGACTTAACCAGCGCTCTGCCCATACATACAAGGGTGTTATTGGAAAGACAAAGGCAGGATCTATAGAGAGGTTCACAGTGACGAGTTGAAATTGGGAGATTCAGACTGGGTATGTGGAAAAAAAATTCACCCTGAGGACAGTGAAGCAGTGGAGCAGACTGCCCAGAGAGGCAGTGTGGTCTCTGTCCTCAGAGGTGTTCAAGACCAGCCTGGTGCGACCACACAGCTGACCCTGCTTTAAGCAGGAGATTGGATTAGAGACCTCCTGAGGTCCCTTCCAATCCAAATGGCCTTATATAACCCTATCCCTATGAGTCTGTAACTATTACCATATCCAGTTTATAAAAGTACTTCCATTTTCCCACACCAAGCACTGCCAAAAAAACTCCAAAACCAAGACACTGCAGTAACACCAGTAAAACTCAAATCACCTTACAGAGGCATCAGACCCTAAAGTAATTTCTGCTGTATTGGTGTTTCAATACCATCCTCTTGAAATGTAAATGTTTTCCTAAAATAAGTTCTCCTGAGTTTTTAAAATGGATAGTGTATCACCAGCAACCTCATCCAGGTATATATTCAATTACTCCAAAGGTCACCAAACTATTGTCTATATCACCTGGTATTATTCTTACCCAGATACCTATTTCCAGCTCCTGACCCGTATTCAGATTCTTGCAAAGTACTAAGGATGTCACAGCTTTGTGCTGCACCCACTCATCCCTAAAATAAAGAAACCTTTGTTTCTTCCCTTTTTTTTTTTTCAGTTAGTAACAAATATACAAAGCTTAACTATTATAGTTGTGCATTGCTAAGCATGAAATATTTCTGGGTTTATAATGCCAGAACTGACTCCCACAACATTTAGAACAACTAATCTCCTATGGGAATCTTGCTGTCTTTCAGTCCTTGTGAAAAAGAGATAGTTTGAAAGGAAAGGAGACTTGAGGAAGCCTAAGGTTAATTTAAACAGTGGTAGGTATATGAAACGTCTGAGGAATTTGTAATGTTAAATTTCTGGCAGGAATGGATTAATAGAGGAGCAAGTGGTGAGAGGAGTATGATTAATAGTTTCACATGACTAATTCATTACATTGCATATGATGCTGTTACATATTGCCTTGCAGGTTCCCTCGGAATATAGGCACATTTTTTATTCTGAAGAAAATGCTGTGCCATGCAGTTTTCTGCTGCAATTGCTGCCTGTACCAGCTGTGACAAGTACTCCCTTGTACTTGGGAACTTATACTTTGCCTCAGCCTCTTATAGAGATGATGCTGGAGATACAGTTAGTTCTCAGGAAGAGCTTATTCTGTTGAAACTTCTGAACAAGAGTATTTCCACATACTATGTGCTAACATCTTTCACCCAATAGCTAACACATATGTGCGATAGAGGAGCAGGCACTAACAAAATACCAGGTAGGCAGCTTCCATTTTATTCCAAGTTCCACCACGCAAAGCCTCCCAGGGTCTGTTTCCCTGCAGCCACAGTAAGGAGGGGAGCATATGTGTACATCTCACTTACTGGGCAACTTATTATCCTTAAGCACTGGCAAATGTGAGGCAGAATTTTATACATTTTCTCCTTCAATGATTTAGAAGCCAAATAGGAGTCTCTTTCAACCAAAACAATTTCCTTCTCTGGATGACTCTGCAACTTTATATGTACTTTGGAGTTTTTGCATGAACTTAAACCAGAAAGGCCTAAATTCTGCAGAATTTTTGACAGAAGTATCCACCATTATTATTTCTTCTCCTTAAGTAGACACAGTAATGAGAGATAAATTAACATTTTTGTATCCAGGTTCTTTCACTTTTGGAAAAGCTATGCATTTATGTTTTACAGATACATCATTCTTTATTTTCATTCACAAATTAAGACATTCAAACTATGTTCATGAATCTGGAGAAAAGTGGGTCAAATCAGTTGATAAAATATTAATTAAACTGAATAATAATTGGAAATTACTGTAATATTACTTGACTAGGTGCTCTAGAAATCACAATCCTATGACTGAATAAGGTTTCACAGATTTAAGAGGAAATCAGTATGTTGCTCATGGGGAAAAAAGCACTCTAATACAGTCCCAGAGCACATATGTAATGGCTGACTGCAGTGAAAAAGAAAGAAGTNGAGTTAGAAATAAAAGTTATCAGCATAGTTTAAGTGCCTTACTAGATAGAAATGACAAATGCATTTCAAGCAAAAGATAGATGCATTTTCGTTTGGTTTCGGGGTTGGGTTGGTTTTTTTTTTTGTTTGTTTGCTTGTGTATTTTTTGCAAGTTGGAAAGAAGAGGTGGTGTTGTCATATCACAGGATGGATCTGCAACTCAGATGTTGGGAAATTACTCCCAGATTGCTTGCAGCCAAACAGGCTGCTTCCAGAGAGAGGCTGGAGCAGAAATGCTGAGGTTCAACAGCACTTGGTACAGTAGCCAAGTTCCAAAACCAATGGAAGAGAGCTAAAATTTTGCCTATATATTAAAAGGTAAACAAAGAAATCTGTGTAATAACAGCTTGTCAGCCTTATATTGATCCTGGGTGAAATATTGAATGGTTGACACAAGAATATTAATAAAGAATTAATAAAAGCAATAAAGAATTAAAGTATTAAAATACAATTAGCGCCAGTCAGGAGGAGAAAACTGCAACATTACTTTTGATAGTTATACCTGGCTAGTTCAACAGGATCTATTTGCTGTTATTTCTTTAGTGCCTTGCTTACCAACTAATTGCTGCATAATGTTTCAATTAAAAGGACTCACCAAAAAAATGAAAGTGACACATAGTAAGTATATTAAAAAGCTGATAAATATTTCCTTGAGCTTCCTGTAGCAAGGAATAATAATCAGAGAGGGTGTGTTTCTAGCAGGATTTCAGAGAAGAGTTCTAAACCCACTGTTACTTAACATTTTTCAAAGATGTGAAAGGAAATACAAATTAATCCCTACTAACACTTATGAATGACAAAAACTAGGGAATTAATCTAATGAAGAGGATAGATCAATAATCCAAAGTGATCTGAGCTGCTTGATAAATTGGGCATAAACTATCAAATAGCTGAGAGTGAGGTCATACAAATTACAGAGGTCAGGACTCTCTACAGCAGAGTCTTTCTGAAAAGGTTTTTGGGAACAAATGAGTAGTCAGTACACTTCGTGTTCTGTGTAGAATTCAAGAAGTGTCATATTGCATGGCACTTGAAGACCATTTCTTTGAGACTTACCAGTAATCCAAAGAAGAAATGGGCCTTGCTGCTTTGAATTTGCATATATGAATCAGCTTTTGCTTCCAACACATTGGCTGTCTTGTATCCTATTGCCTGATGCTGTCCAGAGCAGTTGAATGACCATAACTACAAGATTGCTGATCCTGCCTTGATGCAAGGTTTACATTGGTGCAAAAATCCCTTGTTCTCAAATACCAAGAATAACAAAGTCACAGTGGCTGCTTACTGTCATTCTGCATGAACTATCCAGTTAAATCCATTTGAAATATGAATTATAAGAAACTGAACAAATACAAAGGATTTTAAATAGAAGTCCAAAATATGTTGCCGCTACTCATGTTAGGAGTTCTTAGGCACAAAGGTCAGGTTGCAGTTCTAGTTTGAACTCTGCAGATGGAATACCATTACTTGAGTTGCACCCTTGCATTACTTTTCCACACTGCCAACTATAAAGTCACACAGTTTAGTAGTGTGAATTTCTCCTACTGACAGTTTAAATGCCTGTTTTACACACATGCAGTGTAAAGGGCAGCTAAAACCATGTCTGACTAGGGCTGGAATGCATAGAAATATTGCTATCAGGATAGTCCCCTTCCCTGAGAACAGGGGGAAAAAAAAAAGTAATCTTTTAGGAAATCTGCTTAGAATTCAGCTGATTAGATTTGAAAGATAAAGGTATATGCTTATATCAGAAAAAACTTTCCCAATAACTCACAAAACACTATTCAAACGCATTTCAGGAGCTACAAGTTACTTTTTACCAGTCATGGTAAATTTTTACTATATACTCTGTCTTTGCAGACCTATTTGTATAAAACCAGCAGTTGTGTAACTGCAATTACTGATTAGATTTCCTATAAAACATATGTTGTGCAGTAGCTTATTTCTAACAGTCAGTATCAAACTATCTGCCAATTTTTGTAATCCATTTCCATAGCAGAGTTTGTATAACTTTTCAGTTTTGAGGATGAAAAACCATTAGTTATTGAGATTAATATGCAATCAGTTAGTTTAGCTGAAGTACAGAGAATGTCAATCACAGACAAACAGGCCTCAAGGCCCACAGAGAAGTGGTGATTTCTCACCTATCATCCTTGCTATGATCTCAGAAATCAGACTTCTTTAGCATATAAAAATCAGATTAATGTAATTGCAGTGAAAGTTTTATACATTTGTTCTGTGTGCCATCTGTACATTTATAACTTGTTTCTCATTCTAGAAAATATTCATCTTTTGCATGGGCTACAGCAGAGACACGAGGAGCCAGAATACAAACCAGCAGTAGACATCTGTTCTGACTAAATTAAAAAGCCCAGCTTAACACAAGACCCTTTTCCATTATCAGATTTCACCACAAAGAACATGACTAACAAATCTGAATAAGTGTTTGTATAGTTCAACATTTTCCCTCTTACCATGTCCAACAGGGGATAGCTAGGAAACAATGAGAACAGCACACACATTTAATGATAATTCCCAAGAATACTATGTAGTTTGCAGTAATTTGTGGTTCAAACTTCAAGGAACAAAGGGATATCCATGAGTTCCCTTTCCATATTTTCCTAATCATTTTTTGAACCCCTGAAATAGGAAGTTTCTCTATATAAAATCATATTCACTCCGGTATATTTTATTCATCTGTGTTTACTGTTTTTACTTTTTAGAAAGTTTCCATTAATTAACCCTGCATAGATAGCATAATCACTAGTCTATATTCACCTAGATCACCTTTGAAGCCTTTAAAAAGCCAAACTGGCCATTTCCTGGCCTCTGACAGCACTGTAGCTTTAAATTGGAGATAGCTGAACTATGAATTGTGGTAAGCAATTTCATTTGAGTTATTTTAGAACGCTATGGTGAATATCATCTGGTCATCACAATTTCTTCTTCATTTTCTCTACATGTTTCATAACCTTTTCTACCAAAAAAATTTCCTGATAGACTGAAACCAGTATTTCAAATGCGGGAAGTCCCCAGGCTCCTCAATGATGAGCAGCAATGCAAGAAAACCCAAGTATAGTATAATTCCTTTGCTGTGGCCCTCTAAGTCCTCTTTTTATGCCTTCAATGTCAATTAGCTTTACACACTCTCTATCAGCTCTCCTCAATCTGAGGTCTTTGGAAATGATATATGACTGCATTTTATGCTTTTTAAAAGTTATTTTTTAAACAATTTGGGGTTTGCCTCAATGTATATTTTTCACATAGCTTCCTAGAGTTTCTGATCCTTTCTGTTCTCCCTTTGCTTTGATTTGTATCAAAGTACAAGAAATTTAAAGACAACTTACACATCCAGACCTAGTACTTCAAGTAAGAATCTCAAACACTTAAGAATTTCTTATTGTGTGCTGACACTTTCTTAATACTGTTCCTAAAAACTTCATTTAGATTTTCCTTGAAAAATCTAAGCATTTGAAATAAACAGAATTATATTTATTTTCCTTTAGGGTATGCTGTTCAGTGAACTAAGTCAACGATCACAGGCATTTTGTTATAAGAACATACTTAAGAGAAATGAGTAGATAATTAACTGTGATCAAAATTGGCAAACAAGATATGACTACTTTGATGTGGGATGTTGTGCTTTTAAACATGTTGTGTTTGTAAACAAGTTTGGTTAGATTTTTTTTCATAGATGAATGATCTTTCTTGACTTAAAGGACAAATGAGGTAGATATCAAAGCCTCATAACAATCTCATGATATACGCAAATTACCAAGCAGTTATTATGCAATTTAAAGATTTTTCAGAGTTTTCTAATTAGCCCAAATTCCAGAATATAGCTTCATCTATGTAATATTTTTATGGACCTAAATCTCAGTTGGAAATATCCCAGTCACAGAGCAATTCTATGTAGCTATATATCTTCCCATATCTCAGTTTTTCTGCATTACACAGCACAGTGCCGCAAAGATATATTGGCTTAGTTGAAGTTAGCTCAAGTATCTCTACAGGCAATGCAGAGTGAAGCTCTGCAACATAGACACTCCTGCATACATTGTCAGTGCCTTCTTTTTCTGTACTGCGTGGTAACAGCATCACAGACCAATTGTATGTTCACATACCATGCCCCCAAAATAAAACAATAAGGTCCCAATTGAAAATGCATTCAGTTAATTCCAAAGATAGACAATACCTCTTGCCATAGGTATTGTGGCAAGAGCTGGCAGATCAGACTGCTAAAAGCCCCCTTTGTCTTCTGCTCTCAGAGAAGTTGTTGCATTTGCCAGTGCTGTTTGTGTTAGCTATACAGTCAGCCCCAGTCAGAGTTTGGTAAAGAGGAAGCTATGCAGCTGCTTAACAGGAGCACATTATGTAGCATAAGAGCTGTATATCACATCAGCCAATACCAGCAGGAAGGTTTTGTCTCTTATCTACCTTCTTCCCAATTAAGCCACCCCTATTGGTTGATAAACACAAACATACCATGAAAAACAAAACAACAACAGGAGGGGGAAAAATGGCCTTCAGGGTAACACAGCTTCCTAGAAGCCAAGCACTGGTGAGAGGGTTGAGATTTGGGGAAGGTATAGAACCATGAACATATATATCGTATGTTCCAGGATTGCACTGCATACCTTATACTACACAGAAAAAAACTGAGATCATACAGTATGGATTTGTCTTTCATTTGAAAACGTATCTAAAGTGTCTTAAAGTAAGAATCTGCATTTGTCAGAGGATGAGTTAAAACAGAACTGTCAGTGTAACATCATCATATTCAGAATTAAGTTTTTGATAATTTTTAAGTTTAATGTCCAAAAATAAGAAAAACCCACAAACCAAACAAATGACACGAAGCTTGTTTCTTATCTCTTTAAATAAAAAGATCATGTTTGTGAGCAGAGTATTTTAATTCACCTAAAAGAACCATAATAAACTTTTAGTAAGAGCAGAGGGAATTTAAAAAAATAATATTAAACTGTCATAGATAATCCACATTAGAGCCATCAGCACCTCTGGACATACAACTCTTTGTAAAGACACTCCAGCTCTGAAAGAAGAAGAGTTGTATCCTCTTTTCTGCTCACCTCAAATATTTGAACTGGGGTTTATCATCCAGCAGGGTTACCCATGGTTCTGGGTCACTTGCACGGGGTGGGGGGATGGCAGAGTAGGAACGTTAAGGCTTTTCTATTTTGTATATTTATTTCATTATTTTTATGAGCTAGCAACAGAATTCTTTCAGATTATTGGTTAGGACATTCTTCAGGGCATAGAGAATCAAATGATGTCTCATTGGTTCAAAAGAAGGATAGGGAACATCCCTGGAGAGAGAAGTAAATTCAATTTCATGCCTTAGAAATTAAAAAAAAGGCATTTTGAACCAGTATTTCTCCTATTCTTTCCATCCATTTGACTATGCTGCAAGAAGAGAAGTATTGACCGCATCCCTTGCCTTCACTTGGTAGTGTTTAATTTTTTAGATAAATATAGACAGAAAACTGAAACATACCATAAAAAGAACTAAATGAGCCTTTTAAGAAAGTTGTGTTCCTTTTCTATATGTGCAGAAGTATTTACTCCATACCAGTATAATTGAGTTTACACTTTTGGCAAGAACTCTATCATTGTATTTTGCTCCTGGAACTAGAGAAAAATAAATGCACAGTAGAAAGCAGTAGAGAATCCTGTCCTACACATTCAACTATTCGTCTCAGAAACAAGTAACGAGAACAAACAAAAAATAGGAATCTCAATACAAATCACTAAAGAGCATCGATGAAAAATCAATAGCAGTGTAGCAATAGTGAATCATCTGTAGTCATGTTCTCCTGAAAATTACTGCATACACTCCTGATGTGTGAGGATTTAACTAAGCATCATTTTCCCCCCTTGTTCCAAGCTATCTAACAACTTCAGTGTTCAGCAAAAGTTCTTTTGTAGTAGGTAGTCTGACTACAGTCCAGGGATCCTGATGTTTAACTTCAGGCATGTTATCAGCACTTAATGAGAACTATTTGTAGAGTTTCAAGAAAAAGTTAGATCAATTCTTTGCAAGACAGCTTTATCAAGTCATTAGGTTCTATGGTTCTAACCAGGACCTCACTAATTAGCTTGTAACCTCAAATGAGTCTATCACCTCAGACTGTCTTTTATCACCATTAACATGCTATTTGAAAAATCTGTTCAGTTAAGGTGTTTGAGTTTAGACTTCCCTGATATTTAACTGGTAAAATGTCAAACTAGTTCTTTAAGTGTTTTCAATGATGCACATACTAATTACATAATTGAATATACCTGAGATAAATATGTTTTAAATGAACAATATCTACCCAATAATTTCGTAGCAATATGACTGCCACATTGTTATATGTATGCTCATTGTCATTACGAAGAGGTGATCACAACAGGTCACACCTGAAAAAACATTCTGGTAACACAAACACCTAAGAGAAAATGCATTAATGTTTAGAAGAATGCTTGGGGAGGAGTTCCCTTTAGAAGGGCATGCAATAAAGTGCACAAAAAAAAGAAGGGAACTATTGCAGCTGTCACTTGTTCCTAAAAGACCCTTCACAAAAAGCATAGAAAGCAATAGAAAATACAGACTCATTGCTTGGTAAACTAGGCAAACAACATAGATCAGAAAGTCATGGGAAGAGGGTCTTCCTCCTTGTTTATAAAATTAAAGCAGTAGCTCCTCAGTGGTTAATCAGCTTCCTCCCACCCCAAAGCTGAGGCTGGCCATAGGGATCTGGGTCCAGCCCAGTAGCTCCAATGTCAACCACTAGCAACAGCAACATCTGGAGAGGAACTGTTTGCAGTGGTTCAAGAAATGATGGTTGCAGGAGGTAGTCCTTTGCAGATGCTACATAATGATCATTAGATTTTGTGGGTAACTAGAGAATTCTCTTCACAAGTTGCATGAAAACAATGTATGTTTTATCATCTGTGGCTAAACAAATCATAAGTAAAGGCAGCAATCAGACCTTACCAGAATTTGCTAACAGATTATACCAAAATGAGTAAGTAAACTTTTCTTTGGCAGTATTTTCAAGTCAATAAGAGTCCAGAGCACTGACAACCAATTTCAGAGACATTAACCATGTAAGGTCCCATTTAATATTTCAATTATTTATCCTTCAAGAAACCATTTCTGCTGTATTTTTAGTTGACACCTATAAAGATCTATATTCCCACAGAACTTCTGCACTGACCACCATAGTATGTGTGTCACATTTACATTTAAATTGGCCTTCACTCTTCATAATTTGAAGACTTTAGAAGCAGAAAATCCTAGTGATCTCATTAAATTCTCAGTGGTTGTTTTGGGAAAGTACTAACACAGCTCAAGCTTATCTTCATGTTTTCCTCAAAGAAATTACCAGCACCTTGAGTCTTCACCAAGGCATTTGTAAAGCCACATTATTCTTTAATCAGCTAGGTACAGTGGAATGTCCATTGTGTGCCTGATTCTAAACCAGGGCAGGATCTTCTACCTGGGTTCTGGCAGAGTAAAGCAGCTAAGTCTCTCAAGTAATTCAAAATACTGTATTGTTCTGAGCAACATAAGATCTAGTTCCCCTGGCTTGTAAACTGGAGGAGAAAACTGTTTGCAACCAATAAAAAGAATTTTTAAAGAAGCCAACATGCTCATTTTCTGAAAAGAGGTGGGAACCTGCCTATTTGTTGACATTACATCTTCAGCAAAGCACACACAGTGAGACAGGCAATCTATATTCCAATACATGTAGGAAAGCCACCAGATACCAATTAAATAGATGCTTTTATTTCTATTACAGTGCCTTTTCTTGCCTTACAAGTTGGTCTAGATTTAAAGTTTTCACCCCAGATAATTCTGAGATATTCTCTTTCTACTTATTTTCTCATGTTATCAAACAGCTAACTGTATTAATGAGGTACAATTAAGTGCTCTAATGCTTCCTCAACGCTTACCTCACCCATCATGTAACAATCTCTGGTCATGGTAATACCCTTGTGAACAATTTCTTCCTTTCTACGCTTCTTGCCATGGTGTTACTCATCCACTTTCAAGTGAAATACACAGTCACAGTAGCAACTCCCCAGGGGCAGTCAGGGCATGGTGTTCTATGGTTATCATTAAAACAGTATTCATTTGTTCAAGAATTGGGGAGGGGGAAAGAGGTGTCTTAAATTAATAAGTATTAGCTATAAAGAATAATGCATTCATCATTTTAGTACTTTAAAGAGGAGATGATTGACGAACTGCTCCTACATGTGGATGTTTCACTCCTGCTTCTGTCATGGTATGCTATGACTTAGAAACACTGCTGTATTTAAAACAAGTATGTCTGCTGAAAACAGTTCAACAGGAAACAATTTTAAAATGGTAGATGAACAAAACATTAGGGTTCAGGAGAGAAGCTTCTCTAGGGAACGTTGTTCCATAACTGCTTATTGCAGGATTAATTCCTGCCTCTGTACTAACTAGTTGTTGCTGATAACTAGAGATGAGGCTTAAAGGTTTTCTGGCATGAATTTAACTAGCTGTTTGTTGTTGTCTTTAACAGAAGCCCAAACTTTGTTTAGCACTGTTTTGAGCTATAACAGAACTTCCACAATTATTTCCCAATTCTAGTTTTTTTGAAGTCTTCTGCTATTAATGGTCCTATTATTTCTACTGACGTATAGGTACACGTACTACCTGAGCAAAGAGCAGATTCTATGGCTGTAGTAGTTGTCAGTTATTTATTACACTCTTGCTTTCATACTAGACCTCGCTTTAACTACTTTTGGCACTGAGGATATATGCTAGATAAGAATTACTATATCAGCTCTTTGCTCTTCCCTTAACTCCTTTTATAAACATTGAGAGGAAATTTTAATTAAAAAAGCCTGCCTGGACAGAACACTGAAAAGAATACTGTAGTATACTTAGGTAAAAACAGAAATAAGGAAGCTTGAAAACTTGAGCCCAAAGGCTGAGAGGGTAGCAACAACAGGGGGTAAGACAATCTGTAGTGTTTGCCAATGATCTTGCAGTTGAAATAGCACCCATAGCCACCATTTGGGGCTACGAGGTCTGGCACTCATATGACATAGCAATGGAGTCTAACTGTGCTGCATCTTGATGTTTTTAAGAGACCTGTAGGTGTTCTTGGAAGATCAGGGCAAATAATGAAGGTCATGATAACTCTTGATCTGTGTGTGCCAAGAGAAGCAATATATTTAGAAAAAGGAAACTGTGGACTTGCATAGCAGTAAGGCTGTAATAAGCTAATGCAAGTAATTATATTGGTCTCTTACAGTGAGTAGTATATTTATCCACAGCAAGTCTCCCTTGTCTGATCAGCACAATGCTTAGTTTCACTATGGAATATGCCCCCCCCCCCCAGCATGAAATTGCTATAATAATGCATGAAGACTACTGTTTAAGACGCTTGTAAAATATTATAGAGAGTTGCTAAGGGACAATTTAAGGAGGTGTATTGTTAACCAATTCAGTTTCAATTATTTGGACCCTTAATCACCACTGGTCTTAAATACTTTGAAGTCCAGATAAATTAGAAAAGCTGAGAATCCAATGTGTTTTAAAAACATCAAAGGTACTCTTGTAAAGGATCCTGTCATGACAGTGGCAATACAAAAGTGGTGGAATTAAGACCTTGGCCCTGAATACCAGCAAGTATAGCAAGAGGAAAGTATTAGGAAATCCTTAACACCTCCTTTTGAATGACATCAAAATTCTGGTTTAAGATTAATACCAATTTATAAAGAGCATACTAGCAGTTAGATGGAAAGCTTAGTTGCATTTTCTCCTTAAACACGATTTTACACACATTCCAAAAAAAACGCATACAAGATCTTCACTGTAATTTTGAAACTGAGTAGTTATGCAGTTGATCAAAGACTCTGCATCAGTACAGAACAACATGCTTCCCTTGGGTTTCTACACTTGACAGTCAGCATCCTTATCACAAGTATAGTTCTAGTGTCTGCTTGCTCTTCAGATTTATTTTTTTTTTCACCTGTGCTTATGAAGTATGATCGAAGACAGACTTTTAAAAAGCCGTATGTAAAGTTGTTCCTCCTGCAAAGTGAGTTGCTCAAATTATTTATAGCTCTCTTCAGAGCCAATATTTCCATGTTACTGGATCACTAAAGAATTTGAAAGCATATGATGAGAGACCAGCCACTTTCAATTTTAGTTTTACAAATGGAAGATGCTTCAAAATTTTTAACACAACTATCAAATCTACAAGGGAGTTTCATGCTCAGTTGAAACTTTGCTGACAGAAAGTTTTCTTTTGATTTTGGAACTGAGTTTGTACAAACTAATGACTGCTGTGCTTTAAGAAGTGGATCGTTATCAGCATCTTCAACTTTTCTTCACATGAGTTCTGATTTCAGGAAAATACTTTATTAGAGTTGCTCAGTTATTTCACATCTATTTTTGCACATGCTTTTCGTCTGTCATCATTCCTAGTTAAATGCATTTCCTCTCACTGATAATTACTTACTGTGTCTTGGTAAAGCTTTACACTGTCAAATTGAACATGTTATTGGTTGAAGTAAATACGCATGCAGAACCAGTAGAACTGTTTAAATAATTCAATTCTGTTAGTTTCTGTCTCTTCTCAAAGCTGCTGGAAAACACTGTAAAATTACGATAGTGCCCCCGCCCCCCAAAAAAAACCCCCAACGTATAAACATCCAGAGATAAGAAACAAAACAATGTCTCAGACATACCATGAAGGATGAATAGAATTTCTATGGATCTAATTAGTACAAATGATAAAACTAAAAGCCTCCCAGTTTAAGGCCAGCTATTAAGTTGAAGTAGAATTCAACTTCAGACTTATTAAAGCTCCCATCTAAACAGTTACTTGTGCCACTTACTGCCTTAAAGTTATTGATACAGTCTTCACATCAGTTTTATATTGGCATCAGTTGTGGCACTTTCCTCTTGTCTCTTCTTGTTTTTCAAGTAAGTATGAGACTGTTTTGTACATATGGTATCTATTTAACAGATTTTCATGCATCTTTGATGAGTTATTCTGCTGTCTAACCACAAACATACCATTTCTAGGACAGCCCTAGCATCTTGTTTTTGAAAGTAATGTCTCCACAACCACAAGGGCAAACAAAAAATGTTTAAAAAACCTTTCATCAAGTCATATTTCTCTACTTCACAAGCCAAGAGTTTATATAGCCTGTGGAGAGCATCATCGTTCATTGGTTTGGGGTGGTTTTGATGTTGAAATACTATGTGTTATCACTGAGACATACCTAGTAGTCTTAGTTCCAATACATATCCTGAAGAGGAGTAATCAGCAGTAATAATTATTTGTGCTACCAAAAAACTACTAATCTTAAGACAGGATCCTGTTTTGCAGAGTCCTACAGAAACAGTATCTGAAACCCAACACTTCTCTGAAGACATTCCAGATGCATTTTAAGGCAAGAGACAGTGGATAGATGCTGTTACAAACCCTCACCTCCCACAGTCTAACTTTTCATCAGTACATCAAACACTTTGACTAGAAACACAAAAAATAGTAAGTAACACAGACCACTTTTCTCACCAGGTATAATTAAAACATACTATATTACCTTACCTGTCCACTGGGAACCTCTAGGAGGGCCATATCAGCACAAATCAGACCAAGTGTCAGTTACAGCTATGCTACAGCATGTCACACAGGCTTCGCATTTGTTAACAAACTTCACTGCTTTATCAGACCACATAGCCCAACAAAAACAATTTTGTTATTTCTACTAAAAGCTACAAGCTTTGTATCACCTCAACAGAACAAGATCTCCGCAGCTTACCTGGGTTTGTGGTGGCTTCAGCAGGTTTTATCTTGTTTCAGTTGTTAGGCATTAATTAGCTAAGTGATTATTGCCTAATCCCTGTCACTTGAGCTCAGGGAATACCCTACGTAGCAAAAAGATCCTACCACCCTATGAGGTCACTGCATACCAAACAGCTGCCCTTTGTGAAGGAGCAGAAGCAGTAGGAGGGAGGCCACTCCAGGAGGGGGGACCCCGTTGCTGGTACCACACTGGCAGCAGAGTGCAGTGCTACGGGATCTGGGCAGGGTGGGCAGAGTGCTGATAACAGGTGCCACCAAAAGGCCCAGACATGGCATTGTGATGAATCAGGCCCAGGGTCCATCCAAGGAGCCCAGTTCAGTACAACAGGAAAATGGCCAGAGACAGGGCTTAGAGACACAGCTACAGCAAAGGTCAAGGTCTAAGCTAGGCCTAAAAATAGGACAAAAAATAGATCACCTGCAACATAGCCTAAGAAAGAAGTAGGTGTCCAGGCCTGATCTTAAATAGAGCTCCTGGAACTACAGGGAGAGGATGTTCGTGAGAGTCTGGCCCAGATGAAGCTAGTCAGGGTAATTAAGATCAATTAAGGCACTCAGGACCCTAACTTCTTTTGTATTAACTGGGGTTTGGGAAGGCTACTGTGTGACTTTCAAGCTCAACTAGGAACCAATGAAAAAAAAGCAGATTAGTAACAAAACATTAAAAAAAAAATCACCCTAAGTGGCTCTCAAGAACAAGGAAGATAATTATATCTATGTCTTCCATTGCTAGCATTAAATGCCAGCTGATGATGAATTTGGGACTGGTGATGGTAGTGGCTTATCGTAACCTACTGCTTTTGCTGCTTGAGGAAGACTAGTACATTTGGCTTCAAGACCCAAAAGGATACTGGAACAGGGGAGTATAGAGCTAAAGAAAAGGCACAGATATTAGGAAGTTTATGCATATTAATCTTAACTGTATTATTAATTAATGTTATATCAGTTAACTGGATAAGTAGTAACTTCATGTTACATTTTGATTAGTCTAACAATAAAATCTTAGTTTCATGCATAAGGTGTACTGCTTTTTTGCACTTAACAGGATTTCAAGTGTGATAATTAGTAACAGAATGTTCTTTCTCAAAGAAGCTGTATTTAAATAACTTTGTCTTAGGGATTAATTTACATAAACCTAGCTGAAACGGGAGTTTCCTTTCCTGGCTATTTTTTTTCCTATTAACTTCATATTTAATTACTTTAGTATATTTTTGTAACGAGCAATATATCTTGCTGTTACACCAGCAAGTTTATTTCTGGGTCTTTTTCCCAACAGTAATTGAGGAGGGCAGATGTAATTTACATAACCTTGTCCTAAGGTGGGAGGGATGATTAGAATATAAAGGTGCTATGGTGCATGCAATGAGGGAGGGCACCCAGTAATATCTGAAGATTTTAAATGATGTTTTAAATGTATATTAATTTAGAGGGAAGAATAAGTTGTTTACAACAACGCTACATCTGTATCTTATGGCGAAATATACTGGTAATTTTATTTCTAAAACAATGAAGCTGCTTTTGGGGCCCCTGACAGTAAGGACAGGTGAGATAACTGCTTTAATGATGTACAGAGTCTTAAAATATGTACATGCATATAGATGTATGCATGCATACATATAAACCATTTCTTTGTCACCAAAGAGGAACTAAGTTTTGATTTATAACGTCCTATTTCTGTGCATCCTGAAACCATAGACTATTTTTTACATCAGAATTAAAAATAGACTTGACTTTGTTTTCTCTTCTCACCTTGAATGTGCTATTTTAGTTAAGGGAACAGTACATTTAAGAGAGACACAGCCTAATATGATTGCCCTTGACATAAGCTGTCTCATCAATGAGAAGCTGATTTTACACATCTAGCTTTTATGATAATGCTCACATAAAAGAAGAAAAATCTTAATAAAAAGTTACTAACTTCTTTTTCACTATTTTCTTTTCTAAAGACCAGCTCTTTTATGATACTTGCAAGTCTGTTCTCATTGGCAGAATGAATATATGGTAAAGTAGCTTTTCTGGGTTTGTTCTCAATTGTTACTGGTGATTATTATTATTTATTTATTTATTCCATACAGCCCAAAGGAGCTTTGAATGTCTCTGTCACACTATGCCTAGCATGGAAATTAAAAACTCTGGCATTAGGATTTGCTGTTCTCCTTCCCCGCGTTTAGTAAAATGGGTGTTGATCATCAGATTTTTACTTGTAGTTTCACACCAGGGAAGTGCTACCTATTTTTCATTATAACTAATTAACTGATTAACAGATTCATGGGAAAAGTTCTTTCCACAATAAAACCAGCCTCCTTAGTGGATCTTTTGCCATTGCATAAAAATAAAAATAAATACTTTAAATTTGGTAGCTTAAATTTGGGGTCTGCTGCAGTGAATTGCTTTAGGGATATCTGTAACAGATCCTACTCTTGGGCAACCTTAGCACCTGCCACTAATCCTCCAATTTATTTTTATTGTTTCAGTTTTATCTTCCCTGACCTTGGTTCTGTGAGCGTTTACACTGCACACTGAAGACACTTATTTTGAATTTACTCCAGTCTTTTTAGAGTAGAGTCCAGCTGCTGGTAATGTGCTGCAAATAATTCCAAAGGCTTCACTGTGGACACTGACGTTGGGCATGTACCCAAAAAAGAACAGCTGTTCTTGTAACTCAAAAATACAGAAATAGTGATTAGATTCCAACTGAAAACTAAGATTTTTTTATATGAAAATAGTAGGAAATAAATCCAAACTATTTGCAGTAATTGCTCTCATTTGACTGCTGCTTTTGGAAGCTAGAGTTTTCAACAAGATCCCCAAATCATTTTTGTAAAGACATTATTGTATGTGTGGATCTCAGTTTTCTAGCATATTATTAATAGGGAAAGTTTAAGCCGGTAAATATAAATTTAACCTTTTACACTGCAGTCTGATTTAGATGGATCCGTAAACCTCCAAGCATGAGTGTTAAACGCGTTAAACAAATTATGTATAATCAGACATGAGCTTATTGAATCCTTACTACCAACATCTCATGTAGTTTACCTGCATTGACCTCAATCACACTTTCTTCCAGAGCCTTATTACTTGCATACATTTTGGATATCATTGTAGAAGTCATTGGTACAAGGTTTAATTTATTCTGTCATCAGCCATGAGTTTGCTATTTTTATTATTTCCGCTAAAGTGTGATTTTTCAAACTACTGTGAAATTCTTCTTAGCAACCCCTTGAAAACGTCTGTGTTGTTTCACAGAAGTTTTTAACTTAACATTTTAAGCATTTGTCTCTATAGACCAATGCAAGATAAGACAGGTGGATGTAAGTCAACATCTGAGCTAATGAACTTTGTTCCGAGTCCCATACATGAAGTCCTGCTGAAACTGTATTAAATTAATCTCAAAACCACACTAATGGTGATATCCATAGCCTGTAAATTGAAGCTGTCTCACATTAGGCCTGCTCAGTGCCCACAGAGAAGAGAGTTTTGTCTATCTTTGTTCATTGGGACCTCACATGGCAGCAAAGGAACAGCCCAATACATTCATAACTATGATACTCATATCATAATTATGAGTGACAGCTTCATTCACAAGATGAACTTAAGTACTCTGACAGTTGTTCAGAGCATCTAAATCTACAGTTAAGTAATTGCTTTTGTTAGGGCATATTCTGAAAATCTGACCAAAGTCCCCTCTGAGTCTTTTGCCCACCCCAAACCTACTCACTGAGGGCACAGAGAGAGAAAAAGAGAAAGCCTTGGTGCTGTGCAAGCACTGTTCAGCAACAGCTGAAACACTGGTGTGTTATCAACACTGTTTTAGCCACAAATCCAAACTCCAGGACTCTAATTAACTCCATCCCAGCGAGACCTAGTACATTTATTAAGAATGTCTGACAAATATATCTTGAGCATACTCATAGACTGGAATTCATTAGTTTTACTATAAACCTTTACATACTTGTGCTTTTCTTATCATGCCATGCAATCAACCTCAAAATTAAGAATTTAGCAGACTAGGAATGTTGATTTTCTCCTCATTTGTATTAACCTTCTATAATCTACGTAATCGTGTCATGTCCTTATAGGTTGCACCCAATGCAATCTATGTGTCTTGATAGAAGCTAGCCACCATTTGTACACTGCTTTTCAATTTTCATAGTATTCAAAATTAATCATATAAATATTTGAGTACAGTACAAAGAACAGTACAGTAGCTGATAGCTGACCTTGTCAGACAGAAAGCTAAAAAATAATTTTACTTCCATCTTCTGAATTGGGGGCTCAGATCAGTCCGCAGCTTCACATTTCAGAACTTACTGTCATGTCAGAAATTGGCAGAATTGTGAAACCAGGCACTAGATTTTTCAAATAAAACTGAATGGAAACTGGAAGTAATGATCACTTACCAGTGGATGGTGTTTGGCTTGAGCTTTGTTTGCTGTCATTTGTATTATTACGGAAGCAAAGGGAAAAGTCAATAGTATATAATTACTAATAGGATGGTTTGCTTGTTTTCAACTATTGTATTTCCAAAATGTTGTAAAGAGAGCTTGGCTAAAATAGAGGGAACTGCTGTTGAGACAATGAATAGCAAGACTTGCCATTTCTTGTTTTTTCTCTTTTAGTAAAATAAGCTGATGTTCTAAAAATTCCTCTTTCTGCTCTTCTCTATTCATACCCAGTCTTAATATATCAGGGTTGGGTTGTTTTGTTATTTTTTTTTCCTTATTCTAATTACATACACATTTTTCACAGGAATCTAAAAAGTAATATTATATGAAATTTTGTAGCCAAAAATACAGTAGCTCCACATGAAGCTTTTGAAATTCTCTTAGGATAGAGAATCATTTTTTGTTACTTATACTGAACTATATCTTGTGCTTATTTTAATGGGCAATTATATCAAACATATAAATCCTGACTTATTAGTGTTCACAGTTCCTGTGCAATAAAAGTGCCTTAACTAAATTTTACACTGTTTTATAAAGAGTATTTCTCAGTTGGTGTATTTCAATTTCAAGCAAGTCTGGCTCTTGTACTCAATCTGCCATGGTCCTGATAACTCTCTTGGTGCCATAATGCCATGTCCTATAAATCCACAATGGCAAACTAGTTATAGTAGACAAGATACTGTGTTACTTCTAGGATTTTTATTCTCCTAGCTTGTAAATTCTAAGCTTTCAGATTACAGTCTAATAAAGAATTGAATTTCATTAAAGTTTAGATTGGTAACTAAATCATGCAGCAGAAACCAAGAAGAAGAAACTCAGGCTGGCTCAAAGAAGCAGAAACTGTAATTAAACTAGGCCTATAGATCACACCAGAAAAAAAAGCAGTGAAAACATTAACAAAAGAAAGGTTATAATAGTGAACATATCAACACAAAGAACAATCTGTTACAAGATTTTATTAGCTAATATTAGTAAGTCACTGATCTCTTCCTGAATACTGGATGTTTTTTCACAAATCAGATGCCGAACAAATATTCTAGTACGTCTTTAGTCACTTAAGACTTAAAGATTTGTCTTCCTGACTCGCTATGGGCTTTGCTTTGTTACTGGAAATTTTCACAAAAGAATTTACAGAACTTGTTTCTGACTTTTGATACCCTACGATGGTATGTAATAGATATTTACAGAACAATTGTTGCATCTAGCAGTAGATTCAATATAAAATTATATATTCCAGTTCAGTCTGAAACATTAAAACCGGAGCAGTCATAGCTACTAGTTACCTAGGAAGACCACACTGTTTGTTCCTGATTCCTACTGCATGATATGGGCTGGAGAATTTCTTAAAACTTAGAAACAGAACAAGCTAAAGGTACATACAGCCTTGATACATTCACAATGACTTAACTAGAAAAATAACATAATTAAAAATACACATATTTTATATAACCAACTCTAGCAAATACTCCAGACTACTTCTTCACTATCAGTCCTTTTTCATAGACTCATTTCTTTGGGGAGGGGGGAATATTTTACACTTAGTTTAATCCAAGTGCATACCCTCCAATTTTGTTAGTTTGAATTGGCATCCCTCACTACTTGAGATGCAATTGCTGGTCAGGTAAATTTGTTTCTTACTTTATTTTCCTAGAGCATAACAAGTTGAGATATTTTTCTATGTAGGGCTTCTGACTATTGTTTTTACTTAGAAAACACCTAAAACACTGGCGAACAAAATTGTATGGCCTCAACTCAAACCTGACACATATTAGTGTACAGAACAAACAGCAGACAAATTTAAAGGTATTTTCATTTCAATATTTGTAAAAAGATAATTATATCAATTTATGTTGTTAATATTTTTTGAACAGTATGCCCATTAATGCAGGAACAGTACATCCAAGGCTTCTGTATTTTGAATCACCTTTTATATTGAAATATTCCAATTCTTATTGCAGGAAGAAGCAGGGATAGTTCTCATGGTTTGGTTCACCTTTAATATCTGGGAGACAGGGAAAAGAGCATCATGACTTCCCATATCTTACTTTGTTGAATACCCCTGGGTAAGGAGATGAGTGAAGAACCTGATAAAAGCAATTTTTTTGTGGAGGCATGAAGGCAGGAAGTCATGATGCCTGGGGTCTCCTGAATGTCAGCTATTGGAAGAAAACTAAAATTAAGATGGCTAAGAACCTTTGCCAGGATGACCAAATTACTAAAGAAAGTCTATCCAGAGGACTTAAACCATTGTGTTTTCATTTCTAACCAGTGTTACGCGGTTAGGACTGCCTTAAGAAAGTACAAGTAAAATATTGAATATTCTACTAAAATCCACGTTCAACACCCTGTCAAATCAATTTTTCTGTTATTTGACAGCTGGAGGAAAACTCAGCTCACTCTCTGCATATTAGCATGAAGAGATTATGAAGTTGGCCAGCTCAGTTTAAAACAAAACCTCACTTAAGAATATGAACATACAATGATTATCGAGTAGAGAATCACTTGCCTTCAAGATAATTCACAATTGTTTTCAACATCTTCAAGAAACTGTCAGCTGGGAAGATCAATTATGTTGCTGCTATGAAATTAGATTTTGTTTGGAGCCTACTTCCTGACATGAAGGATTTCAAGATCTTTTTACAGGCACTTTTACAATTAGTGAGAGAGAGCAAAAGACAAGGTAATAAATAAATGAGAAGCTGTCACGTAAAAAAGCAGAACAACTAATGTCTACTGTGTTCTTTGTTCAGGTTTACTCTAAGCTGTATGTGTATGTTTTCACATAAACCCATTCAAGAAAAATACACCTCCATGTCCACAGACGAATGTGAAGGCACAAATGAAGGGCCCTGTGTTGTCCATGGCTTGGGGAGAGGGGGGTGTGTGTGTGCTTTTGAGAGGGGGGTGCATTGTGATCCGTCATAACCCAGTCCCTTTAGCACCTGTTGTTTTGTCAATACAGACATGAGCAGTAGCTCAGAGGCAGTAGGGGCCTTACTAAAATTGCAGTAGTTTAAATAAACAGCTTTTAACAAACACGTAAACAGTTTAACTACCCTAGACAACGGTCACTCACTGAGGAGACCAACTCCGGGGTGGGCAAGTCCACACTGGGGTCGAGGATCGAGGAGGAAAGGGCCACAAAGGGGCTCTTTTTGGGGCTATTCGAAGCCGGAATAAGCGACATGCTCCTCGTCCTCGTCCTTGTCCTCCTGCTGGGACCGACAGCTCGCAGGCGGGCTGCTAACGTGGCGGGGACAGGGCCAGCACCGTACGTGGCAGTTATAAAGGTGCTGTGAAGGGCACTGAGCAGGCGCGCAGCCAGTGGGCAGCACCCGGGAGCACCGCGGAAGGGCGGGCCGACCGACTGACCGGGCCAACAGGTGGCACAGAGGGGCGCTGTAAATCTACCCCTTGGTGAGGGAACCACGGTGCCTACCCAGCAGAAGACCATGGCCCCAGTGAGCTGTGCGGGCACCCGCTCTGATGCCGCTTCGCAGGTGGAGCTCTGGTGCAGGTACATGGCCCCGCCAGGCGCAGGGCTGTGGGGTGTGCCCTGCTCTACCGCCTGTGCCAGAAGCTCAGGTGGAAGCAGGGATTTTACAGTATGTGGAAGAAGGGGCTGACTGCTTGGGGCAGGTATAAGAATGCTGTCAGGGTATGCAGGGAAGAAACAAGCAAAGCCAAGGCAGCCTTGGAATTGAACCTGGCGAGGGATGTCAAAGCCAATAGGAAGGGTTTCTTTAAGTATACTGGAGGCAAAGGGAAAACTAGGGAAAGTGTGGGCCTGCTGTTGAATGAGACAGGTGCTGTGGTGACAGATGATGTAGAGAAGGTGGAGCTGCTGAATGCTTTCTTTGCTACAGTCTTCACTGCTTGGGCCAGTCCTCAGGAGTCACAGACTTTGTAGATAACAGAGAAAGTCTGGAGAAAGGAAGACTTTCCCTTGGCTGAAGAGGAACAAGTTAGAGAACAATTAAGTAAACTGGATACCCACAAGTCCATGGGGCCCGATGGAATGCACCCGCGAGTGCTGAGGGAGCTGGCAGAAGTCATTGCTGGGCCACTCTCCATCATCTTTGATAGGTCCTGGAGAACAGGTGAGGTGCCTGAGGACTGGAGGAAAGCCATTGTCACTCCAGTCTTCAAAAAGGGCAAGAAGGATGACCTGGGAAACTACAGGCTGGTCAGCCTTACCTCCATCCCTGGAAAGAAGATGGAACAGTTTGTTCCGGGTGTCATCTCAAAGCACCTGGAAGAAAAGAAG
>VUYV01000003.1:4060574-4103675 GCA_008711295.1 Anarhynchus alexandrinus
GTAGGCTCTCATCCTTGAAGTCACCTTGAGGAGAGAAAAACAGGAGCGATAGTGACCGTTTCACATGAATTGAGAAAAACAAGCCTGAAGGAGTCAGGTGAGCAGGCCTGGAGGAGCCGGACGAGCAGGTGGAAAAACAGAGATTAGATGAACCAATCGGGAAAGAAACTGAGTCGCATATTCGCCTCGTGCACAGGACTTTTAACCAATCAACTAATGCGTGAACGCATGTAGGGATAGATAAATCGTATATAAGGGACAGTAGAATACCAATAAAGTGGCTTCTGTATGATTCACGTTGGATCGTGTGAAGTCCAGTTTCTCTCCTCAGGGTACTGCATCTGGGGAGGAATAACCCCATGCATCAGTACAGGTTAGGGGCTGACCTGCTGGATAGCCGCTCTGTGGAAAGGGATCTGGGAGTCCTGGTGGACAACAGGATGACCATGAGCCAGCAGTGTGTCCTGGTGGCCAAGAAGGCCATGGGCATCCTGGGGTGCATCAAGAAGAGTGTGCCCAGAAGGTCAAGGGAGGTCATCCTCCCCCTCCACTCTGCCCTGGTGAGGCCACATCTGGACTATTGTGTCCAGTTCTGGGCTCCCCAGTTCAAGAAAGACAGGGAACTGCTGGAGAAGGTACAGCAAAGGGCCACTAAGATGATTAGGGGATTGGAGCATCTTTCTTATGAGGAAAGACTGAGGGACTTGGGTCTTTTTAGTCTAGAGAAAAGAAGATTGAGGGGGGATCTTATTAATGCTTATAAATACTTAAAGGGGGGGTGCCAGGAGGATGGGAACAGTCTTTTTTCAGTGGTGCCCAGTGATAGGACAAGAGGTAACGGGCACAAACTTGAACATAGGAAGTTCCATCTAAACATGACGGGTGACTTCTTTACTTTGAGGGTGGCAGAGCAGTGGAACAGGCTGTCCAGAGAGGTTGTGGAGTCTCCAACTCTGGAGACGTTCATAACACACCTGGATGTTGTCTTGTGCAACCTGCTGTAGGTGACTCTGCTCTGGCAGGGCAGTTGGACTAGATGATCTCCAGAGGTCCCTTCCAACTCTGACCATTCTGTGATTTTTCTGTAATAGCACATTTTCCTTTTTTAGTGTGATCTGAAGGGAAAAATGTGTGTTTTAAATTCCTGAAGTACCACATCCAGTTATACAATTAAGGTTTTGCTGCCCCAAGGACCAGCTGCTAAGTTCTGGCATTGACACGCAATATTAAATTACTATATTCATCATTATTTCATCAACTATGTCACCAACTACATAAACATCAACAAAAAAAATAATTCTCATAATGTACTTATTTTACTAAGAACATACTTTATTTCACAGAATTTGTATCCTCTTCCTCAGTTCATCTCAAGACTTTATATTGAAATGCATTTCAATATACAAATTAGAACTGCTATACTAGTTCTACTCACAGTTTAGCAGAAAACTTACTCTTGTTTCCTTTTAAGTGAAATAGCCATATTTTCCATTATTCAGCAAAATGCACAGGTTTATTCCCAAAGCAAGCCTTTATTGTATTAAAAATAAAATTATCAAGAAAGAGTATATTAGGTCCTCTCCATAGATAAAATTCATGCAGTTTAAATCTAAAGCATAAGAAAAAGTTGAAGGTAGGTTTAGAAATAAGTTTTAGTCACTCTAATTTCCTCTATATTTTAAAGTATATTCAAGCAAAAAAAAAAAAATGCCTTAAAGTAATAAATAAAATAGTAGTCCCCTAAGATTATATCCTAAGCAAGCAGGTATGAAGAAATGTAGGATATCTGTAGAAGTTATTTGCACTCTTACATGGTGCTATGGGCATGGTTTGTATTATAAAATACTCCAGGCCAATATATGGGGTTTCAACTTCAGATCCCATGCAGACTTCTAGCATCACTGAATTTCACCAAAGTGATCACAGATCTGGGTTTGAATCACAGCCTGTGTTACAATCTAATTTTGCTGTAAGCATCTTTACTTTACCTTGTCCCTATGGTAGCTTCATATTAAATTCAGTATTTACGTTATTGGGAAATAAAAATGAGAAATACAGTCTTTGCCTTTGAACTGAAAAACATTATTTACCTGAACCGCAGATGCCAATGTAACTTCCACCTCTCAAAATACTTTTTCTGTTTCTTAGTGTACTGGGAAGTGTTAGTATATTTTTCCCTGTTTTGCAAAGATTTTGCAAAAAATGCAAAATTTTCAGTGCCATTCCTGAAGCATACTTTCATGTGGATGAAGGTAGCATGCTTTTATGAGTTACAGAAGTTTCCAGACACATAGTTACGTCTGGTATTAAGTAAACCTATGATAATATTGAGCATGCAGTATTTTGTAAATTTAGGGATGGTCTGCTAGCTAGGCATTAGTAAACTTGTAGTTTACATTAATAAACAACAATTGGAATTGGCTTCAGTGATGATGAAATCATTGTATCTATTGAAAATAACCAGAGCATTATTTAGGGGTTTTTGTTATAGTAAAGTAGCACAGAGCTGGCACACACCCCCAGTAACATTTTTAAATCAAAATACTGCCATAATAACTAAGACCACTAGTTTTAGTTGAACAGTACAACTGGCATATTAAAACCAGTCTCTTCTACTTCAATAATTCCATGTCTTGGGTGAGTCAGACCACTTGTCTAATCAAGGAAAAAGTATTTACCTGTGTAACAGACAGATACTGCCTCTGTTTTTCTCTGGTTTTATCAAAGTTTTCATTTCATGGATAAGAAGGTTTAATCTGTTCACTGCACTGAATACAGAAAATTCAAAACCTAATCCAAATATATTAAAACAGTATGCACAATGGGAAAGGCTCTAACTGTTCTGTCCTCAAAATCTGTCATAGCCTTGAAAGAACTTAGAGCTTCATGTGTCCCCAAACTCCAAGCAATCTTGACTGGTCATAATTTATTCCAGCTGCTGCAATTAATATTTTCTTTTGGCCTGCATTTTTCTTTCATGCACCTCCTGTCCTTCACATTAAAAAAAAAAACAAAACAAAAACAAAACCCACAACAAGGTAGGGAAAGAAACCATGGCATCATGCCCACTGAGATCGCACAAGGAGAATACTGAAATGCTGACAAGGCTCTGGATGCTTTAACATGCTGACATCACACTTGCTGATGAAGACAGTTTTAGAAGACAAAGGAATCATTACAGCATTCACGTGGCAGGTAATCCTTTTCAAGTTTTATAGCATGCATTGCATTGTTTTTTTTCTAGAAAGTCAGTTGAATTTCTAACAAATTTATGAATCCTTTTTTGATCCCAGTTGCTCAGACCTTACGATTAATTTTGTATTTGTGTAGACTTTCATAGTCTTAAAACCACATGAATATAGAGCATTAAAACACTTGACATATACTGGTGTAATTCCCCTTACTTTCTCTTTTTTTTTTGAGTAGTTTTATTACATGAGCAAACATTTGAGGCCGTTTTGATAACCTATTTTGACTTTTTAAAAGTTATTTAGAACCACACGTTCTTTTTCCCTCAAAGTTATTTAACGGTAAAAAAGGGGCAATATTATTATGTTGGATCACAGAACTATTCTAAAATGTATAAGCACATGAACCTGTGAACCCTTATGGAATTTCATTATTGCTCCACATAATGTGAGCATCTTCCCATAGGCTATCTGTAGGAAAGTTTCTATCACAGGTTTCAATAGAACTTACTCAATTGAGGAAAAAAAGTTGGGTTTGACTTTGTATACAATTTTAGAACTAGAAGAAGTCAATGAAAATGTTTATATAATTTTCAAGCAGGTCCAGTATCTCACTCTTAGTGCTACATGTTTCATTCAAATAAGATGTAATAAACACTATTTATAATTGGTAATGAAGCACATGCTCTGCCAAAAGGCGCCTTCAGCCTTGAGCTAAAAAGCATGAAAACAGTTTCCTATAGAGCTGGAATTAATTATTTCTTTCAGAAACCAGATATTTTACTTTTCTTCCTGAAAGAAAATCATAAATATTCCTGGGAAAAGCAATTATTATCATTACCATTAATTTGAATTATTGTTGAATTCTAGGGCAAGCTGACTTATAAATTTGATGGAGTTGAGCTTCTAAAACTAAGCTCTTCTCCCAGTCAAACGTCAACTTTACTGGCAGTGATACTGAGAAGAGTGAATAAAGGGTCTCACTTATCCCTTCTAAATAAGAAAAAAATCTAATTTTAAAAACACTGTGAAAGTGTGTATATTATTTCTAAAGAAATGCAAGTTAATGTTGCAACTCATCAGAACTGTCAACCTAAGTATAATGCCCAATATTGAAGGAATCAATCTTCTCCTAGTTCTAAAGATAGTAAGAAAAAATCAATAAGTTTGATGTCTTCTTCAAAAGGTAAAATTCAAAGGCTATTTACATCTGTGGAAGAAAACACTGACCCTTTCTATGTTATTCAATACAGAAGTATTTTAATTCAGATTGAAAATAGATTGAAAAATCACATTCCGGGTGAGCTCTTTTATCTGGAGGATTTAGTCTTTCACAAAATGGAACAAGGATACTGATCCCTTTCCAAGCAATGCTCAGGACTGTCACAACACATGGACTCCCTCAGTGCCCACCATTCACATGACTTTTCTAAGGTAAGTTTTTCCAGCCAGGCCTCTTCCAGCTTTACAGCTGACACAAAAAATCACCCTTGCCTAAGAGCAGAATTTCCAGTCCCAGGCAGACTTTTCTTTAAGCTATACCATTTTGGGGTGAGAAAAGGGGAAAATGATTCAACAAAAGGATCAGTTACCCTACATCCACTTGACTAGAAAACAACTACTGACAGAATAAAAGCAGAATGATTTGGTAAAATCATTGAGAGTCCTGAGTTACATCTCATTGTACCACAGGCTGTCAGATAATCAGTTGGAGGTGGGGGAAGTACGTGCAGCAGTATTCCTTTTCTGTGATTTAGTAGTGTTAATAGCTCTGATGAGTGCATCACGTAGGAGCAAATGGATACACAGCAGTCTAAAAGCTGAGATTAAAAAAAAAATCAGTGGAACACACTGATGTATATGAAAACCATCACATTAGTTATTTTGTATACCGTTAAGCCTCCATTTTACTCTCTCTGCAAACATACAGATGTCCTGGATATCATCAGAAAGAAAAGTCATCAGAACACAGAAGTGTCTTGCCAAGCCAAGCAGCTCTGGTGGCCGCACAATCAAAGGCGGAGCACTCCAGCGTGGTGCACAGTGGGGCTTCCTAAACCACGGAAACCTCAGGAGGAGCCAAGAGACAAGCCAGGAGCCCGCAGCTCACACAAGAGTGGCTGATAAGACCTGGGCAGGGCCAGCAGCAACGGTGGCCAAGCCCCCACACCTATAAAAGAAACCCCCAGGGAGCGCTAGTGGCCAGGAGTGCCACGAACAGGGTGGGCAAACAGGATGTAGGGCATCAGCAACAGCGTGGTGTGGCAGTTTGCACAGAAGGGCTTGCAGGACAAGTGTGCATAAAGGGCACTGAAGCTCTGCCACCTCGACCAGGGAGCGATGTTATCTACCCAGCAGAAGGCCATGGCCTCTAAACTCTGCACCCACAGTGACTGCCGCAGCTTCCCAGACAGACCTCTGGTGGGAACACGCTGCCACCCAGGTGCCAGGCTGCAGGTTGTCCCCTACTCTTAGGCCAGAACTGGATGGCAGCAGTGAGCACACCTGTGGGAAATGCGCCCATATAGAGGAACTCCTCTGCTTAGTGACAGAGCTCTGGGAGGAGCTGAGTAGGTTGAGAAGTATCAGGGAGTCTGAGAAAGAGATCAAGTACTGGAACTGCACCCAACCTTCCCTGGGACAGACCTGTCAGGCAGACAGGACAGATGATATGGAGGATTCCCTATCCTCTGTCCACCTGGCAGAATGTGCTGACTTAAGGTACAGGGGGCAATGGCGACAAGTTCCTGCCCAGCGCAGCAGATGTGTCTCCGCCGTGACTACCCCACCTTCCCAGCTGCCCTTGCATAATAGGTACGAGGCTCTGCAAGTGGAACCAAACAATGATGAGGATGATGGTTCATCTAGTTTTTGAGTCTCAGAGAAGTAAGGAGGAGGGTCAGCAGAACTGTCACCTTGGACTTCTGGAGGGCAGACTTTGGCCTGTTTAGGAGCCTGGTTCACAGAGTCCCTTGGGAGGCAGTCCTGAAGGGCAAAGGAGTCCAGGAAGGCCGGGTATCCTTCAAAAAGGAACTCAAAGGCGCAGTAGCAGGCCATCCCTATGTGCTGAAAGATGAGCCGGCAGGAAAGAAGACTGGCCTGGCTGAACAGAGCCCTTTAGATGGAACTCTGGGAAAAAAAAAAGAGTTTATGACCTTTGGAAGAAGGGGCAGGCAGCTCAGGAGGACTACAAGGATGTTGTGAGGTTATGCAGGGAGAAAATTAGAAGGGCCAGACCCTAACTAGAACTTAATCGGGGTACTGCCATAAAAGATAATGTTTCTATGAATACATTAGCAACAAAAGGAGGGCTAAGGAAAATCTCCAGTATCCAAGCAAGTGGTTGAGTTGCCATCCCTGGAGGTATTTAAAAGACGTGTAGATGTGGTGCTTAAGGACATGGTTTAGTGGTGGACTTGGCAGTTTTAGGTTTATGGTTAGACTCGATGACCTTACAAGGTCTTTTTCAAACTATACAATTCTATGATTTTATCTGCAAGGGCACAGCTTTGCTATATAAACATTTCCTTTTTAAACCACTTAATATTTACCATCAAAAATCAGCACTGTATTACCATCATGCTTTCAAACACTTGTAAGAAAAAAAAAATGCAGTGAGGGAAGATTTACCATAAGACTTTTTTTGTATGTTGGAGACATGATACCTTTAAAAAAATTACCAAACTACCAAGACCTGGGTAGAATAATCTTAAATGCTTTTCTTTCAAAAATAATAAATATATGTTTGTGTACCACAGTGCAAGATTTAAGGTCATTTAATGTTGTAGATTTATTTTAAGCTGGCAATATAAAAGAAGAAAAAGAAAGAAAAAAAAAACCAAACATGGTTTTTCAGGAGCAGTATTTACACAGAAAAGATAAGCAAAAAAGGTAACAAAAGATAGTCTCTGTACGGAAAAAGATCTCAGAAGATCTTGATAGAGTTCTCGACTTCTCTACCTTGTCCTAATGAATTAAATATGTAAGGAAAATAAATTGGCTAGAATTTAAATAGACCAGACTATCCTAATTGACTGCTCCAAAAATGTGCCCTTTCACTAATGGCTTTGTGTTTCTTTTATCTGAGTGTATTTAGTCATACCTCTATCTAAAAAGGGAAGCAGCAAAACCATTATAAAGAAGAAAATCTTAAAAACACAAGTGCATAGAAATAAGCAAATGTTAATGAAACCTCCTTCAGGGTTAACCTAAAGTACACATATAACACATGAAACCAGGCTCTACCTCTCTAATTAAATTTTTAAATTGACTACTCTTAATAAATTGGGCAATCCCCTAAGATTTTAAAGTCACCTTCTAAATCTAATTGTGAAGGATCATTTACTCTACTTCTTCTCCTCTGTTTAGAGTATGATAAATTATTCACCTCATAGTCACCACTAAAACTCAGTAAAGGTGATTAAAATCTGGGCAACTAAAGACTCTGCAATGGAGTTGCAATGGAACAGATTACTGCTTTGGGGGTAAAAAGCAAGTGAACTCTTGCAATTGTCATTAAAACGTAGGTTAATACTCCATTTAAGTTAACTTAAAAATGAAGAGGTTTTTTTCATAAAAAGTGCAAAGCTTGGAACTTACTTGCTAATTAAGGTATTAAGAGCCCAACGTCACTGTAGTATGACATTTCTATATTTCACACACATTCTCTGTAATCAACAAGTCTGATCCAAGTTTGTGTGGGTTGTGACAGAAAGTTGAGGGAGTCAAGAAAAATGCTGTACATATCTCAAAATCTAGAGGATCAAAGAGAGTTTTAAACAATGTAGCTTTAACAAGAGGTAAACGTAAGAGAAAACCAGCTGTAATCAAATATCTGTCACTAAATTAGATAGTCTTAAAACACCACTGAAAAAACAGAGCTGGCTTAGAACATTTTGCAAGTGTAGACAAAACTGAATTTTGCCAGGCCTACAACATAAGTCTTTATCCTTGCAATGGTGCCAGAGTAGGTGCAAAGAAAGGAAGGGCAGGGAGAGCTGGCTGCAGTTAACAGGGTTTTAGTGGGCTATAGTAGGTTTCAGTGAAATATGGGTATGCAAGCAGAGGCTCCATTAACTTATGATATCTTCCAGTCAGTCTAAATTCAGGAGGGAGGGTTTTATTTCTAAATCCCCTTCTCTTGCTTAGGTCTTTAATTTTTCTCTCCTAAGTTTTCTCTAAATGTTCCTCTTCCACCCCCGTGCCAGCATGCTCTCTGAGATGTAGGAGCAGCTTTAGCTCCAGTCCTGAGTCTTGTCTCCAACAACATCATGTGTCCTTTTCACCTTTTGTCTTAGTGAAGGTATGGAAGAGACCTTTCTTTTATAGCTAGCTGCACCCAGCCCTGAGGGCTAGGACAGGGACAGGGACTACCTGATTAAATGCTGTAGGAATTGCTATCAGTAGGACAGGAAGTTCCAGACACATTTTTGGATGAAAAAGGGACCTTTTAACCACTAACTCTCTAACCACTCCTTAGGTGCTGGCAAATCCTTTCTTTAAATACATGTCAAGACATATCTTCTGAGGAAGCAAGTTTACACAGAGTGAGAAAAAGACAACTTTACCAGCAAAAAATTGCCACTAATTCTTTGGTTTCTTTACTTTTATGAGGTTGTCATCTGGGAAACCTGTATTTCTTCTAATAACTACTCTTGGCTTTTTGCTACGCCTAACATTTTTTTAATCTGCAGCCTTGCACACATCCTTTAAATAAATGTGATGCTCTCTCCCAGGGTCTGAAATGCTCTGTTTACCTCACGGAGTGAAAAAAGAGAAATTTCAGAGAAAACTAGAAGTTGGCTAATTATCCACATATTAAAAGCTTTAAGAAGAATGAAAAAGAGAAAACAAAGACATCTGAAATACCAGACAAAAGAGTAAAACCTTTCTGTGGAGACTTTGTCAGAAATTGTCTGCAGAGACATTGGAGTAAGTCTAGAGTAGATCTAGGGACTTTTGCTTATGAGGAAAGATTGAAAGAATTGGAGTAATTTCTAGAGAAGGCACGATGAGAGAGAGAATAATTCATAAACATGTCCTGCTTCAAAGACAGGAACTTAACTGCTCTTGTCCCATCTGCAGTAAACTGATAAATCCTTCACACTTCTTTATCAACACGGTTATTTGTAAAATTGTTTCTAATGATGAGTAAGCATTAGCATATGCTGCAACAGAGATCTGGAATATATATTATCAGAAGCTTTTACGAATACTATAGATATACAGCATATAGCTGTACCTGCTTTGAGGTAACTGAACTTTTATCACAATTTCCAGCTGTTTTTCCTTCGGTACTATGCCTTCATGCGTTTTAAATTTTACAGCATTCAAAGAAGCAGAAATGTGTTATCTGCTGGTGTAATTTGAAGGATTATACCTGAATCTACTATTTTACCTTAGACAGTGGGTATTAAAAATTGAGTAGGTTCTGGTCATTGCTGAACACCAGTTTTAATTTCACTCCACCATGAGAAATAATAAAACAGAAGCAGAACTAGATCCTCCATCAACTTGGTCCTAGCAATGCTGTGCAATGCTAAAATAATCCTTTAAACCTGACAGTGCTAATTAATACACGAATCAATTTATCAAGCAAGCATACACAAAGAAGTAGAAAGGAGAAAACAAAGTTTTCACCAAGGTCAATGTGATCAAGCATTAAAAAAAAAAAAAAGTCCTTTTTTCATGATGATGCTCCACACAGGTGCAGATAGAATATTTGAATTTCTATCACCGCCCTGGAATATTTTAGTGCATCAGACTTAAACAAAAAATGCAGATGGATATTGTTGTTAAATGTGTCCTGGCTTGAGGTAAAACAGAACCATTTTTCTGTTCAGTAATTTTACTTTCCAGCTAAGCCTCTTCTAACTAACTGAACTCTCTGAAATTAACAGCATATTGTCCAGACACTGTTCGGTCCCAGAGAGATAAGGCCTGATTGTTTCTAATTTATGCCAAGGAATGGTATGCAGAGGCTCTTGCTTATACTTATTGCTATAACACCCAAGGCCAGATAGCTTTGTTATTTGCCCCGTTGGAGGGTCGGAAGTGGGAAAATGTAGAGGGGTCCCACCTGTGGGAAGGACCGGACAGGACAGGTGACCCAAAACTGACCAACAGAGTATTCCATCCCATCTGCCTCATGCTCAGTATAAAAGCTGAGGAATCAAAGCGTCAGCTTTCTTTCTTCAATGGCCAACATCTGAGGACTACTCTGTCTGTTCGTCTGCCTTTTACCCTGATCCATGCGTTCCTGAATCTAGATTCATAATCTGGTTCCTGTCCATCACTGAGTCCAGTCTGGGACTTTCCCAGTGCCTGCCAGTGACGTGATTGTCATCGTGGGAGCTTGATACGGTTTTGTATATATTGTATATATTTCATTATTTTTGATATTATTATTTTATTAATATTTCATTATTTTCTCTTTATTATTGTATTAGTATTTCATTAAAATAATTTAGGTTTTTTCTAAACTCATAAGTCTTTTTCTTTCTCTCCCTCCTCTCCTTGGAGAGAGACGTGGGAAAGAGAATCTGTCATCAGTTTCAGTGGCCAGTCCAGCCCAAACCATGGTAAAATGCTAATTATTTTTCCCACAAATTAAAACACTAACTTTTCTTGTTGGTGTTTTCAGTAACTTGACATAGAAGTACTTAAGTAGGAAAAAAAAAATGAAGCAAATTACTGTAGGGAAAAGAAAACTGCTGCAAGCTGTTAGGTATATTTATTACAACTACTACAAAAGAGAAATTCTTCAAGAACAATCTATCTCCTTAAAAGTACAATTTCTCTATTACTGCCAAGGACCTTGATATCAAGGATGATCTGTTTTGAAAGTGAAGTGATGGCCATGAAAGTTAATTCTTGACTACAGAGAATAAAATTCGTAGAGGCCCGTAACATAACCAGTTCATTCATTTGAAAACAATTGCTTTCAACTGGAGCTAAATATTGGAATAGGCCTCTTCTCCATAAAGCCTTTTTTATCCCATCAGTCTAATAATAGAGGTGTTCTGGCAGATTCAAGGGATTCTTTTTCCTCATCAATCCACTGGAGATAGGAAGTGCGCACATTTCATGGGCAATTATCTGCTTGTAGCTGCTTTTAACCCCAATGTGGTATTTCTTTCAATTTGCACTAACATGACAGCTGTGGTAGGTCAAACTGGATCATGTTCCATCATATGAGGAGCTGTTATCCCATATATCCTGCCACATTTGTTATAAAAGTTAAGTGCCTTCTATTTCAAGCAATAGTTGAAGGAGTACTTGGTCTGCGTCAAGGTTAAGAAAGCAAAAAAGTCTCTAGTATTGCCTAGAAGAGAGAAATAGAAGACAGAAAAACCCTAAGTTCAGGATCTCTGACATTTATATAAAGAATGTAGGGTTTTGGTTCATTTTTATTTATAATCTTGAAGTCTAGCATTTGGAAAAGAACAATTTTCATTACAGTAAGCAAAATAAAATGGTCTTCCATCTGTAGTACATACAGCTGTTTTACTGCTTTCAAAGAAGGAGATCCCACGTATTTGTGAGGGCGAAAAAAAAATATTATTAGATTCATGTACAATGTTTCCATTGACCTTAATATGACATATAACTTAGTACACAATTTAGCTACGAAGGCTAACTTCAATTGTGTTAATGCAAGGAAAAATAAAATAACTTAGCACATTATGTGCTAAGTTATTATGTTTTCCTGTGGTTGTTTTATTGCCGAATCTTTATAATCAACTTTTCTTTTTCAAGTGCTAGCAAAAGAAAGTGAACAAAATTTGACATACATGGAAATATGAGTTTGGTAATCAGAAGATAATGATTATGGACTGAAAACTATAAACCTGACATTGATGTGCCTTAAATTATTATTTTTGAATTCAAATTTCCTCTTTCGACATATTTATCTTTCATTTTACAATATAAAATGATATTCAGGCGTGCAAGTAGTTGGAAAATTGGACACAGCTGACTAAGCATCAGACCACAGTGTGCTTTCTAGGACAGACATGGATTCAGCTAATGATCATTGTAATCTACAAAATGACACTGTCCTCTTCAGATATATTCTTTTGTATTTCCATACTGCAGTATTTTGACTGTCATTGTCTGGCATATTAAAAACAATAGATATACACATAAATACCTTCAGATTGATATGGAAATGTTAGTTGCCATGGTGATCTTATAACCCAACCTCACTAAATCATTCTCAGTTCAACACAATTAGTGCCAACACATAAAAACATAAAATTGTTTCAATTTATTTTTTTCCTTTTCTCAATTATGGAATATGGTCTTCAGCAAGACAAGCACTCTGCATTTGTCTCCCTTTTTGGCATCCATTTTTCACTCATTTTGAAGACGACAATTTCGTAATCAGGAAAGTGTAATAACTGCGATGATCAAAAATTGTATGTTAAAATACAACTGCCATTTCTGAACCCTTTCAATCTGTCCAGTTTGCTTCCCAACTGGACTTTCTTGCTGGAATATAAAGAAATGCAGGACATACCATAAACCCATCTCATTTGTGTCATATTTTCAACTAGAAATGTGCAAGAAATAAGCAGAAATGTTCAAGAGAAAATTTAAAAGTTAACAGTTATATCTGGTCCAAGATTTATAAAGATTATTTGTCTTAAGATAAAATCATACAAAAAGCGAAGTATATCAAAGGATGGCTGATAGTTTAGGCATGAATATATCAAATCTGTGGTACTGAAAGACTGAACGTATTCATATACAACAACAACTACCATGAGAAAAACTGAATGGAAGAGAAAATGGATAATGTTAACAAATCCTTGTTCCTGGTAAATTAGCCTAAACAACAAAAGTCCCTATGCTGATATTTTAGCCAGATTTCCTAGGATGATTTTAGTAAATTTAAAAAATGTATAGATTACTGGAAGAGATGCAATCTCTTCAGGCTTGGCTCAAACATAGGAAGTAGCTATACCCTTTTGAGATTGCTTGTTGTATTAGGTACAGCACTACATCTCTCTCAGCAGCCATTCAATCACCTTGTCATCAATGCACTCCAGCAACCTCCTGTGCAGCTGGTGCTCTGCAGTGTTGCCCCTCCAGCAGGACCAGGGCCTGTGAACATGATGCTTCTTCTAGTTGTCTGAAGAAGGCCCCATCTACTTCTTCCTGATCAGTTCATAGCAGACATCTGCATAACATTACCTTGGCAGCCTTTCAACAACATCCTACATCAGACCCCCTAGCAAGCAGCAAAAGTCTCCAGATGACAGTTGGATTGATAGATGGCAGCCTCTGCTCTCTGAAACAGATAGTCTTCCTCCGCTGTCACTCACTGCTTCCTACTGATGCTTTGTGCATGGCTCAGGCTCAGCTAGCTCAGATGATTCAGTGGACGGAGTTCCCAGCAGCTCATCTCCTGGAAAGGCAATGAACCTCTTCTGCACCTGCAAATCTTCAGATGGAGCAGGAGCCTTCCTCATGGTGCCAGAAACCACGAGCTTCCAGCCTTTTGCCACCAAAGGATTCTCCATTTCACAACCTGATATGCACAGAGTCCATCTGCTCTTCCAGTTAGGACTTTGGCCTCTTGAAACTGCAGGGTCTCAGGGAAAACCCAGTGAAACTCCTATCATTGCTGATGCTGCACAGTGTGATGACCTCCTCCCATATCTCCTTCAGCTGGTGACACATATCCTCAACCTGTACACCTACTTCAGGCGAGGAGATCATCTCCCGCTGCACTAGCCTCAATGAGAGGTGCCAGGCACGCCTGCAGCCCAAGAACTACAGAGCTGCTTCCTCCCTCAGGAGCTCACTGTTGGTTTAGACCTTTGGCGTTACAAGGAAAGTGATTTCAACCCCTGCTNGAAAACCCAGTGAAACTCCTATCATTGCTGATGCTGCACAGTGTGATGACCTCCTCCCATATCTCCTTCAGCTGGTGACACATATCCTCAACCTGTACACCTACTTCAGGAGAGGAGATCATCTCCTGCTGCCCTAGCCTCAATGAGAGGTGCCAGGCATGCCTGCAGCCCAAGAACTGCAGAGCTGTTTCCTCCCTCAAGAGCTCACTGTTGGTTTAGGCCTTTGGTGTTACAAGGAAAGTGATTTCAACCCCTGCTGGGGACTGTGCCCTGTGGCATTTTGCTGAGGACTTATATGCTGTTCTGTGCAGCTGCTGGCCCGTTCTGCGCCGCTGTCTGTGTGAAATGCCACACAAACTGCTGTGTCTCTTGGTTACCTCTGTTAGCTGCACCTAATACATACAGGTTCCTATGTTTGATAATGTTTTCTTGTTGAAAAGTAAACAGATATTACCAGTCTCACCTGCAGTGAAAGCTGACCTCTGAAGTATAACTTCAGGTAAAAACAAAACCCAAGCATGTAAAAACTTTTGAGACCTAGCAAAAGGATAGAAATGGAAGCAGGGAGGGTGATGGATTAGCTAAGTCCATCATGAATGCACACATTGCACATTGCGTTTTTCCCAGGACAAATGTCATTCTAGCACTTGTAGTTAGAAATTCAACTAGGCATTTGGAAAATGTAGATCAAGTTTCAAGTTACTCACTATTGGGCCATTTTCCCTGAAGGTGTGAACCTATGATCTTAATTTGGCAAACATAGTTTCACTGTGATCGTTGTTCATATGCTGTCTGATTACTGTTAATCAAGCTTAATTTACAAGAATGTTTTTTGCTAGGACTCGGCAAACATAACAGCCTTTCTGCTACTTACAATTTTATGGAGGAAAGAACAGGGAAAAAAGGTAAAAAGAATATAGTAGTTAATTTTTCAAAAGATAACAGCACAGTTATATGTTATTATAATCATACATCTCAGAGGGGTTGCTTGGTTTTTTAATCATTAATTTTTAAAGAACTAAATTGAAAAAGAGGGACATAACAAAGATACAGGAACAGGGAACTATTTTTCAAAATAAGAATTATTAGGAAAGCTCTTAATTAAATAATCTGACAAAGATTATTAAATTCAAATACTGCCTCTGGTTCAACTTGACCTTGAGCTGTAGATTGCTGGAGGCTAAGACAGAATACCAGAGAAGTATTTTTCATAATCTGTTAATAAGCATCACTGGAAACAGCTTAATGGACTAGATGAACTTTATCTATAGTACAGCTGTGCTTATGTTAAGAAATGTGAAGATACATTATGTGAGTGAACAAGCATACAATCCCTTAAATTTTATCTGAAAGTTATCTGTATAATCTTTGCTTTGGGACTCTTTTTAATATAAATGTTTTATTACAAAAAGCATTTTTACTTAGGGACCTTGCATCAGATAACCTGTGTTTCAGCTTTATGTTTAGTCAAACAACTCACCATAGTAGGCTAAACTGAGAATTATGGGATGGCTCCCATGAATAAAGTGAGTGAAGAGAGAGATTTTGTTATTCTAAAGTTTTTTCATTTGTTTTGGAGGAAAAGGATAATTTTGCCTTTTTAATGAGAAATATGTGTACTCAGAAAAGGAAAACTTCAAAAACTGTCATACACTAGTTTTAATGAAAATCCGTGGGCAGCCCCTTCCCTGATGACCAACTTCTACATGACTCTAATATGAACTAAGAAAGAAAAATTTGTTCACAACTTATTGTTGTCCTAAAGAGTCTCACTGAATGCTGCAAATGTCATGTGTGTTTAATAAGAAGATCCTTGTGAACTATCAGATGAGACAGTGGAAATGGGTTTTATTTCTGCATTCAGTTTTTTGTGTAAGAAAGCAAAAAGTGGGGGGAAGCTGAGGAATCTCAGCTGCTGAATTCATAAAACCCATAAAAATGTATAAATTGATTGACACTTCCAAACACAAATGCCAAGTGCTTGTGGATGTAAAAGATGAAACTGGATAATCGACCCTAGAGATCAGATATACCACTGGTGTGGTAAAACGGACTTATCTAGGTAACACCTAGAGGCAAAAGAAAACGCCTGCAGGGGAAATTAAAAAACAAACAAGCAAAGAAGCCCAATGGCATAGGTAAATAGGAATACAAGCTAACAATAAATAACACAAAATTTTGCATTACTTAAAGCAAGAGAACAGAGAGTAACTAAGACGAGGTGACCTTGTAGATCCTTACTATCAGATATATATGCATGTATATGCAGCAAGCCTGCTGGAGCATGAATATCACTCTGTTGTGGTGGAACTGAATGCAATCTCTGCAGAATGATCAGTGGTATCTCTGCACACCATTTAAAACTCTGTTTAGATTCCAGACACCTCTGAAGGTCTGTTTAGTACTAAACCTGATCCAATCTAGATTTTGAGAGGTTTGTCATGGTTATAGCCCCCTGTAAAACACAATTCAAGTAAAAGGTGCTGGTTCAAATATGGATTGCCAGTAAGTTTTGCCCAGCACACACTAAGGTCTTAAAAATATGATGTCTTACACATTTGCAGAAGATTCCATATTCCTGATCATTCTCCCAGTTTCCTGATGAATAGATGCTGTTCATCACCACCAATCATAGCCATGAAAGAAAAGTGAAGCATTTGACTTACATCTCAAAACAAAAAAAGGATCTATCAAATGTTTCCTGCTGAGCAGATATTAGTAAAAGCTGATTAACCAGCTGCAATCTCACAACTTAGACTATGGACCGAATAAGAAAAAAAAGCAAATAGGTAAGAAATGTAGATGCATGTTAACAGAAGCTGAATGTCTGTCCTGTGGAATCACAAGACGAAATGTGATTTCCCATCCACACTAATGCTAATGACTGGCTAATAACATCTAATCTTTGAACAATCAGATTATAATGGCAATTAGTATACAGTACCAGATATAAGAGCCTTAAAATATTTGTTAAAACTTCACAGAATCACAGAATGCTTGAGGTTGGAAGGGACCTCTTGAGATCATCTGGTCCAACCCTTTGCTCAAGCAGGGACCTTAGTTAGGTTTTTATTTTATGTTTTACCACTAGAATAGCAACAGGAGACAGCATTAGGACAGTTAAAGTTTTCCAGTTGAGTTAATATGTCCATGCTAAGAAAATATTTTCATGAATCAAAGCAAAAGTCAAAACTTCAAAGATAATAACTTTGGGTTAATCGGGGCATTTTCTTTTTGATAAATCAGAGTTTCTTTCAGTTTGAAACTCTTTAAGTGCTTGTTTTTCCCAGTTCAACATCCTTAACAATTAAAACTATGTTGATTCCGGAGATCAGTTAAAACAGATGATGTTTAGTAGTTTTGGTTTCAACTATTGCATTTTGAGGGTAGGAATCAAACATTTCCTGCAGAATTTTAGTATCTATAAATGCTCCATTGCTCATCATGGTGCAGTCCTGAGTCCACTCCAGAGTATTGCCATTGAAAAGGGAATTGAGACAAGTGTTACTAAAAACTTTGCTGGGCTAACAGTGTTACTAACCACACAAGTTTATGCACTCTAATCCTGATTTTCCAGAATGAAATGGCATAATTAGTCTGTTTATATGCTGAAGAAGAATCTAGATCCTAGGTTACCTCAAGACAAATACGCCAACTTTGCTTCAAGAGTACTGAGGAAAGCAGCACGCATCCCACAATCTGAATGAAAAACATCTGGAATTATCTCCAGAATACACAGGTTTTCTCAGCATTTGCAAAGATGATGCTTTACGCTTTGGTCAAATCTTTGTCCTTCATTTTATTTAGTGCTCACATGAACCTGTCATCTTTATCTGTCCACAGAGTACTGACAGCAGGAACTAACAAGTTGAAATAAACTGTACTACATGCAGACGTAGCCAGAGCGCTAACCAAGTACATTGCTTAATGAGTTCCTGGCAGTCCTCTATGGGTGTTTAATGAGGGAGAAGTCTAAATCTCATTCATTGTAATTTGGCATAGGCACATTAGAATATGCTGGAATTGGTCTGGTGCTGAAAATGAGATGTAGGGCCATGTGTCACTTAGAGCATGTCACCACTAGAAATTTACCTGCAGTTTTAACCTGGCTCTTAGCCCAGCTTCTCATATTTTTTGAAAAGGAAGTCTTAGTCTTATGCTTCCATGCTTTGAAACAGCATGTGTTTGTTCACTCTGAGAATTGAGTTTTCTTTCTTTTTCTTTTTCTCTTCCCCCCCCCCCCACCCCCAAAGGCAGATTACTTTGTAGTGAGGACATTTTAAAAGCTTATTTGAGTAGATGGCAAATTTTGATAATCCTTTTGCTTCATCCATCTTTTCTAGATACTCATTTCTCACTTACCTTCCACAGAGTGGTAGCTGTTGTTTAGTAGGCAACTCCCTTTCATTTAGCCCTTTCTTCAGCAGCCTGCTTCTATGATACCAAACTTATGCTCTTTAGCCAAAGAGCTCTAAAATATGTCATTTCAACATAAGTTAATAAAGAATTACCTCAGATTCTGGTTATGCTCTCGTATGACAGAGACCATGGTTTTGGGAGAAGCATTTAAACTCTATGGTGGTAGACCAATATCTGGCTAGCACAGATGTCTCAGTGAAAGGTTATAATAAAATATTCAAGAACTTCTGAGTAGACATGGCTGGGTTCTTAGCTTTAGAAACTAAAGCTTAAGGAGGAGAGAGAGATATGATTCAAAGATAAACCAAATTGCAGAACAGAAAACAGCTAGAACTGACTGAGGTCAGGTAGTGTGACAATATGAAATTGTCTTCTCCCATCTATATGCTCTTTTAGACGTTGTCAACCTGGCCAAAAAAATTAACAACAACAGCATTGGAGTGGAATAAAGAACTACTTTAATGAATGAAGCTTCTAGCTAGCATTGTTATTATGTGTAAAATTGCATCAGAAATATGAGTCATATCTCATGTCTGCTGTCAACTAAAGTCTTGTTTTTGGACATATTACATTTTGTTAGTGCCGTTTTAAGCCTTAGATCACAATCTACTTTCATGAGGATTCTTTCCCACCTTTGCTACTTGTGAAATTAGACAAGTGTAAAGGAGAAAAGAACTTTATCATGTAACAGTGACATTCTTGGGCAGAAAGAAGTTTCAAAACCAATCCCTTTATCATGCAAAACCTTTCTATTCCTTGAATATAAAGGAATAGAATATCAGTCAGTCAGCGTATTACAAAAAGTCGTCTTAGAAAAAAGGATGCAAATTTGCCTTAGGAGGAGACTGTTTTTTCTACACAGAGTTTTCTGATAAATCATTTAATTCTAGGAAAGATTTATACATATCGATGTTATAAGAAATTTTGCTAACAAGTAATTTTTTCCTTTTCTCACTTTCTCCTCTTCATAATGACTTGTGGGAGAGGAGTTCTGGGGTCACTTTTATGCGTCTGAAATTCTTCCCTCACTGAATCTGTACCTTAAACATGAAATGAAGAAATACTGAGCCAATACAAGTTTAAAAACATCAGTCATTATTCACTGTTTATTATTTTAGACAAGAAGTCTATGTATTTATTTTTCAGCATTTGATATTTCTGTTGCACGGCCAGTGGATGGCCATTCACAGGGAGGGGAATCATTAAGAAAACAAGGAATGTCTGAGACATGGTCTACCAGATCAGATATTGGATAATCAAAGAAATACAGAATGGTCATACTTAGAATATCATCAGAGCAGACCAAAGACACACATAATATGTGGAAAGCTGAATTTAGGAACTCCTCTTCATGCTGGTAGTTGCTCTCTGCACTTCTACAGAATCAGCAACAGTATACTGGAACTTCTGCCTGTGCTACTGTAACCACAGAAATGCCAATACTGAGTCAAACTGAAAGATCCATTCTACTATATACGTTATAGTTTAAAAACAGGATGCTTAGAGAAAGGTATAATAAAAGGTCAAATACTGTTATGATTTTTTTTTTCTCAATATACTCTTCCAGCTTTCAAAAATCAATTAATTTCCTGAGCTACAGATTACATCTATGTTTAATATGCCTTCAGTATGCAATCTCTTCCCACTTAGTTTTGGGGTTGACAAACTCAGCACAGCACTGTATTCTATAACTCTTCATATTTTCTTAACATAGCACCACAATTTTTTTTAACACAGCAGGCCATGTGGTTGGGGCAGTGGATCGAGGCAGCGATGCCCATGGCTGGGGCAGGGGAGGGGCTGATGGCCAGGGCTCTGAGATGGCTTCTGAGTGCAGGGGGAGGCCCCCACTGAGATGTCTGGAGGTCAGACAGCTGCAATACGGCCCTGAGCCTGGGCATTCCAATACCAGGTGAGGCAGGAGGGGGAGAACCCACTCAGGCCCCGACAGTAGCAAAAGGCAGATTAATTTCCTTGGTTTCTACTGAGGAAAAGACTCACTTACAAGCATTTTGCAGGGAAAACCTGCAGCGATAACATGGATGGCATTAGTCACTGACATCTAAATAGTTGTGTAGGCAGAGTCTGTCCTACTGTACCAAAACATGTCAACCTGCCAGTGCAAGATTTGCAACTAAAATTTGTTCTGTGACCTGGTTTAATTTCACGTTTTGTCTCTGTACGTCAGAGCACTGGAGAGTAGATTGTAAGATAATGAAAAGAATAAGATCATATCTTGTTCAGACATTAAATCTCGGATCATTCCAGATACATGGCACCACTCATATGGCAAAGATGCACCGCTGTTGCATGTACACTTGCCTTGAAGAAAGATCAAGAAAATGACATGTTGACTGTCTCCTTGGGTTAAGCTTACAAGTTCATGGGTGACCAATAGAGTCACTGTATCGTTTTCAAGCAATTTCTGACTTCACACACAACAGCAGTATCTAATTTGAATAAATAGCATCAATATTTGCCTCAGAGTCAGTTCCTGCACCACCTTTCCCTGACTTGTAAATATTTAATTTGTTAGGCAGGTACCCGCAGTACTGTGAAGTTGCAGCCTCCCAGATCAAAATTACAACTCATTTTGGAACTGGCAGTCCCTTTCCTGATGGAACCTGGTATGACAGTCTCTCTGATGCTTTGTGTTCACCTCTGTAAAGATCTTCCTCAGATCCAACTTCTGGCATCAGTGCTGAACATTTCGTATTGCTACAATATCACATCGAACAACCCTGTGATAACTGTTCCTCACCTAAAACCTGAACCGACGGGAGGAAGTGCAAATGTCAGTGGCCTGCATGTAAAAGCTGCTCTCCAGAGAGTCCTCCCACCTTCTCAGTGTGTAAACTGAGGCACTGCCAGCACTCACACACAGCCTGCTGAGATTACAAGCACAAGCAGCAAAAATTAATTCTCTTCTGCTGAGATATTACATGTTATTGTACTAGGTGAAAAGACCCATGTAAAATTGGGAAGCCTTAGTGTTGCTCCTAGCAGACTGGAACCTCAATATACTCTGCAAATTAAACAAAGCTCCAGGTGTTTTTGAAAGCATCCTGTCACTATTCTGCTTAATGCAATTGCCTTAACATGTTTTTATTATATTGTCAAAATTGCTATGAAAACAGTAATCACTTAATCTATACTTCTGTGTATAATTAGATGAAATTCTATGGCTCTTCTAATTCTCCTTTGTAAACTGCTGAGTATGCCCTGATATATGAGAATATTTACTTATCTCCTAGTCACCGTAATTGACAACTTTGCACATTTTTTCACATTTTTATTCTCTTTCCTCTTTATTTTCTTATTTTTATTTTCCTGTTGTTCTTTTATAACACTAACAGTTCAGTACTTTACAATGAAACAGATAAGTTTAATTCACTGAGGCAAAGGCACTGATATATCTCTTAAGTTTTAGATTTTTGAAGAAAGAATGGGGAGTTTCTCTGATCTGTACAGATAGACAGGACGTAATTAATTTAACATTATTTTTTTGTGTGTGTGTACAATTAAAAACAAAAGTCATAGTTCTAAAAGCCTTCTCACACGCTTTTGCTAAGACTACCGTAGTATTAAACTTGATTGAGTTATTATATCATATTAGATCATTTTGCTTTAGAAGTCCCTAGCATAATTTGCCAGATAAAATCTGTTTAATCTACATTGCTAAATCAGTTTATCTTCAAATTACATAGTGTCATTTCAAATCTCAGTAGATTTTTGTTATCTGTGATTCAATTTTTAAAGTTTGGTATTTTCAAAATACATTAGGCAAAATCTATATTTCTACTAGCTAGTGTGAAATTTCTTTTTGTCTGCTGTCTTGATCGTAACAGCTATGCAGAAGAGAGAGCCCATTAAAAGAGTATGACAGAAGAAATGAAATTCTTGTTTTACTCAAAGATTAAGATGACATTTCCACACCGTCCAAAACAGGACTGGGATCATGAACCTGCATTTTACGTAGCTCCAAACTTATAAATATGTCTGAGTTTTGATGGCAGAACTACATGTGCATGCAAAGAAAAAAAGGACTTTTCCTGCTTACCTCCTCAGTGTTTTCACATCTGATGTCCACACAGAAAGTTTCTGTGTTCCAATGAGTTTCGGGACATGGAGTTACTACTGCATGAAACTCTGTCTGGGAGAGCTGATGTAAAGGTATGTCATGTAGGCTTGATGTAACAGAAACTGGGGAATCACTGAGGAGGGGATCGAGAGAAAAACTGAGCTAACCCAGATGACAGCATATAAACATCAGCTCTGCATAAGGACTCCCAAGTTATATGGATGGGGCAAGGTGGCTTTTTTGAAGGCCACTCTGCAGGATGAAGCTGTTGTTAAAGCATAAGATAATGAAAGTTGGACTGGATTTTTCCTTTGTTTCAAAATGAGGAAAGATTCAAGACTGTATCATGAGAAAAAGGCCAGAGAAGATTGAGGTAAAAGAACCAGAGAGAAGGAAAAGTACATAAGTAGAGTCAAAGGTGGAAGGGCTGAAAGTAATAATGGGGAAGGTCAAGAGACCAGAAGGCATAAGATTCCAGGAAAGGGGAATGTTAGGGAAGACCAGGTGCAAAACATCTTTATCAATACTGTGGAAATTTAAAAAATAGCATAGGAAAGAAGGAGGGAAGGTCAAGAAAAGGTGTTTCTGGCATCATTCTTTGTTCCCTTTCAGGAAGGTCTGCCCGTCACATTTCACTGTCTCAAAACTAGCTGCTGTTGTGACTCTTATCTTCAGAAGTTCATTTGACAATTTCTTCAGTTAACAATGTCTTCTGTGGTATCATGTTGCATATATGGCTGTGCAATTTTTGATTGCTTTCTTTTTCTCCCCTCTTCTTTGAAGCGTGGACTCTGATTAGATCTACAAACGTATTATATATTCTTCCTCCTTCATGTTCTCACTATCCCTAACTGCTCACAGCTACTGAATTTTGTCTTCAAACACCACCTCATGCCTTGGAATTACAAACTGGATAGACATGCTAGGAGAGGCAAATGGCAGTTTAAAAAAATAGGTAACATTTTAGAAACCCCGAATTCAGTCTTTGCTCATATACTCTTACACATCTCAGATGGGTAATACATTTCCTGTCTTTTATTACTAGGCTCTGTTGAAATGATAAGCAGCATTTGGAATATATGATTTTGTAATGCAGTCTAAGGCACTAAATCCAGACACAGTGGTGCAAGAATTGAACACCATAGCAACAGCTTTATGTACCTGCAATTTTTCGTCATCTGCTCTCCTGGCGCTTTCACGAAATCAACAACATCATTTTGGTGGTCACTTTGCCTGCTTCATTGCTGCATACTGGAAAATAAATCCCAGTGCCTGCTCTTTATTACTGGGTATTTTTAGCTAACTGTGTTGATTTAGCCCTATTTATTTATAAGCAGTGTCAGATAAATTAAATATTTCCAGGTGTGTATTTCATTAAGGCTTTTTAATCAATTTTATTAAGGCAGTAACTCACCAAATCAACATGCTTAATTGGCCAAATAAGTTATAGAGACAGTAAGAATAGAGTCACAGTCAAATTGAAGACTTGGGTAAAATAAAATCTATACTCATGATAGACTGCACACTGTGAAAGATCTTGGACAAGTCATCTATACCTAAAACTTCACATTTAGATATAGATTTCAACTCTTTCCTATTTTCTCATCAAGACTATCCGATGAACAGGAATAACCCAGCAAACCATCATTAGAATATGAATTGCTGTTTTTCCTTTTCTTCTCTGCCTTATCAAACAACTAGAATCACAAAATCATAGAATCATAGAATAGTTTGGGTTGGAAGGGACCTTTAAAGGTCATCTAGTCCAACACCCATGCAATGAGCAGGGACAACTTCAACTAGATCAGGTTGTTCAGAGTCCCTTCCAACCTGACCTTGAATGTTTCCAGGAATCTACCTGGAAACATCATCTACCATCATCTACCACCTCTCTGGGCAACCTGTTCTGGTGTTTCACCACCCTCATTGTAAAAAATTTCTTCCTTATATCTAGTCTAAATCTACCCTCTTTTAGTTTAAAACCATCACCCCTTGTTCTGTCACATCAGGCCCTCTTAAAAGGTCTGTCCCCATCTTTCTTAGAAGCCCCCATTAAGTACTGAAAGGCCGCAATAAGGTCTCCCCACAGCCTTCTCTTCTCCAGGCTGAACAACTCCAGCTTTCTCAGCCTGTCCTCATAGGAGAGGTGCTCCAGCCCTCATCAGCCTCATGGCCCTCCTCTGGACCCGCTCCAACAGGTCCATGTCTTTCCTGTGTTGAGGACTCCAGATCTGGACTCAGTACTCCAGGTGGGGTCTCATGAGAGCAGAGTGGAGGGGCAGAATCACCTCCCTTGACCTGCTGGCCACGCTTCTTTTGATGCAGACCAGGATACGGTTGGCTTTTTGGGCTGTGAGTGCACATCGCTGGCTCATGTCCAGCTTTTCATTCACCAGTACACCCAAGTCCTTCTCCTCAGGGCTGCTCTCAATCCCTTCATCCCGCAGCCTAACTTTCTAATTTGACTTCTGCAGTATTTAAAGAATTCAGCAGTCCCTTATTTGATGTCATGAGGGTTAGCTTACCATGGACAGCTTGGACAGTGTGTTAACTGCCTGTTCTTGCCCTAATTTGGTTGTCTTTGCACTGTGCTCTGGATTTTGTGGGGCCTTATTGGCCTGAATTAACATGATTTTGCACAGTATTTGACTTAAGTCTCAAGTAGGGCTTAAAGCACTGAGGAATACGGGACAAGAATGTCTCTGTGCAGAACCTGCTCAAGTGTCCCTGCCCTCCACTCCATGTTTTCTGTTGTGGGCCACGGTGCAGGGACTTACAGACTAACTGTTCATGGAATGAACGCAACTTTGCGCACGCTTTTTAGCTTAAACTGAATGCTGCTTGAGTGTGACTATGCTCTCTCTTCACGCAAACTACCCTTGAGGCAGTACTGCAGTAATTTTATGCCTGTGTTAATAAACTGGATTATTGATGCACTGGTGGCACAATCATAGGTTTGACAGTAAAAAAAATATGATAATCTGACCATTTCCAGTCACTTCCATGTGCTTTGTCAAAATGTATTAAAATACAGGAAAGTACTGTGAGTTTCCAAATTAGGCTATTTTCATGTGGTGTAAACACTCTGGAAGTTTACAAATACTCTAACAGCAAACTCTGTTAAGTCCTATATGTTTTCAGATTCCTCAAGCTCTCAAATAGCCTGTTTGTCCAACACTAGAAGACAAACATAATACCTACAAGCAAAAATATTGTGGCTTTGTCACATAACACTGCTCTACTATTTTAACACCTCCATCAAACAGGAGAAATCAGCAGAGGTTTTGCAGGCCACTTTAACAGTGAGTGAGAATGCAGAATGTATGCAGAGTCCATCTCCCCATTGTAATTTGCTTTTCTCCATGTAGTTGTTGACACCCTTCTAACAGGTTTCAGAAAAGTACTCTCCCTTGAGAGTATTTGCTTTTGTTCAGGGATCTGTCTGTCTCAAGCACAGAAGAATCATATACCAAACAAAGAGGAGGAGGGTAATCTCCAGATTGCCGTACAGATCCATATTATAGTGCCACTGTCTCTACTTAAAACCTGAAATAGTAGCAGATATACAGTAAATACTTCCAACACTGAATATTTGATTGCATGCTAAGAAAAATTCTTTGTTGTGACACTACTGCCAAGCAGCAGCTAGCATTTATTTCTGGCTTTTGTTCCAGCTCCATTAGAGTTAACAGAGTTTTATGCAAGTCCTAGTTCAAAGTCTTACGGAAAAAAGAACAGCAGCAATAATTCAGAAAAAAATTTGTAGCAATCTAATTTCTGTAAAGGTAGCCAAATAAATACGAAGTTAATCTTTCCAAGAGACAAAAGCTAAATTTCCTTCTGAATTCAACAGTTTTACAGTATACAAGGAATGGTTAACTATATTAACAATCAATACTTGAAATAAGCAAGGAAGGAAGAGGGGCTTTCTTGCCTCTGGCAATGCACAGCAGCATCTCTGGACACTCTTAAGCTACCCGTGCCAACTGTGATTTTTCTTCTTCCCTTATAAAGTGAATGCAGAAAAGCTGAATGTTTGCCTTTGGAAAACAGTAGGTTGACCAAATAGAAAGGTTTTATCAAAGTACTATGAAAATAGTGCCAAGTGCTTTCCAATGCTTTGAAAATTATTTTTTTGTTATCTGAGCCCTTTTTCACTCTGGAGCTTTTAGTGTCATCTACCTGTAGCACAGGGCATTTATTCATAAAAATATAACAGAAATATTACCATTTTTGTCTATTACTCACTGATGTAGAGAAACAGAGAGGGTTTGGCAGTAAACAAGCTTGAGTTCATCTCTCCATTTGTTTTATTTATTTTTGCAGTCTATTTTAAATGGATTCTCTCTTGGGCTTCTTGCTTCTGCAAGCAGTAAATCAGGCAGTAGAGCGAAAGAACACTGGAAAGGATTACAGCACTAGTTGGGCTTAAACAGCTCTATCGTATCAGGGCAAAAAGGTAAACACCACTGTAATGAACCCAGTGTTTAGGATGCTAGTGTCTTGTGCTTTATCACATACATGTTGTTTTAAGGTATGCGATGTTATTATTCCTAGTGTGACTGTGCAATCAGACCTATGCAGTTCTATTCCTTCTGAAAAATGTTACTAACCTTTTTCTTTTTAATGAAGAATTCAAATATGTGTGAGTGTATAAAACTACAGAATAATTACCTTCATGTTCATATTACTCAAGTTTCTCCCCCCACAAAAAAAAAAAACCAACAAACTACTTCCATATGTCACCTGGCTATGTGGTGAGAGCCATAAGGTGTAGAAACTGGAAAATTCCACATTAGGCCTTGGTATAAAATACAAAAAGTAAGTAGGTGATAATGCACAGACCTCTTCCTGTACCTCTTAATAGCAAAAAAAACTTCAGGAGAAGTAACCTGCAAGAGTTGAAATATGCAAGTGTGTGAACATTCATGTGGGAAAGCAAAGTTCCATTCTGAATGTTTACACGTGTAATGATCGACCTGCTTTTCAGTGAACATGGTCTTCTATTTCTGTCTTCTTATTGCAGTAAAGAAGAGAAGCTACATCTAGTTGCTGTCCAACCTATGCAGTTCATAAAGCACTTCACCTCTCTTCTAATTATGCTAAATGTAGAGGAAGGCATCAAAAACTCTGAGGAAATGGCATTCAAAATTCTAAGGAATTTGAATTCCCTAAGGATTTCTAATGAATATGGTGGATTAAGGGGGCAAAAATAACGTAGAAAATCATTTGGCATCCCTAATCACAGGTTATCAATAACACAATACTTACAAACTAAGGGAATAGAGACAGCAGCCTGTGTTATATGTTTCTCTCTTTAACAGAAATTGGCTGTATTGTCGCCAGGCCAGAGTTCACTGCTTTTGAAATAATAGGATGTAAAGTGTAGATAATGCTACAAATTAGGTTAAACACATAATGATCACAGATGTGGAGGAAACAGTTTGAAAATGTGAAAGCAAATAGATTAAAATACTACCTCTGGTTGTGATTTAACATTTGCTACTATAATATTACAACCATATGTCTATCATGTGTAACTGAGGCACAAAGCTCATTCCATTTACAGGAAAAGTAATACCAAAGTAATGGCTATACTGGGACATGTTAAAAAACATCACCACATCTACTTCTCTGATTGTATTTTAGTTTTAAACTATCTACATTCATTTAAAGACCATAATTATGTTATAATTAGATATTGATCATTACACATAATGCTTTCACACACAGGTGCCTAATTTTTTTGGTTAAAGTTTCACTCTAGTAAACCTTTAGAGTCAAATTTATCTTTATCATCTTTATTATTATTTTCCCTTAATGACCTGAAATCTCAATGCAGGAAATTATAAAGGAGGCAAGAGGGAAAAGGAGTCAGTAACACGTGTCTAAAAGACCAAGCTACCAGTGAGTTCACAATTTCAGATTCCAAAATATTTTGAAGAAGCCTGTTGTTGGTGCCTTTTGGAAAAACTTGTCAGAGACATGGTACCTGGCTGGATGCGCATTTAGTCAGCTTCTTTTAGTATTTTTTATTTTCTTGTGACTTTATGGCATTGCTTTTTCATAAACTTTGTCATGAAATTAAAAAATGCAATGGGAGGAAGCAGGTAAGAAGGAGAAAAAAACCCCCAGCATGAAAAATGCAGGCATGAAGCTATAGTGAAAAGATTGAGCGTAGAGGAAGGTGATGACAGAAGTTGATAAACCAGTCGCTTCAGGGCAGAAAAAATTCTGCCAAAGCTGTAAAAAACTTAATCAGATACATAAGGCAGCAAGAGGAAGTTTCTGATGATCTGGTTGTTGGCCATCACTCATGTTGTTTGCTTTAAGTAAATTGAAAGCTCAATTATTATAATATATTCATTTTAGCATCTCAGTATGACTCTTGCTATTTAATTTAAAAAGCAGACTTTGAATGAATGACAATCTCATTAACATGTTACAGTCAACTGGAAAGACACGAGATTTTTCTATTTGAGAAATAGTATGCTTATAATTTAATATAGATTGTATAAGAGAAACGTTAAATAACATAAGAAGAAATGTGAGGGTTAGTGTCTATTTTCATTCCGATGAAAAATCTCCTCTGACTTGTCTAACAGTAACATAAAAAACAACCTGATAGGTACATTGTAGTGCGAAACCACGTGATGTCTACACACCACTGTCAGACACTTAACGTGTCACGATTATTTCACTAAATAATCACAGAAAAATAGAGATTTTCTAGTCCATGCCAACTTATTCCAGATATCCCTACTTTCAGTTTCTTCTGTAATGAGAATTCTAGTTTGAGGATCTTTCCTTAAAGGGTATTTAGAGGTGAATATGATGGCTTTTACATGCTATTAGCAGATCATACACTGCTGCAGAACAAGTATTAGCTGGTTTACACATGGCACCCTACCAGCCCTTCTGAACCTCCCCTGGGGCTACATCAGTAAAAAGCAGTGTGCCAGAAACCCAAATCTGGGTCACGGTCTAATAAAACTATCCTGCATATCTGATCCATCAATAATGCCTCATTCTCTCATTCTGGGCTTTTTCACTCGACCCTCGGGTATTTGAATACTGCTTTAGTGCAATTGATTTATGTGCTTATTCTTGACACTATGTTACTTAAAAAATGGTTTCACAAATTGATTCAGTATCTCTTTTAAGCAGTTAAACTGACGTTCTTTCTCCTTCTTAACTGCTTCCTCCCATTGCATTTTTTTAGTTCATGACAAAGTTTATGAAAAAGCAATGCCATAAAGTCACCAGAAAATAAAAAATGCTAAAATAAGGTGACTAAATGTGCATCCAGTCGGGTACCATGTCTCTGACAAGCTTTGCCAAAAGGCACCAACAACAGACTTCAAAATATTTTGGAAGCTGAAATTGTGAACTCACTGATACCTTGGCCTTTTCTCTGAAGAGTTACAAAGCTTAAGCTTTGTAATTTATTAGTAGAAATAACAAAAATTAACAGTCACTATTACACAAGAAAGATTTCTGAGGTGTCTTGGTGTCTTCTGCTTCAGTTTTCTCCTGAGAATCAGGCATTGTTAAAATCAGACACTGGCATTTCTCATTTTATACTCCACTTCAGCATGATATAGTTAATGTTAGACTTCAAGACCACAAACTTTACAGTAGCCTTTGATTGCTGCTCTGTGTCTTCCTGACTTCAAAATTCTCCTGAGCTTTAATTAGGGTCTCTACATCCCTTAGGTTTTCAACCTCTTTTTGAAAGCTGCAGGTTCTCTCACCAACCACTGCTTCAGGATTTGCCTGACTATTTAACAGTTATTCCCTTAACAAAACTCTTAGGTACAAAACATGCAATCAGAAGCACAATCTGCACTAAGGAGATGCAACTGCTCTTCCTTCCACAATGGCGGTGAGACTCCCAGCCTTGGAACCAGAGTATTACTGCTGGGCTGGGTAATAAAAAAAAAAAAAAAAAAAAAAAAAAAAAAAAAAAAAAAACCCTAAAAAAAAAAAGCAGAAGTGAAGAGGGACAAAGACTGAATACTGAACACAACTTTTCTTTCATCCCAGTCAGTGGATTAGCAAGTGGCTGAGCTATGTGAGGATAGAGGAAGCATAGTTCCTTAGATTTTTTAAGGAAAAAGAGGAAAACATGAAAGTTACAAAAGGGATTATTAATAACAACAGTTCCCTAACACATGAAAGAATTTGTCACAAGCTATTTGAAAACAGTGGTAAAAGAAAAAGGCTAATCTTATGCCATTGGAACCTGGGCACTAAATAAAAGAGACTGGTTCTTCTCTTCAAGTAGTATTTTCTAAGGAACGCGTGTACGAGGAAAAAACTGGCAAAATACCTCACATGGAAGAACTGGACAGCTAAAAGCATCACTGGATCTGAAGCCATCTGGAAATACAGAAGAAAACTGCTCTGAAACAGAAGTGCATCTGTACCTGTCAGTAGCAATTGTCAGCAAAAAAAAAGACTTTCAGATGATAGCTCAATTTCCAACAGCACCCCTGAAAAGTGACAGAAATTGTAATAGCTGTAACAAGTTTTCAGCAACTAAGACTTGTGAAGCAAACTGGGAAGCTATATGGTAGAAATGAGAGCAAGTATTTGTGATTATGCAAGAAATGAAATGCAGGAGGGAGTATTTCTCAGGGATTAACAAAAAAAAACCAACCCAACCCAACCAACGTAAAACTGAAGAACCAACCCAGAGTCTTATAAAAGAAAGATTTGAAAGACAATGCTTGCAGGATACTGGAAGATGCAGCAATCAGAATTTGCAACTCTTTATACCTGTGTTTATAGAGCAGACAATATCCTGACACAACAGCTGTAATAAAGAACAAGACTGAAAGGCAGAAAGGTATGCCAACCAAGCCAGAATCTAATTAAACAGAACTTGTAGCATCACAAATTCTAAGAAACACCACATTTTATTTTTTTTAGATAATTCCCATCTCTGCGCAGCAAAAGAAGAGGAGAAACAAAAAAGGCAATATCTGCTCTGCATATAGGAACATGAACAGATATGACAAAAAGAGCACCGGGAGTCTTGATAACTTTCCATGGAAGCTTAACACCTACCAGTTCATACTACCTCGTTAATGATTTGTCCTTAAAATATCCAGTCTGTCTATGAATGCAGAGTGATATTATCTTCAGAAAAATGTGCCCACTCAATTTTGAAATGGGGAGCCGAAGTTACAAATCTAAATAGTCATGTATCTTTAGTATCTAACATGTACATATCTAATAGTTGGAGTTTTATACCTATTAAGGTACTTAATTAGGTAGTTTCCAAATAATCGCTCCTTGCTTTTGTCTTAGACACCAGAATACTGATAAAGATATACAGCTGAAAATAGCCCTCCCATATTCTGTTTATAACAACAACAATAAAAGGAAAAAATCTAGCAAAATATAAAGATAACAATATACAACTCAAAGTAATTTTCAGAAAAAAAAGCCTCAAAAACAATCTGATTCAAGGTAAATAGATTAAACAAAGGTGGAATTTTTTTCTTTTATCATGTAATCTCCTTCAACATTTGTCCTGTTCAATCTATATTCTTGCAACTTTCTCATAAAGTCTAGAATGGATTTCTTACAGCAGCTAACACTGTTTCATGCTTTTAATTTTTTGTGTCTTATAATTTAATAGTATCATATTTTCAATCATGCTAAACTAAGGCACATCACAAAAGAACGTTGAATAATAAATACATGAGAGTTACTAGAGTGGGTCTCATCATTCAGGAGATGGAATAGAGACCACCATGTTAAGGCTGTAACCACAGGCATTGTCGTGATTCTGAAAAGAAACATGTGGATATTCAAAAAAATCAAAAACCTGAGAGTCACGAGTCACAAAAATCACAGTAAATTTAGAGACATAAAAATTTCTATTTCATACTACCCAATGTAAAATGTCATATCAGATATATATAATTACATATAGAACCTGCTTCTTTAGGCATCCACACTATATATATTGAACAAGCCCTGAATGGCACATTTTTTTCATTATGCAAAACTGCAGCAGCGAAATTTCTATGCAAATGGTTCTGTTCTCTGTGACTTAAGGGGGAGTAAGGACAATTTCCTTTACATCGTATTAAGTTTTGCAGAATTCCAGCAAAGGCTTACTGCTCACTTCCACTACATAATGCTGCTTTGTACTTGACCTAGAGGCAGATGGTGTTATTTATTAAATCATGTGGAAATTGCAAGTATTAAATGCCTGGATGTCCCTTCACAGTCCATAGTGTCAACTAACAGAGGAGAGGTGTTTGCCGTATCTTAAAACTGTAGTGATGGATCAGCAGAAGTGTCTACCTTCTTACTATTTCTACACACATTTCTTTCAATAAAGCCTGAGTACACAGATGTCACAGAGGGACAGACAATTCATCTTAATCTTTGACAGCAGCATAAACATTGCAGTAAAGGAATACAAGAGAAGTTATTTCCCCTTGTATTTATCTAAATAAATATCCCCTCCATTTATCTAAATAAATTCATTTCTTCTGCAATTGCTAGAATGACAGGTTCAGGGAAGGCAGAACAGGCTGGTACTGAAGTTTAATTACTCCTGAGGAGTATTCAAGCAGCTACAGCTAATAATGTCTGAGCAGTTTCTTTGTCAGAAAGCTTTCCACTATATCCCCTGTGTGGATAACTCCCATTGGCACTGATGGGAGACTTGTGGTACAGTAGCCAAAGCAGAACAAAATATCAATATTCATCATTGAGGGACTTTTTTCTTTTTCTTTTTCCTTTTTTTTTTTCTTCTTCTTTTTCCCTGTAAGTCAAAGACAAAAAAAAAATATGCACTGGCTTAAAACTTTGTATGCAACTGGGAGTGGAAAACATTCCCAGATGAAGAAAAGGACATCTTTAAGAAAGGGTTAGTTGCTTAACTACATCTTCAAACAAAACACTCTAAAAATCAGATAACTGACTTTCCTTCTGGCTTTTTCCAAACAGAAATAAGAAAGCAACCTAGTTTTTGGACAGCCTGAATACCTTTCTATTCATCTAGCTAAAAAAACCTTCTAGAGATATTTGTTCTCATTAAAGCAAAGTTTTTCACATAGTATGAATGAACCACTATGCATGGTAGTGAGCATTCACACAATCACTATAAAAATGTAAGTAATATATTATGAGACTGTCCATTCTAAGCATATTTAAAATGTGTGGTAATTACCTCAACAATGAAATCATTTTAGTACATAAGTGCTTGATATATACATTTGCTGTGCAGGGAATCATATTACACTCTAGCATTAATGTCCCGTAAAGTCATTACTGCCATAGGAATATCAGCATTTCTACACATTCAATGGAACATGCAGATTCAGATTATTAAAATGAAGTGTCAGAGGAACTGTACTGACAAATTATGCTTGTTGTTTGCTTCTGCCTAAAATATTCAAAGTTGTGATTCAATGAAATTTCAGCAGCAAGAAAACCAGTAGGTGATTTACCTGATTTCAAGCCCACATTGGGTGGCAAAAGTTGTCCATAGGAGTAATAATTATTACTACAGAAGAAACAGTAGTTGTGACTCTTTTGTGAGGTAACAAAACATTCTAACCCAAGGAAGCACTGGCTTCTTCAGAAAAGGACTCAAGAGTACCTCCTAGCCCCTGTTTGAATTGAATGTCAGAATTAGGCTAAGCTAGTGCTGTTCCCATCCTTTAAGAGAAAAAGGGTGCACAGGCAGGGAGAAATCTATGGTGTTGCCCAGTACATCTCACAATCTGGAGGATCAGGACATAGTTTGGGGCATACCTGCCCTCCAGTACAGACAATGCCATTCCCTACCAGCCTCATTTTATACTTTTTTTTTTTTTTAGTATTGATAAATTACATTCTGCATGCCTAGGACAATATGATAAGCAGGACAAAAAAGTTAGAAAATTCTTGTAAATGACAAACATTGTTCCTTTACACTCATCCTTTTATTAAGCTGATAGTTATGTAAATGACTTATGGCAAGACTTGAATCAGTCTATTTCAGTTCAAATCACACTTAGAATTAGCTCTGTAGATATGTTGACAGATCGTGCTTTTTCATCAGAAATTGTGGTGGTTGCAATAACATTTCAGTTTTAGTTTCAATCTAAATTAGTAAAACTCTTTCAACAGTCTCTCCTGAGGAAGACAAATTATCTCTTTTGCATCCAAACTCTCTAACAGCCACGTGGTTTATCTGAATATACACACAGGGAGGAGGAAAATACAGTGCAATATATTCTTTCTGTATATTGAATTGCCTGAAGATTACCATACTACTATGCTGCATTTAATACTCAAAGTATTTTCCTGGAGCTGTAAAACAGAAGCAGATATTGGCAGTTTCCCATTTAATGAATTAGGGGTGATAGAAAAATGACACCCAACAAAACTGTTAAGTTTAAGATGTCAAATGTGCAATAATTTATTGCTTCATCTGAACAAAATTAAACAGTAGTTTGATGTTGTAAGACATCTGTGCATCTTTTTACCATTTTCCTTAGGTTCTTTAGGTCCAGCAGGAATTAAAGTTATACAGTCAGAGATAGTAAAGATAGAAAAAAAAATATTTTGTGCTTTGTTATTTTTATTTTTATTAGAAGTCTGCTTTGTTGTGTTGACTTATAAACTACAGTTCTTCAGATCCTTTTTAGATCAGTTCGTAATTGGGCTCTAATGATGTAGTTATTATCACATTTCATAAGCCTCTTTTTACCACCTACACTTCCTGTAAATGAAGAACACAAGCAGAAGCTTAATTGTAGCTGCTTGCAGAATATTTACCTCTGAGCTCAATAAATCATGATGGTTCACCTCTTCCAAAGTCAATAACTATTTAATATTCTATTAAGCTGATGGGAGTAAAAGAATAGTAAACCATGTTTCTGCTATAGCAATGTAATTAACTAAAACAGGGAACAATTCCCCTTTCATTTAAAATGGCGATAAAACATCCGTTATTCAAGGAGCATGATCATTATAAAACTATGTGGAAAGAAGTGAACCCTGTAAGCTTGAACTTAATTCAGTTTTCTGAGTGGAAAGTTAAAAAACTGTAAAATTATAACTTCACTACTTTAGCGGCATACTATTTCTGAAGAAATTCCTGTGTTGAGTCCTCAGCTGATGATAGCTCACCTAACTGGATAGCCAGTGAGGAAATAACGTAGAGTTTTCATTCATAGATTAATAGTGAATATGCTGTCCTTTAAGACATCCAGATTCTAGATAGGCTAAGCTCATTATATATTAGAACTTTGGAATCCCTTAATTTATAACAGGTTGGATTATTCCCATGGTAGAGTAAGACAGATTTACTCTATCCTTCTTCCATTTAAAGAGACTGAGAAGGCTGACAGAAGGAAGCAGTTCTTCAAAGAAGAATGTGATTTCAAAGAAAATATACCACTTATTAAGAAAATTAAAAATTTACCATTTTCACAAATTCTGAAGTTGGCTTCTTCCCCCTTCCTTTTGTCTCCAGGTGCTGCACTGTGGAAGAGGGGAATAAGGAGAATAATGATCACTATTTCTTTTTAATTTCATCTGCATTCTTCATCTCCTTTCTCTATGAGAGAGATAGCAAAGGGCCACAGCAGTCAGAACTAAACCTAAGGCATTTGCTCCTTTACACTTTGCTCCTTTACACAATGCAATGATACGCAGACTAACTGTTTAGCTGCTGATTTTTACCTACCTATGACTCTGAGGTCTTATGATTTTCTATTGCTTTTCAACATGTTGGTCTCATTACAAAGCCCACAGATTCTGTTACCATTTTTTTCTAACAAAATAATCTATTGGAGAGAGCATGCCAACTGATACATGGCTGAGTAGCACTTCCATAAGGTGCTGTACAAGTATAAAGTAAATCTCACTCAAATTTAGTTAATTCCAGTACAGCAAGTATACATTAAAAAAAAAAAAAAAGTATGTAAGTCCCTTGCAACTCTGTGTGGTGCTTGCAAGGATCTTGCAAGGATCTGAGATCACCAGTATGATCAGGAGATCTCCCTCAAGTTTATGTCTAACACAGAGCTCTAACATCTCCTGCTTCTGACACGGACAAGGTGGGTGGTTTTGGGTTGTGTTTTAGTAATTGAATCATTGTGCAGGCCTCTCTGTATGTGGCTTCAGAACACTAAGCTGATGTTGTCACTGTCCTTTTCCTTAAGTTTATATATCCCAGAGTAATAAGCCATTGCTGGGGAAGTCTGTAAAGGAATGGTCTTTTGAGCTGCTGGTAGTAGGCTTCCTTACGAGGTGACAGATCAGTGAAGTTAATCTGCATGTAACCATACCGTGCATTTGTACACTGGCATGGGTACAAACTGATCAGTTCTGCAGCTATTGACAACACCAATAGAAAGATATAAAATCAGGATTCAACTTCTTTAATATTCACTGATACACATTTTATATATTTTTCTCTGCCAAAACTAAAGATTTGATTAAAAGACCACTGAAGTTTGGTTCCTTAGCCTCTGCAGACAGTTGTACCTCTTTTTTTTTCTTTTTAACAGATGTGGAATTACACAAAATGACACCACCTGAAGATTTGGCATGCTGCATAGTTCTCAATAATAATAAGATGCAGATTAATGTGCCCCTGTTTTTTCATTTTTAGTAAGCAGCAGAGAAGAAAAGCTAAGCATAAAACCTCTAATTAGCATTTTAGGAAATAACATGGTTGCACAAGGCTTTAGTTTCACAGTATGATGTGAAGACAGACCTTAGGTTTTGTTATGCAAGTGCAAGAAATTTTGTGAATTCAAAGGCTCAATCTAGACTCCTGTATGTTATGCAATGATACGTATATATACTTCTAAACCAGATTTTAGAATATATTACACACATACCACCATGGTGTGCTGGGAAACATGTTAAGAGGCTAAAGCTGAAGCTGGGTCACTGTGGGAAAACAGACATGATACTTTTTCAGCATAGTCACCTCTTATTTGCACCAGGATACAAGCAGATCCAGCATCTCTAGTTTATTTTAATAGAGAAGTATCCTGTATGGCCAGTCCTAGGTTACTTCTCTTGTAACACTTCTGGAATCTCTAAAGAAAAGGAAAAGTAAACGTTTTAGCAAACCCATTGAGCAATAGAGTACACTTGCCAATGCAGGTGTTATTGAAGTCATTAATAATTGAATGATGATAAAAGCACTGATTAAAAAAAACCTAATAAAAGCTATAAAAATGTTAAAAACTAGCTGGCTGGGAGGGGGGTGACTTAATGAAATGTTTTAATAGAATTATTACTAATTAACAATTAATAAAAATCACAGGTTAGTATTATGATATTCCAAAGACTTGCAGTGTGATAAAGGAGTGTGGAGGAGTAACCTGGTGCCTGCTTGGTTCGAGCAGCAAGGGCAAGGGGCCAGAGACTGAAACTGGGAACATGTCAATATGGAGATACCTACTCCAAGCAGCCAGGACGAGACACTCATGGTGCTGACTGGGCATCCCAGCGGGCGGTCTCTGGGTGCTCTGATGCAGGGGTAGTCCTGTGCAACCTACAGGCAGGCATTACTAAAATCATTTGAATCCCATTTAAGAGGAAATAGAAGCCACGTAAATTGCAATTGTTGCCACTATCTCTGGGTTTAAATCTATTCCCTGTGTGATTCAGCAGACCCAATTAGGCAGATTTAGGGACTTCCCAATTAAATACAGAAGACTTTCCAAGTACCTTTAAGAATCATATTTTTAGTGTACAACAATTTCATGGCAAGCCCACTGGAAATAAAACTGGCAGAGTCAGTAATTAATTTTAACACCCCTGATTACTAAATTAATATTTTCTTATTAAAAATACATAATCTAATGAATTGCTAGTTAGTAATTCCACAGACAACTATAACTTTTACAGTTATTCTTCCCTTATTTTATTTACCCATGTATGTTTAAGTTTTGACTGAGTTGCAAGACCTATACCTATCAGTATAGGTCCTGATTTCAGCTAAGAAGCCATTTTACAGAAATGTAAATTTGTTCAGTTGCTCCTGAACTGTTGTTATTTGTTACCTTCATAAGAGAATTTTATTATTCTGTTTGTCTTCCAGCTGCAAGCTGTTTGAAATTAAACCAGGTAGAAGCTCCTCTGACTTGCAGCAATACGTTTATTCCTGAGGGAAAGCCTGACCCTTTAAAGCCTCAGAAAGAAGAAAACTATTTTTCTCAGTTTAATTTTCATTGGACAGCCACACAGAATAGCTGGGCTGGGGAAGCTCTGAAATGGGAAGGTTACGCTTTTAGCAGTCCAGTGGTATTATATAGCTTCCACCGAAATGAAAGGAGGAACATCTGCTGTCTACCTGCGGGTAATGCATTCTCTCAGTGTGGGAGACAACACACCCTGAGCGCAGTAAAGATCCTGTCTGCAAAGGTGTGCTGCCCTCTGAGCTGCTTCTGCATGTTGCAAACAGCCTTCCCTTCTGCGCACATACGTAAGCTTGTTGGTTGAGAGCAGCACTGCCAGCAGTGCATGAAGTCAGAGTCCTCTACCATTTCTGCTCTCAGGTTAATTTAGAGCTCACAGGCAGCTGGCTGCTCTTTTATTTATCAGCTCTTCAAGAGCACTCGTTGAAGCACTGTTTCTGGTCCACCCGGTGGTATAAGGTGCAGTCACCAAGGCACGCTAAATCTGTCAACAAATGCTGCCGTTTCTTCCTGCCTGTGCCTCTTTGTTTATCAAATAATCATTTTCAGCAATAAGGGAGCAGAGTGTAAACATGCTCTTCACTAATTTGCTGTGTTTGAACATCTGATTCTTTAACATTGTGAACAGGAAGCACTGATGAGCTTTGTGACTGCACAGTTTGGTTCCAATTAAATTTTTAATGAAACAAAAGTCAAGCCCAACTGTGACTTGTGGCAGAGTTTTGATTTCAGCAGTGCCCTCTTACATCCTCTAATTTGGCCAGGTTTCCCCCATTGAACATAAATATTGATAGTTGACAAGACAGAAAACACTAAGCAGAGCATGGAGTATGCCAAGCAGCTTGCTTTTCTGAGCTGTCACTTGATTTTATTTTTTTTTTATTATTTTTAGGGGCTGTTGACAGATTGGCAATCAAGCCTATCTTGAATTCTCAAGTTCATTCAAATCTATTTTCAGAATGGATATCCCAGGGTGGTTGTAAGGCAAAGGAAGCAAAGTGTGCTTGCACCATCGAGCACAGTGCTTTAAGCTGATAGAAAATATTTGAAGCTATTTAACTTCTCTGTAGGAGCCCACGAAAGTCTGTTGCTTCCTGCCACTAATAAATGCCGTGGAGGCCAGTTGCTTTCAAAGCTCCCAATAAAACCCACTGGTGTTGTTTTTAAAGGAACACAGCAGAAGGGAGAAAAACTAATTTAAGAAACATTTGCAACAGTGAAATAGTGCTCAAAGCTATGGTATTAATGACAATAGTCAGTAGCAGCAGCTGACGGCCTGGATTTAAATGGCAATCTGCTTGGCAGTAGCAGTTTAAAAACAATGCAGATATTGGACTGCACTGTCCCTTCTGTACACATACCCAACAGATTGGGTGAATCAACCCTTGGATACTGAACTCTGTCACCAATCAAGTTAGACAAAGGAAAAATAAATTCCTGCGGATCTGAGGCTTACTTTATTTAGCATTCATTCAGTGACAGTTTTGCTACCAGAAAAAGAAAAAAAAAAAAAAAACCCAAGAAGAAAAAACCCCAAGCTTTATGCTAATGAAGAGCTGCCAAGAAATAGTTTCAGCAGTCTGGGACAGAGTCCTCAGCTGGTATAAAGTGGCTCAGCTCCAATGACTGCAGCAGCATCGCACCACAGCTCTTGAGATGTGGATGGGGATGCACATGCCTGACATCAGGCTCCTAAATTCACACTAAATAAGTAACAGTAAGATTATCAGACGTACGGCATCTGCCTCTGGATCAAAAGATCTACTTTTTTTTTTTTTCTTAAGTTTTGGTGAGAAAAAAAGGCCACTTCCCCTTGATCCTTAAATACAGATTTCAGAGGATAACTTAAGCCTATTATTTGGAAAAAGTCTTGCCTGGAATCCACAATTCAACATCTGGATAAATTCCATGGAGATCAAAAGATGATGGATCTTAAAGCTATCCTGCAATCCTGGATGTTAATTTAGTTATTCTAGAGATGCACTTTAAATGCATCCTCCTACATGCCAAGAATGGAACCCCACTTACTGAAGAATCAGATTTCAGAGGAGGAAGGATACAAAATCTCTAGTAACTTTTCCTCACCCTCCACCAAAAAAAAGCAGTCTGACCCTCATGGTTTTGTTGAAGTGGCAGATGTAAATGATGTAATATGATAGTCATCAGACAGGATTTGTTAGTGTGCTTTTCTTATTGCTCTTGACTTGTGCTAATGCACCTGTATGCACCTGTATGACGTTTAAATTGGAAAATATTTTAGGTTACTAATTTCTGCAAATGTAGGTATGATTTGCAAAAATATGGGGGTTTAGTGGTTTTAAGCTATTTTATTTGAAACCCCCAATCAATGCCTTTGGAGACTACTCTAAAAATCCTACAAATCTTCTCACATTAGTCTTATATTTCCTCATTATTTGATTTAATTTTACCATGCCTACCTCTTTCTCCAAGTCTTACACTAAGTAATTTTCCTTATTCCTTGGAGTTAACACTTTGTTTGAGACAATCAATTGTCTCAAACTTTTTTTTTTTGGTCCCAGTTTTCTTTGCTGTACCATAGGGCAAAGTAATATTTTGATTTTTACGTATACTCCTTCAACTGGGACTTTTGGGGTATTTTCCACGGGCTAGCTGTATTTAATTATGTTTCAGGCCTCCTATATAGGAGGTTGTTGATGCTTTGAAGCAGGTACTTGAAAGAAACAAGTGAAAGATAACTGACTTTACGTCTCTGTCTTATTAAATGGTAAGCCAAATTTCAGCTCAGGTTGTTCATAGGAACATCTCTCTGTTCCTCAACCTGTGGTTCCAGTCACTGTCATTCCAACCACCATGATACCATGAATTACCTGTGGTATAATTCATGCTTTTTTCAACCACAGGGACCTATGCTATCCTGAACCTTTTTTTTTTTTTTTTAAATTTCAATTTTTCTGGTCTTTCTGTTCGCAGTATTTTTTTCATCATAGCCAGTATGGGTATGATGAAATGGCCAGCCAATGGGACAGCCCATTTTTAGCATTATGCAACTTACTTTTGCACCATATGTTTTCTCATCAAAATGTCCAAGAAAGATGTTAAATAAAAAAGAACCTAACCCTGATTCCTCTGGAAGCAACATGCTTTTTCTTGCTCAGTAGTATCTTTTAGCTTTTCTTCCACATTACAGCAGTTTTAGGCACAGCAGTACATGAATTTTTCAAGTAACACTTCAGTTATTACCCAATCAAATATTAAAATATGGACATTACATCTGCTGTGGCAGCTTTAGCTAGGAGCTGGGGTCATCATCCAAAACAGATTTTTTTTTTGTTTTGTTTTGTTTATGCAGGCATAGTCCCAGGCACTGGCATGATAGCCATTGTTACTGTGGCCGCCTCCCTTCTATAGAGAAAAACAGATTTTAAAAATTATTCTCAGTGTTTTTTTTAGAGAACTTTGAGCCTCCTGAACATACATAAAATGACTGTTTACCGTAATTCCTCCTACTGCCCATTTTTATCCGTCTCTTTAACTACATTTTAAGGCACACTCCTAAAATCTGTTACCCTGGTACTACTGCAAACGTATACCTTAATATGCTAAGTATTCCAAATCCAAATTTTTGCAGTTATCTCTTCAAGATATGCATATTATCCTTAAATGTCCAATGAATTTCTGTAATTCTAAATGGTTCTAAGATCAATTTCTGATTGGAGTCTTTTTTGCATTGGATCATTATGGTGTCTTTAAGTTATTTAATCATAGAATCATAGATTCATTTAGATTGGAAAAGACCTTTAAGACCATCAAGTCCAAACGATAACCTAATACTGCCAAGTCCACCGCTAAACCATGTTCTTAAGGGCCACATCTACATATCTTTTAAATACCTCCAGGGATGGTGACTCAACCACTTCCTTGGGCAGCCTCTTCCAATGGTTGACAACCCTTGCAGTAAAGAAATTTTTCCTAATATCCAGCCTAAACCTCCCCTGATGCAACTTGAGGACATTTCCTCATCCTATTGCTTCTTAGCAGAGAACAGACCGACCCCCACCTAACTGCAACCTCTTTTCAGGTAGTTGTAGAGAGCAATAAGGTTTCCCTTCAGCCTCATTTTCTCCAGGCTAAACAACCCAAGTTCCTTTAGCCGCTCGTCCTAAGACTTGTGCTCTAGACTCTTCACCAGCTTTGTTGGTCTTTTTTGGACATGCTCCAGCACCTCAATGCCTTTCTTGTAGTGAGAAGCCCAAAATTGAACACAGCATTCAAGATGCAACCTCCCTAATGCTGAGTACCATTAAGAATCCATTCCATTTGTTTTGCAACATTTTTCTTTTTTTTTTAATTGTTATTAATAAAGTACCCTGTAAAAAAAAAAAAAAAAAAAA
>VUYV01000003.1:4105968-4211251 GCA_008711295.1 Anarhynchus alexandrinus
TTTTTTTTTTTTTTCTCTTTTGAAGTGGAGAAGAATGTGAGGAGGGGTTCTCTTTTGGGAATGCTTCAGTGTAAATGAACATGATTTTCATGAAGATTTTCAAACAAGCGTGATTGATGGAAGTGCATTTTTCCTTGTCCCTAAGTACAACAATAGATCAAACAAAAAAGCTTTTCCTAATTCCAAAGTGCCTCTCCATTGTTTTTATGGAGGCAGTGGGAAGGGGGCTAAAAAACTGCAAAGAGCTTTGGCATCCATTCATATTATTTTTTAAGAGAATCTATATTGTACTGTACTGAAATTGTATTGTCACGTATTTTGGAATTTGACAATCTGTGGCAAAAAAGTACAGGAAGATTATTCAGACATTGCTGTGATTGATATTTTAGAAAACCAAAGAACAAGGAAATGAAAAATGACCAACAATTAAACTTGGAAAATACTGGTGCGCTATTAGATCATACTTCTTGTCCTCACGTAGATGGGTCCAGAGTTAAAGTTCATCATGCTACTGAAAGTATTTCAGAAACAGTCATGACCTCTGATATGTCAGTCTTTGCTGACAGAAGTTAAAGAAAGCAGTTTTCAGGCTGGGTTTCAAGACAGTTACATAGAGATTCTCTATTCTATTTACACTGCAGAATGCAGCCAACATCATGTTCAAAAGACATTAAACTGTATTAAGTTTCATTATGCACACTCTACTCTTCACTTTCCCTACTGCCTTTTGTTTCCCTAACAGGTTTTCTTCCTAAGACCATGGATTGATTCTTTATAGCTGCAATTCAATTGCTGTAGCTACAAAGCAGGATGGAAAGCATATGGTTACTAAGCTGCTAGACAAAAACATGGCATTGCAGAGCTCAAATTGTAGGATTATCTCTTGTTAATACTGATTATTTATTTCATTGTAGCTCTACAATAGGACTGGACAAAGGAATGCAACAAGTCATCTACTACATCCTAAATCTAAAACCGGCACTGATTGAAAAGAAACAGAAGAGACTACACGTTTGAAATACGTACCATTGGCCTGTTATTCAATCAATTTGATATTGAATTGTATGTGGTTAATGTAGAGGATTGCATTTGTCTATAATTTATCATTCGTTTTACACATTGCAATTGTTTCATCTTCCATGGAATCTGGGCAGAAGGCAAGCACCAGAATTTTAACTGTGTTTAAAAATTAAATAAATAAAAATGGACATTGGTGGTGCTAGAAATGCAATATTGTGGCTATTGCATCTATTTCACACTGCAATCAATGAGAATTAAGTATAAAAATGATATTGATAATCATATTACTCACATAATATAAGCCATATTTATATGGTACTGGGAGATGAAAAAATCTTAGTGCAAGGGTCTTTTTTACTCATTTTGCATCAAAAGACAAATTTGGAGGACTATATATCTTGACTTGTACTGGGTTCTTCAGTGGCTATATTTACTGATAACAACTCAGGCACTTTAGAAATGAACAATTAATGGGATTCATTTCCTTCTCTCTCTTCAAATCCTCTGGTCTCCCCTTGCTTTGAGAGGCTCAGTCATTTCTGATATCAAATAATTTGGGACTAGGTCATTACTGAACATGCCAGTAGGGGTCTGATTTTCACGTAGAAACTTCACTGTCCTTCAGATAGAGGTGTTCTCTAAAATGCTGGTGGTAATCACTCTTATTTCTGCAGAAATATCTGTAGAAACCTTTAGAATTGAGATCTGTAGGCAAGGTGTCAGAAGGAAATGCAGAACTGTCTCCATGTTTAAAGCAAATTCATTGCCAAAGAAGCCCTCACAAAACAACATTATTTTAATAGCATATTATGTTTTAAGTTTAATTGTCCTATATGTTTTCATCCTTCAGCATTTATTACTTCAAAAGTACAGATGTGACCTCTCAAAAATGCATTCATCCAAAGTACGCAAGTCAAACAAACAAACAAATTAATACAAATTAAAAACTACTGATCAGAATGCAGCTTCATATGATGTGCTAGAGAGGAAAAATTGCAAATGTGAGCATGGGTGTGCATGGGTATATACCCACAAGTGACTCAAAGAAGCAGATGAAGCAATATTTAAAAAAAAAAAACAACAACTAATTAATGATTAATATTTGGGTGTTATCTTTTGAAATAAATGAGAATAATTTCACTCAACTTCAAAACCTATCTTTTCTTATCTTTACATAAAAAAATGGGTAGTTGTAACTTGTGTCACCAGGAAGAATCACCCAACCGGGCTGCTATAATGCCTAAGGGTGAATAGTTTAGAGCAACATCAAACATTTCAGGTTGGAGGGAAACTATGACAATCCAAGTGCTAGCTCAGGATAACCAAATCAAATTTGTGTGAGCTCATAAAAAGTCAAAAAAATCCAGTGGTCTTTCAGTAACTCTGAGGAGAAAACCCAACAAAACAACAAAACAGTAACAAAAAAGCAACACAGAAAAGATGTCAATCTTCAGTAGAGTCAGACTTTTGCTAAGAACAACTGAATGGTAAGCATCTACATTTAGCTAGAACGATGAGCAGCCACACAGGATCTAATCTGCAGCTGATGGTGAGCCAAAGTGCTGTGCAGCCTGAATGTGAGCAATGCTGGCAGACAGCTGCCTCTGAAAGTGGCGCATTGTAAAGACCGATACGAACAGGATCATAGACTTGGACCAAAAGTATTGACTATCAGAAAGTGAACTAGTGATAGTGCAGAAAAGCAGGGAAATGGAAGCAGCTCAAACTATCCAGATTAAATAACATAGGGAAGGTTTGCTGGCTAAAACCATCAAGACAAATATACAATTTACTATATTATGTGAGACGTGCTACTAATCCCTTTATTAGAATAGGATTTTTAGACAGCAGATAATTTTCTTCTTTTAAAAATTTACCTTCCATCTTCAGATATACAAAAAGAATTTTCACAGGCACTTGGCATGCAGAAATTCCCAGGACTCAATGCATGTTTAGTATTCAATTCATTACACCAATGCCTCTAAATTTGGTACACAGGATAATACTCATTTCTTAAATGAGTCAGGCTCCAGTGAAATTGAAAAGAGCTACATGCATGCATTTGCATCCAGAATGTAATGGATAATTTGAAGATGCAAGAATAGCTTTGCTGTGTTCAGTATCACATAAAATTTGAAAGTTATTTTCCTTTTGTTATACTTTATGGTCAGCTACCATATTTTTCAGTTAAAAAAAAAAAGAAGAAATCTATACCATCATATATAAGGATATTTATTTGTAAACTTCTAGCAAGAGCTGTTTTGCAGGAATACAGGTCAGGGGCAAATTTAAGGAGTCACTAATAAAACACAGATTAGATCCTCTACATCACAGCAAAATTAAACTGAAATTCCTTGTACTTATAGAACTAATTCTCCCTACTCACTAACAAATTTTAGTAAAGGAGGAAAACATAATCAAGAAAGGGGATTAGGAGGCTAAGATTTAATTTCCGAACCATAGCTATTTTTTGGACTTCTACTCTGAAACTGCTAGTGCAGCTGGTTTTCTTGTTCGCAGTCTCTTCTTCACTTATGCTTTGGATATTCAAGATTTACTGAGTAGGAAGGCACAGACCAAGTTGTATCTGATTAGAGTTTATGCCACGTTTAAAATACTTTTATTTTTTATTCCTGCTCTATTTCACTAGTACAACATTCCCACAGTAATCCCATTCTCTAACTGCCCTAGCTGTACCTTACACCTCCTTGCTCTGTTAGCTTCTATTTTTAACCAGCTTTGCTGGGTAAAAAATTTTCTGGATGGTCAGGCCCCAAGAATTGTGGTTAATGGTGTTAAATCCAGTTGGTGACCAGTCACAAGTGGTGTTCCCCAGGGCTCAGTATTGAGGCCAGTTCTGTTTAATACCTTTATCAACGACCTGGACGAGGGGATCGAGTGCACCCTCCGTAAGTTTGCAGATGACAACAAGTTGGGCAGGAGTGTTGATGTGCTTGAGGGAGGCTCTACAGAGGGATCTGGACAGGCTGGATCAATGGGCCAAGGCCAATTGTATGAGGTTCAACAAGACCAAGTGTTGGGTCCTGCACTTGGGTCGGAACAGCCCCATGCAGCGCTACAGGCTTGGGGAAGAGTGGCTGGAAAGCTGTCTGGCAGAAAGGACCTGGGGGTCTTGGTCAACAGCCAGCTGAATATGAGCCAGCAGTGTGCCCAGGTGGCCAAGGCGACCAATAGCATCCTGGCCTGTATCAGATATAGTGTGGGCAGCAGGACTAGGGAAGTGATTGTCCTTCTGTACTCGGCCCTGGTGAGGCTGCACCTCAAATACTGTGTTCAGTTTTGGGCCCCTCACTACAAGAAAGACACTGAGGTGCTGGAGTGTGTCCAAAGAAGAGCGACAAAGCTGGTGAAGAGCACAAGTCTTATGAGGAGCAGCTGAGGGAACTGGGATTGTTTAGCCTGGAGAAAAGGAGGCTGAGGGGAGACTTTATCACTCCCTACAACTACCTGAAAGGAGGTTGTAGCAAAGTGGGTATCAGTCTCTTCTCCCCAGTAACAAGTGATAGGACAAGAGGAAATGTCCTCAGGTTGTGCCAGGGGACGTTTAGGTTGGATATTAGGAAAAAATTCCTCACTGAAAGGGTTATCAAACATTGGAAGACGCTTCCCAGGGAAGTGGTTGAGTCACCATCCCTGGAGGTATTAAAAATATGTGTAGATGTGGCACCTAAGGACACGGCTTAGTGGTGGACTTGGCAGTGTTAGGTTTGTGGTTTGACTCAATGGCCTTAAAAGTCTTTTCCAACCTAAATGATTCCATGATTCTATGATTTACTAACTGATTTGTTCTTTTTAATAGTTCCTACTATTCTAGTTGTTTACAAAATATATATAGCACTGAGGACTTTCATATCCCTTTTATATATAGAAGGCTGTTAAACATATTCTTCCCCCTCCACCTTTCAAGAGCTCTTCTTTAATTCATGCACATTATTAAAGAAAGACCCCCAACACTCATTTTGGTTTTGGAATCATAGAATCATGGAACCATTTGGGTTGGAAGAGGCCTTAAAGATTGTCTAGTTCCAACAGCCCTGCCATAGGCAGGGATAGCTTCCACTAGACCAGGTTACTTAAAGCCTCATCAAATCTGGCCTTGAACACTACCCCATTCACAACTTCTCTGGGCAACTTGTTCCAGGGTCTCACCACCCTCACAGTAAATAATTTCTTCCTAATATCTACTCTAATTCTACCCTCCTCCAGTTTAAACCCATTATCCTTCATCTTATCCCTATAGGCTCTGATAAAGAGTCCCTCCCCATCTTTACTCTAGGCCCCCTTTAGATACTGGAAGGTCACTACAAGGTCTCCCTGGAGTCTCCTCTTCTCCAGGCTAAACAACCCCAACTCTCTCAGCCTGTCCTCATAGGAGAGGTTCTACAACCCTTTGAAAATCGTTGTGGCCCTCTGATCATCTTCTTGGCCCTCCTCTGGACTCTCTCCAACAGTTTTTGTCCTGCCCCCCATCCCCCTTTTATTCTTTTTGCAAACCAAAATGCCTTTCAAAAGAAATAAACCACCCCACAACCAGCCGCAAATACACACGTTTCTGAAGTGACAGCTGGTTCCTTTTCTATCCCTCTCCTCCATTAGATACGCGTGCCACTCATGTTGTCCTCACGCTGCCTGGCATCCTGAAGACTAGGGAGACATTTTTCGTATGTTTCAGGCTTCTGCCACCAGGCCTGTGTATAGAATAATGAAATTCAACAGCAAGTTATGTAATAGTGAAATTTGTGAAATTCAGGGAAAAGAAGTTAAAATTTGACAGCAGCCAACAGTTTTTTTTAGCACCAAAAGCTTGATGATGCAAGTATTCTAAATAATGACTTACAAGCAATTAAAACTAATACACAGACATTTCAGTGATGAACTACTTTATGTCAAACACACCTTTTGAACAGAGTTAGTTTCTAGTTCTGGAATTCACATTGTTGCAGAAGTACCTCCAAACTCTAGTATGAGTACAAAGACTCCTGCTACCCAGACAAATGAAATTTTTACAGTAGCCTGAAAATTCATATATCTGGGGTTTTGTCTTCTTTTCCCTAAAGAGGGGGAAGTGTCTAACTGTTGAAAATTGCTCCTTGGAAATTGAAAACTCTGTTATCTGTTATTTTAAAATGATTGGGAAAAGGGTCTTTACAGTTTTTTGTTTCAATATATTCTAGTTGTATTACATGAATTCAAAAGACAGACAGACTTTTCTCTATGAGAGAGAAGACTTTAAAAATGGATTACAGTTGTTTGAAAAGAATTTCTAGTTAGAAACTTTTTTGGAAATAATTCCGTTATCTCTTTAATGACAGTCATACATATTCAAAATTCTGACTTGCTGGAGTATGGCATGGAACAGTTTGTAATCTTTTATCAGTTTGTACTCAACTTTTGTTCATCCAGCTACTCCCACTACACAGTAGCACAAAATTGGTACATTATGTTTGTTTTTACCTGTAATAACTAGAATCACTAAAATATTTCATCTTGAGCAAAAGAAGGGCCTCTGAAACTGTAGGTCAATGTTTGTTGGACTTGTAATGATGAATGTCAGCTTTCGTAATTCATCAACCTGCCACAGACAATCAAATTGCTTTAAGCTCAAATGCTTGAAATGAGTATTTGAAAGGATGAGATAATATTCAAGAAGAAATAATCAGTGTTATCATCTCACTTTCAGCTTGGAGGGTTTACCTTTTTTGGGTTTCTTTTTTCTTGTATCACCATAGCTCTAAACAAACATAAGTCACAGAAAGAAAGCAGAGAGACTGAAGGAAAAAATAGCAAAATGCACTAATTGGGGCAATATTTTGTGTGCTAGCATATAGCTAAAATTCATTTAACATCAATTAACTTTCCTATTGTATAATTTATTTTCACTTGTTTACTGCTGCTAATCCTTACAGGCCTGACTTGGAGATAGGTACTGAACTGCCCTTGATTGTATCAAGAATTCAGCTGACTAAAAGTGGGATGGCTGATATGGAGGACCAGTTGTAATAATGAGGAAAATTTTGTTCTGTCCTGATCTCTTCATTTTAAGTTATCATAACACTCCTGCTCACCATGGGTTGAAGAAACAAGAAGAGTTTCTTAAGCATGGAGAATTCAGTCAGCTTAAATAAAAAAAAATAATAAAACAAACAAAGAAATTCAGACAGACGCAACAACTAAATGCAGTTTCCCAGTTTCCTAGATCCTGTTTGCAAGATACTTCTTATCAACTGAATTTTTGTCATCTTACTCTTCTTACTAGATCCTGTTTGTGCGTTGGGACAAGACAACTTGAGGAGCACAGGTGAAACACATTTATAAGGCAACATCAACTCGGCACCATTGACAGATGGAACTAGAGACAAAAGACAAGAATTGTGCCTTCAGGTAATTTGAGACACACCAGCTTCAACAGGTGCTTACCAAAAGAGACATTGCTTCGGATAATTCTTTGCTTAGAGCATGGACAAAAGGGTAGATCTAGCCATGGAAAGAAACTGGATGTAAACTTGGCTTTCAAGGGGAGCAGAACTTGGATTCACATTTAGTTTAGGATGTTACCATATAGCTATCAGAATATTTCATAAAGGAAATAAATGCACAAACATAAGAATGCATGTTTATGACACATAAATAAGATGGGAATAATTTTAAAGTAAAAAAAATAGAATAAGCTGTACATTGAAACTGTGTGAAGTATTGTTCTACTTAAAAATAGTGCAATTTAATAAAATAAGTGCAAAATATGCCCTTCCTTAAAATGATCTTAGGACAGCAGTTTCATTGAGCTGCATAAAACTAACTGTAAGGAACCTCTCTATTAATGGGTGAGGGGGAGTTACTCATTCTTAATGTAACTAAACTTTCTTCTGTAAGAATTAGTTTACTCCACTCCTGCTTATTGATTTATAAATTAACAAAGATGTGTTCAATGTTAATTTCTATTGCTGTTTCATCTACTGCTGGAGTACTACAGATGTATTACATTCATTATGGTTAAATAATCTTTTTTAACTCTTTGTGAGACTCCAGTATTTAATAAATGAAGATTTTTGAAGGACTTTTGCATCACCCCTTTCTTTGGCATTTTTCTTTTGTCAAAGTTATATTCTTCTTCCTCTTCTCTTTTCCTTACAAATGGTAAGTGTTCTCAAGTTATAAGTGGTGCATATCATAAAATGTGAGTTTACAATTGTAGAGATAATGCATAAACAAAAACAATGTACAAAGGAAAGCTATTATTTTGTAACACAATAGAGCATGTTTTATTGCCTATATCAGAACTAATGTTATAAATAAATATGTCATACTTTTAAAATCTGTAGTCCCATTTTCAAGATGAATGCAATTGTAAAGGAACTAATATCACCTATAAAACTTAAACGTTTTGTCTAAACTATTCATCTAAGCTCCCCTTATAAACAATGAAGAAAGACAGGCATTTACAGAGCACATATCTACCTATTTCTAGTGATTACTGAGGAAATCTAGATGCCAAAGGTATAGGAAAATCATTTCAGCTTGGAAGTCTAAAACTCACTGAAAATAGACTTTTCTTTTCAATTAAATTGCTTCACATGTTTTTAAAATATGCTAAATTTACTAATACCTTATACCTCTAGGGCAGCTCAAATACGCAAAGGATATCAGAAATGTTTATCTCTTTAAATACACAAACACATGTACACACACGAGAGACAAATAAATATATATACACACATACAGTGTGCCTACCTATTGCACTCCACGTGCTGAAAATGTGCTTAGGGAAGCCCACCAAAGTTTATTTTTAATGTACTGAGTAAGTCTGTATAATTATAAAAAGTGTGGGGGATTTTTATGTTTAATGATCCTTGAAAGAATCCCTAGGTTTAAGTTAGACTGGGGAAAAGAATATGTGATTAGGTTTTTGACCTTGAGCTGGTTTGGGGGGGAAAAAAAAAAAAAAAAAAAGATGAGATATTAAAGAGATTATTAAAACTATGGCTCTGTAAATTCTTCTAGTTCTTAACTTAAGCACTGATACATGCTTGATATTTGCCAGAAGAAAAAGACACTTAGACACTTGCTTCCTCTCTTTTCTTTCAGAGGAGACTGAGAAATAATTCATAAATCCTCTTCTTAATTCCAATTCTGCAGTTGTATTGATCTTCCTTGCCCTTCAGTCTTTCCTAGTGAGCAAACAACAGACACTTGACTTCCTGTCCCTTCGCTTTCCTACCCTGAGCTTGTTCTGAATCCCTGATGGACTCAGACCTCCTATTGACTTCAGACACGAAATCTTCTTATAAATGACTGCATGGTTGTCTCCTAAAAGAGCTTCTGCTGAGTTTGTCTCTGCCACACCTATAATCTGTCTAATTACATGCTTTAGCCTCTCCTTCTACTGTCTGACAAACGCACTGTCCACAGAAGCCAAAACAAAATTATCCGTAACCATTCTTTTGAATGGACTATTCCCCTCTATCATAGATTACCCTTCAAAAAACAAACAAAAAAATTCATAGTGGAATCCCAAGTCTTTGCAACATGAAAATTCTTTTGTACATGTAGAGCAGTCCCTGTAGTGCCTCTTGATCCCCAAATTGCCTAATGCAGAAGACAAACCTGGGTCTGCCTGTTACCATTATGTAGAAATTTTCTTTAAGAGAAATTGAGAGTTAGCAGTTATTGTTACCTTTCTTCATATACGAGTATCTAAAAAGCTATGTTAGAAATTCCAGCATATGCCACTTAGAAATAATAATACATCATCAATCTCCGCCTCAAGTTAGGCAAATGGGTCAGCCTAGACATCCATCTAGTCCAGTAAGCTGGTTCTGACACTGACCAAAGGTAGTTCATTATCAAAAAGCTATGAAAAATCAGGGCATGCATAGATGTGACTTAGTATCTTCCATACATATTCTGCACATACTTAGTTCAGTTACATTGGACTAGCATCCTTTTTATTCCTGCCTCTAGTCCTGAAATTCTAAGCCATCTGCTTCTTCACATGTAATTCTCTGCTAAAAACTCCGCCTTATTGTTGCTAATGAAAAACAATCTATGAGTTTAGATTCCTGCTTCCAGGTTTGCCAATACATCCAGTTTCCTCTTCCTTGATTTTCAGATTATGGACATTTCCAAGGACTAACTGTTTCCTTTTTTGGACTTTACCAATTATATGATCAGTGCTTACTACAGGAGTAACTGATAAACAAATCATGATGATATCTTTGATGAGAAAACTCTTTCCTGTATCATCTGTCCAGGTTTGCTTTTAATTTATTGATCCAGACCCTCTTGTAAAACAGCTAACTGGTGCTACGCTATCAACATAATCACTTTGCAAAAGGCTGATCCCTATCAGTTGATCGTGAAAAAGTGTCTTACAGCATCAGCTTCTTAATCAAACAGGGGCACTAGCAGACAGCAAAACCAAACCAGATGAAATCAAGTGTGCTTAAAACATTCTCTTTCAGCCTATTTTATCTAGAAGACTTTTGAAGTACCAAGAGGAATTGAAATAAGGTGTAAAACTGAAGAAACAGTTACAGGCAGGTGAATAAGCACAGAAAAAAGTTGAGACAGGAATATTTTTGCAGGAAAAATGACTTTGCAATTTCCTTTTTTCCTTCTTCTTTTCAGAAGAAGTTTTACGGCCATTCTTAAGTAGTAGAGATGACAGCCAGAGCATATAAACTAATACATAGAATGGAGAAAGCCATTTAGCTGCTTCTGTCACACTCCATTTTAGGTCAAAGATTTCTTGAAAGTAATGTCTTTTACCTAGACAAACGGATTATTTTCCCAATACAGAATAGGGATTATTGAATTGAGGCTTTCCTTAGAAGTCCCCGATCACACTTAAATTCATTCATGTGATGAGATCACAGCTGGCTGCAGGCCATCTTTGCACTGCCATCTTTGTTTCTTTTCTTCCTTTAAATTCCCAATAATTTTTAAATACTTCATGAGGCAAGAGGGAAATTAAGTCACAGAACAGTGTTTCTGGGAAGTTTTGATAGACTCTCTGTGGAAAGTCTTATGCAATTAGTCCAGCAATTTTGGAAGTCATCTTTTAGTAACTCTTGAGATCAGATTACCTAGTAGGTAATTGCAGCTTCCTTCGAGGTCGATTGGAGCTTTCCATTTGAGGTTCAGGGAAGTGTGGGTTGAATGCTGAAAGTAATTTAAAGAAATTAGGTTAGGCAAACACAAATCAGAAGGATGAACACTGCAGGTAAAGGGGTAAATAGTAAAAAACACAGTATTAGCTTTCCTCTGATATTTATGGGTAGAGATTTTCAATGCAAAGACATGATCTAAACAAAAATATTTCTCTAGGGTTTTTTTATCTATTCAAATATCAAAACTATTTTGAGAAAAAATTCAACATTTTTTGCATTTATTAATTCAGTGAAAATAAATTAAACTATTTAGAAAAAACCCCACATAAATACGCACCTTTAAGAAATCAAAGTGTAATTCAGAAAACAGGTAGAAGAACGTTTGGGTGTAGGTTACATGTTCTCCATCAAAAAAAGAATCAAAAAGAAGGGGAAAATGTTTACATTACTTGTGAAGCTCTGTCAACTGAGCAAATTATATTCCAAAATGATAGCAAAACTTTAAAATACATTTTCTTATTATTTATATTTCAGATAAAGACCACGCATGAATCAAGACTTGATGAAAGTGATCCCTTGCCTTAGGGAAAATAAACACTTGAGTATATCACAGTATGATTTACTGTCAGGCAAAACAAACCTGCCATGTGCTTGCTCACTCCTGACTCTGCCTATGCCAAAATCCCGATAAACCAAGATTTGACTTGCTGCCAGAAGCAGCTTTTACTATTTGAACTTCTTTTACACCTCTATTCCAACTTCTTTTCTTTCCTCAGCTTGTGGGAAGAGCACCTAGCTCATGCTCCTGCTTGAACCCTGGGAAAATTAAAATCTGTGCTCTTCAGGACCTTGATCACCAGAGTAAAGCTAATAGTTGTGGTTCAAAATCTACCCAAATGTCTGTGAGATGAATTAAAATATGGGAGTTTATGAGTGTCTAAATTTTTTTTACATCATCACTGGCATGGACTACTTCCCCACATACCCTTCCCCGCCCGTGCCATTAAAGCAACAGCCACACAGAATTTGGTAAGAAAGATTCTGTTTACCTTCTATCTCATAGATCTTTTGAAATGTATCAACATGGACATAAATATTTATCTTTTTTTCCTTGACTCTTCCTCTCAAGATTTTATGCATTTGGGTCTTCATTTTTATTCCCTTCACATATATATACCTAGACCAACAATTTGCACTTTTATTGTCACATCACACTAGCATACAGCAAACAGCAATGGATACAGCCCCTACCTGAAAGGCAGAATTTATGTAGCCATGGCCAAGGCACACAATGCAGTATTACAGACTGCTCCAGACAGGTGAAGATGAAAAATCCTTTCCAGCAGTTTTGGTAAGTCCATGCCTAATGTAACTTTGAAAACATAAAAATAAGCTAACGGAAGTTTGTGGAAAAATACTAAAGTGCAAGGATATAGGAGATTTGCTCTTGACACCATCTCTGCATTACTCTAGTTTTAGGCTAGGATTAACACAGTGATGTTTTACGCTTTTTCCTCCAACACTAGATGAACAGAGACAAAAATGGTGCTTTAGTATAAGGGAACAAATAAATGCCACCACTATTTCCACTTATTGGAATCACTTTGACCTTGTCTGATTGTTCTATACAGGTAGTTTAGTAATATGGCACATGCATCTAAAGCATGTTATCTGGGATTATTGTGTTGCTCCACACTACAAATAAATGTCATGTCATGCACTTCACTGGTTTTATGATATTCCTCCCTGGAGGCTACTCTGAAATGGTGCAGATTACCCTGATGTTTCCGAAAGGCATCTCAGAGCAAGGACACCACTTTCTAAGAGTCTCTGCCATGGTACTCATTGGTCACACTGAGAAAAATTGATCTCAGTTTATACACTGTCCTTTCGCTCTTACCCTAGTCTGAAAGAAGAAAAAACCCACAACCGATACAATACTAGCTTAAAAAAATGCCAAAACAACAAAAACAACAAAAAAACACCCACAAACAAACAAACAAACAACCCCAACCCTCAGAACCAAAACTAATAAGAGGGTGAAATGAAAATGCTATCTTTCTGAATGACACTCAAAACTGTAAAAAGAGAAGATGAGGAATATAGTTTTGTAACCAGCACTTAGTTATACACACAAATAGTTTTGCACTGAGTTTAAAGACACTTTCCATGGATTTACAAGTACACGTCTGAGGCAGAAATGAATAGAGTTATAACTGTATAACATATAATTTTAACTACGTTTGAACACAAAATGCTTTTCTGTTCTTTAACTTAAACCATGTGTGGAAAAATGCATATTTATACATAAACTGATACATTCCACTTTTTTCTGTGATAGTGCCTAGAAGCTTTGTTCAGAATACCTTTTTATGAATTTTTGTGCACACACACAACAAGCTTATATTCTAAAATTGCCTTTGAATGTCAAATTTGTGTCTACAGAAATAAGGGAAGCAGAAAAACAATACGGGAATGAAAAGCATGGAAATTTTTAAATCTTCAGTCTTCCCATTAATTCTATCCATATGTAAATACTACTTTTGGTAAGAATGAAGATATGCAATGTGCGGTGTTTGTTTCTACATGTGTATACATACCTATATGTCTAATAGTATCTGATGTAGACAAATGTTAGTATTTCTATTTAAAAACAGAACTGAAGGACAAGTGATTAAGCGCCATCTCAAGATGAAACAGTGAGTCTTCCAAAAATTTGGGAGTGTAAAGACTCAAGCTAAAGTCCTAATCACTGAACTGCTGTTCTCTTTACTCACCTGAAGGTACTATTAAATAAATCAATCACTTTTCCACAGTTTTTTTCTTCCTTTTTATATCTAGATATCTAGTTTTGGTTGATCAGCTGCGTGATGGAATGGAAGAAAATCTGTCCAGCTGACAAAGACTTAACACCATCCATACAAAACAGGCCTACATGAGCAGTTGAAAGAGCTGATATTAAAATTTAATTAAATAAAAAACTCACTGCCACAACAATAAGTCTGTATATCAATTTGTGAATACTTTAAAATACAGTCTTGGAACCAGAAAACACGAAAAAATCCTCCAGCAGAATGTGTGCAAACCCATGAACTGGAAAAGGCCAAAAAAGCAGGACTTAGTGCATGCAGTTTAGGTTCAGCAATCAGAGCACCTTCAGTTTGTCAGCTATTGTGATAACATCCTCTTTCAAACATTCCAGCTCTCTAAGTAGCATCTACAACTTCCTGCACATGTGCATTTCATTCCTTTTGGCTCCAGTTTCTGAAGCGCTATTTCCTAACCTGAAACTTCTTAATTCCCCCAAAGCCATAATGAACTACATGCTCTAGCTGAAATAAATCTGACTTTCCTGGGGAACAAAACTCCTCCTCAAAACAACAACAACAAAAGCAAAAACAACAGCAACAAACAGTTTTGTGGGAGAAATGCAATATTGTGTCTAAAAGTCAAAGTGCTGATTATTTGGCTGCCTGCCCTTAAAAGCATATGCTAAATAAATTCCCACTCTCAAAGCTGAAATTGGAAGAAAAAAAAAAAAAACAAAAAACTTCTCAGAGAAATTGCTATGAAGATGGAATTTTTTTTTTTTCTCTCCCATAAAGGAATTCCCTTAAAAAAAAAATGAAGCTTTGAGATTTTCTTTAAGATTCACAGTCATTCCCTCTCTCCCATTCTTCCCTGACTCAAATAAATTTGGAATAAGAAATAAAAAAAATATAATCCCCTCCTTAAATCTAGAAATCATGAAGGTTTCAATACTACGACCAAGTTCTTTTTAAACAAAATATGATGGGCAAGGCTGGCTATAGCAGCAAGTCAAGATATGCAGTAATATATTCTATAACATTAGGTAGAAAACTTTTTTTTTGTAGGCTGAGTCAACTTTGAGTCCTTATTTTTAGTAGCTAGCTAGCACTCACAGAACGACTGACAGCAAATGTAATATCAAATTGTGATTTTTTACCCAAAGATCTGATGTTTGCAAAATATAAATTTTAAGGCTGAATACCACTTGTGGTACTTAAGAATGCTTCTGGATTTTACTGTGCCTTTCTAGTTTCAGAGTTGATTTACTAAAAGTTTAGGCAGTAAACAGCACATGATTCTTAACAATCTTGCCAATCATTTTGACATTTTTAAAAAAGGCTTTTGCTCTTTGTTCTAAGATTTTTTTGTTTTTATTTTTTAACCCCAGCATGTAGCTAAATGATTAAGTAGTATGGATTAACTGTGACCCCAGCAGACTCGGGGCATGACAATCACCTTCCGTGCTTCAGTTTCACTGTCTGCAAAGTGAAGTTAATGACACTGACCTCTTTTGCAAAGTGCTTTGATGAGAAGTGCTGTTTATATGGCAATTAGTTATTAATAATCAATTAAACAAAAGCATGAGTTAGGTATACAGATGAGTAGAGACAGAATACAGAGCTCACCAACATTCCAACAATCCCTAGTTTGCAGCAACTTGAGGAAATTAATATCAGAGAAGAAACTTTTACTCATACTCTTATGCCTGCATTTCTGTGCAGTTACTTAGATTGCAAATGTTTATTGATTAACAATGGCTGTTTGCAACAACCATCAGCATCCTGAGGTCTTTCTCAAGAAGAATCTGATGTTCATGGTAGAAATTTCTTCCTGTTTAATACTGGGCTCTGCTTCGATTTATTTTTTACATGTTTCCTCAGCACACCCCACTGCCCTCTCCAGGCAGCTCGGGCAGCGTGGCCAGCATTCACTGGCTGCCCCCCGCCCCAGGGGCACACAGGGCTGGGGATCGTCACTCTGTGACGACCGTGGCTGCTCATGCCTTTAGAGCAGATGGTATCACACCACCCCAGCTCACCCCAGGGAGGTGAGAGTCACTCACACCCAGGCAGTCAGGGCAGCCAGCACCACCCGGATCAGGACCAGGCTGGCCCCACAGGCCCCAGACCCTGTGCCCCCCTCAGCTCTGTGGGGTCAGGGGCTTTATCAATGAAAGACCGGTTCATTTTCCTTTTCATTTCTTCTTCAAGGTTGAAAGCACAAATGGAAGACTGTCAGTGTATGGCAGTTCCACAAATAAAGACAATTAATTCTTTAGTCTTCCTATTTGTACCTCTGCTTTCTCAGAGCTGAATATCAGATGAAAGAGATGTGCCGTGCCTTCTTCACTGGACACCACTTGTAGTCAGTTTTCCAGTGATTACAGCCATCTGAGACCCTGGTACATCACCATAACTATAAATAAATGTTCTAAACCCCATCATGCTCATAAATGATACAGCTAGGGCACTGCCACACACTGGCAGTGTTCTAGTTATCTACAACGACAGGACCGCTATCATTCTGAATTCCTGTGATAGATGAGCTTTGCTAGAAATGCCTATGACTCTGTTAAGCTAGGCTGTTAATCAGGGATGGAGATAGCATTCCTATTACTCTGGTTAGTGTTAATAATGCCTGCAGTAGTCCAATAATATAATTCCAGCATTACCTCTTCACACGTTTGGCTCTAGGTAATTTATGGATAGTACCAAGTGATATATCCCATAGCTATGAACTCAGTAACTACCCGTAGAAAGTTTCTTAGCAACGTATATGAAGCAATTTCATAGTATACTGTGATTTAAGACAGAGCCTTCATTAAAATCTGCTACTTTACAACTAGAATCTTTTTTTGCAATCAATACATTACCACTTAAAAGCAGCCTCACACAAGAGTCTGAGTTATTTATAACTTACTAGCTTTTTTTCTGTCCCTGCTCAACAAAGTGTAAGTCACAGATATGTGTTCCAATGGACCAGAGTCTGATGTCCTTACTTTTTGCTCTGCACCACCCTTGGGATTGCCTGGACTTGTCCCAGTTTACCTGGTCTCCTGGGAATGGTTTATTAGGCAAAGGCCTCCATAGAAGAGCTCTCTGACATTTTTTCCCCCTCCTCCCCTGAGCACTATTCATCACTTTCAACCCCAATGAACTTCCTGTACTGAAGGGAGCTGGAGACTGCCATTAAGACTAAGCATAAGGAAGCCTTAGCTGCCCAGCAAGGGTAATCTTATGGCCCTTTTGTGCTAAAAGAAAAGTTCAAAAGAATTCTCTTGGGCTCTGACTGGCTTTTTTGTCTACAGTTGAAAAATAGGGCTGGCACCACCTTACCTTGTAACCTTTATAACTCTCTCAGGTGCTACATTTATATCTGTGCACGAGCTATTACCTCTTCTTTATACTCTGTGATGGAAATACTCTATAGAGTTAATGTTTTATCATTACCAGAGATAGTTAATTTAACCTAAAGACATTTAGACAAAGTACCTATTTAGTTCAAGCTTTTCTCCAATTCCCAGATGCTCCAAACACACCTTCTAGATGCAGAGGAAAGTTCATGTAAGCCTCAACGAGACATTGCTGTGACCTTAGCACCAATCTGAACTGCTCATTTAAGTCCGGCTACAGGGGGCCGCTTGAAGTGCTCAGGCAGCAGCTGCCCGCTTTGAGCTGCTGTCTTTCCCAAGCACTTCTCAGACTGAGCCCCACTGCAGCCTGCACATGGACCTTGCTGGGTAAGTCCAGAAACACCAGGAAGCAATCGGCTTACTGCATATACGGCAATTAAGTGATGAGTTGTAGGTCCCAGCATGTTACAGGAGAGGACCGTGGCGCAAGTAGCATCGTCCTGCTAGGTATAAGCTAAGATCTACAAAGCTAAAAAGATCAGTCAGTACCAGTTAAGACATGTCTTTTCTAACCTCATTCAAATGTTGATTTGTGACGTAAATTAGCTTCAACATTAAAAGAAGTGATGAAGGTTAAGAACCTGTGTAACCTTTGGAGTGAAATTAAAAATTCACACGGCATAGGTAGGTAAAAGAACACTTTAAGAGCTACTCTTGAGCACTGCAAAAATCAGATCTTTCAGGATAGACTTTTTAAACCTCACTTCTTGGAAAACCAGATGGATTTCTCAATTACTGCAAAGAATGGCTCTAAATATTATATGAAATTATAGAAGAAAAGAGTAGGTAAAGAAGCCTCCAAATTACTTTAATGCCAAATGTAATCATTTAACTAAGTCTATAGGGTTTTTTTGATCTGGGGAGGGGGGACGTTAAATGAGGCTAATACTGATTGCTAGGAAACTCTAATCCTGATAGGGCCTATTCTACCATATGGACAAAACAGGTGTTTGCCAAAGGCAGCAAACAATATGGGGAAAAAAAATCTTTAATGGCTTGTGCATGCGTGAGTAAGCGTGGGCCAGGTGGATCAGCAAAACATTTAGATGTACCAATGGCAGCAAAAAAAACCCTGGGCTAACAAAATACAGTATTTCTAAACTGAAACATTTTGCTGCATTATGTCCATATCTAGCACTTCAGTTTTTGCTGTCATGGCAAGTCGGAGTGTCAAAATGTCAGCTTAAAATGGAGTCTCAAATGTTTCAGTTACATCAATCCCAAACATGATAACAGCATCATAGAAAGAGAAGCCTAAAGAATATAAATTCCATGCAAATGCCATGCAGAAAAATATCAAGCTTTATGTTTTATAATGCAGTGAGTATTCATTATATATAGCAAAAATTATATTCCTTTTCAGGACAGATTGTTTACGCATTTCCATAGTTGGCTAAATATGCCGTGATTCAATTTATTGACTTTGCAAAAATATTTTTGTCTTCTTTTCTTTTCTTTTTTTTTCTGCTTTTTCTATGACATATATGTAGTAATGTTAGAAAATACCAATGTGGTATCACAACATGTTCGCTGCAGTGACTGAGGGGCTTTTTTAGACTTCAGAAAATAATATTTTATAGCCAGTAGTATAGTAATGATACAGATTATAAGTTGCTGAGGCAAAATATCTTATGCATCTTGCAGTGCCCTGTTGGAAAACTGTCTTGGCAATGGAGGTTTTCTTTAACATGATTTGACTACTTTATGTGCTAGGCTTGTGCCTTTATTTCTCAGACAGTGATTGGAAGGAACATCATCTTCAGCAACCTCAACCAAATGAAAAATTACTGAATTCCATGCTCAGTACTTTTTGTAGCTTTGTGCCTTTTGTTCCTTTCCATTCTGTCTCTCCTGCCACCATCTACTCCTTCCTGTATTTCTTCACACAACCTGCTGAATACAATACTTGTTGTTTTTTTTTTATCCTTTCCAGCTCTATAATCCTCCCACAACAATACCTTTAGGCTGTCTGATATTGTTTCTGAGTAGCCATCTCTGACCCAGTCTTGACAACTTTGGTAGTCTACCCTTTCCCACTTTTCCTTTCATGATTCATAGGGCTAACTGGATGCAACCTGTGTTCCTGCTTATAATAGTAGAGATAATTCAAGAGTTAAGCTATTGGGGAACTGGATCACCTGCTTCATCTATCTGCTCTTTCAACAAAAATGTTTATGTTTTCATTACTTGGCAGTAAGAGGCAGATTTGGTACTAGTTAACTTTTGCAAAATAAGATTCCTTTAGGAGAGTACAAAGTTAATTCCATTGCAAAAGAAAGGCCTTCCATCATATACAAATGGTTGGAGAAAAAGAACCTCTTTCTTAATTAAACATTTCTGAAATAATTTAATACAAGTAGAATGAAATGAATAATGACACACAAGTAATTTCTTTCCATATATCGAGAGGCTTCATCTCCCCGGTCAACAATCTCTATATTAGCTATTTCTTGACCCAGAAAGTAGTAAGCTATTTATTTCCTGTTGAAACGGGGCTCAGTATTCCTGGACAGAAGAAAAATAAAATTCCATGTAGGAGCTAGCAATTACCATTAACATCTCCTGTGCGGGAATAAAAAACAAACAAACAGCCAAACTGCTTTGTCAAAAATACTGTATGTCCTTTACAGTCGCTGCTCTCCTGCAGCACTTATAAAGGTTGCATGTATTTTATTTCAAAACAGATGGGAATGGACAAAAAGAAAATGTTCCCTCATCCTTATTTCTTTTCTATCTCACAGAAAACTCTCTACACACTGAAATCTCATTCCTGCCTTGATTTAGGTACCATTTACCAACTTTTTGCAGAGTTTCTCACTATTCTCTGTGAGCAGCAAAATTAGGATAATAGAATGAAAGGTGAAGCTGAATTTAAAACATTTTGTAAAGGATATTCCAAGGACGTGGGAGGCAGGAAAGGGCAGTGATACGAATATTGAGTCACCCTAGAAGTAAGATCATTTGTGACTCAAGAAAAGAGTATAAAATAAAACATTTAGATCTCCTACTGAGATCCAGATGGGACTCACTGACTGTGGAGATTGGTGACAGTGAAACTAGGTAGACAAAAATGACCTGCAAATGTGCTTTCAAAGGTAAATAGCTGCCTGAGGTTAAAAACAACAAAAAACCCCAAACACACAATGAAACAGAAGCTTGCTCCCCATACACATACTGCATCCAACTCAGCACAAATTAGACACAGCTTACCTGTGGAGCTTCCTCCTGCTTCTATCCTCTACCTGCTATTGGCTGGCTAAAGGACATGTGTGATGAGCAAGGGGATGCTAACACTATACTTTCCATCTCAAAAATACGTATGATGGCATGTCCAGAAGAGGAAGATCACTTGTGAAGGGTTGAATAAACCTGAACCAGGTAAGATTGCTCCAATTTAGTAATTTCTGACACAATACTTAGTCAACAATCAAGACTGTTAGATTAAACCAAAGGGAAGTGTCATTTTACAAGATCCAAACATATTTTACAATCTAAATCTTGGAATGCAGGATTAATGGCGTACAGACAGTAGAGACAAAAGTTGCCAGACTCCCCATTTTCCCCATTTTAGCAATGAGTACTCCTTTTCTCTGCTTGGAAAAAAGTGTTTTAGAGACTGCTTATACATTTTTCATTTAAGAGTTGTCATATAAGACACAGAGACTGCAGAGGATCTGGTTTGTAATGCAGGACTCCTTTTTTCCAGCACAGTCTCCCAGTCTGTACCCTGGAGAGTCAGGAGCCTTTACTTGGTTCTATTTTCTCTTTTTCTGAGAAACCCTGCACTCCTGATGCACACTGAAACAACTTGACTGTGTGAATGAAAAATGACCCTATTCAATATCTCCAGTTGCACGGCTAGCACATCTCTTCCTCCACTCCCCTGTATAGTCTGAGGTGAATATGGCTTCAACTGGTGGCCTGCCCGTGGAGCACAATCCAATCCAAGCAGGTGAGTTGCAACACGATCATTCCCAGCTGTTACCAGAGGAAGAGGTGAAATTTCAATAACCCTTAAATCTCTCAGTGGGGAGCAGGAGATAAGAGTTTATACTCTGGATTTTAAGAAATAACATAACCGGTCAGTGTACAAGCCTCCTAACAATTCTGATGTGGGGTTATTTTGTGCAACCAGGTCAACTGGTTAGTTTCCTCCAAAACCCAGGATAACGTTGCTACTGAATACCCTACCAGTTCCCATTGAAATGAAAGTGCAACTAGTCCACTTGCGTTGTGTTAATCTATGACAGCAGTGTTCTGTCCTTCAAATATAAATTAATCTCAGGGTAGACAGTCATTCTAGGTGTCTCCAGCTATACCAGAAATAAAATATCAGAATTACTTATAGAGCTCCAAGGAACAGTGTAGCAAAGTTAAAAAAAAAAAAAAAGAAAAGAAAAAGAAAAAACCCCACAAACCACAAAGGGCCCTTTGCTTTATTTCTTCCTCATATCAGAGAATGACTGCGTCATATAACTTGAGCTGTGACAAATTTTATTTTGTGTCCTATTAATAGGTACAAGCTCCAATCAAAGACTAACATCATGCTGTGTCGATATTGCTGTGACAAGTAATTCTCTTTCTTAAATAGCTAGGTCAGAGAAACTAGGTCAGAGTTTTCTTTTCCCCAGCCTCCACTTTGTACCACTCTGAAAAGCCCCTTTCTCCTGTCAGAGAGCTCTTTTACTTTTACTGGTGATGCAGCCTAGAGAGAAGTATCCCAGGGTTGAAAGTAAGTGGGAACACGGACAATCAGCTGAAAGGAACAGAAAACACACACACAAAAAGAGGACGTGGAGGCAGGACCAGGGGATGAAGAGGGCTGCACTGGGGCAAAAGTGAAAGGAGCAGCACTCCCCCTGCAGAAGGAATCCATGGTGGTGGAAGCTCCTGCCTTTTGGTGCAGGCTCCAGAAAGTGAGCACCACAGTAGAAAACAGCTAGGAATAATTAATTCAGGATGGTGGTTTCTGGCACTCATGGACTCACCCTGCTCTGTAGTTTACATTCCCATTGTGGCCACCCCCCTGTAGCACAGTTCTGACCAGAACTCAAGGCAGTAAGTATCGTTCTCAAATTTATTAAAGGAAGTCCACTGCTTCACCAATAGTCAAAATAAAACTCAAATACTATCTCACTTAAGAAAAGTTCTATACATTTTTACCTTGCTAGTAAATATCCATCATGTACCCAACTTTTGTCTGATGTGACTATGCTAAAATAATACCTGACTTTTTCCTTAGCAAGGCTGGTTTTGTTGTTTGTGGGGTTCCCAGCTACATCCCATCTTAGCACCTGCATCTAATGAACGTAGTTGTTGTGATAACCACTGCTTGCTGCTATTACTTCTACAATTGACTGTTTATTCAAGAGCAATTGATTGTCTATTCTATTCATAACCCATTCTCACTCCTTCTCTGTGAGTAATATTTGGAAAGATCAAAATAAATCAATGTGGTATAAATGACTCATATTACTATTGGTTAAGCATGTCTGATTTCAGTTAATTCATAATTAACATTTGCATCTGACTGTGTCATAACAGTGTGTGCTGGGAAAATCTGAATTGCAGGTGATCAGGGGAGTTGCTGTTTAACCAGAAAGTCTCACCTATAGGTAAAACAGGTACAAGAAGATTTCATCAGATACGATAATACACCCAGTTCTATTACTCAATATCACACAGGTCTGACAGTAAATATTCTTCAGCCTTTAGAAGACCAAATTTTCTGAATTTTAATTTTTTTTTTTAATAGTATTGCATTTGTAAATTTAGTGTCTGAATCACTGTGGAAAAAAATACAGAGAAGGTACCCAAAAATCAGGGTAGGAAATGGTTTCTCTCCATGTTTCGTAGAATCATAGAATCTTAGAATTGCTGAGGTTGGAAGGGACCTTCATTAACCTACCCTGACAAAACCACTTCTAAACCACGTCCCTAAGTACCATACCCACCCTTATTTTAAACACCTCCAGGGATGGCAAATCCACCCCCTCCCTGGGCAGCCTATTCCAATGTTTCCCTCCTTTCTTGAGTACTAGTGAATACTAAGAGCAAGTCGGTCAAACAGAACACTATATATATCTCTTTCAAAAGATTTCCATTGAGAATCAAATGTAAACAGAGTGTTTTGGTATAGTAGGAAATGGTAAGACAGAAATCACATGTTCTAGGATAATAACAGAAATAATTGTCAATATGATCATCATGGTGAATAAGGTTTCTGTTTACATAAGAAACATGCTTAGATGAATGTGTAATTTCTGTGTTCTTGCTGAGATATTAGAGTACTTTTCAATTAATGTAATCAATACATGGCAGGAAATGCCAACACTAAAAATCATTATTCAGAGGTTAGACATACAAAATGAGCTTTACAAGAAATGGTACTCATCTAATATTTTCAATCAATCTGAAGCACTAATTCTAGAATATAGTGCTATCACTCACTTCATTACAACTACAGGAATCAATTAACATAATGTCATCACAGCTCATCCTTCTCTTCTTCAGCTGAAATTTCAAATTATTAATTGACTCATGTGCAGTAGATGGCACACATAATCCTCTGTAGACTGGAAGCACCAGTTTCTCAAAGAGAAGCTGCACCCTAAGCTGCCTAATGGCCCTTGTCACTCTAGCAGGTAATTAAAAGGCTTCCCACTTTGGCAATTAGCCAGCAGAAAAGCAGACGGAATGTTCCACTTGTAAAATGAGGAATGAAGCTCATACTCCGAAGAAGGAATGATAACATTTTGCAATTCCATAATGTCTTTTCTTCAGGGATTTTAAACAAATTAATAAGCATTAATTAATAGGACCTTGTAATTTCCCTGGGAAATACTTGTGCTACCCATTATAAAAAAGGACAAAAAGGAATTAATTGCCTCAATTTCCATAGGATCATTCTTTTTGGATGCCTCAGCACTGATGAATTTAGTCGGGTTGGGGGAACTGTTGAGTATTTCTGGTCCCACTAAAATAAAAATAATTTTTCACGGTTGGCATCACTGAAAGTCAGACTTTGGATGTATTTTTTTGTGATAACCACAATTCACACAGTACTAGCACCATTTAAGAGACAGAAGCTTGAAAATGAACCTGGCGCCATACAAAGCCTTGCTGCTAACACAGACACAGTAACAGATAAAGTTATTATACTGTAATAATGCTAAACATAATTGTAAACATATTCAGTCATTCATTTTGGGACAATTAACATTATCTTTGTACTCAAAACATTTGAAGAAAACCATATATTAATGTTTTGTCTGGTCGTCTGACCAAATGATGCATTCCAGCTATTCAGAGGAATTCTGTGAGAACTGTCCTTTCTGCAACACTAGGATGAGTCTCAGCTATTAACAGAGATAACATCCATGACTATAAAGCAGTAAACATGTTATAAACACTCTGCAGTGGAGCTTTTATAACTGCTGTCATAGTTTAAATTCTTGGGGTTTTTTTATGTTTTGTATTTGTTCTTTGGGTAAAACATCTAACAGTCTTTTAACTGAACTATATACATTATGAATGTATAAAACCCAAAAGACTGTAAAGAGAGAAATTGTTTTGTCAGCACACTAGCAATCAATATGTGCATCTCCTTCAAGAACAAAGCTCCTTGAAAAAGAGTAAAATAAATGAAACTCAAAACAGTTTAGCACAGATGTAATCTTTATCTCTACAAAACAGTCATTGCAAGACAAATATGGTTTTAAAAGAGTTCTTTAAAAAAGACGAAATGTCCTGAATGGAGATTTTCTGTTCAGAAAGTATGCGTTGCCAGAGCTATAAGCTATATCATAACAGTCATAAGCCTTTTTTTCCTACAGTGTCCCTTGCAAGGAGAGCAACGGGGCTAAAGATTTTCTAATATGAAGTGTTTGGGCCTTTTTCTACAAATAATTAAAAAAAAAAACCTTCACATTTTAATCAAAACATTTATAATTAGGGAAATTTTGGAAGGTATTCTGTCAAATATGTGTCCAAGAGCCTACTAGCAGTTATAAAAGATGACAAACACCTTTTCAAGTGTGTGATTACCGATATCATAAACTTAATGCAAATATTTCTAACAATAAATGCATAGGTTAGTAAGTTATTAGAAAATTAAGTTGTTTGTATTTAATGCAGCAAGGTTAAACCTGATTACTACTAATAGGACATATTTCTGCATGGAAAAAATACCACTACCAATTCAAGACGTTATTTAAGTATCAATGCTTAATCAGTTTCCTTAACTAGATCACAGAAAACAAATTGTCAATTTGAAAAGTTCTTCAAATGAAAATAAAACATCTTATTTAAGCCATTTTAACTTCTTAGAAATCAAATGAGAAAAAAACATCAATCCCCACACTATTTTTAGATGTATTTTGAGATGGATTATTAAACAAGTCTTTCTAGAATTGCTTAGAGAGGCATTCCAATTCCTGTTAAGATTTAATAACAAGAAAAAAAATCCCTTAAATACATTAAACGAAAAACCAAAATATTAGGAAAGTTTAAGAAATTGGTATTGAAAATAGCAGCAAGTAGATACAAACTGTATACTCAGTAACCTGACTACATGTTCATAGCTGAAGTTAGCTATTTTGAAAAGTTATTGGGGTTTCTTCTTATGGCTGGAAACAAATTAGCAGCTTGCTTCTGAAAGACAAAAGTCTTAAGACTGCTTACTCTACTCTTTAGCTGATTTTATCCTGACTTGAAGCTTAGCTGATCAAGTCAGTAAAATGGCAGAAAACTAACACCAAACCCAGGAAAAAGTGGTTTTGTGTTTTGAGGAGTGGGTGTTTTCTTTGCCAGTTTAGCAAATTTAATTTACTATTATACGCTCAGACAAGCACCAGAATTGGTATAGGACACAGACTAGGAAACAAGTATCTGCAAGCCAAGATTTGGAAATGAGATCTTTTGACAGAAGTAAGCTTTCCGTTCAGCTCTAATAGGAAATTGCGCCCTGAGAAAGCATCTTTTCTTTCTCATTAGTTTATGGAAGGAGGAATTATAAAACCCTCCTAAACTGACTCAGCAAGTCCCTCTTTCCCTCACATTCTTTTTGTTCCTTTTCTAAACTTACTTGTAGAGGCAAATTAGCTGTGATAAGAACTGGAAGAAGCAACCAAGTTGCTAAGCATCAGGGGAAGTAATCTTTTAGTACAAATTTCACTCTCACCAGGAATTTAATGTGGACAGGAAAAAAAACAACTAGCAGCACTGCCATGGGACTATATTTAATTCGTTATTATTATTTTAGTGGGTAATGAAATGCCTTTAGAATTAAAGAGGTTAGCAATTTTTAAACAGGAAATTGTTTCAATTGTGCATATCTGAAAAGGACTCATAAGCTAGCCTACAGGGTTGAAGGTGAAGAGAAGGCTTCAATTCACACTTAAAAGAATTTTTATTAGTTGATGGGCCTATCTTAGAACAATTCCTTTTAAGGATAGCTGTTGTTAACGTTTGGGGATTTGGGGTATTTTTGTTTTGGAGTTGCTGGGTTTGGGTTGGGTTATTTTTAACTGACCTTATGCTTTTGATGAAAACTAATGAGGTTTAACTGCAATTATTCAGATTACCCTAATTATAGTTTGTTTTACAGATCAGTGTAGCAGCGTTCTCTACAAATTTGCCATACTAAGTTTGGGGTCATTTCCATGCCAGATCAACATATAACTAGCATAATCTCTGTCAGAGCTTTCCACAAACAGGAATACAAAAAGAACATGAATGTTGATGGTGATGTTTGTTCTCCTGCTGTTCATTCCTTTCATGTTTCCTTTAGCATCTTGGGTTTAGGTTGTTTTTGCCAGCCTTGCTCAAGAAGCACTCTGTGCTTCTCTTCACTCTGATCTCTTCTGCCAGGACTTTGATGACGCTTGCTCCAACCATCCATGCCCAGGGCCTGGCCCTCTACAAGGCCTGCCAAGAAAAGGTGTCTCTAAAGGGACTATAGATCTGTTCTCACTAGTTACGCATTCATATTTTGGTAGGAAAAGCAGGAAATGGGTCTTTGGTTTAATTTCTGAAACTTAATCTTTGCCATTTCTTCATAACCTGTATGGTGATAGGCTTTGAAGATTTAAACCTTAATATTTACAAAACCATGTCTGGACAAATTTATATTTGCAAAGGCACCCACCCAAGGCTGAATTATTTTTTTTAGCACTCAAAGTGATAAAGCTGCCTGTCACATGCTTGAAGAAAGCAGGAGGGAAATACTTTCCACCTTTGAAGCCCCACCTTTAACTGCCATGCCAACAAAATTGCGCCATATGGTCAGTGCTGGAGTGCATCTATTGTGTCAGTGTTTTCTAACTGACATTGATCTAAGTGAACATTTACTGTGTATTTTGTGTATTTACAGATGCTCGCATGTAATATGGAGGTTAAACGGAAGTTTTTTTGTTGATTGTTGTAGACTGATGTTGGTGTAAAAGTAAAGTACTTCTGTAATTATTCATTTTGAGATAAGGTGTGAGACAGATGTTTTTACTCAGTGTGAGTTGTTGAAAAACATAGGTCATATTCTGTTTGTGGTTCTTATTGGATTTCATTAGACAGCAAATCTGACATTGCCATGTGGTGTAATTTAGTTAGTGTGGAAGTTATTTGCAGGTGGTTTTTTGAAAGTGGTGGTTTCATTTTACCTTCTGTGTGGACTTAAATGGCTTACAGCTCATTCATCTTTTGCTCTCGCTCAAATGGAATGAAAAGGACATTGACAAGTCTGAAGTTTGCAGGAGCTTTAGCAATTTCTTTTTTAGTTTCACTAAAGCTTGTTCAAATGCAATCATTGCAGGAAAAATATGTGGACATTAAAAACTTGCATTCACAAGGTGTATTTTTTCAGTATTATAGTATTCTGATAGGAATTTATGAAATCAAGCAAGGAAGATGCATGATCTCTACTCAATAACATTTCAAACATTATACATATTAAATTCATATATATTAATGCTATTACTTACTGCTCAAACCAAGAAGTCTGTCCTGTCTTTGATACATTAAAGTTTTTTGGTGCACAATGAATTGGGCTGGAGGTATTTTTTTGCCTACTATTTGATAATTCACTTAATTTACACCAGAAATTGAGTTATTTTAAATTTAGCACTTATGTAGCAGGCCTGTACCACAGCCCAAGTATTGCCCACAAATTTTGCAATCTGTGTGGCCTTCTAGCATCTTGGGCTGTCTGTTTATGCACTAGTGTATTGGTTTTGGTTGGGACAGTGTTAATTTTCTTCACAGTAGCTCATATGGGGCTACGTTTTGGATTTGTGATGAAAACAGTGTTGATAACACAGGCACGTTTTAGTTATTGCTGAGCAGTGTTTACACAGCATCGAGGCCTTTTCTGCTTCTCACAGTGCAGGGCAAGCAAGTAGGCTGGGGGTGCACAAGAAGCTGGGAGGGGACACAGCTGGGACAGCTGACCCTGACTGACCAGAGGGATACTCCAGACCCTAAAGACATCATGTTCAGCAATAAAAGCTGTGGGGAAGAAGGAGGAAGGGGAGAGATTCAGAGTTATGATGTTTGTCTTCCCAAGTAACTGTTACGCATGACGAAGCCCTGCTATACTGCAGGGCTACAGGCTGCCATACAGAAACCACCCTGCAGTAACTGCTGACCAAGTGTTACTACATCACAATACCAAGCAAAAGGAAAAGTGAGCTGCCCCTCATAAACGACATGGGCCGCAACTCGATAAATAAGTGTTTGTGCCTGGGGAGAGAGCGGGCTGGCTACCACAGGCATTTTCCCTGGCCAGGGACACTCTTTGTTCTCCCAAGGCGACTTCAATGTCTGTATTAACTCAAAGCTTCTGTTAACAATTACAAAATCACATGCGATGCCATGCTTTAGCTCTCTCTATGGCAACCTCCTAAGTCAATTTATAGGGTTTGAATGGTCANTCGATGATCTTCAAGGTCCTTTCCAACCTAAACCATTCTATGATTCTATGATTCTATGACGAAGCCCTGCTATACTGCAGGGCTACAGGCTGCCATACAGAAACCGCCCTGCAGTAACTGCTGACCAAGTGTTATTACATCACAATACCAAGCAAAAGGAAAAGTGAGCTGCCCCTCATAAACGACATGGGCCGCAACTCGATAAATAAGTGTTTGTTCCTGGGGAGAGAGCGGGCTGGCTACCACAGGCATTTTCCCTGGCCAGGGACACTCTTTGTTCTCCCAAGGCGACTTCAATGTCTGTATTAACTCAAAGCTTCTGTTAACAATTACAAAATCACATGCGATGCCATGCTTTAGCTCTCTCTATGGCAACCTCCTAAGTCAATTTATAGGGTTTGAATGGTCAGGGAGTATGGTAATGATCATGCTGCTCTAACATGGCCTGCTGAAATAGAACCATGGTTACTGCAGCCCAAAAGGCTGCTTTCAGCTGATGAACTTTGGAGTCCTACTGGTGCAAGGAACAGGGATAATCCTATGTCAACAGTCAGGCAGCTGTGCACACAGACAGGATTTTGCCTTTGTGACCTTTCCTTCTCTGTCCAATATATGCTCAGGCCTCCCCTGGAAGGTATCCCCTGTCTTCAATTATCATCCCTTCCTACAGGGTGAGAAAGGGCAGCTTGGGGAGACAAGGAACAGGACTTAAGATCACTGGTGCTTATTTGTATTTTGCTCTCATATTCTACAAGGGTCTCAAGCTCTCAGCAATGTAATTACCACACAGCAGGGTGGACCCCATATAAAGAACAGCCTGGAGATCCTCTCTGGCACTCTTATAGCTTTGTCAGAAAAAATAATTCTTTAGTATTTAAGTAGCCATTTCTACCCTTCCCCCTGCCCTGTCAGCTTTTTTCCTTCTCTGTGTGAGTGCTAGCACATTGTTTAGTTGGAATACACCATAAACAAATGAACAAAGAAACAAATCATCAAACAACAAGAAAGCATCTATTTCCTGAGCTTGGGATTTTTTACTTTTAATGTAATATCATAATGAGCCTGTTGCCATCCACTAAAATATTGCTAATGTTAAACGACTGTGTAAAAAGTAGCATGGGATGAGATAGCCAAAATGGGATCAGGGATCTAGTCATAGATTTAGAGAAATTCAGCACAGAAAAAGGTTCTATAATAACTGGCTTGGACTTTAGGCATCACACTGGCTTCTTCAGGACCATGTTATGTAGGAGCATCCATACAGAATTTTTTCATATTGTTCAGGAAGCTCAGTGCTCCCTTGCACAGTACTGAGCTGATGCAAATGAGTTTTTGGTGACCATTTCCCAAGAGTCTTAGGCACTTGCTGGCATTGGGGCATTGGGCATTGAGGATTATAGCAGTTTTCCCGAAATCTGCGTAGAGTTCCTCTTTTGCTTTTAACCCAAATTTGAAGTAAATAAATTAATGAAGGGATTGCAAGTGAGTAGGAGACAGGTCACAGAATTTTGAGAAGAAACAAAGGGCATCCAGACACTTTTTCTGCCCCAGGCCCCAGGCTAAGCACTAGATAAGCACCCCCTGCCACTCTTGAGCTCTCTCCTTCTCTAAAGCAGCCTGTCCTCCTGTCACCATAGGCAATCTGCTGCCCCATCCCCATGGGCAGCCTGGACCCTTCCTTTCCATGGGCATGCTGTCTGCCCACATGGTCTCATCCCATCCTACCCCTTTGGTACGTCCTACCCCACTCAGAGTGACCAGGGTGGAAGTAACCTGTGCTGGGGAGGAGTGAGCTCTTCTGAAGTAGAAGCCACGAGACCACCCAGTAACCTGGGTCTGATGCAACTGGTGCAGACACCAGTGGCATTACGCTCCACAGGAAACATGCTTAGTTGGGCTCCAATAAGGGTGGCTCTGAAATGGGTGGAAGCCACCCTTTCTGATTGTCTTGGAGCCCTTTAGGCCACATGCCTATCTTATAAACAGAGTGTGGATGTCCAGCTGTGGAATTACTTGTCTGGTTGGCATTGTGTTCAGTGTTCCTACCTTGCAATCAAAGATCAACTGAGAAGGGCATCTTTGCCTGGCCTCCTCTGGCTCCTGAGCAGCATGGTTTCCAAGAACCCAAGGATTGTTATGCATCATATAGCTGAAGAAATTGATATGAAGACCTAAGGGAAAATAGACATTAGAAGACAGACTGGCATATGCAAGAAAAAGCTGAATAAAAATAGTGACAATGGAGATGGGTTACAATAAAAGATGGAATGATAAGTATGCAGAATATATAAAAGAAAGAACATGATTTCATATTTATTGTCCTAATCTCCAAGAAGGGAATTTATATGTAAAACATTGAACAGACAATTCAATATATGTAAAACGAGAATGAGCAACGGCCAAACTATCATATTCATACCTACTATCTGGGTAGATATTTTCTGTCTTTCTAGGTAGAGCACTATATGTTCTGAAGGTACTTTTGTCCAGGGATTAAAAGCTGTTTAAAAGTCATGTGTGGGTTGGGAAGGGCTGGTCCTTTGGCTTGGTATTTAGCATACTCCATTATTGTTCTGACAGACTTCTGCATCCTGCAAGTTTTCCCAGGACAGCTGTGATATGTTAGGGCCTTTTCCTTCCTGTCTGAAAAATCATTTTATTAAATCACTACCCAGCTGTTATTTTGCCAATTAGTCCCATACATTCCTTTATACCAGTGACCACATTAAATGCTCATTTTTATATCTTTTATGTTTTGGTGTATGTGCAGTGTCGCTGTGCTGATTCCAGAGATAAGCTATATGGTTTGTTCTTATTTACAAATACTTTATACATACATTTTTAATACAGATGAATACAGACACATAAGCAAATTCTGGTCAAAATAATGAAAAAGAAATCCTACAGGGCATCGAATGGAAATGCTAGCATAATAAAATACAGAAGGCAAAATGAGTGGAAGAGTAAAGCATAATACCTAAGGGTGGTAGCAGTCTGCTAAATCTGATTACTTAAAATGAAATAAGGATAGTGAGAAAGTGAACCTAAAAGCACAGAGATAATGAAGTTTGAGCATTTATCTTTTATAAAAAAAGTTTACATAGCCTTTTTGGTGGTGAATAAGATACAGTAATATCTTGTAAGAGTTTTCATCAGAAGCGTTAGGTCAACTATATAGCTTCTTTAGTGGTAATCAGCAGAAAAGTTGTCTTCTAATACCTCTGTAAAGAGCCAAGAACTCTATAAACATAGTAAGAAGAAAGGTACTAAGAAATACAGCTAGATTTGTTTCTCCTAACATTTTTATGCCTAGCAATGATTACTTACATAGGAAAAAATCTGATGTTGGCATATGTGAATGGAAATGGATACAATAACTGAGTCACCTTCAAGACAGAACTTTAACAAGAAGGCGGAAGTCTTGCTCTGCAAGCTTATACTGTAAACCCGCAAGCATTCAGCCACATGAGTATGTAAAGAAATATTTTGACTAATTTTCTATTTTATCTATGTTTTTTTTAATCTACTAAGTATTTCTGTTACTTATTATGGACAGAACTGAAGGACTTTGTCATATAATACCAGTGCACAGCACATCATAGGCTTGTGATTTCCTAATACAGACCTGTTCACAGATTATTTTGACTTTCTTCATTCTGCAAAGAGAATATACCTAGTCCCAAAATACACCTCTGTCATTCCTCAAAAGGCAGTTTATATGTCATCATTATTACTACAGCTTTGTGGTAAATTATTTTCCTGAATTGAAAATTTCCCTGAACTTCATAATGATAAAAACAATACACTGTTGTGTATTCAGAATGGAGGCTTCCATTATTTTGATTTGAAATCTACCACTGCAGGAACTGGCACACTTACTTTTGTCATAAACTCCTGTAACAGTATATATCAATGAAAAAACTTTCCCTCAGAAAATTCTGATCACTTCTAACTCTGACTTCATGTCTCAGAGGAGCATTTCCCTGCGGCATGTACGCGTCATCTTGAATTAAAAATTTTGTGGTTCTCTTTGGCTAGAGGGAAAGTTGGTGAAAGACAATCTGCGGCGCTGCTTTGTGTAAGTCTCATATGTAACAGTGTAATTTGTAGGGAAGGAGAAAAATGCTGTTGTTTTCTGCTGTCCCTTCACCCTCTCAGAAGGGTAAGGACAAGGAGTGAGAAAGGGGAAGGTAAGGGGGGAGTAGGGGAAAGGTGATTTTAATTTTTGTCTTTGTTTCTCACCATTCAACCCTATTTTTAAAAGGCAATAATGAAACTGCTTTTCCCGAAGTCGAGTCTGTTTAGCCCATGATGGTAACTGGTCAATGATCTTCCTGTCTTTATCTCAACTCATGAGCTTTTCCATCTTAATTATCCCACTCTCCTGTTGAGGAGGGGGAGTGAGAGAGCAGCTGGGTGGGGGTCTGGCAGTTGGTCAGAGTCCACCCACCAGAATTTGATAGAACTTATGTTAGTATCAATATTGCATTAAAGCATTTGCTAAATTCTTTGATTATTTTTTTTTTTTTTTTGGCTTTATNTTTTAAAGAGACTTTCATAAATCAAGAAATTTGAGACAATCTGAAGACTCTGATGAGACCTGTTTGGGCAATTCTTTTACGATGAATCATAAGATTTATATTATGAGCTCATATTATGTTTTTATCATCAGATTTAGTAACACTGCTATGTGAAATCACATATTCTCTACTTTGGGGGATTCACTAATCTGTGTTTCCTGAAAATACTTTAGTTACAATTTAATTACTTTTATCCTAAGACCATTTTTCTAACTAGGGAGATTTTTGTTTCCTGTATGGCTCATAGGGTTTAACCCAATTTAAACCTACATAGCCTCTTAATTTTCCACAACAGGATAAATAGAAAATATTTACATCAGAAGAAAAATAATAATAATGTGGCAATGAGAATTCTCCTGTGATTTTATGAGAAGATGTCTTTGTTCTTCATTTTTTCCTCAAACAAGATAAAATATGTATAAAGGTAAAATGAACAAGTGATTCAAACATCACTTTTAGACTTGGTATTCAATTGTCCTTCAGAATGGTCTGCTGAGCCAAAATATGCTCTACCATCTACTACAGATTAATCAGTTATGCAATATATAATAAGTGCTTTCACTACGGTCTTCATGTCCTATTTACCCTGATGCACTAAACTAATGCGAATTACATCTATTCACTGTTAGTTCAGTGTGGTATGTTCTAAGTAGACAAATGACTGAATGGATTTAGCAAATAAAACCACTACTAAAAGCCTAGGATAAATGATATAGACATTCCTCCTGTTAGATAAACAGAGTGTTTACAGCTCCAGTAATGTTTGATAATTTTTTGCTTACTTGGTAAAAATAGGGGGAGAAAAAAAATGGGGTTCTATTAATGAAATAAGCCTTTTTTGGTCAAAAGTTTCCAGGACATACTTAATGTCAACTATTTTTCCCAGGTATCAACTAAGAAAAACTTTGAATGAGAAGATTGTTCTAAGAAAGCAATGTAAATCGGTAAGATTTAATGATAAACATAAATATTTTATAGGCATTTCCATTAACTATGCCTAATTGCTTACTAAACACCAATGCTTCAAAGCCTTTTTTTGGGTCACGTCCTCAAAACATGAGATGAAGATTACTCAACACGAAGGCTATGTCTATCTCAGTAGCTAGCATGTACCAATAAGAGCAAATTTATAAAGAAAAATAGTTGACATTGAGGACCAACTTCCCTGCTATATGAGAGGGCAGGGGGTGCATAATACTGACTCTGGTTTGTTCCCATGGCCTGAATGTCCATTAGTGGATGCATTGTACCAGATATGCTCCTGAGGCATATCGGTGGTTTAGCATCATTCAAGAGAAATACAGTTTATGAACTCCAAGATCACTCAATTTTAAAATCAAAACAATGTAAGTGGGTGTGAATTAGGAGATTCAGAGCAAAAGATGACTCCTGATCCAAACCAAAATGCTAATGCAGATGCACGCAAAGTGGAACGAGTAAAAACACTATGGTTCAGACAGACTGAACATGGCAAACAGGAGTGTGAGTTTTCCTGCATTACTTTGCTGATGGACATCTCCTCTTACTGGAAGGATCAACTTTAAAGGAAAAGATTTACATTCAGCTTCTGACTCTCATAAAGACAGACTCAAAGATGCCTATATGTGAAATGTTCCATACATCATTCCTCTCCAAAGAGGTGAGTTTTAATGAACCAAATGTAGCAGCTATTTTTAATATAGAGATGTATCTTCCTCTTAGCAGAATGTCTTCTTTGGCTGCTCAAAGCATTCCTTATGCTTCTCCTGTCCTAATGCATCAAAAGGCACTGTGGGTGCATTGTATATCAAAGCCTTCCATTATATATGATCACAGTTTAAATTTCACATCATATACATTTTTTATGTAATTATCTTCTCTACTTATCTTAGCATTGTAGATCTTTTCTTCATCTCAGTTTTGATGACACTGTATTTCGTCTAACGGCTGAATAAAACTTATGCCAAGATATACTTTCTCTTAGCCTTATAACCTTTTGAGCCTCTTATATTCCATTAATCCTTCCACTAAATGTGACGTCTCAGCTTTATTTAGATGTTCCTCTCCCTGCAATATCTTTAATAGCTGTATTACACTTTTATTCCACCAAGGAACAAGGGTTTTTATTACCTTTCAAGCAAATGGATTAAAAATATTTTTATTAGCTTCTCTTACAGCTGCATTCACCTCATTAGTATTAAAAAGTCAGTATCACCATTTGTATATATCTTTTTCAATTGCCTATAAACCTTCTCATTCAGTCCTAGGTGAAAACGTACAAAATTCTGTTTTAGAGAACAAGTTGACTTTTTCTCCTCAAACTGTCTTTCGCATAACTTGTCTAATGGAGGGAAGGGAAGCCTCGTGAAACTACTCACAGATATTTGACCAATGGTTCTGGCCAGTGGTTCTGGCTTTCATCTATCGTCTTCTTGCATTCGAAAGAAGAAAGAAGTATAACATAAAGCAGCGAAGTAGCATTATGCTGCTGAATTGCTGCTTATATTCAGAGTATTTTTATACATCTGCTCCAAGTGTAAGATATATAGCCAGAAGAATGTCATAACATGCTCTGCTTCTCAAAATCCCATGCCAGAAATTGTTGCAAAATTCTGGATTCTGGCCATGTTCTTTCACGTATAAAGACAGCCCCAAAAAATATGTACACAGATGGATGGAAATCAGGCTACTATAAACCCTTTGTCTACACTGCCCAGATATTCAACAGACACAATCTGGTTAAAGGATGTTATCTCTTTGTATCACTGTCAATGCTGTCTATACTAGCCCATTAATTTGACAAAATCCCATTAGAAATTGGGTAGCGATAGTAACAAAAGAAGGAAAGTAATACAAAGACTCAGGACAATTTTTCTTCATCCAAGTGAATAAAGAAGAATTTCCTATGTTGGCTTCACAGCAGCTACCTGAGTGCTAATTAAGACCAAATAGTCCGGGGGAAAGAGCTGATATTGCTCCATGCAATCATAAAGATTCCTTTCCAAAACCCAAATTTTGCTCTAAAAAAAAAAAAAAAAAAAAAAAAAAAAATCATATTTCAAAACAGATTGATGATTAACAAAAAAGAACTTCATATTTTTATTGCTTGTCTAAGAAAGTTTTTCTCACCACCTTTCAATGGCTATTAATGAATTTTAAAAATAAAGCCAGATGCCACCAAAAATTGCTTTTCACTACGTATTCACCCTTGAATTGTTATTAACTACAAAGTTCAAATGATTGAAGATGATTCATAAGCAAAGTTGTATCTAAAGAAATAATTACATTAACATAAAATCTGTTTCCTCTAAATAATTCCACCCTACACATGTCCAACAAACCATTCAACAACAAAACATCTTGTTTTCACGCCTTACAATTAAGACACCTCACCTGATTGCTCTCAGAGTTTATCATCAGAGCTACTAGTTTAATTGCAGCTATCTAACTGAGGAAGTCTCCTTGACAGCATATGGCACACACACAAACAGGAAAAAGAAATGTGAGGAGTTATTAAAGTTTCAAACAAATTCAAAGTAAAGCTAAGAAGCTTAATTGAAAAAAAAAGTTTTTAAGGCAAGTGATATAATATTTGATTCTCTTTACCACAATTGTATTGCCAATTTTCTTACAAAAACTCACACAAATGTCCTTGTCCCAGATAGAGTCAGACTGTGCTCCAGTGAAATATTACTTCGGTGACCCCATTAATATGGAAACAGTTCCATACAATTAGTAAATACAGCTTGACATCACCTTATGTATGTGGGGAATTTATCAACACCATTAATTTAAAATTGGAAACACAGAGGCATGGAGAGAGTGATTTACTTGTCCACGCTCAGAGGGGATATCTTCAGAAGAGACTGTTCTTGACTTTCTCTACAACATTCAGCAGAAAAGTAGAGTGTGTTTAACTCTCTTGTGCAGCACCTAAACTCTAGCATAATACTCCCCAGATTTTTTTCAAACTTAAGAGATGGTATTCACATACGCACATCTTCCCCATGATTTTCATCAAGAAGGAACAATTCGATATGATTAAATTGCAAATGCTTAAGAATGTTATAATTGCATTCACAGAAAAGCTAATTTCACCATATGTGAGTGTCTACTCTCTCCTAAGACTTTTCCTGTCTGTTACATTAATAAAAATTAACCTTATAAAAAGGTAGAGGATATTGAGGTAAACAGAAAAATCATGTTAAGATGCTATTAAAATTGTGTTTTTCTTTGATACTTTGTGAAATATTCCATCATATAAAGACGACGTTGTTTTTGTCAATAAGAACTCTAAAGAAACAATTGTTTTCTAAAGCCATCATTTTAAATAATCACATTTGCAATGTTTTGTTAATAATATAGGTTTCTGTTCATTAAAAATTTACATAGATTTGACAGTTTTCCCCCAAACAAATCAGTTATTATTGCTACCAAAACAATGTAACTCCGAACCAGTAGCATTGCTCTTTTTGTGGTGTTTACGGAGAAACGAGGCAGTGATGTTCACCACAATTATACTGACATGAGCAGAGGAAAAACAAAGGCTCCTATTCAGTATTTGTCTACACATGTGAAAAAGGGAATAGTAGCATTACAAATAAGTTAGTCTGTGACCAAGAAACTTTTGTTCTACTGTGTTTTCATTATCTGCCTGTATTAATGTGACTGCATGAGTCACTCAAAAATCAGTTATATGCTTTACAGATTTATATACTTCTAATGACTAATGCACATATTTAAAAAAGAATAAAACACACAAAGCAAATTTTAAAATAACTTTAGAGCTAAAAGAAAAAAAAAAGAACAAAGACAACCACCACACCCTCCCCTGTCTTTGTATTCTGCAGGGAAAAAGACAGTGCAAATTTTCCAGCATGTCAACAGACTACATGCACCTCAAGTATGGGGCACCTACACAAAGCAAAGGTTTGATAATATACTAATCAACAGGTAAAGGTAAGAAATAAATGAAAACATAATTATACAGTTCAAGCAAAAGTAACAACATCAACATGTAAGCATGATAGTGCAACTCAAAACTCCTAAATATTCCCAAAGCCAGAATCTACAGTTAACCTCAGATATGAATTTGTCCATAATCATCTTTCAATATGCATTTTACTGCTCAGAACTGGGTTTTGCTGGTTTTGAGGTCTACTGGTAAGCCACTATTATAAGGGGTCCAGGTTCTGATTCTGGCAGCTGTTTTTTCCTTTGTAGTTGTGTATGAACTAAGGAACAAAGAAAGAAGTGTAAACAAAGGATGTCTTACTTGCAGATAGGTAAACGGATATTTTTTTAATAACCTAATTTTAACTGTGGGTGATCCCCATTTTGATAACTTTCTGGAATTATTCTAGTGAAGAAAGTTTACTGACAGGAATATTATGAAATATTTCTCTAAGTCAAATTTCAAAGTCAAAACAGACATCTCTGCCAGTAAGATAATCCCTAGATCTATGTTTAGCCGGTAATAAAAAAGATGCATATTATGATCTGGTTTCTAATCTAAGTCACTCATACTTCATAATATGATCATTAGACTTATCAAGTTTGTAAGCAAACCTGAAAACTGTAATGCAGTTTCAAATGATATAAATATTTATTTTGTGGAGGTTTCTTTTTTCTGTTTGTTTGTTTTCTCCATGATGGGTATTGAGTAGAGAGAAACAGTTTCTTTCATTTAAAGCTCCATTTCACATTTAAGGAAACTAGCGAGCTTGTAAAACACATATTAGTGTGCCTACATAATGGATCTAACAGCTTTTCATAAATATCAATGACATATTTTCTTATTTAATCTGCTTGTGCTTCCCCTTAAGCAGCTTTACCTCTTTATAAGCAAGTTGGTTTCACCTTCTGTTGCTGGCCAACAAATACTATTAAATGATCCCACTTCCAACTGCTTACAAATTCACCTCACTTCAACATTTTGTCAGTGTAAGAGGAAAATTTGGATGCACAGATGATGAATATCAGGTCTCGGGTCACCAGAGAAGACTTTAAATAGAATTTGGTAAGGTAAAACTTTGACCAAGAGTTACAGTAAAGAGCCTTTTATTGGGAATATTAGGTGCCTAGAAGCAGACTAGAACTGCAAGTCTGAGTAGGATTGTAAGAAATGGTGAGGGTAAGGAAAGCCAGTTGGCTACAGAAGACTTTGAGATTAGAGAAAAGGGAAAGCTGAGAATTAAGAATAAACAAGTACCTTTTATAAGTACTATTTTAATGTCATAATGTTACTTTAAGACTTGGAACTTGGGAGGAATGCTAGGACTGGGTATGTATCAGAAGTGCAGGTGGGAAAGGGTAAAAAAGGGAACTTGCTGAGGAAAAGGCCTGTGTTCAGTAACTGGGAGATACTGGAAGCAGAGAATGGGAAGAGGGAACACTAGAACAAGCAACAGGCCAAAAAGCATCAAATTAGGAGTAAATCAATCAGGCAAGGAAATTAGTGCTGGGAAAAGCAGGTAGTGGGGTAGGTGCAAGAAGATGCTGAATGGGATGAAAAAAAAGGGATCAAGTTTGAGAGGAGACCAGAGTCTAGTTTAGAATGAAAATGGATCGAGACCTGGAATGGCATCCAAGATTTACAAATTTCATTTGAATGCTCTTATCTTTTCTGATGGATTTCAGCTGTAAATTGTCTCATCCACTCTTCCTCTGATCCACACAGAAGAGGACAACATACAAACATCTATTGTTAGATTTTTCCACTGTCTTAAGTAGCCCAAGTCTGCATGTTAGATCTGAAGAGCTCAGTGCTAGTGATAGCCCACATGTATTTCATTTTGCAGCTACATTTAATTCCCATCTGAAAAATACTTTAAAACTTTTACAACTGTTTGGGGAGCAGGGTTTGAAATCAAGCATTCAGGCATAAGAAGTACCATTTGCAAGACTGCTTCACAAAGCAAATAATGAATATGCAAGAAAAGTAACTCTACTAAAATCAATACCATCGAGCCATTCTTGTAACTATGCTGTGCATTCATTGAATACAGCCTGGTCACAGCAAAGTCAGTCAAAAAAATCATAGCAGTTGTGTTTAACTTTAAAAAAAGGGGATTACCCCCCCCCCCAAAAAAAAAAAAAAAAAAAGAGAAAGGTTGGAAAAAAGTCCTAAAAGGAGTGCCCAAAAAAGTAAATCTTTTCAAGCGGAATGAAAACCACCAGAAAAAAAATTCATTTCATCTGTCAAAAAAGCCTGCAAAGAGCAAGAGTATGCTGGCAGTGTAAAACAACAGGATCTGGCTGGTTTTATTAGGCATAAGGAAGCATTCATCCTAAAGATTAAGTTGTGTCCATATGAAGAATACAGAAAAGATAAAGATCAACAAAAGAAATGGAAGACCAACTTCCAAAAGTCAGGGGAAAAAAAAAAAAAGAAATCTTTTTGCTGTGCAAGAGGAACAGAAAGGGAAGTACTCATGTCAGAACACAGGTACCCCGTGTGAAGTTTTGTCTTACATTACAAACTTGCTGTTAAAAGATATTTAGTGGACACCAGTGAGAACTGTAATAAATTGTGAGGATCAGAAGATAATCCACAAAAACTTCCAAAGGATAAAATAACTGAAATAATGACTTCATATGAAATTTCGCTCGAAGTGCCCAGCACTGTTCTACTGGAAGGCAGCTGATAGGTTGTCACTTATTAGAAAAGATTCTAGGGAGCTTCATGAGATTCCAAGCCATTAAGCCACATGTCTGTACTAAGCACATCAGTAGGAATACTTCGTAACTATTAGAATTATGGAGATGATAACGTTTGCTGACAGTGCTGAATTCAAGGTAGGAAAGATGTTACCCAAACATGACAAATTTGCAAAAGGATCTCATAATATGGAATATTCTGTAGTAAAATGGCAAATCATTTTAGAATAGATTGATGATTGATGTGAAATACCACACCTGCAAAATAAGAACCCTAATTTTAGGTAACAAGAAGATTGGCTCTGAGCCGATAAATGCCACTCAGAAAGGAAACCTTGGGCAGAAGGTGAAAGAATGTTAGACATCATCCAGGAAGGAATAGAGGGCAAAAGAGAAAACACCACCATTCTACAATTATGCATCAACTTTCATCTTGAACAGCTCTTGCAATTTTGGTGCTTCCAATCTCAAAAAGATTATACTAGAACTGGGAAATGCTCAAAGAAAATAAGAATGATGATAAAGGTATGGAACAGCTGATGTTTGTGGAGTGCTGCTATTTAGAAAAACAAAGGATGACTAAGGGACGAAGAGAGAGAAGTCTAGCAAAGTGTAAGAAGTGCGGGTGACTTATTTTCCACCTCTAATAAAAACACCGGAGGATATTACATGAATCTAGGAAGTGACATTCAAACATACTAAAGGATGTGATTCTTCACACAGGATCTAGTTAACCCATGAAACTCCCTACCATGAGTTATTATGAATTGCAAAAATAATTAGATAAATCCATATAATAATTAAAAAAAAATCAAGGTTTATTTACACATAGATAGTAGTTCTGCCTCAAGAACTTGCTACGCTGAAAATCACTGGTGGCTGGAAGACTCATTTCACAATTTCTTTCTCCCAGTGCTCTTTCCTAAGTATCTATTTATTGTCCACTCTTGAAAATAGGATTTGGGGCTTGTTGGACATCTGGTCTGAACTGATATGATTACTCTTAAGTGCTTATGTCCCAGTAAAGGTAGAATGTGCAACTTCCCTTCAATTCTTTTGTGCTTATTTATTACAAAAAGTATTACATACAATATTGCAGTCTGTAATTAACCCTATTCTTTCTATTTAACCTGTTTCATTCAGTAAGCTGGATTGATGACCACAGTTAAAGAAAAAATAGTATGAAATCATGTAGATTATCTCATAATTTGCCCTATTTCTGCACCTAGATAGATAGATAGCAAGTTATTAGCTTTTGAGTTATTTTGATTATTAGCAAGAATTAGCTTTTGAATGTTTAATCTAATACTCTTCTAATGACAGTATTTTTCATGTGTAATTATAAAACACATAAATATCTCTATGAAGGAAAGAAAAAAATGAAGGGAAAAGCAATAGTGAGCGGAAAGTATTCTTCCTACCTAGCATTATTCTCTTCAGACCGAAACATTAACTTGTAGCAAAAAAGGACTGTTATTTGGAAAGGGACTTTTTCTCAGCCAGCTTGGTCTGGTAGATGTCAAACTACATTACTATGGTGTCAAACCTGAGACCATAAACAGCCTTCTTCAGCCTCGTTACTGTGCTAATGAGGCTAGATAGCTATAAGAACTAATGCTGTTCATAGACAGTTGGTTCATAGCATGGGATTATGAGTAGGACTACTTGCACTTATCTATTTAGGTACCTCTGTACATTAAAGTGCTATGAGATAAAAACTGTTGTAGTCAGAAAATGCAGAAGGACTGCTTCATTTTAGACACTGGATTAAAACTCAAAACCTGTTAAGTTATTGGCAAAATGCAAATGGAGTTTCAGCTAATAAGGCTAGCGGAAATATAAGAAATGACTGGATTTTCCCTGAGCTGGAAAAAAGGAATAAAAAATTCAATAAATGTTTCTAAACTAATGGGGATTACATATATCAACTTTAGTCAATTGATTTCACTGGGATGCACTGATGAAAAACTGGAGTGACATTAATGGGTGAACCAGGCCTTTAATTTTTATCTCAATAGCATTACCTTAATCAGAGGTGTTTTATGCTGTAATTTCTTCACATGAAGTCTCTCAAAGATTCAGAGGGTTCTGTCCCCAGTAGCCCAGTAGTAACCTTGCTTTAGAGACATTACCATCACCAGTCTTTCTAGCATCATTTTGTTCCATTTTAAAAATCAAGTAAAAGTCAATATTTATTTGGTGATATTATCTAGTTCAGTCTGGCATATTTACACTGCCATCAGTTACAGGATGTGGTTTCAAAGATGTACAAAAGCTGCTGATTTTTTTGAAAAATGAAAAAAAAAAAGTCCCTATAAACTCTGAGAATAATAATGGATGTTCTGTCTATAGACAAAATTCTTATTACAGAGAACATCACATGCTGGAACCCGAGACAATCAGGAAAGTAATAAAATAGCTCCACAGCAGCCAAGACTTCTTACTTTACCTGCAGCATGTTGAATTTGTATGTAATAAAATGCTCAGTGAAATATTTTTTCTCAGAATAAATTGCTAGTAAAATAGGAGTACTTTGGCAAACTGGCAGAGGTAAATACATTACGTTTGATTAAAAATCCCACAATGACCTATTTTTTCAATTATCTCCCTTACTTCTGAGAGATTAAAGAAGGTTTGTACCTTATTAGTAGTTCTCATGCTGACCTTTTTGTAGCATTTTTAGAAACAACTTATTCTGCATGACACTCCAAAGTGCTATCTATTCTGTTTTGAAAAAGAAGTGACATACATGTGATAGTTTCTAACACCTGTCTATCAAAATAAAAGACCTTTTTTTTCCATGAAATAGTTTAACATTATTGAATTAATTTGCACATTAAAAGGATGTAAGAGAAATAGGTATGAAATCTGCAGTACAACTGGCAATTGAGGTTAAGGAAAATATTCAAAGATGACTAAATCACAATGATATATCCAAAACCATACATTATGAGTCAATATAGGAGTTATGCTTATTTTAATAACCTTTGTGGAGTTCTGTAGTTTTCACAAATTGAAAAAAGAAAAAAGAGGGAGAGTTCAAAAATATCAACCAGGTTTTATAATTTAATTACTTCAATGAAAAAAGAACTTTGTTTTCATTTCCTCTTTTATTCTGTCTTTTAAGGAAGGAGTTGTATTAGTGTAGAGATGACTGGGTTAGTTTAGAGGTAGAGTGCATGTACCTTCTTAAAGAAAATTCTGTCACAGATAGCCCAATGCTCAGGTTTGAAAATAACTAACATTAATTTTATAAATATTATTTTTTTAAATGTAAATGAAATTGCTCTAATTTTTATAAGTGGTACAATTTGCCCTAAGAAATCTGGTTCAGCAAACTACATCATCTCTCCCAAACAGCAACTTTTAGCAAATATCAGAAACAGAGAAGGTATACTTTAAAAAAACGCATTTTTTCATCAAAGAAAGTTTTGAAAGAAATTCTGGTCAGCTTTCTGGCCAGCACCCTTTACAATATCTCTGCGTGAATTGTGTAGTACACTATCAAATGATGACTTTTGAATAGAGACTATCTCAGGTAATATTTCATGGACAAAGATTGCACATGTACAATGTATTGCTTTTAAAAAGTGCTGTTTTAATTACTTTAAAAAACAAACAAACAGAATACAGATGATTAACTATAACTTGAACATGCCACAGAGTTAACCACCTTATTAGAGTACCAAAGTAATTAGTATTTTCAGAATATTAGTTTCCACAGCTGTATGTGAAACAAAGTAACAAATAGAATCTCGTTGCTTAGAAACCTCTGCTTATTAATGTTCAGCTATTCAAAATGACAAAAATTAAAACTAAACTTTGATCTTAATAGCAGTACTTTTGCAGACCATAGATACTACCTTCTATAAATTTATACTATGATGGGCAAAGATGAATCTTCCAAATAATTATAATTTCTTCTTGCTATTTTTTACCTCATGAATTTAAACCTACAGTCATCGACTGACAGCTCCGATTTATTCACCCCATTTGCCTCATACAATAGTTATGTTGTAATCCAGTCCCTCCTGCATTGTTTCTGTAATGAGGTATTAACTTCCCTCTCATTGAAAGTCGGGTTTAGTACTTTCTCTTATATGTCACACTTTTGCTCCCACTTATTCTCAATGCTTATTTTCAGCAACATAATCGCATTCATCTGAGTACCAATCTCAAAGGGTATTCAATTTATAATCTAATTAATTATTAGGTGAGATATTTTTTCTTGGAAGTTAGAATACATGAATGTTAATGTTTTCTTAATTTAATAATCCTACCCATATTTTGTAAGTGTGAAGTATGAACAAGGTAGTCACTCAAGGAAGAAAAACCTGTGAAATTGTCTCAGCCTTCTTTCATTGTTATTTTGCCAATGGCTGAAATCAATCTTAATACAGTTCTGTAATATCAAATACCTACATATGTGTTGCAAGGAACTAGCAAAGATCGGTACAAAATGCACACCATACATTGTTCCTTTTCTTCACTTGAATTGCATCAGGGGTTAACTTTCTCATGACATCCCTGAATGACATAGTGTAGATTAAGGAATGAAAGCATAAGGGGTGGAATTTTGATTGTTAGAGAGGAAGCTTTTAGTTCTAGTCAAGACGGGATTTTACCTTACAAGCTTATCAAATCAGATAAACTACAGCAAATGGCAGAATTATTTTCTTCCTTTAATGCCTCATTTTTAATTCTCTCACTAATTTTCCTATATAATCCTCTCCTTTCAATCCTTTCTGGCATTACATTTTGACTGTTATGTTCTTCATCTATAACATACTTACTTGTGTTTTTACTTTCTTAATGTGGCTTTGATTTACAGATATTTTTTTTTTGCATATAAATTTCTTATAAATATAAGTGCATTTGTATAGACTAATGAGCATAAAAATTACCCATACCACTACATGTAATTATGTTGGAATTAAACTAAATTGTCCGATAGAATGAATTTATTATGTTGATAATAGTGTTCATTTTTCTTCACTCATTCATTTTCTTTTTGACTTTTTACTACACCTTGAATGTGCATTCGGTTGAACATAGAATATTGGTATGTTTTAGATGGAGGTTATTATTGCTTGCCACATCCCTAAAAGAGCCTAGGCATTTCTCTAAACAACACCAAATTCATCTGCATTCAACTTAATATAACTGCAGTTTTGAGAGAATAAACAGTTGCCTCTTTAGTAACAGAATATCAGAGATTAAACAAACAGAAATGTCAAACTCTGTATATTATTTAAAAAAAGGGCTTTTGAAGTGATGTTGTCCAAAATACTTGCTTTTCAAGAAATTGCTAGTGAAAAAATATATATACAAACAATAACTTCTCAATGTATCAAACATTTACTTTGTATATTTAATTTTTTATTATTATTTAATTAATATTTTAAATACTATTAATTGCTTCATCTGGTCAAATTATGCCCTGTATGTTATTTTTTTATATGTCTTATGCATCTATTTTGTTGCCATAATTTTTCACTGTATCTATATCCAGTGTGGGTGGGCTTTTCTGCTAATATAAACATAGACATAACTTAAATTCATGAATGCAAATTAAGTTTTTATGTGGAGTAGATTTATAAATGTTGATGAAAATATGGTCTTCAAGTTCTGTCTGAAAGTACCTTCTAGTAAGTAACAGAAGCACAGTCTGTCATTTTGTGTGTTCTTTGCAATATTATGAGTATTTTTTCCAGGTTTTTTGTCTTGTTTCTTGAAAGTCAAGTTTAAGCATGAATAAAACTATTCATATGTGAATAAATTTACAAAATAAAATTAGAATTTACAGATTCAATAGACCAAGAGAAATGTCAGAAAAGGTTTTTAATTTTGTTTGGTTTGTTTCAACCAGTCCTCGTAGCTTTTTAAAATCTGCCTTCTTATCTGAATTTACTTGGAAATGTAATTATTCCTATCTACAAAGTTAAGGTCCTTTTAGTTAAAATATACATTGGATTTAGGTTATTAAACACAGTGAATTAAAACATTCCAACACCAAGTACTCAACCTGGAATATCAAATACTTTAACATTTACCTTAGTGTTATTGCATATGAAGCCAGGCTCACAGTAATAATATGCATTGCTCAGGAATTCTCCCACTGAGCTAATATATAATTTTCCTCAAAAATTCTTTCTAAAACAAACAAATGAGTAAGAAACAAAATATTTCAAGCACTAACATTTCTTTATTCAAAATGTCCATTTTTAGTCTGTATTTTTACAAAAGATTTTCAAAATCAGAAGACTGTTTTTCAGCACCAACCAAGAAAATGACGGTAAACAATATTAACATTACATGTCTACGAGTAGGGTGTTTTTTACCAAAGAATCATTCTCTTGGCTATTAGCCAGACATGACATTAAGAAATATTGTTATGTGTTGTCTTCTACTCATCAACCAAGATTCTGCACTTAAGCACTTTCTCAGGTTTGTTCTATTCTCCTGTTCTCCTTATTTATTCACCTGCAAGAGGTCAAGACAAAAACACCCTGAGTCTAAACTAGGTTGATAGGCATAATTTTTCCCCCAAAATATCTAAAAAAGTGTGCTTGTCAGCTGGTCATTTTTATTTACATTTGAATTTCTTCTCAGCTGTCAGTTTCAGTCAGTCTTTTACAGTGTTACTTCTGAAATAGTGCATATTATCTAAGACTGCACAAGCAATTCAGTTTTACTTCTGTAATCTAGTGCAAATGGTTTTGATTAGGCACTTGGCTGTAAAGAGTGAGATATGAGCACCTAAACATGAAAGAATTTATACAGTAATAACTTTTCCTATATTTGTTTTGTCATTTCAATACAGAACTCAATGCTATACCTGATCTTACGAAATGTGGTAGGTTATTTAATGAAAGAAACGTTTCAGCTAGCTCCTTTGACCCAAAACTGATGAATTATTGCTTTGTAATCCAGTAAACATTACTGAAATTTAAACTCCAGACAGATAAACAGCACAATTTACAGAAGACAACAGACTAAAAATGTGTCATAATCTCCAGTTTAAAAATACAGATAGGCCACAATCTTTAAATATTGCATAAGTCATGTTGGTGTATAGTTTTTTAAGAATTTTATGAAAAATATTTTAGAATTCTATTTTAGAATTAAACATTTATAAACAAGTAACATGAAAATATTCAGAAAGCAAGATCCTTAGCTGCTCTTACCACAAGATTTATAGACTATTCAATAGCAGTTATGAAATTGGGTTCACAGATATCTAAATTTTTTGTTAGTAATTCTGTCTTTACATAATTCATAGTGCTGTAAAAGATTCATCAGTCTTTCCTTTTAAAGAGTTAGTTAAGTACACACCCCCATTCCCACTGTTACATGTCTAGTTCCATTTCCACTAAGATGCAAATTTATTCAAGTGCAGGTTGTTCCCATACCACCACTCCATCTGGAAATAAAAACAAAACAAAACAGGAACGCTGTTGAATTGACTGAAATGATGAATTGGTTAACTCAAGTGCAAGTTAACAATATGAGCTTACCACAAAGAGCTCTATGCAAAGGCTACAAAAATAAGCCGATGTAGTGTGAAACAAACCAAATTCATCTGCTTTTTAATGAACAAACCTGCAAACATAGCTTGCAGAAGCACATAAGACAGATTCCTCCTGTTATAATACTTTTTCCATTTAAAAGTCTTTCTTCCTCAATATTCTAAAGCTGACAAGGTGTTTGAGGTTTCATATCCTCTCGGATGTCTTTCCCTCACTAGTGTGACTGACCTCATCTTAGGACCAAAAGAAACTTGCCTGCCAAATTGTCAACATACATGCATATGTACATACATTTGTCTGTACACATGCACACAAATCCAGAGTTGTCTTTTTTCCTCCTTTTATTACAGATGACAGAGATACAGTTATTTGGTTACAATCAAATTTTAGATCATTAGGGTATAAGTCACTAAGTTTATCAGAATGCTCAAGATTGTCACAGTTTTTGTCCACTTTCAGCACAAATGTGGTGTAAAAAGTCAGCTTTAAGAAGGCCTCAACATTTCCTGGTGGACCTTTCTTCATGACAGCGGCAGAAGGGCTGGGTCTTCAAAGTCTAGATTCTTCTATCTCAATCATTCTGCATCCTTTGCAGGAAGAAGGGAAATAAAGGTTTCAAACCTGAACTAAACTTTTGAGTAAACAAAGAAGAATCTGTTCATGCTAAGTGTGTTGTACTGGCAATTTTCTAACTTTTTGAACAAGATCCAGTCCTTGTATTTCTGTAGGCTGAGATAGTAAGTTGCAGCCTACTACCTTCATATACTCATCAGTCTGTTTTCAGCTACTTCCATATACAAATCAAAGGAGGTGCACAAAGAGCACAAATATTCTACATAAATGTTTCTAAAGGTTTTTTTAGAATCAAACATGACATGTTTAAGTGAACAAGTGAATGCTTGAGCTACGGTAGATGAAAGTGTTCTAACATCAATTTAACATTTAGTCCCAGCTAAAGTTGTGCTAAAAGAAAGTGATAAAAAAAAAATCCTTGGTTGAACATTATATTAAAAGTGCTTCAAAGAAATTACTTGAGGGAACCCAGTTGTATTGCTTTTCCTTTTGATAAAATTTGATAAGGTCATTTGGTGCCAAATTACATATTACCCCTAAGCAAAATTAAAGTTTTTGACACAGGGTGGCAGCTGAGAAGTGAAAAGCTCTTTGAAAGGGTTTCCAAACCTCTGTTCAGGAATATTTGGAAACTTATTTTATAACTCAGGTTTTCTTTTCTGCCTTAGGGAGGTTATTTGCTCTATCTAAAGTAGCCTTTACTGCAATAGTGCTAACACGGCAGTGTGTGCTTGTGCTGAAATAAGCCCTGTCTATATTAAGGATTTACAGGATTAAACTGATTCACTGGAAGACTTTATACTAACAAAATATAACTCTCAAGATCAGAGCTGGGCACCTTTTTCAGTAAACAAAATATTTAAAGTTACTTGTATAGCCTGGCATTGCTGATTTTGAAAATAGATGTAAGGTTTGTTAAAAAAAAGTTTCACCTGGGCAAAAAACCACAGGTATTATTAAAACATTATTTCCTTTTTGTTCAAGAGCCAAAAGATTAGGACTCTGTTGCAGGACAGCCAAGTTCACTTTCCTCATCCACCTGGTGATAGTTGAACCCATAGTCCTAGGACTGCCAGGCAGTTTGGCTAAAGGAAAGATTTTTTTAAAAATCTCTTATTAGTGAAACTCCATATTCCACGATTGAACAAACATTAGCTGTAGCAGTGTCTAAAGTCCTGCTTCCCAGGGGAGTGTTTTAGGAGATTATCTCATTTTTGCTGTGGGACTATCCTAACTATTTTACATAAATTGAAGGAGTAACCCTGGAAGAGGCAGAGAACTCTCCTAATGAACCAGAATATACAGGCATGAAGACATTAGATCCCGCATCTGTAAGATTACAGCACAAGAAGAAATTGAATGTATCCGTGATAATGAGTGCCCTAGACATTATGTTACCAGCAAAAGAAGGAACATCACAGACACCTCCTTGTATCATTTGTGAAATTAAGTTTTTAAAATTTACTCCTTTCTTCTTTTCAATATTCTTTCAAATGTTCATTTCATCAAAAGACACATTTGCATTTTTGAGTAAAATGGAAGTTATTACTTAATGGGAATCACAAATTTCAGCGTATTTCCACAAGAAATAAGTGTAGTTATTTATCTGTTGGTCCTGTAACCACAATAAATAAATAAAAAAGTTATTTGACTAAATAGAATTGGATTGACAACAAGTATCAGTGCACATAGTACTGTTCCTGTTATGAAACTCATCAGCATGCTGCCACAGACTTCAAAGAAATAGAAAAGGATAGTGGCTGAGAGGGGGATCATACTATACAGGCTCTATGAACTTGTGAACTGTAAATTCAAGCTGGATGTTTACTGCTACTTTTTAACCTAAGTTTTTGAAACCTTTTTCTCATGTGCAGTCTCCTCTTTCTCCCCTTCCCTCTTCTACCTGTCATATGTGAAATCTTTGATTAGTGCTTTAAAAAAAAAAAAAAAGGAAAATTATTAGAAAGACTATGACTTTATAATTTATCACCCAAGTAGCTGTAGTTCATTTAACATAATATACCAGAGTATCACACAGATCAGGGCATGAGAAAGTTTAAGTGGTTTCAGAGCTCACAAAGGCAGGAATTACAGCAGGATCAAAATCCCACTGCTTTTGCCCTGCCTGTGATGAAAAATCTTCACGGGGACATTTCATAGGTCATTTGTATTGCAATATAACCTGCAAAAGTGAGCCGGACTCCTCTTCCATATGATTGACTCATACTATCTATCCCAGAAAAGAAAAACATGTTGCTATATCTCTCGTGGGATTGTACATTTAATGACCAATGTCAGTTATGTAGTACTATTTTTCTCCTCTGCAATCCATAACCTACCTGTAAGGCTCTTTGCCTGATGTATGGGGGAAAAATCAGGGAGCTAAGTGTTTCTCATCTCCAAATTTTTAATTTGCAATCCATCTCCATTGTCTCTCTAAAAACTTGTGCGTGGAAGACTGCATTTCACTTATTCAATAAAAATAACCTCAGTCCAAATGCAGATTGAGACGCTTTGCAGAGATAGAAAAATATGCACAAAATAATGTTTCATGTGCCGAAAACAAAGAAAAAATCATTAGCTAAAGATGTATTAGCTTCTAACTCTTCTAATATCATCACTCCATTTAGAAATGAATCACCTATACTGCTTGTCTGCTACACACTCATTTAGCAAGTGGTCTACAAAGTGTTTTCTATTAGTTGCAAGATACTTCAACTTAAGAGAAGGCATAAAACACTGCTTAGCTGACTTTTATGGCAACCCTAATGAAACTTTCTGAACCTTTGTGGATAATATTTTACAGAAAATGGGTAACAATGGCGGCATGTATAAAAAGGTTGCAGGATGTACAGGACACAGTAATAGTTTCAATTATGGAATATAAAACAGTGTGTTCCAACATTTGCAGACTGTAAATTTCAACATTGTTTTGCCTGGCTTGTACTGTTTGCAGGAGGTAAAGAGCTAAAGTAGACATCCAGAGTAAAAGGATGTGGCCAGACTCAGCTAGACGCAGTACAAGGGAACATAGTTTTAAGGATAAAAATCAGAGTTGGGAATGAATGTGATTTGTGAGCCTACTTTCTCTTCATTTAGTCTTTGCTAACTTAAGTAGAGGAGGGTAAAGGAATACAGAAGAGGACTTCTGTTATTTTAGTGTAGCCTAGAGTACACTTCAGAGTAGCTGAGTGTCTCTTACAAAAATCCATTGCTGTTATCTCCTACTTCCCTAAGAGGCTGGGAAACAGTTTCCACTGGGAATTCTCAGTTAAGAACCACACCTCACAACTAATTTTTGAATAGGAGCTGAACAAACTGGCACTAGAAAGAACTGGTATGCAAGGATATAATTTTTGCAGTGGGTCCAGAGGAGGGCCACAAGGTTGATCCGAGGGCTGGAGCACCTCCCCTACAAGGAGAGGCTGAAAGAGTTGGGGCTGTTCAGCCTGGAGAAGAGAAGGCTCCGGGGAGATCTTATTGCGGCCTTCCAGTACCTAAAGGGGGCCTACAGGAGAGCTGGGGAAGGACTTTTTACTAGGGCATGTAGTGACAGGACAAGGGGGAATGGCTTTAAACTGGAAGAGGGAAGGTTTAGATTAAACATTAGGAAGAAATGTTTCACTTTGAGGGCTGTAAGGCACTGGAACAGGTTGCCCAGAGAAGTTGTTGAGGCCCCATCCCTGGAGGTGTTCAAGGCCAGGCTGGACGTGGCCTTGGGCAACCTGGTGTAGTGGGAGGTGTCCCTGCCTATGGCAGGGGGGTTGGAACTCGATGATCTTCAAGGTTCTTTCCAACCATTCTATGATTCTGTGATTATGCACATTGCATGGGTTTCTTTTCAATGAATTATCATGGCGGAAAGCTCAAAATAATTACCTATACATAAAAACCTTAATCAGGTTTGTTGCTATGAACTCCAACAACAGAGAAAAAGTGGTTTGCAAAAACTGAGCATCTAAGGTTTGTCTCATGATGAGGACAATCTGAAAGCTGCCAACAGCTGTAGTCTGACATGGATTCAGATAACCAGGAATTATAATAAGCAAGTCATTGCTTGATGGCCAAGAGAATAATGAATATCAAGACTGATTTAGTTGTGGGGTATGTGAAGCAAACATATGATAGTGCATGTACAGGGGCTTTTATTTTTGAACTATTTCAATTAATTGTAACTTTTAGTTAGGAGAAGCTGCTTTTTGTGTTATCTCATTGCAACATTAAGCTCAAATTCCAATATGAAGTTCAAAAGTTTCCTGAAAGGAAATCCTTTTGATAGCCAAGAGAGGCAAGTCTTTAGACCAAGACATGGCTGAGGAGTGACTGTGGTTCAAACTGTTGTATACCTCCTCTTTTTTTTTTGTTTTTTAAGCTGAGTGGCAAATCCATTAGCCGGCAGGTGGGTAACTGGACACCTACCAGGACTATAGGTTTGCTTCTTATGATCAAGATAATAATTTGATTGACTCACTGTTAACTTCATGTTATATTTGACTAAAAGCAGAGAGAATGACTGACTGTAGCTTGTTCTTGCTCCTCCACCCTTGGTGAGGTACAACTACGAGGAAGTGGAAGGAGACTGCCTCTTTCCTGGAGAGCAGTGGACCACACCAGAGCGCAGACAGGCAGGGATACCACTGCCCAGGAGAGAAAGGACTTTCCTAAGGTGGCAGCAGAGTGGCTATGAGCCAAACTTTGGTGTGACAAGAAAAAACACAGACTTTCCTAAAGACCCAATGATGACTCTGTGAAGACTTTACCAGCCTCTGATGCCCTTGACATTCAATAAATGAGAGCAAGTTTGGAAGTGATAACTTGCCCGATTACAGTGTGCAGGGCTGAGGCAGAGGAGGAAATATCTTCCAGAACCTGTATCTACCAGCAAAACTGATTTTTCTTTAATTCAAAATCAATTTCAATATACACGATGTTGTAATATAACATCATTAAATATGAAAACCTTTCTGATGTCTCTTGGTGTCCTTACTTTAAGAAAAATACAAAGTTCTACCTCAACACTCTGCCTGGTGTGGGATCTCATCTTGGCACATAATAAATGCTCACACAGCAAATTCCCACACAACCAAGTGTGCCAAAGTGTATACAGACTTAAACTACTGGATTTAAGATAGCAAATAAATTTTTATTATGGGGTTTTTATTAGTTCTTCTGATTTCTGTCATGTCAGCACACAGTACTGTACAAAACTGCCAGGGTAGCTAGGGCTGTCTATGCAGTCTGTCATCTTGCAGCTGCAGATAACTTTCTTGTTCCTCTTCTACAGTGTGGATCATGTGACAGAACAGTGTCTGTCAAATCTCAGCTTTGCCCACAAACTGTGCTCAGAGTGAAGCAGAGCAGTTCTTTATAATGAGTTTGGATATTGCATTTTGAATAATTCTTCAGATAGACTTTTAAACAATCTTTTTACTAGCACATTCCTAGTAAGCACAAAGGAACATAGAAATGTGTCTACAAAATACTGCTTATTCTCATTTCTCTTCAGTTTGATATCAATCCAGAGAGGTGATCTGGCTAACCAAAGCCACTTGGACATTTGCAAAGCCTTTTTGGAGATGTAGTTGATTGAAAGACTGTATTAGTGACATAGTGCTTGGGAACAGGAGAGTAGAAACCTGGTTGACAAAACGCTGAGCTGAAAGTCATTATCGATTTGACCCAGAGATTAATGTCACTGAAAAACTTGGGCATTTCAAAGAATAGAAACAAGCTTTTTTCTGACATGTTAGTATTATGCAACCTAATAGATATTGAAAGGCATTGGCTTTTCTTCATAATTCCTCTTGAATTTAGGGGGAAAATAATATTCAGGTACAGTGTGGGGATAGTACAATGTGGGAATATAATCACATCTTCCTTAACATGACATCTGCTTAAATACTTTCTCAGTTATACCTGGATAATATATCTTAGAGTATTTGAGATGCATACATTTTTTGTAATAATGCCTACACAGTTTGATCTGTAGTTCAACCTCTGGGCTACAGAACAGAAGCAGGAATAAGCTATTCACCATACCATGAATGAAAAAGTGGGAAACTGGCAAAAATGTAAGTGTGGGCTTTTTTAAAATTATTTTTGTGAACATTCCCAGAAGCACTGACTACAGGCATTCCAATAATTTGTACAAAAAAATAAAAATCTTCCTTGCTAAATTCATATTTAATAGACTTAGCAATGACAACACAACATGCAAAATAAGTGGTTTGGGTATAGATAAGTCTGCATGAATCACAGAATGTAGAAAAAAAAGATTTAATTAGTGTCTCTCTCTGTGACACAATATATCAGAGCAAATAAACACATTTGTCAAATGTGGGAAACATTCCTTATCTTCAGAAATTCTACTTATTTCTCATGTTCGCTTCATGCACCCATTCATACAGAGAAATCATTCTGAAATTATGGAACTGATTTGGCATGACAGACATGTAAGTTTTAATTTAATATTAGATTAATAAAAACAAACACTACAGGGAGCAAGTATAAAAGCCAACCGTAATGAGAGCAAAATGTATCGTTTGGATGAAAGGGAATATGGTAGTAGGAAAGGTGACTGTTGACAGAAAAAATACACTAACAAGAAATCCTTGGAATCATAAGAGAAGAAGAATGCATCATGTAGGGAAATACAGGCATTGACTTCTCATCCTAGTGCTGTCGGTCTACATGACTCCTTATAATGATATTTATACTCATTTCAACCAAATGTCATGTACAAACATACTGACTTGTGGTTTGTTTTTTTTTTCTTTGTGAACTACAAAAAGAGTTTGTCTGTGTTTCTTTTAGAGGTGGGTGGCAGAAGACCTGTTTGTTAGAAGAAATTATACTGTCAACTTGGATGACCTGCTTCATCTAAAACAAGGGCTTGTCTTCCCTCATTAACTGCCCAGAACAGGAAATGGAATTAGGAAAATGTATTCCTTCACAGGGGATGTCAGACCTCACATGTAATTCACTGGAGAATTATTTCCTTCTGCACTGTACAAGGCTGGCATGTCTAGAAATCCCATAATGATTCTGCAGCTGTGTGAAAGGGAAGGGAGACAAAAGTTCATAGTAGTCCTTTCAAAGTGTCTGACACTGCAGAAAAACATCTGAATGAGGACTTTTAAGAAGAATGAACATAACAGTGAAGCTAATAAAGCTGTAGCCAGCTAAATTTTGTTTGTATAACCCTTTTCCTGAAAAATCTAGCGATTCAGAAGGACTTACCATATGCTTAAGTATATGGCTACTTGATTTAGTGGTTCAGGAGAAAGTCTGATCTACCAAGTTTGACCTAAAATGCAGTTTTTGCAAACCCTAAAAAGAAAAATAATTTAGTGGAGATTTTTTATTTGTTTGATTTTATAACACCCTTTAATTATAAAATTAATTACATTTTCCATTTGGAAAACTTCTAAAAGAAAAGAGTTTATATTTTCTTTCTAGGGATAAAATTTTGTTGACTTTCAAGTGATCAGAATTATTGATTCTTCATTCAGCGTGTTTATGTTCTGTTAGTTATATAACTGTTGTGTGATATCACTGCAGGCTACTGTACATGCAAATATGCCAATAAATAGTTGAAATAACTGATTACTTATATGGCAGTACATTTAAATATTTGACTATCTGTATTAAGTGAAGAATTAATCAGTTTTCTGACCTTCCTTACTATACTGATGAAGGTAAGAACACTGTATCTCAGGGTACTAAGGAAAAAAAAGAAAACACCTTTTTTGATAACCACTCTGTATTAAAAATTATCATTAATCACCATTTAAACTTTAAAGATTGATTCACAGGCTTGCAATAGCTGTGCAGAATATAGGGTTTGCATTAAATTGAAACGTAATGTAAATTCTTATTAAAATCTAATGAAACTAAAAGGATACCTCAAAGACTACAATGAATAAAAGGAAGAATTAAATGCTTTATACAGGTGTCACAACAGCTCCTCATGATAAAGAGAGTGTGAATATAAAATTCAAGAACAAATAACTCAGTTCATATATAGTAGCAGTTTTCAAGTTCATGAGATTAAGTACATGCAACAGCTATCCACAAAAGTGTCAAGTCAATGAAAAGTAACACCTGGTGGTATGTGAATCCAGTGAAGTCCCTGACAAGAATGATTTTTTTCAGGTTTAATGAGACTATAAAAACAGTAGCATGTATTGCTCTTAATTTGAATATACTGTTTTACATTCTCATGCTCTTGATCGCCCACACAGTCCTGCCGTTAATCTGTTGACTGTCTGTTCATCCATCATATATTCAAGCTCACACCATTGTTTCCAAGAAAACAATGGCAGAACGCCACATCTAAAAATTCACAGCATATTATCAACAATAATAAGTTTTCTTTGCAGCATTACTTCTGAAAAATAGTAGCATCAGACACACCATAGTGTATTTTTTATATTTGTGGAGTGGAGGACTCCAATCTGCAGAAGCACAGTGAGAGACTAAATTAAAATTGTTTTTTTTCTACTAACTGCTATAGCATTGAAAGGTTGCTTTAACACAACAGAGCAAAAATATCTTTTAACTATTTCTAAAAGTTATGGTCTAAATACTGGATTTGGTGTTGAATAATTTGGAAAATACTTTTGCCTGTACAATTTTATAACTGGTGATATAAGAGCTATGATGTTGCCTCTATTTCTTTATTAAATGACCTGTATCTTTAAATTAAGTTGTTTTGGTTGTGTTTTCTTTTTCTGATGGAAATTATTCCTTTGAATTCTTATGTCTAATAATGCTATTGAGCAAATAATGCATTTCTATTCAAAATACTTCTGAAAGAATTTAGTAAACCAGTTTCACTCTTTTAAGTATAAAAGTTCAGTGATAGATTTGGTAGGATAGCAGGGAGAAGAGCACCATATATGGATATTTTCATGCAATTACAAAATTGTAATTTCACAAGAATTTCAATTAGGGGGAAAAAAAACCAAACAAAACAACTAAACCAAAAACCATTGGCCAGCTTTGTTTAATTGAACACAGGTAAGCAAATAAAAGGGTCACAAATTAGCAACTAAAACTTCTGTAACAAAATTTCTGTAACAAAAATAAGCAAGTACCTTTTTCTACATTTATACCAACCTAAAAGAAAAAAAAAAAGTGAAACATTTATATCAACAATATATATCAAATCCAAAATATAGGTGAAAAAAAAGTGGTTATTTATCAGCCTAGGAACCAATTGGAAAAATGTAAAATATTTAGAAAGTGAATTTCCTTTTCAAATAACCACACTTAAGAACCATGTACAATAATCATATGTGATCCTGATGGGCTTGGTATCAGAAGCTGAATAAATCCTTCAATATTTTTTTTATTAGGTTATAATAGTATTATATACCTCTGTAAAAATACTTTCTGGGCCTACTTTTTAAAAACATTTACACAAATGTAAATTGGAAGATTTTTGATCTGCATATGCCGTTATTAATGTATATATATGACTTATTAGTATATTATATGACTTATTAGGTTCCTTTTATTCGAAGACTTAAAGTTCACTTCCTGTGTTTATAATTTTTCTTCATATGACACTAGCATATTTGGGTATTCCACATTATATTGATTTCTAAAATTCCAGTTCTGTACTGAGAAATCTCATTATGGATATGGAAAGAGCATTAAAAAAACCAAACCTGGCCATTCTTTATAACATTGCTAAAAATCTCCCAAAGACTTTGCTAATGTTTCAATTGCTTTCATTTAGTAGCACGATTTTAGGAATTGTGAGATACCATCAATAAAAAAAAGGCGTTTTTGACACAAAGAGGCAAGTATTGAAATGTTTATGTTGCTTGAAAACTGTTGGACCGGTCTGCCATTTGTCATTTTGGGGTTTTTTTATTTATTTATTTCTGTATTCTTGTTATTAAAGTTGGTACACTGAGCAAGATTATTATGAAAATATAGAAGAAGCAAAGGTATGAATTTAGTAGTGCCTTAAAATACAGCGGCATACTGTATGATTATTTAAACACATACAAGAATCTGGATTCAATGGAAGAATGAATATCCTAATCGATGGAATGATACGATACCCACACTATATGTACAAATATATACTTACGTCTGGTAAGTTATCATGTTAACTAACAAATATTATACTACTACAAAGTCAGATCATGCTCAAAGCATAATCCAAGTCTTTATTTAAGGAGCAAAGTTTCTTATTACAACCAAAATGGAAAAAAATACTGCTAGTATATACTAGATGCTTGTATGCAAACGAACGTGTAAGCCCACTTCGAGAAAGAAAAAGCCCTCTGTAAGCACAGAAGAGTCTGCTGTGGGTATCCGTGAGATTAATGTACACATCTAATCCATCACTAAGATTCTAAAATGATGTCTGATATAAAAAAAAAAAAAAATCTGTGACAGACACGCAGTTAGTTACGTCTGCTTATCTAGCATTTCCATAGGCATTTTGAACCATCCAGAAGAGCAATAGTACAGGGATATGCCTTATACCAAGCTCAACTGCAAAGTCCAGAGTAACACGATATACAATAAAGTTCTCCATATATAATACACTGAGCTATTCAGTATTAGGTAAACAAAGAAACCTAAAAACATCCAGCATTTTTCAGCGGAAAGAGAAGGAAAAAAAACCCTGCTAATGAACAAAAGATGACTCCATTATGACATTTTCTGATTCCAGCATTTCATTCTAGTCCTTCTTTCTTTCTGTTGTAAAGTCTTCTCAGAGAAAACCTTCAAATGTTTGGCTTCACTTTTTTTTTAAAAAAAGGAATTTAATTGAATGTTGCTATGGCTCCCAAATGGGCTTTTAAGTCAAAAAAAACCCAAACTCTAAAGACAACTTAGGGTAAACATTACTAAAACTCATAGCAAAGTCACAGTTCAATGTTCTATTACCCATTAGGGTATAGAAATACAATTTTTACTGCCAGCTGGCTACGGATTTAAAAAAATTTATTTTAACTTACATTGTACACTCTGACCACACAATGACAGACAGATGATTTTAATTCCAGCAGAGAAGCATTTCTGATTCCTTTCAAAAGATTATCTTATTTCTCATCTTGCTTTAAAACTGGCTATGAAAATTCATGGAATTTCCGCCTTTTTTATTACTTTGAGCAGTGGCAGCATATTTATCTGTTTGTTTCTGTTTAACTCCAGTAGTAAATTTGCTGCCTAAGGCTAAATCCTTTGCTTTTAGTGTGGATGCAGAAATGCTTCATCATAGTTTATTGATAACTGGGGCTGACCAGAGTGTTATGCCTTTCCATTATCTATGGGAAACGATCTGAGGAAAACAAACATTGCTAGACAAAACAAGAAAATATCCTAAAAGACTTAAGCTAAGAGCAGTGCAGTGGTGGAATTGGTTCAAACATGATAGGGTCTGTCAAATGTTTTCTATAAAAGCATATGTTTAGAAGTTGTCATTGACCATTTAGTAAAAGATATATTAGTCTAAAATGGGATTTAGACAGAATTAAAGCCTCATACTAAAAATGCAGAAGGTATGTGACCACAATTCAATACTCCAGAAGAGATAGCAATGATGGATTAGTGGTTCATCTGTTTTTTAAATGTGTTGGTTTTTCATTCTCAGTCTTTTGAGAAATAATACTAGGTATATTATTTGAGCCAGTTCATAATACTAGGAATACATGTTTGAACCTTACAATGTTCAACAAAGACAAAGTCAGTGGTAACCTTGGACAGGAAGCATTGCAGCAATAGCACAAGCTGGTGGATTGGACCTGGGGGCCTTGGAAGACACCAGCTGAGCATGAGCCAGCAGTGTGCCCTCTCTGCAGAGATGGCCAACAGCACCCTGGGAGGCATCCACAGAGACACAGCCAGGACATCAAGGGGAGGGACTATCCCCCTCTGCTCAGCACTCATGAGATACCATCTAGATACGCTGTCCAAGTTTTGGGCCCCCAGCACAGGAAAGAGGGAGTGCCCTTGAGCTGGGCAAGGTCGGGAGCACTTGCCATGTGAGGAGAGGCTGAGGGACCAGGGCTTGTTCAGTCTGGAGAAGAAATGGCCTTGGGAGGGAACTAACAGCAACCTGCTGGTATCTGTAAAGAGTTTATTGGTAAGATGGAGTCAGACTCTTTCAGTGGTGCACAGTGGGGAAATGAGAGTCAACAAGCCTAAGGATAAACATGACGGGATGTAAGGAGAATCTTTTTCAACTTGAGGAGAGACAAGCAGTGGAAGAGGAAGCTCAGAAAGGCCATGGAATCTCCATCCTCGGACATTTTCAAGGCTCAACTGCATAAAGCCCTGAGCAACTTTGAGCAATTTTCCTATTATTTCAGAGTGAATGAAAACTTGACAGCATATCTTTTCTACAGGTCTAAAATTGCCTGACAAACATCTACATTTTCAAATGACAATGCTATGGAATCTGAATGCCCTATTTATTTGAAACAAACACAGTGCCTCTCTCTGGATTTTGTTTTTCTAGTGAGGAGGTGCTCACCATTAAGACACTGTGGCGCCTAAATTGTAGGTGCTTAAGTTCTTCATTAGATCTAGTCTTAGTCCTTGTTGCATGTAGGCTTTATGTCATCTGTGTAAATGTTTTATCCAGAGGAAAAAAAAAATAATTTGCTGTCATTGGCAATTTAAAAAGCAGATTTTCAGAGTAACTTGTGTATTAATGATAGGCCTTAGGGATATTTATATGAACCCTTTAAATGAAACCCATCAAATGAACTTGCTAATCCTATAGAATTGACAACCATGCATTCAGCTAAGTTTATTATTCATGCCATAATGATTTATGGACATTTTAACAAGTTAGAGACCATATGTTGTGTTGTCATTTCTTTTTGAAGATTGGCTATTTGGATTAGCAAGTGTATGGCTATTTCTTATAAGATGCTTAGCAAGAGACATCCTTTAACTCAGGATTTCCTCCAGCTGTTTGATCAGAGGCTATGTTTCTGTAGACAGCTGATCTCTGCACTGCAGCTTTTCCTTCAGACAAAGTGAAGGGATGTTCCTTACACAGCTTACTTTTATTTTTTTATTATTATTCCTATAAACCTGTAAACCGACATTACTTCAGCATTATAAATTCAAATGCAAGCTCTGTAATTTTAAACAAGATTTTCTCTAAGAAGATTGGTAATAAGTAGCTTGTTAAACTGTCTGGGAAGTTTAACTGACAAACCTAAGAGCTCTTGTTAGCAGTTAATTCTTTTGAAAGAAGTAAAATAAGGTATGGATTTGGGAGACAGACAAATAGAGGAAGACAGGCACAAAAAGAAAATGCTTAACAATGGTATGTTTAGGGACCAATCTAACTTTAAACTTTACGAACTCTGACAACGAAATTTGTCTTACAGTTAACACTAATCATGACTGATGAATACTGTATTTGTTGTCAGAATATCCAGATAGACTAAAAGTTCCAAGGTATCCAATGAAGATATACCAAAAAGATTTATCAAAAACATAATTTTAGTTTTCACCTAGGTCTTCCTCTTTTTTTTTTTTTTTTTTTTTTTTTTTTTTAATTTAAATTTGCAGCAACCATTGGGCTAGAGGAATTTATTTAAAATTTCTGGTATTTTATGTCATGTTGTGGATAAGGCATACTCACTAGCTAACAGGCAAGAAAGCATAACACATCTTGCTGTGATAGAAGAATTTCCCTTCTGACTCCTCTGGGGTCTGAGAGCCTTGAGCCCAGCCCAGTGACCTCACTCACCCACTCCTGCCCCTGCTTGTGAAATGCAGCCCTGACTCTGTGCTGGGATGTGGGGGAAGTGCCACTGTTCTTTAATGACCATTGCTAGTTTGTATGTGTATTTAATGATACACAGAGAACTGAAAACAAGAAAATTCTGTTACTTATACAGTAGTTGTTTATGTTCAATGACATTATACTACAGCAACTTTCCTTTCAAACCATTTCAGAGAGCACACAGTACTTACTGAAGATACCATCTTACAAACTTCTCCCTTGCCATTCACAGTACTGCAGGCCCCACAGTGAAATAAAACCCTTTTCCTAACAGGAGGCACTGAAACAGAAAAGCATTACGAAAATACTCTACACGTCCCATCAGCCTTTTAATGCAACAAGCATCAAACCAAAAGAACTGCCATACGGAAAGAGAAAGAACCAGAGCACCTTCTTGCCTTCTGCATGTCACCAGCTGTACTGGATCTGGCTCAGACGGAGTTAACTTTGTTCACAGCAGCCAGTATGGTGCTCTGCTTTTGATTAGTGACTTAAAACAGTGTTGATAACACACCAATCTTTTGGCTATTGCTGAACAGTGTTTGCACAGAGTCAAGGCTTTTTTTTTTCCCCACTCTGCTCTCCCAGCAAGCATGTTAGGGGTGAGGAAGAGATGGGGAGGGGACACAGTCAGGATAGCTGACCCCAACTGACCAAGGGGATATTCCATACCACACGACATTGCGCCCAGCAATAAAAGCCCGAGGACAGGAGACAGAAGCAGGGATGTTGATGGTTACAGCATTTTCTTCCCAAGTAGCTGTTATGCATGCCGAGGCCCTACTTTCCAGGAAGGGTCTAAAACTCTGCCTGCTGATAGGAAGCTGTAAAGAATTCCTTCTTTGCTTTGCTTGCACATGTAGCTTTTGTTCCACCTATTAAACTGATTTTATCTCAACCCATGAATCTTATCTCCTTCCTTCTTTTTTTTCTCCCCAACCCATGAGAGACATGAGGGAGGGAGTGGTTATGTGGGTGTTTGGCCGTTAGGTGTGGCCAACCCACCAAACCAAATGCCGATTTGGCCTGCAATTTAATGATCTCCGTTACTGAGATATAGATAGAAGCAGGTGCACAAGAGAAATGTCGTCCGCATAGAAAACATCCCAACTGAAGACTACAGGTTCATAATGAGCAGAGTTAAAAATCTGGATGTCTTTTCCACAAGTAAAATCTAAGGTCTTTTCACATATTATTAGTTGCTTTAGTATGACGCAGGCTTGAAGACATCCCTTACAGAAAGATGGCTACTATACTAAATAGCACATTTGCATTGTTCCTTCATTGTACACAGAAATAGAGGCAGTAAATTGTCACATAATTTACATGATTAGTGATAATGTAGTTACAAAACAACTTAAGTGCTATAAATTTGATATAATCTGCCACAACTAAAAAAGGAAGTCAACTGTAACTGTAGCCAAATATAACATCACAGAAATGCACCACACTCCAAAATGAATAATATCTGACCTTTCACACTAAAATATTGAAGCTGTTGCCAGACTATGCAGCCAGAGAATTCTGCTCTTCTGGTTCAATATCAACTTATTAGTCCCCAAAAAAAAGGTGATTAATGGCCAGTCATACCCTGAGAGGAGAGAAGAAACGGAAAGGTGTGGAAGTCAACTAGAATTGCCCTAGCAATCTGGTTATTTCCATTTCCAGCTAGTGGAAATCACCTATGTTGTCACAGGTAAGCTGAATTAATTTGTCTGAGGCTGTGAGACAATGTGTCCACATAGTGCTCAATAGGAAGGATGAAGGATACTCAAGAAAGGAAGACAGAGAAGTGCAGGAAGCAAGGACCCTGCTTTCTTGACTAGTCCACAATGTGAAGTGGCATTTGAAGTAGAAGAGGTGAAGAAGGACAGAAACTTCCTCTATGTGTGTCTGGTCTGCATCTCTCACTCAAGTGTTTACCAGTTTGCTCCAAGATTGGGACATTTTGTTTAGGTATGCCCTATCTATTACAGACATATATTCTTTCTAAGTCCACCTTGTTGCTATTCAGTGATGGCATGCTATTTCGTTGCCTTTTTTTGATGGGGAGGGGAACTCTACTCTTCCATGTTATAATTCTTCTAAACCAATTTTCACTGAAGAAGTAAATAGGAAAAGAAGGCATAAAAATTGAAGCCACTGAGAGGCTGTCTTCCAAATAACATTATAGATTTCACCAGAACAAGAAAGCTCAGGAAGATTCTGATTTGATGCTGCACATAACATCTAAATAGAGAGTAAACTGGAGGTAGATGTCTTCAACTTCTGCCTTTAACACAACATGCAGTTGGCAACTAAAATGAAAAGTAAAAATTAATTATGTGCACATTCATTTTGTTAATGTACACCTAATAACTGAAATCCACAGCTATCAGTGCTATTAATGAAGATGAAAAATTTGAAATGTTTTTTGACATAGTCACGAACACTTTAGAGTCAGCTTTTAAACTCTGTACAACTGCATTTTTCAAGAAGGAAAATACCAGTTATTTCACTGTTCAAAATAATCTGATTTGTAGTTCTTTTCAACAAAAAGAAGTGAAAAGAGAAGTGACCATCACAGAAATTAATAATTAATTCAACTTACTTCTATTATTTACCATTCTAGCTATGAGTATTCATCACCATAGTAGTGAGCATCTTAGAAACACCAGTGAATTACACCTCAGTCCACCAACTTGTAGGAAGGTTCTGTTATTCCTGTTTTATATTTCTGGAAGCCAATGCACGCAGAGATCAATAGACTGATTTTTCAGAGGCACTTAGCATCTGACTCTCCTACCCATTCATTTCATTTGGCATTGCAAACCACAGGTCATTATTTTTTATTCTATAATTTAAGGACTTTGAAAGTGCCATTTATAAGAAACTTCCTGACTTGAGATAAATTTGCATATACATTTTGGCAGCTAACTTTGCCTAAGTATGAGGATGGAAAACATTGAAAGTACCAGACAACTTATCTGTTGACTTCCAACTGGTAGCTGATATCTTGATAGCTGTTGAAGCACTCAGAAACAGGGAATAAAAAATGAAAACACAATTAAGCTTTTGGATTGTTTCTTTCCTCTTTTTTTTTTTTTTTAAATTTGGAAAAACATAGTTTCTTGTCTGTCAAATAAGAAATGTTTCATATGGTATAGCAAGCAATGCTTATGCCTGAGGCATAGGGCTTGGAAATTAGTTAGAACAAATGAAACTAGGACGACCCCATAAATAAAGTGTCAATTAAAGATGCCATTGTAAATGACCCCCATTCTCACAATATATTGCTTTTATTTTAAGTGACTTGATCACCTAATGTGGATCTTATTAGATAACTGATATTTCTGGGTACTCCACTGATGTTCAGTCACCATAGTATAGTTGATAAATGAGGCAAAGATACACTTCTCCGTTGTTTTTCATGAACTGAGATGATATGCAATCTAATGCAAAAGAAAGACAATGGGAGAAGCCAGAGAAGAATAAAGCTGAGAATATCTTTTCCATTCCTTTCACAAAATGTTCAATTCAAAGTTCAACACCTGGGTAGGAAATATATAAAAAAATTCCTCTTCTCCTTTTTTCTAGACATAAATAATGTTGTAAAGCATACAAACGTGACTCTCCAGGTTTCTTTTCTTTTTTTTCCTTAAGTGCAATTCCAGTAAAACCAAAATTCCACTTGCACAGTAGGATGTACAGGCAATTCAGGATTGTGATTCTAAAATAAAATTACATTGCTGTTAAAGCACAAATCTGCAAATCGCATTTCTCCTGGTTTTGTCAGAATTAGACACAGAAATATCTACATCTGAATAATACATTGCTTTATACCATTACTTCATAAAGCGTGATGTCAGATTAGACTACAAGCAGTTCAGCCATTTCTCCTTTTGCTTTACTGATATTGTACCTCCTGTGTAAGTACTTGGATATTCAGTTGGTCTAAATGAATCCAAATACATTGATTTCAAAGGAACTGCAGCTAAGACAATGCACAGATTGAGTCATTATATTTTGTGAACTGAGGACTTGACGAAAGAACAGACTGTGTCCCATTATACACAGGTTCAGACCACAATTGCACATGCTCTTTAAGTGTGTACAAGTAACTACACACCATGCTGTGCACAGACTTTAGATTGTTTAAAACAAGAAAAACTGAAACAATCAGAAAACAACCCAGAGCTTATAAGTTTTTTCCAGAAAGCCTAATGTCTTCTGGTTTAAGACAGACTGTGTGTGAATTTATTTCCAGGCCTTATTAGTGAATTATATCTTACCTAAAAGCCTCATATATTTTTAAGATTGTAGTTCCACAAGCAAAACCCACAAATATAAATAATCCTTTGATTGTAGTTGCAGCAGTAACTGTAGGACATAGAAGTGATTTCTATTTACAGGCCAAATTGCAGTAATTCATATTAACTACCAAGTATGTTGGGTGACACAGAAAGACACAGAAAAATCTGAAGTTTGTTCAAAGTTTGATGCTGACTTACGCCCTTCAAAATGGAATTATTTACCTAAGTGAGAGTCAATTTAGAAGTTATAATGAAGATAAAATTAAACAGAGTAACTAAGTATGTAATGTTTTATCCTTTCTGCTTTTGCATATGGAAGGACTAGAGGCAAAAGACAGAACTGAGAAAAAATGCGATCCTGGTTGCGTAACCGAAAATTTAGCTGTAATACCCCATCATAGCAGATTAACACATTTATTTAGCCTAACTTCAGAACAGACTCTGAGCAGGGAAGTTGCAAAAGGTGTAAGTTATTGCAAAAAATGCTGTTACAACCTGTGATTGTAACAGACAGATGAGCCTCAGTCATCAAGTATTCAACTACTTTGAAGACTGCAGTCTTCAATATTGCAAAGCCACCGATTCTTACTTGTCATTAGCAATATTTGACACTTTGAAAAGAATTGGTAAGATTTGATCAAAAAATTCCAACTGAAATAAATATTGACTTCAAAAATGTATTATATTTTCATTATGTACCTCTAGAAGGAGAAAAGGGTGTATTGTGAAAATGTAAGCAAACAATTTAATACCAGACAGCAAAATATTAAAAATTTGTGCAAACATGGACAAGAAGTAAGACTGTAGTGTACAGAGTACAGGTCACAGGCTGGAAAGATCAAGGAAGTGATCCCTGCCTATTCTCCACACCCCTCACAATGTTGCATAGCATGTGTTAAAACCACCATGCAGCATTCTGTCATGTATACCTCATGTACTATTAAAGATGTTTAAGAAAGAGCAGGTGGAGAATTGAGCTATCAAAAGATGATAAATCCAGTGTATTTGTACATTATTAAGGATGGAGGAAAAAAAGTACTACATAAATATTGCAAAATGTTTCCTATTCTCGAATAAGCATGTCTGTTACAAATGTGGTCTCATGTGATTTCATGTTTGGACTTGGTACTAAAGGCATCCAGATGGTGTAGTAAGAGAGTGTTCCAAAAACCATAACTGGCATCCTTGCTGGTGGTGACAGCTTCCAGCTATTTTAAGTTGTTATTTCCTTATTCTTCAACAGAGAGAGTTTTGTGACAACACTGGAGAAAATGAGAGTCTTTAAGAATTTATGACATGGTAATCTTCACCTTTTTCCATCCAGCTGAGAATGTTCCCTTCAGAGTTACAGAGTAGTTGCTACTCCACGCTGCCCTTTTCTTTACCTTCCCCTTTCATAAGAGCAGTTGCTAAATCTGTCTGCTCACAAAGAGAGATTCCTTCAATCAGGGTAAGGAAAAAAATGGACATGATTACACTCCTGGACATATATCCTTCCTTTTATTACGTTCCTTCATTTTAACTTCACTAGAATCATTATTATTGCCTCATAAAACATGTCAATGGTACCATTATTGCTCCTACTCTACAAATGTTGTAGATGTTGATAGCATGGAGAATAATGAAGACATAGATTTCAACACACTAAAATCAATTGGAAATGCTTTCAGGTTAGCTGAGAAGCAAGCATGTAAATTATTAGACCAGTTATGGACCAGTTTCAAAGCCGGCTGCAAACACTAGAAGGTCATCCACCCGTATTCCTGGGTTTTTTAACTTGTCCTTGGTAACTGAATTATGTTTTCAGCAGTATGATCAAACAAGAAGTTTGGATTTGAAGTCACACTTCAATTTTTGGAGAAATTCAGACCTTTTATGTATAGGTTTTCATAAAACTGTACAAATGTCTTAATAATAGATTGCCTTTTTTTAACTGCTTATGAGAATAAGACTAGATATAATTTTTTTTATGACTGGCATATGAACTTGTATTTACATATTACAAATTTGAGTGGCTGTGTGTATCCATAACCAGGTCCAAACTGGCTTTGAGTTTTATACTTTGAGTTCTACTATAGATACTATAGTGTAATACAAAAAAAGAACCTAATGGTAGTAAAAATGCTACATCAACTTATACTTACTATACTTGACCAAGAGACAAAGTCACTGAGTTAGCACGCTAACCTCAACTAAGACACGTATGAAACACAACTTATTCAGTGTCAGTCTCATTGCCATGGTCAATATGCTTGCCAGGGTTTGCTCAATAATGTCTATAACCAAAGTAGCAAGCGTTATGGAAAACATTGAGATTTGTTGGCAAAAGTATCAGGTATTAACTGTATAATACTCATACCTATGTATGATTCATGTCAGTGGCATAAGAACATTTTTTAATCTTGGTTACATGTTGTTTGACTTTGAAATAAGCTGCCTGGTATTCAAAGGCATTAACCAGTTTGTCTACAAAATGTTCCACAAAAAAGAGATTTTATTTTTTTTATTCTTCTATGTGAACACAAGCAACATTTATCTAAAGACAAATAAAAAACTTTCTGACCTCGGCTATATTTCATAATGAAGCAAAAAAAGGGCACAGACCCAATTTTCTTCTCTGAGTCACCTTTAAGTAATTGTGTTCGATCAACACATCTTTTTTTCTGAGCTGCCTAAATTAGAACTGGCTTCCTTCTTATTTCATTAATTGATATTACAGTGATTATTTTCCTAACCTTGAGTAGCATAATAAGCCTTATGGGTTAAAGCCTACCTGGTCTACCAAGGACAAACTTTAGAGAGGCAGAAGAAGAAAATGTAATTCCTGCAGAATGAGGGTCCGTGCAGATTCTGATAAAGCATAGTCAAACAGAGCACCAGAAGAGCAAATACCCGATCGGAGGTGATCCTGTTATGTGCTTCTGCTAATTCATGCCTGTCTCAGCACTGTAAGGACTAGTTTGTCAGAAAGTATGGAAATATATATTATAATTGCACTTGGAGCAAATCATGTTATTATGAAAAAATAAGACCCCATTTTGTAACTTTTCAGATTGTACCATGTTTCTGAATATATTCAAAAAGTGTCATCTATCACAATCATCAAAAACCTGATACTTGATCTGCTCTGGACACTCCATCCATTACTGATTACTGATATCAAGAAGTAATGTTAGGAGGGACATACTCTATTCTAGTAGCACCAATTTATGGTATACCCTTTACTTCAGTAACAGACAGCAATTTATTTCGTTATTCTGTGACAACAAAGTCACAGATGACTTTTGGCAAATCACAGTCAGATTTATTACAGGATGTTCGTATTCTTACTCAGATTATATTAGTTCTTTATTCCACAAGTAATTACACTGAAACTGACGAAACCACAGTGCTTCTCAGCCTGAGTATGAGAATCTGGCCCTAATTTCCTCCATCTGCTCTTTCAGCGCTTCAGATTATGAAGTGTACATAACCAAATTCAGAAAACTTAAGCAAAAGCAAAAGTCAGAAACCAGTAATAATTAAGGGCTTTTGAAGCAGGTGACAGATTAATTTATCCTCCAAAAGAGGTAAAAGTCACTAACTGTTCACCTGACACACACCAAAATATTTTCTCTTATCAAATGCACCTGTTTTGTCTCTTCCCAAATTAGTCTGTCAGATTGAATCCTTTGGGCAAGTTATATATATTGGCAGTGAAATAATGTGCACCTGAGTGACAGCTTTACTCTCACTTGACATTAGCTTATACAGTTATACAATAGAAGTATTATACTCATACAGATCCAGTGAATAAGGAAATTAAATCTTGACTATATGATCTATTCATTATTTTGGTCTGACAAGCAAATTGAACAATACAGAAGTTTGAATACAATAGTCAGATGTTTGAAGACAACCATTTTTGCAAAGAAAATAGGAGGAGTTCCATTTTCACTTGAAAGAAAATAAGCAGGTTGGTTTTTTTTTTTTCCCCAGACACTGTATCAGGTAATTTAATTCATGCTTACAGAGATATATTTTTGTAAAATCAATATATCTGCATTCATCACAGTCTAAGATAATCACCTGGAATGATGAACCTACCACACAAATATTTATCTTCTGATTGATGCTGATGGCTTTAAAGCCCAGTAATGTGAGGATAAAAGCTTTACTGTTATATATAGAAAAAGCTGTAAATCAGGAGAGAATATTAAGTGTACAATTTTGATGGATTAGCTAGGATTAATACCTACTCAGGGAACACACTAAATGTTGACACATTTAGAAGTACATTTGTGTTAAAAGATATTTTTGCTGCATACAAAGTTTGTTGAACCTATCAAGTCTCTCTGAACTGGTCCACTGACTGAACAGTGATGCTAAAGAAAGGACAAAGGATATTACATAGGCAGGCAGCTTTTCTGAATGCTTCTAGGAATATCCGTATTCTACTAGAAGTAAACAAATGCATCTGCTGAGATTTTTAGGTTTTTTTTTTTTTCTTTGTCATTTGAGTGTACTTTTGGAATGCAAATAGTGAGAAAACTTAACAAAAGTCAGCGGAATTCGCCTGAGCTGACTTACTGGATCTGTGTAATCTGTGATTATTTGAGATGCAAGTTTCTGGAATTTACAAAGCCCTCATATTGTACCAAGCGCATCTGTAACAGTGGTATTTATACACCATTAATTACTATGTAAGTCACCTGGAAATGACCAACATAAATGGAATTATTTCCTAAACTGAAACAGCATTTAAAATGTCTGTGTCTAATTTTATAGAAACCAGATAGTTCAAGACATATGTCTCCATATCCTGTGTTTTCACGTTTGATTTAGTGACTTTCTAATCAAATAATTTACTTTTATGTAGAAGCTGTACCTCGAAGCCTGATCCACTCAGTTCCACTTGAAAGCATTCTATCATTCTTCATCACATGCTGTAGAGGCTGGCACATGTCCCCTAATAAAGTGAATCCCAATCTTGAAGAGCCTAATTTAACTAAACCCTTTGCTGAAAAACAAACCAAAAATAACGACACCATTCTTGCAAGAGTATCAACACCATGACAAAAAGCTTCAATAACTGCAGTACAGGTATGTGTATAATTTGTTTCATTAATAAAGAAATGTTCCCTTCTATTGTATTTCTGACTTCTCTCCCGCTTTCCCTTTTTTTCCTACAACAAACCCAAATCTTATTTGTCTTCAGGGTCTAAATAACTTCCAAATCCTAACACTGAGACTTGCCTATGACATATTTTTTTTTATTTTCTAGGTGTCTGCTTCCTTCACAAACATCTCACTTCCCAAATAAAACAGCTTCCTTGAACTTGTAAAGCTGCATGATCCCTCAGACCTCAAATGACTTTTATCATCTCTTATTTTTTACTTTGGTTCCAGTGCTGGCCTATTTCTGGCCAAATTCTTTAAAACAAGATCAAATACAGCTATCAAAACAGAAAAAGCCAAAGAATTTGTTGTATTCAATGTTGTGTACCAGTGCCCTTCCCACTCTTCCTCTATTACTATTACATACTGTCTGTTGACATCTTTTAGGTATCACAGGTACTCAGATTTTTGGGGAGAAACTGTTCAATATTTTACTTGGGGTATAATGTAAGATATCACATGAACTTTTTTATTACAATAGCAAAAAACTACTAGAGAAAATCATACAAATGGGCAGTGAAAATATGTATCAGATTTGAAGATGCAAAACATTTACACAGAATCTAGACTTGAATATATATGAACAGCAGAGGTATTTGATACCCAAATCCATGGCTGGATCAAGAGTTTCCAGGTACACAACTTTTATTAAAACCGAAAAAATACTGTTTCTAGTTTCTCTTTCAAAAAATCAAAATCCCTATTTCTGTCCAAATTTTGCAGATCAAAGCCCCTAATAGTAAATCAGCAGACTTTCCAGTTACACTTACAGATACTCACATTGCTGCCTAACCTTAGGCACACAGCCTGTGTTACAGAGATACAAGCCTGTATTCCAAGTACATTAAAAGAGGCATCCTAATGAGGCTTCTAATTCAGACACATACACTAGGTGTCTTAAATTGGACAATAAGGATTTCACCCACACCAGCAATGGGACTATTTGTCAAGCAGATATTATGTAGAACAATGACAGAATCCGACTTACAACATACAGCAATTATAGCAGGTCTAGGACATTCTGTACTAAACCATAATACTGGCATATTATTTGGAAAACAAAAAGATTACCTAAACAGCATTTGCAATTGCAGGAGAAAATGTGTCAAGTTTAATGATTATTTTTTCCTCAGAATACTATGAATGTTCTGAAAGGTGCATTAAATACTGATCTGTTTCTGAGTATCAATATCCAGGCCTTCTGTACAGTTACTTTTGTGCCTCATCCTGTGAGGAGCTCAGTAATTTCTTTAAAGTGCTCTTACTTTTCCAGACCAGGCTTAGGGTACACAGTGCTTCCCAGAAATACAATTTTCTTTTTTTTAAATGTTTGAGACTTATTATGAGATAAACTAACATATACATAGTTTATTTCACTATTCTAACGCTTCAAATTAAAAGTGTACTTACCATGACAAAATGACCTTTGAACTATTCCCATAGGAAGTTAGATTGCTTGCCATTCTCCAAGCAGGCAGATGTTTTGAAAAATACTCTGCATACTTTAATTGCTCTGCAAGAAACAACATATAGCCAAACAAATAAAGATGACTCAAACACAATTATTTACTAACACTTCATTTTAGTCACAATTTTATTGATGGATTGTTGTTGATACATACTAAGCATTCACAAAAGTTGAGTGTTTTAACTTGAAGTGCTTTTTCTGTGAGCACTTATGCAAACAAAATACTCAGTGTTGATATAAAGCAAACACAAAAGACGAATATACAAAGTGAAAATGAATTGATTTTCAGGGTAGAGGAGTAGTCTTGTAAGTTTTGCAGTTGTTGAATTCTGTCCCTAAACGACCTCAGGTAGCAGCTGATTAATACTACTTACACAATGACTGGAATACCTTATATTTTAAATTCACAAAGGACGAATAAATACACTTAATTTTGTTATGAAATTTGCAGCTTTGCTCATGTAATCAGTTAAGGTCTACTCCGAGCCCTGCACATATGTGGAAAATCTATGCATAGCTCAGAGAGCTCAATTTGCAGGCTTTGCACTTAACATGGAAGTTTTATTGGCAGAAATCTATTTGCTCTACCTAGTGCTACCAACTTTTTCTACTGGAAGTCCACTTCAGTCCTAGCCTAACCGTAGTGTATACGGTTTCCATTTACCTTTCTAGCTTGGGTAAAATGGTTATTTTGTATCAGCATAGGAAAGGAAGTCCTACCAACCAACTCTGGTATGGATAAGGCATACGGTGGGAGAAAATTATTTGAGGGACAAGGGAAGTGAGTAAGTGGAGATCTGAGAAGGTAATTGGAAATAAATATGGAAGAAGGGTCCCAAAATGCAAGTGAACAGGATTCATGAATATGGAATGACTGAGTAGTCCTAACAGAGGATTTTCCTTGTCAAACTTTATGCTTGTGGCTTGACAGCACCAGGATGTAGAGAACCGATACCAGATGTGATTTTGTCTTGACATTGCCGCTGTGCCGCCATCTTCCAGGAGGATCATCTTCTTCACAGCTTTGGAAGTGGACGACCTTATGCACCTGCGAAGGGACCAAGGGCGCGAAAAGAGCAGGAAGAGGCTTGTATGGGAACAGTGCTTCAGGTTGATCTGTGCATGAGCAAGAGCCCTATATAAGGAGCACGTGTCCCTTCTGTGGGCCCCCTTTTTTTTCTGCCCTGCTCTTCGCCTCCCTGCTGCGCACCTCCCCGGACCCCGGACTGTGCAAAATGTGTAATGGTTGAAGACTTTGGATGGAATCAGCAGAAACCCGTTGGACTCAGGGTGGCAGTAGCGAACTTTTTCTCTCTTTCTTTGTTTTTTTCTTTACCCCTTTTCCTTCCCCCTTTGTCTTCCCTTCACCTCCCCTTTTCACCATTGCTTCACGGTTTGTGAAGAGAATTAAACAAAAGGTTGTATGACATTTGACCGACTTCAGAGTCTTAATCTCATCCTTGGGATTATAACGAAACCTCCCCCGATACTGGATTGGGACACAGGGTCTGACAGACAGTTCCAGAACACAAAGTTTAAAGACCCACTAGGAACATTCAGCTGAAATCCTCCATGAATATACTTCTTTTTGAGGGAGTAAAAACATCAGTTTAAAAACTTAACACATCTCTCATCTTTAGACTCTCTTTGGTGCAATGTAATGGAAAGTACTGGACAATTAGCTAAGTAGTGAGTGCTACTGTGCCAACTGTGTCACATTTGCCATCGTGAGACACTTCCCAGAAATCCAAAAAGTTAACAATGAAAAGTTTTCCGGCAGTAGTTTGTTATTTTATGTTTGGTGCTGTGTTCTGTGAATTGTATTGATGTTTATTTTCAGCTCCTTTTTTTAGACTGGGTAATAAAAATTTCTGTTAATAAAATTCTGTGGCTCTCTACAGAGCACTCTGCTTGTACTTGAATATTGCCTCCAAGTAAACTCTGTATTGCCAGAAAACCACATTTGAAATTAACAAGGCAAGAGATGAACTGATATCACTGTCCTCCATCATAATAGACTCCTATGAGCATTTTACTGTGATTCTTCCTACCTTCTGCTAGGAGTTTGTGTATGTAATCTAGAAAGTACTCACTTGTGATATACTAATTGATTATCCTTGAGCAAATCTATGCCTGCATTCATACTCTTTCCAAAAAATGCAACTAAAACCAGGGTTAGAATAAAGCTCAGTCCTTAGTATTTTATAGTATATACAGGAAGAAAGTACAAGGCAATGGTCTAAACTTTGGAAGACAGTCCAGTTTCTGGTATCATGAAACCCAGCCTCTACATAAAGCAGTAGTCTTCAGTAAGACTATCTGAGAAAGATTCTCTGGTTTTCTATCCTTATATAAGAGAGAGAAAAGTCTGGCTCACAGTTCAAACACTCTAAAATTATTTCTTATTTAATTTTATCTGAATAAAATAGGCTTATCAAATCGATTTTGCATTTTACATGATTGATATAACTTGCCTTCTATTTCTGTATTCACATGGAGTATTTCTATCAGGTATAAAGGACACAGTCCAGGATGCTGTTGGCTGCCTTTGCCACAAGGGCACATTGCTGGCTCATGCTCAGCCTGTTGTCCGCTAGGACCTCCAGGTCCTTCTCTGCACAGCTGTGTTCCAGCTGATTGACCCCCCAGCATGTACTGGTGCAGGGGGGTTTCCTCCCCAGATGCAGGATTACACACTTCCCTTTGTTGAGCTCCATGAAGAATGCTGTCTGCCCATTTCTCCAGCCTGCTCAGGTCCCTCTGAATGGCAGCACACTCGTCTGGTGTATCAGCCATTCCCAATTTTGTATCATATACAAACTTGCTGATGTTGCACACGGTCCAATCATACAGTTCATTATAAAGAGATTAAACAGTATGGGAACCAATATTGACCCTTGCGGTACACTACTAGGGACTGGCCTCCAGCTGGACTCTGTGGCACTGATCACAGCCCTCTGAGTCTGGCAGTTCCACCAGTTTTCAGTTCATCTCACTATTTGATCTGTATTTTATCAGCTTATCTATGAGGATGTGATGGGAGACAGTGTCAAAAGCCTGACTAAATCCAAAGTAAATAACATCCACTGCTCTGCCCTCATTTACCAAGCCAGTTGTCTCATTTCAGAAAGCTACCAGGTTGGTTAAGCACAATCTATCCTTAGGAAATGCGTGCTGAATGCTGCCAATCACTTTCTTATCCTTCCCATGTCTGGAAATGGTTGCCAGGATTACGTGCTCTATCACATTCCAAGGAATTGACATGAGGCTGACCAGCCTGTAGTTCCCTGTATCCTCCTTATTGCCCTTCTTGAAGACAGCAGTGACATTAGATTTCTTCTAGTTCTCAGGAACCTCCCCTGATGCTCGTGACCTTTCAAAGATAACTGAGAGTGGTGTCCCAATGACATCAGCCAGCTTCCCCATCACGCATAGGTGCATCCCATCAGGCTCCATGGACTTGTGTATCCAGTTTGCTTAAATGTTCTCCTTCTCTACCAAGGCTAAGTCTTCCTCGCTCCTGACTCCCACCTCTGGGACCCTGATTCCTGAAGGCCAGCCTTATCGGGAAAGGCCAAGGCAAAGAAGGCAACAAGTACCTCAGCCTTTTCCATCTCCTTTGTCATCAGTTTGCCTGCCTCATTTAGCAGTGAGCCCATATTTTCCCTGGTCTTCCTTTCATTGCTGATGTCCTTGTTGAAGCCCTTCTTGTTGCCCTTCATGCTCCTCACCAGACTTAACTCCAGGTGGGCTTTGGCTTTCTTAAGACCATCCCTGCATGCTCAGGTATTGACTCAATATTACTCCTGGGGTTTTATCCTTGAGTACAGTCAGGAGCTCCTTGTTCATCCATGCAGGCCTTTGCTTGGTTTCCTGCTCATGATGATGGACCATTCTTGAGCTTGGAGTTGGAGGAGGTGATCCTTGAAAATCAACCAGCTCTCTTGGAGCCCTCTTCTCTCCATTGTATCCCATGGGATTCTTCCAAGCAGATGCCTAAAAAGGCTAAAGTCTGCTCTGCTAGAGTCCAGGGTTGTGATCCTGCTTTTTGCCCTGCTTCTTCCTTGTAGGATCTTGAACTTCCCCATGTCATCGTCACTGCATCCAAGGCTGCCTCCCAATCTTCACACCTATAATCACAAATGTGTGATGATCCTAAAGCTTTTCAGAGCCCAATAAAAGCTATAGCTCTCTTACTTGAAGATATTATTTTAAAGGCCTAAACCATGACAAGGTGATAAAGGTTTTAGAAAAATGGTCTTAATGTTGGCAAATTGATTATAAATTTTACTTCCTGACTCTTCTGGAGACTACTAGAAATGGTATAGCTACAATTTTGCAAAAGATCTGATGTCAAAGAATACCTAACATGTAGACCAAATTAGATAATTTTGACTTAATTTAGCAGATCTTTAAAAAGTGAGACCAAACCATATTTTTTCTTTTCAGAGGTATTAAGCTTTTGCATTGCATATGTGGATTCACTTTGAATATGATGCAATTATCTTGTATCAATAGGCTGAGTTTCAGACAAATCAGGTGACATAAGACATAAGCATTTCACTTAAATGTCTAACATTCAGCATAACAATAAAAAATGCTAAAATCAAGGCTAAAAAGTTTATTTGATCACAGATTAAAGTGAAAACAAAACTGAAAATCTTAAAAATGGTCTGTATTTACACAAGGATATTTATTACTTTCAACATTTCTTTATTATTGCCTGCTTCCTCTTATTTTTTAGGTATTATTATTGTTTAGTTGATTAGAGACCTGATTTTTGCAGTGATCTCTAACTGAAAAATGCATTGCAGCATTGAGAGACTCAGATCTTTCAAGACCTAGAGGGCAGCAGTGAACCTGTTTGTATTCGTCGAGCTACAGTAGTAAACAAAGAGTTAACAAATCATATATATTGCAGTATCTCATACTCAAGTTAGATCACCATGGAATATTTGTTATTCATGCCAATAGCTCACATATCTAACAAAGTAAATTAGAGCAGGTAAAATTTCACCTACTTACAAAAGACCCAGAAGGATGGTCAAAGCTACTCCAAATTAATATTAAAAAATGTGTTCAGGCTCAGCTTCTTTCTAAATTTTACTAGAAATCTTGTCAAAAAGGAATGGCAGCGGTTATATTAATGATGTGAGGGACATACATCTGAGACAGCAAATTGTATATAATCACATATTCTGTTTGAAATATGGCCATGAATAAAATCTGGTCCTCTGTATACAGATAAATGTATTTTTTCACTGAGGCAGATAGGTGTCTTTTCAAAAATCCCAGTGGTTATATATATCTCTGCATTTTAAAATATACCTATTTGATATCTGCCCCAAAGTAATTTTGTCTTTTTTTTTTTAGTACACTTACATATGTCTCAAAAAAAATCCCAGCAATATCCCCAAAATCTTTATTCATTTTCTTTTCCTATGTTAAAGTATTTTACTCCAACAGTACAATGCTGTGTACATTTTAGCCAGCTCCACTGATATTGTCCAGGCCATAAACTTAACAGCTCACCAAATCTGAGCAACACCTGGAATTAACAGAAGTTGACTGAAATATCCACATATGAAGCAGTAAAATATCCACAGTTGGAACACTAAAATGAGCTCTTTTGCCTGTTTGGGATTAGACCAGTAACCAAGGTACATATTGTGCTCACAATTATGTTCTTTCTTGTGGTAAAGTAAAACTGTATTAACTGAGTTTATATAAGCAGTACCTATTTAAAACCCCAAACAATCTGGTTGCAAAGAATCTGATCATGGCTACAGTATGATCATGGCTACAGTATACTTTTGAAATTGCAATTTAATCTTGAAAGACTTCTGGACTCAAGAAGACTAAAGTACAAGGATATTGAAATCATCCTTGAAAACACATCTGGCGACAAGAAGGTAAAAGTTTCACATACATGTTAAACCACCTGTTGTGGTTTAACCCCAGCTGGCAACGAAGCACCACACAGCCGTTTGCTTATTCCCTCCCTGTACTGGGATGGAGGAGAGAATCAGAAGGGTAAAAGTGAGAAAAATTATGGGTTGAAATAAAAAGAGTTATCAGTTAAAAAGTCGTTTTTTTTTTTTTTTAAGTAATGAAAAGAAGAAAAAAAATAACAAAGAGAGAGGAAAATAATGCAAATGACAACAATTGCTCACCACCAACTCACCAATGCCCAGCCAGTACTTGAGCAGTGCCCTCCCCAAACCTCCCCTCCAGTTTTACTGCTGAGCATGACATCATATGGTATGTGATAACCCTTTGGCCAGTTGGGGTCAGCTGTCCCAACTGTGTGTCCCCTCACAACTTTTTGTGCACCGCCAGCCTACTCACTGATCGGCCGGTGTGAGGAGCAGAAAAGGCCTCGATGGTATGTGAGCACCGCTCAGTGATAAATAAATCATCAGTGTGATATCAACGCTATTTTCAGCACAACTCCAAAACATAGCCCCATGCAAGACACTAGAAGAAATTTAATTCTATCCCAGCCAAAACCAGTACAACACCCTACAACCACATTTTACACCGCTTCTTCACTTATGCCAATATAAACATTTGTGAAGCCATGAGGTGTGCCAGCATAAATTATTTTCTTTCCTCCCCTCATATACTCTTTGCGTGCTTGATAGAGACACAAACAGAAAACCTGAGAAGCAGAGAAAAAAAAAATCACATAACAGGCAAGCAATTTCCATTTTTGTAATAATGAAAGAGAAAGTGTGCTTTGGAGTTTGGAGTACAAGGCCGCTAAGAACTGTTTCCCATCTGGCACAAATGAAGCATTTTTCTTCCATCCCACACATCTCATAACTTTCTCAAATACCAGCGCACCCTGGCACTCTCTTCTACTTCTAAAACTTAGCAGGTATTGGACACGGAAACTGTAAGCAGCTGGTAGGTACATTGAGCCAAAGGAGACCAAACGGCATGGAAAGGAGCTACAAAAGATTAATCTGGTATTACAGGAGAACTCATCCAGCTACCAACTCCTCTTGGTAGACCTTAACTACACAGGAGCTAGAAGTTCTTTACAGTGGAAAACTGACAAGGGTCTTGATGGTCTTCTGATGGTATAAACTACAGGTGTTCATAAACATAATTCATCTGGGCAAAAATGTGCTTTAGCCAGACACAGCTGTCTACACCAAATTTTTTTTTAGAGTCAGCACAGGTATCTATACACCACCCCACAGAATTTTAATCCAGAGGACAGTAAAAGTCACAAATACCTGAAATTGGAGATCATGCCTTTTGCTATGGAGTCATTCCCAAGAGAAGCCTAAAATCAAACAAATTTTAAAGAACAAATATTCATAGCATCATAGAATCATAGAATGGTTTAGATTGGAAGACACCTTAAAGATCATCTACTTCCAACACCCCTGCCATGGGTAGGGACACCTTCCAGGACACTAGATCAGATTACTCAAAGCCCCATCCAGCCTGGCCCTGAACACTTCCAGGGATGGGGCCTCCTCAACTTCTCTGGGCAACCTGTTCCAGTATTTCACCACTGTCACAGTAAAGAATTTTTTCCTAATATCTAATCTAAATCTACCCTCTTTCAGTTTAAAACCATTACCCCTCGTCCTATCACTACACTCCCTGACAGAGAGTCCCTCCCCATCTTTCCTGTAGGCCCCCTTTAAGTACTGGTAGGCCCCTACAAGGTCTCCCTGGAGCCTTCTCTTCTCCAGGCTAAACAACCCCAACTCTCTCAGCCTGTCTCATCACTGGTTGCCGCTTGGACATCAAGCAGTTGACCACAACTCTTTGAGTCTGGCCATCCAGCCAATTCCCTATCCACCGAGTGGTCCATCTGTCAAATCCATGCCTCTCCAATTTATAAAAAAAGGATGTCATGTGGGACAGTGTCAAATGCTCTGCACAAGTCTGGTGGGAACTTCACTGGACTGCCACAATTTCTCAAATACGCTGGCTAGTGGCTTGGCAACTTCATCCACCAATTCCCTCAGGACCCGCAGATGAATCTCATCAGGTGCCATTGACTTGTGCACTTTCAGGTTCCTTAGATGGTCTTGAACCTGATCTTCTACAGTGGGCTGTTCCACATTCTCACAGTCCCTCCCTTTGCTTTCTGCAACTTGAGTGCTGTGGTCAGAGACCTTGCTGGTGAAGACCAAGTCAAAAAAGTAATTGAGCACCTCAGCCTTTTCCATATCCTGGGTGAACAGGTTTCCCATTTTCTTCTGGAGAGGCCCCAAATTTTCCCTAGTCCTCCTTTTATCACTGACATACCCGTAGGAGCTTTTCTTGTTGCCCTTGCTGTCCCTGGCCAGATTTAACTCTATCTGGGCTTTACTTGCCTAACCTGATCCCTGGCTGCTTGGACAATTTCTCTGTATTCCTCCAAGGCTACCTGTCGTTGATTCCACCCTCTGTAGGACTCCTTTTTGAGTCTGAGTTTCTCCAGGAGCTCCTTGTTCATCCATGCAAGCCTCCTGGTGGTTTTGCCCAACTTCCTCCTTGTTAGGATGCATCACTCCTGAGCTTGGAGATGATCCTCAAATATTAACCAGCATCCTTACCCACTCCCCTTCCCTTCAGGGCTGTATCTCACAGTATTCTACCAAGCAGATCCCTGAAGAGGCCAAAGCCTGCTCTCCTGAAGTCCAGGGTAATGAGCTTACTGTGCTCCCTCCTCGATGCCATAAGGATCTTGAACTCCAGCATTTCATGGTCACGGCAGCCAAGGCTGCTCTTCAGCTTCACATACCCCACCAACCCTGCCTTACTGGTGAGAACAAGGTCCAGCATGGCACCTATCCTCATTGGCTCCTCTATCACTTGGAGAAGGAAGTTATCATTGACACATTCCAGGAACTGCCTGGGTTGTTTATGCCCTGCTGTGTTGTCTATAGAGGGCCTCATCCGCTCGGTCTTCCTGGTCAGGTGGCCTGTAGCAGACCCCCACTGTAATGTCCCCTGGCCCTGTGTTCCCTTTTGTATTGACCCATAAGCTCTTGGTCAGCTCCTCATCCATCCCCAGGCAGAGCTCTATGCACTCCAGCTGGTCATTGACATAGAGGCCAACACCCCCTCCTCATCTCCCCTGCCTGTCCTTCCTACAGAGCCTGTATCCTTCCCTTCCAACACTCCAGTCATATGAATCATCCCATCACATCTCTGTAATGCCAATAAGATCACAGCCCTGGAGGCCTGCACATGTCTCTAACTGCTCCTGTTTATTCCCCATGCTACGTGTGTTTGCATAGAGGCATTTAAGTTGGACCCCCAAAGAAGTTAACTTACTGGCTGGAGTGGCTGCAATTCCTTTGTGCTGCACTCCAGGTGCTCTCCTGCTGACCTGCGACCCTTCTCCAGGCTCTGGGCATCATTACTGGCGTTGGCATCAGATAGGGCTGGGATGGACCAAGGTTCCCCTCCTGGACTGCTAGGCAGACTGCCACACCATGCCCTGGCTGATGCCCACGCTCTGTTTGCCCACTCTGTTCGCAGCGCTCCTCGCTGTGTATTCACTCTCTGGGTATTATAAAGCTTTATTTTTGGGGAACCGTATGCAATTGTAGCATTCAGTCTCAACCACAATGTAAGGTCAAATTTTTTGTGTTAGTCCCAGTGACATTTAAAATATATGAGATAAGACCAAAGAAGTGATACAGTAATAGACTACATAAAGCATTTATGGTATTTTTTTTAATTGAAAAAATGAGGCACTGGTAATAATCAAAAACATGCTACCCTCTTATCTTAACCTCCAGCACCTCTTCGCTTATTAAAACTTCACAAATGTACTTGTTTCTATTGAAGTTCAAACTATTTTTCTAAAGTTTACTGAGTGTGGGGTTTCTGTAATGAAAGCATGAAATGTTATGCTGCTTAAACAAACATTTATTGAAAGCAATATTTATTCTACAGAGCCAGGACATATTTGGTATTCTGTACAGGAAATAGGAATATTTTTTTTCCCCCTTAATTGAATTTGTCAATAATGCTACTCCGTTTTTTTCTCAGTTTCTCAAAAATCAAGAGTGCAGTTTCAGAAGACTTACAAATAAACATCTTGTGGAAAACATTTACGCTTTATGAGCCCATTAATTCCACCATCCCTGTACGTTAATAACTGTATCAAACATCTAAATAAATACATCAAAATTCACAATACCTTTTGAGGTACATGAATAGAAACCACTGCAAGCTCCTGACTTGAAATCTTTCTGCTAATTATTATGAAGAAACTACGCTTCACCTCGTGGCATTTTTCTAAGCATCTTTCGCAGCGCTCTGTGGCACGCGCTGTACTGGGCCCACAGGACTGATCATGGGCTCTGGAGGGAATTCGCCGTGGTGGAGGCCAGAAACAGTTCTTTCAGTTTTCAACATATGTTTCATTTATGCTACACCACCAAGCACGGATACCGCAGAACAACGTTAGCTCTGCGCTTCCAGCTCTTTACTCGCAAAGCCGTCGCAGCTTCACGAACCTGGTGAGACACAGTGATACCGAGTGCAGCTGTCCTCCACAGATCTGTCAGCTTTTTCAATTTAGAAAAAAACATTCCACAGCGAAAGGTACGCATATGCAACATGAAGAGGCAAAATGTTTACACACTTTTTATTTTTTTTTTTTAAAGAAGGTAAACAAAGGCAATTTGCTACTTACGCACCCTACCGGCTGCGGGTGGCATCGGCGGTCGGTGCGGGGCGGCCCCTGTGTGTCGGGTCCGGGGCTGCCCCCTGCCGGACACAGCCGGTTCCCGCCGGCTCCACCGGCCCCACCGCAGGGCACAGCTGAGCCCCTCAGCCACGGGCGGGCGCCACAGGAAAAGCCTCTGTCAGAAAGGGCAAAGCGCTGCCCGGCAGCCAGGGCTGAGGGAAACCGGGGGAGAAACAGCCCTGCGAGCCCCGAGGGGAGAGCAGGAGGAGGGCAGGAGGTGCTCCAGGCACCCCCGCAGAGGTGCCCTGGTGGCCTCAGCAGGGAGAGACCCCGTTGGAAGGCCCCACGGTGGAGCAGGGAAAAGCGTGAGGAGGAAGGAGCAGCAGAGAGGAGCTGCCATGGACTGACTGCAGCCCCCCATTGCCCATCCCCTGTGCCGCTCTGGGGTAGAGGTGTCGGCAGTGAAGGCGTGAAGGTGAGCCTGGGGAAGAATGGGGGATGAAGGGAAGTTGTTTCAAGACATGTTTCTGATTATCCAACTCTAACTGGCAATAAATTAAAACAATTTTCCCTGAGTCTGTTTCGCACGTGGTGGTAATTGGTCAGTGATCGCCCTGTCTGTATCTCAACCCATGAACTTTTCCATCTTATTTACCCCCCTGTTCTTTTGAGGAGGGGGAGTGGGAGAGCGGCTGGGTGGGGATCTGGCATCTGGCTATGGTCAACTCAACACAATTTTATAGAACTTAAGGTAGTATAAATATTTAATTAAAAAATTTGCTTGAGACACCAGCTGGGTGGAGGTCTGACCAATCAAGGTCAACCCACCACACCTAGGTACAACCCTGGGCACATAGTGACTTCTCTCAGGACTGAGATGGAAAGAGGGGAGACAGATTTAGTTACTGAATGCATGGCAGAATATCCTCAGTGAATTATATGATGGCCTCAAGCCCCGAGAAGTTGTTTTATTCTTAGAGATCTTTAAGTAACAGGCTTCATATGTATATCTGGATTCAGGGGAGTTTGCTTGTTATATTTGTAATACTGCTGGGAACAATAATAAAGTGTACATGAAAAGCATTAGCGAATTATGCACAGGAAGCTACTGGATATGATGACTATATCATTACATAGCCAAATCCATATTTGTGTGTTACTGCCCTGTTTGCACACAAACATGTGCTATTTGCAGATCTTTGGGTATAGCTTAGTTGTGTTTTCAAGTGAGTTCACAGTTTAATGGTTTTAAACTAAAAGATAATAGATTTAGATTAGATACAAGGAAGAAATTATTTACAATGAGGGCGGTGAAATACTAGAACAGGTTTCCCAGAGAGGGGGTAGATGCCACATCCCTGGAAACGTTCCAGGTCAGGTTGGACGGGGCTCTGAGCAACCTGATCTAGTTGAAGATGTCCCTGCTTATTGCAGGGGTGTGGACTAGATGACCTTTAAAGGTCCCTTCCAACCCAAACTATTCCATGATTCAATGATAAAGAACATTTTCTCTGCTAGTGCATGTTGTTCGTTTATCACTAATCCTGACTGACTGGCACAGTATTTGTAGCATAAAATGAGCATCTGTGTACTGAAGTAATGCTGATCTGTGCACAGCAAAAAGAGCCTAGATAGGCTATAAAAAAGATGATTACATTGTTCTTCCTAGAATGAGACTAAATACACTGAATTTTTATGTCACTTCCCTGTAGATCATATCAATGTGCTTTACATGTAATTTTGTTATCCCATCTAGGTCAACTGTATTGCTTCCATTTTAGAAAGATGTTCCTATTCAAGGTCACCAGCAAATCTGTTGGAAATCTAAGCACAAGACCATGTCTGTCCAGTTCTTGCTCCAATGCTCTCAAAAAAAGATTGAAAGTGTAAATAAGAAGCTTTTTTTCTGGGAAGCATTAACGTACTAAGTAGAGAAGATAATAATAATTCACATCAGTGACATAATAACCAACTCGTCTCTCCATCCCCCCAAATCTCTCAGCTAAAGTTCTGACTCCTACTTAGTAGTGTTTTTGCTTCTGCAAATAACGTTTTTGGTAATGAAGGAGAATCATAGAATCACAGAATCATACAATGGTTTAGGTTGGAAGACACCTTAAAGATCATCTACTTCCAACCCACCTGCCATGGGCAGGGACACCTTCCTCTAGAACGGGTTACTCAAAACCCCATCCAGCCTGGCCCTGAACACTTCCAGGGATGGGGCCTCCTCAACTTCACTGGGCAACCTGATGCTATGTCTCACCACCCTCACAGTAAAGAATTTCACAGTAAAGAATTTTTTCCTAATATCTAATCTAAATCTACCCTCTTTCAGTTTAAAACCATTACCCCTCGTCTTATCACTACACTCCCTGACAGAGAGTCCCTCCCCATCTTTCCTGTAGGCCCCCTTTAGGTACTGGTAGGCCACTAAGATGTTTCCCCTGACCCTTCTCTTCTCCAGGATAAACAACTCCAACTCTTTCTGCTTGTCCTCATAGGGTAGGTGCTCCAGCCCCCTGATCATCATTGTGGCCCTCCTCTGGACCCTCTTGAGTGGGTTGTGAGGAGACAATCCAGACCAAGTGGCAGTGCTTTGTGTGGTGGTCATTCCCAAAAGAAGCCTAGAATCAAAAAAAATTTAAAGAACAAATATTCATAGAATCATAGAATGGTTTAGGTTGGAAGGGACCTTAAAGATCATCTAGTTCAAATCCCCCTGCCATGGGCAGGGACACTTCCCACTAGATCAGGTTACTCAAAGCCCCACCCAACCTGGTCATGATGCCCCATCCCCAGTTCAGGGTTGGAGCCTCAACAACTTCTCTGGGCAACCTGTTCCAGTGCCTCACTACCCTCATAGTGAAAAATATCTTCCTAATATCTAATCTAAATCTGCCTTCTTCCAGTTTGAAGTCATTACCCCTCATCCTATCACTACATGCCCTTGTGAAAAGTCCCTCTCCAACTTTCCTGTAGGCCCTCTTCAGATACTGAAAAGCCACAACAAGGTCTCCCTGGAGCCTTCTCTTCTCCAGGCTGAACAACCCCAACTCTCTCAGCCTGCCTTCATAGGAGAGGTCCTCCCTCCCTCTTATCATCTTCATGACCCTCATCTGGACCCATTCCGACAGGTCCATGTCATTCTTGTGCTAAGGAATCCAAAGCTGGATGCAGTATGACAGGTGGGGTCTGATGAGAGCAGAGTAGAGGTGCAGAATGACCTCCTCGACCTGCTGGCCATGCTTCTTTTGATGCTGCCCAGGATACAGTTTGCCTTCTGGGCTGTGAGTGCACACAGCCTGATCATCTTCAGCTTCTCATCAACCAACACCACCAACTCCTTTTTCTCAGGAATATTCTCAAGCTGTTCTCCGTCTAGCCTGTATTTGTGCTTGGGGTTGCCCTGACCCACATACGGGACCTTGCACTTGGCCTTATTGAACTTCATGAGGTTGGCATGGGCCTACCTCTCAAGCCTTTCAACGTCCCTCTGAATGGCATCCCTTCCTTCCAGCATGTTAACTGTGCCACATAGCTTGGTGTCATCAGCAAACTTGTTGAGGGTGCACTCAATCCCACTCTCCATGTTGCTGACAAAAGAAACAGTACCAGTCCTTGTACCAATCCCTGAGGAATGCCACTCTTCACTGGATTCCATTTGAACATTGAGCCGTTGACCACAACTTTTTGGGTGCGACCATCCAGCCAGTTCCTTATCCACTTAGTGGTCCATCTGTCAAATGCATGTCTCTCCAATTTAAAGACCAAGATGTCATGTGGGACAGTGAGCTTCACATTCCCCACCAGCCCTTCTTTGTTGGTAAGGACAGGGTCCAGCATGGCACATCTCCTTGTTGGCTTCTCTGCCACTTGGAGAAGGAAGTGTTGTCAACGGATTCCAGGAACCTCCTGGATTGCTTATGCTCTGCTGTGTTGTCCCCCCAACAGATATCAGGGTGGTTGAAGTCCCCCATGAGGACCAGGGCCTGTGAATATAAGGCTGCTCCTATCTGTCTATAGAGGGCCTCATCTGCTCAGTCTTCCTGGTCAGGTGGCCTGTAGCAGACCCCCACTGTAATGTCACCTGGCCCTGTGTTCCCTTTTGTATTGACCGATAAGCTCTTGGTCAGCTCCTCATCCATCCCCAGGCAGAGCTCTATGCACTCCAGCTGGTCATTGACATAGAGGCCAACACCCCCTCCTCATCTCCCCTGCCTGTCCTTCCTACAGAGCTTGTATCCTTCCATTCCAACATTCCAGTCATAAGAGCCATCCTCCCATTTTTCCTGATGCCAATGAGATTGTAGCCCTGCAGGTGTGGGCACGTCTCTAACTGCTCCTGTTTATTCCCCATGCCACGTGCATTTGCATAGAGGCATTTAAGTTGGGTCCCCATTGAAGCTGACTTAACTGGCTGGAGTGGTTGTAATTCCTTTGTGCTGCGCTCTGGGTGGCTTTCCTTTCAGTTGTTTTATCTGTGTTTCCCGGTATGCTCCTATTGCCTCAGGAGCCCCTGGGTCATCTCCAGAAGATTTCAAGTGTGCTGCAGTGTACCCAGCACATCTCTGAGCAGCTGGCTGAGGGCCCTCACTAGCACCCCATCCCTCTCAGCTTGCTGTGTCCCTTGGCTTGTCACGGGCAAGCCTGATAATACCCCCCTCCCCCATCAAGTCTAGTTTAAAGCTCTGTCAATGAGCCCCACTAGTTTATGTGCAAAGACTCTCATCACCCTTTTGAGAAAGATGAACCTCATCCAATGCCAGCATGCCTGGTGCCATGTAGGCCATCCCATAATAAAAAAAACCCAAAATTGTGGTGGTGAGACTAGCCCCAGATTCCCTTACTAACCATCCCAAGGCTCTGCAATCTCTTTTAATCACCCTTGGGCTACATGCTGCGACTTCATCACCTTCCATGTGAAAGAGCAGCAGTGGGTAATAGTATATAATATATTATGGGTGGGTAATATAAGCATTATAAAAACGACGTCATCTGAAGCCACATGTATGATGACATTTTTGTTAAGCACAGGAACTGTTATACTGGATTAAATCTATTTCCATGGGTTTATTCATCTTGTCTCAATGTCAAAGGCAGATGAAATATCATTTAGTGGACAGCTAAGGAATCACTGATTTCTGAAAGTAGCTCTTTGTTCACTTTTTTCCTGCCAACAGAATTTTGAGTCTTATGTATTTCAGATGTATGGTATAAATTTGAGATTGGGAATTTAAGGATGGATATTCTGCAAGCAACTGAAATTCATGGAAATATTTTATTGAATTCCATGGGAAATTAAATATATAGGCTGTCCTTACAGCCATTAAAAACAAACAAAAAACAACTATAAACCAGCAAACCACCATCTTGGTCATTATTTAATGTTACAGTGGAGGTTTTCCCACTGGAAATGGAAGAATAATGTAAAAGCAACCTAACAATGCTTGAATAGACTTTATTGCCACATGTAAGGAAGAAACATGTAATTGTTAAGGTGTAGTTAGATCTTTCAACAATCTTTTGATTTCCAAACTGCAAAAATTAACAGAATTATTGCAGCTAATGAAAGGATAGCATAATTATCTTGACTAGGTTTTATTAGAAGAGCGTACAAATTAGTATCAGGTATGAGCAAATATGTTAACAGTTATTTTTTTCCCCTCACTTCTTTTCTGCTGTTTCAGGTAGGACAAGTTTCATGCTGTTACCTCTTCAAATATATCTTGAATAGATTCAAAACGATTTGACAAATCTATACCCAAACCTTTGTTGCTCTGAAAGATTCAAGGAAAATTTGTTCCTCCTATGCCTGTTTGCCTCCTATGGATAGTTGCTTTTGAACTTTAAGGGCTCTCTTTCTAATCCAAAAAGCTAACTTATTTCAATAGCTGTAAAAGGAAATAGAAGTTTTCTGCTCTCATTTGTGCACTTCTGTGCTCAAGGGTAGCTTATAACTGAAAGATAACGGCCAGACTACTCACAGGAAAGATTTCTCTGAAAAACTAATTAATGCTCTGCATCACCTTTTAGAATGATGCCATTTAACCTTATTTTGACACCCAGCTGAGTGAAGAAAATATAAGTCTCTTCCTTATATTCTGTGAAGCAGTTAACACTCCTAGGATGCAATAATCCTTGCATGAAGGAGAATACAGGGATCATATCTTTTTTAAAATCCGTAAGAAGATGTTAGTGAATCTGCATTACATAAAAGTATCTGTTTCAATAAAAAAAATAATTGAAGTAGGTTTTATGAGTGTACAGCAGCAGGTAATCTTCAACAGCTTTTTCTATATATTGAAGAGAAGCTTTCAGAAGCGTAGTGTACGACACATGAAATACTGATAGGGCAACTGTTTAGAAGGCAATGCTGATAACTTTTTCATTGTTCTTTTAACTAGTTCCATTACTTATTTTTGATATTTTCACTGAAATTTAAATCTAAAAAGAGGGAGAATACAGTCGATAGTAAAGAAGCAATGGCACAGAAGTTGCACCAATTTATACCATCCATAAAATGAAATTCTTGGTTCCAGTAAAATGACTCACATTTTGCTCTCTAAGTGAGAAGGGCATACTTAACCTTTTAACTACAAAAGTTTGATTAATCTGAAGCTTTTTAAATGACCTTTCATAATGTTTTTATAGCTTTGTAGTCGTAATATGTAAAATGAGTTGCATGTCAAAGCTTGACTTAGATCATAAGTTATCTTTCATGTCATAAAGAAAACAGATCTGAAGATTCCACATAGAATAAAAAAAATAAATGCATATACATATAAGAACCTTATGAAAAGAGGGTAAGCCAACATAAAAATGGTAGGTTTATATATTTTTTTGCTGTACTCCTTAAAAGCCACATGGAAGTCTCAACTGGAAAAAAAAATCCAACTAAGATTAACAACAAAGTCTTTCATAGCACCAAATTGTAAAATATTTTTTCTGAAAAATGAAATTAGTCATCTATCTGAAAGTCTTTTCTAATAAAACAAACAAATGAACTGAAGATCCTTTCTGTTATCAAGTCAGAGCTTTTTCTTATGTCTGCTTCTTTTAAACTTTTTTTTTTAGGAAATTGTAGAGCCCATAGAAGAGTTTTGCTTTAACTGAGGCTGGGTTTCTTTACATATTTCTGACATACCAAGATCTTATTTTCTAAAGCAACATTTCAGTTTGTTACTAATATATGAACAACAGACACTGCTACAAGAGTTTCTAGGCATTAAAGATCTGTCTTTATTACAGCTAGATTTGTTGAGCTACAAGATAGAAATAGGATTCTAAAATTCCAGGCTGAGTAATCATTTCCTTTATTCCATTATTCATAAAACATTTCCTTTTTCGTGTGATATTTCAACAGTGCTTAATTTGGCTTTGCATTTTAAATAGCATATAAACCAATGGTGCATAACAAGAAGAAAGTAATGGGCCAATGTTCATGGCTGGCAAACAGTATCAATGATGTGTGATAAAATAAACTTTAAAACATGGTTAAAAATGAGGAGGAATATTCTGTTTAATTTGTTTATTACTGGAGAAAGCTTCAAGGAAAGACATGACTTTCAGATTTAGCCATGGATTTTAATTACTGCTATTAACTTTATTGCACAAAATTTTAGTTCTAAGATAAGGACGCAGTTAAAAATGTCCGTGTGAAATGTCATTTTCAATTGGATATTTTATTGTTATCTACAAAAAGCAAAAATGACCGAGGTCATCTTGAAAGACTGTTGAAATCTGGACAGTCTCAGCTGATCCAAAGAGCCAGATCCCTCAATTCTATATGATGTTTGTGTCAAAGTTCAAATTCAAATCTAGTTTCACGCGGTGTTTTGCATGACAGTTTCATAAGGTTTCACAAAATAGTTAAATAAGAAAACGAGAAATTACTAATTTGAAATTAGAGATGAATCAACAAAAAAATCATACACAACAATCTGTTTTTTGCTGAAAAGCAGACGGAGAATTGTGGAATTAATGGAACAGAAATGTACTGTTTTCTGCAGACAAGCCTACTAATCAGCAACTGATTTTCACATTAAACTCAAATGCCATTTTAAGACCTGTCGCATTTCATTCCAGAGATGTTATTTTATAGTCAGCCAATACATAGGTTGACACGGGACACAAAATATGGACAAATGATCAGGTTATTTCAGACACAATGTGATTTAAATCTCACGCAGATTTAAAGTGGCTTCCAGGTTTACTGGCAGTATATCTTAAAAGAGCTCTTCACTGGAGCTGTGTGTATCTCCCAGTCAGTCTGCTCAGTTTTTGTGTTGAACTACACCACAGCCTGCTCGGCTGGAACATGACTGTTAGCACAAATGAGTACCATAAAGATGTTGTCCGAAAAGAGTGCCTGGTTAAGAGCTTAGATTTGCATGACATGCACAAATTTACAGCCCTGCTGGTCAGACCTGTATGTATGTTAAGAGAAGTATTCGCACCCTGATCCAGCCAAAATCTACTTGTGCTTTTTACTTCTAGCAGTTTGAGTTTTAATTCGTAGAATCATTGAATCATAGAATCGTCTAGGTTGGAAGGGACCTTTAGGATCATCGAGTCCAACCATCAATCTAACACTGCCAAAAACACCACTAAACCATAGGTACATAGTTCGCACCTGAAATACCTCCATAGCTCTCAAATTAAGTCCCTGTGCCCCTTTATAGCCCCATTAAATTCACATTGTAACACCTGCAAGATTTAAAACCTGTATGAATGCACACGCACCCTTGTTTTAAAGATGTATTTTTAGATAAATGGAAGAAGCCTGAAAACTGAACGGTAGATTACCACCGTGTTGCTCTTCTGTTCTCCCTATCTAATTTCACTTCTTTGAACTGCTTCTGATTTTACATTTTTATCTGCTGCTTTTCATACATCTCCTTCCCCAGATTAAAAAAAATAAACACTACCTCATCCACTTCTCATCACACTCATAGCGAGTCTCTCAGTGTAATTTCGGAGACCTCTGAGATGAGATACCCTATAACGCTTTTCATATAACTAACACAGTCACAGACTTAAAATTCTCATTAGGCTTTTTGTTTTTTATTTTTGAACTGCAGTTGCTCATTCATCAACGTTTAGTGAGTTTTCCACTTTAGTAAGTAGATCACTTGTAGGAGTGCATGCAGATAATTTTGAATTCTGTAAGTTGTGTAGTTACAGGCTGTCATCCCCATCTCCATAGCGCTGCTTTTGTCAACACTAATTTCATTCAGTATCATAGTGCCCATTCACTTAATTTACTCCCTCAGCTTCCTTATATTTTCTTTCAGCTTAATAACCTGCATTACTATCACCTGCAAACTTTGCTCAGTGTTTATCCCATGTTTCTGATTAACGAACTAAACATAAATCACAACCTTGTTAAACTGCAGCAATGATACAAGTTAGTATTTAGTCATATTCTTATGTTTTTGCAGATCATAACACTTAGAAATGCATCCCATCCTGTTCCTAATTTCCAATTTTTTCAGCTTCTGGCAGTCTTTTTAAAAAAATTTATTGCATTTTGAATGTCGCTCGAATACTTCGTGGGAGAAGAATCATATAATATTAATGCTTTAATATTACCCAAAAAATCTACTTCATAGATATGCAGAAGTGAACCTGTATAACAGGAAGCTGTTAAAAGATGTCACCTATATCAAAACTGTTAGCTGAATATATATAAGTACTTCTCTAACAAGTCAAATGCGTCTTACTAAGATTCAAACAAACAACAGCTTTTTTTTTAAAAAAAATCTGCACATTATTTTATCCCTCATGATTCTGCAAGTTCTATATAAATCCAAAGGAACTTATACGACAGTAAAGTCTTTTTACAGCTTTACGAAAGAATTTATATCTATACAGTGGTAACCCAAATTCATCAATCTCTCAGCCACAGAGCAATTAAATTAAGCTTTTTCAGCGTATCCGGGTGTCTTCACCACTTTGATAAACCAAGTCAGCAACTAGGAACTAGGAAACAAAGCAAAATAGTTTATGTATTAATTCAGTTACCAAAAAAATACCTAATCACTGTGAAATTCAGGACAAATCAGACCTACTTAGAGAACTGCTTTGTAGACATGATGAATCTGTCAGTATTTCTCCAGTAAACAAAATCAAAATTCTGAGAGCTGATGGATGACAGATATTTAAATACCACATATTGATGCTAGCTCTGATCTTGACATCTAAGCAAGGAACCTGACTGCAGACACCATTCCCCCAAAAAGTCTATTAGCATGGTTTAAATAAAAATAAATCTTTGTCTTACAGCATTTTTGATTTTTGCCTTTCCTTTTATATTATGTTTGATATCTATAGGGACAAGAAGTACCAAAAATTCTCTGAAAGGAGATTAATTCTGGGGAAACTCATACCCTCAATGAATATATTCCTCATTGCTTCTATATTCCTATAGAATCTTTACAGATTCATAAAAAAATAAACTAGCATTTATTTAGCACATATTAAACCATCAAGTCTAAGTCAAATGTTTTGCTAAACATACAGAGAATGCCTCATTTTGAGTGTTGACCTTTTAACAAAGGAACTCATGAGTTCTGTGTAGATTGTGCTATCTACAGCCGGTTACCAGAAGTAATTGCCAGAAAAGTTGTAATCGTGCACTCACTATATTATATTGAAAGAGCACGTGGGTATGCATCTATTTGTTGATAATGGATTATTGTATGTCATACTTTGCAAAGTAAATGAACCAAGAAAAAGATACAAGTAAAAAAAACCCAAATCATTAATTTTGAAGCAAGACAGAAACTATGTTACAAATCTTAACTTTAAATGCATGAATAAAAAGAGTTTCAGATCAGACTGTGTCAAGCTTACAAGTTAATTCCGGTTTAAATGTCATTGTAATCTTCACTTTGCATATATTTGTATTAATTTAAAATCAAAATTACAATCTATCATGTTTTCAGCTTTCTGTAATCCCCCCTGTTTTTGCTTATCAACAATTATAATCTTTGATCATTCAGCTATGTGATGCCTGCTGTCAGGTACACCTGTTTCTTTCCAAAGGAAGAACAGGAAGACTCACAGAAGGATCAAGAGCTTAATGTCATCAGCTGCATGTGACATATAAAAAGCCAAAAGGTGGGAAAAAACTCTGTGGGGTATTTTCAGTGTCGCAAAACCTGAATGCCGGGCTAGGACATACTGAGCTAGTTACTGGATATGACTGATAAATTCTGATCTTGTTAGAAGATGATGTAGTATGCATGGATATGTCTTCCCTCATTTTGGTTTTATACGTTTTAAAAATAATTACATGACACTAATCAAACTTTTGATTAAACACTAGTTCTTGGTTTTCAGCAGAAGAAAAATACCGAAATTTATCATAGAGCTTGTAAGAAAGATAAGCTACCAGCCTGCAAAAAGCCAAGAAGTGTTTGGATTTTCTTAAAGGGATAAAGTGCAGTATTCTTAAATTCAAGCTAATTAATTTACATAAAGATCACAGAGAAGCTTCAATCATTAGTGAACCCTAAACAGATTATGTTCCAAAATATGCTCCTCTTAGAAAGTTTTTAGCACAGTTTGGGTTAGTTTGCTGAAAATGTGGTAATCTCCATGTCAGATCTGATGGTCCATCTGGTGAAGATTTTGTTCAACACCAAATGCTTATAAATGCTTCAAAGAAAGATGAAGAACCTCCCCGTGCTTGGTAAACACTAAGATAAAATTAGGTCGTAACTAAAGTTATAGTAAGAGTTCCCTAATATGACATTAATCAAAATTTAGCTGTCAGCAAAGGTAGGAAAGAGTCTTTATCATCATGTTAGCTAAGTAGCAGGTAAACCTGACTGGAAATTTAATCCAACCACACAGGAAATTTCTTCCCAGGTGTCTTATGCTTGGAAACATAAAGAGTTTTATCTCTTCTTCCTGGGGGGATTTATGTTAACTAAGTGTGTGCTCTCAGTAATATAAAGAATTAATCCTTTAATACTGCAGACTTTGTCTTCGTCAGTTTGTAGCAATGAATTCCAGAAAATAATTAGCATTGTATAAAAAATATTTAGCTTTTTGATTGATTTTTTTCCATTTCTCTTGTTGTACCCTAGTAACAGTCAACCAGTATCCAAATCTGTAAGTTATCCTTTACGTAACACCTCTCATTTTTCAAAATGTCCTAATAGTTTCTGGTATTCATAAAGCTTTAAAAAGATTGGAATTGTAGAGTCATACTCAAGCATTGCAGTAAGTAGACAGAATCCTTATTGAAACTGGTCTGTTCTAGAATGGGATCATTTTATCACATGAAGAGGGGCAAATTCTTTGTTTTCTCCTGTTTAAGAAGTATTTTTAATGTCCAAATAGAGATAGAGGATAATTGGAGAGTAACTATTGCTCAGCATTTTGAAATAGTTCATTCACAAGATCTGTGGTTGAAGTACTGTGCTCAGAACAGAATGTAAGATAACCAATTGTCTAATACTTGGGAAGGGATTAATCTCTCAGTATTTCAATATCTACTGTGTATTCACGTGTATGCACCTGCATCTGAGACAGCTACTTTAGTTTTTCAGTCAATAAAATGAAATTCATACTTTTACGACATTAACCCTGCAACCTATTTTAAGCATTTTATTTAGAATAAGATTAGTCATGCACTTTGAGCATCTCTTTCTTTCTACTGATGATAAAGTTTAGATGGATAGTTCAGAAGTGAGCATCTACATTTGATCCAGTGAACCTGACAAGTTAAAGCTACCTCACGAGTTAAAGCTGCACGTGCATCTTTGTTACTATCGGCACATATTACTATCTCCCAATTGCTTCATTTTCCAGAACTTTTTGTTCTATGTTTTAACTAGTTATTTACCCAAGAGGTATGGGCTCATTTCCAGTAAATTATGTAACCCATGCTCACAATACCTGCAAATTCTCCAATATGTTAATTAAACAAATATCTGAACAGCCTGTATTGGTCCTTGATTTTTTTTAAACAGTAGGAGAGCACAGCTTTTAAAAGCTAACGCTTAAAATTTATAAAATTATAACAGCACTGACAGCAATTGATGACTCTTTCATGATTCATCCTATTACAGGACACTTTCTCAATACAGAGCTCATAGCAGAAGCATATCGTATCTGTCACTTCAAATCCTTATTCGGCCAGGCTTAATTGATGTCTGAGAAACAGCACAGCACCTGAAAATCGATACAGTACCTGATGCCTCTAATGTCAGTGTCTGCTATCTACAATTGCCATAACACAGTGACTTAGCAGACATGACTTTACAGTACTGCTGTGGAGTTTGATAATACTGAATATGTGACAGAATAAAAGGATTGATAGTCTGAAGAGTCTCAGAGTCAAATGCTTTCTTAGTATCCGTGTAGTATAAAATCTGACAGACTTTAGGAGCCGAGAGTTGATGTGATCAACACCATGCAGCAGGAAAAAAACAAAATACAGGTGGATAGGTCATGCAATATGCATGACAAATGTTGTGACTAAACCTATCATTGATAGTATCCTCTCAGCTGAAGTGGACTAAATAAATAAGTTTATTATCTCAGAAAAATAAAGTTGTGAAGGCTGAACATCTGCATGCAATAATGAACATTCTGCAATTGGAAATAAAACCAAAAGAAATACCAACTGTTGCACTGTAAATTAGTGGAATGCACTCTTGATTTACTAACAGCTGGAATCTCTAATTATCCTAATATAATGAGGTACTTTAATCTTCGCTAAAGTACTTTTCAAAAATCTATCTAAAGATTTTTCTTCATCAGAAAAATGCTGTTAATCATAATCTATCAACAATATGTGCGATCTGATTAAATTCTTCCGTTCTTGGCTCCAGCAGCCCACTTTCACCTGTTGAGGTGACCTAAATCCTCCTGCACTGCAAATTTAGTTTATTGTGCAGCTAAAAAAATACCATTTATTTTACAAATGTTATTCAAAGCTGTGCTTTTATTTATTCAAAACCAAAAATGTAGTAACTACACAATTTAGCATTTGTATTTTTCATTGAGTTACTGTAGTCGCACACACAAAAGACAGAAAAGGCTTCTGAAAAACCATTTCCAACACAAAGAATAGGCATCTTAAGGATACCCAAGCTCCCCGTTTTGGGAATATGCATTCTGGAATGGTATCTTCTATTAAGACTGCAATAATTATCTATAGATCTATAGTGTCCATACTGGAGAGTTTTCCACTTCAGATACATCATTTATAAAGGACTTGTAAAGGAAGTAGATTTTCTCAAATATATTAATGCTTTTATATACCAATAGGTGTAAACAGAGCTTGGAACTTTCATTTAAGAAATAAGGAGGAACTTAAATTACATGAAAAAAAATAAAAACCAAACCAAAAACCCCAAACAAGACAGAATCCAGAAAAAGTAATGGTTTTAAGTTCCAACATGCTTCCTGTCCAAAAATTGGAGTACATACCCATAAACCTTTACACTGCATTTTGAGATCTAATCATGAAAAGATGGAAGATCTGAATATTCTTCTTAGTTTACTTCCAAATGTTTAAATATCCTTATTACATTTTTGAGCACATTTTGAAGTTATCTTTACTTTAGTGTCCAGTATTTATGATTTATTTTCAAAACATTTGTGTTATACAGCAAAAGTGGCTAAACTATTTGAAATTACTTTAGTAGTCTTACCTTACAAAAGCATGCCTCATTAGATGAGCAATCGAGTATTTTTCATCCAGCTTGCCTGGAGCAATTAATTTGGTTTTGCAAAGCAAAACAGCAAGCTAATCTCAGATGTCCATAGCTGGCATTCTGAGTATTTGGTTTTGGCATAAAAAACTCGAAATACTCAGTTTGGAAACTGGCTAAAATATCAGAAGAGAATACCATGTTGCCCTTCTTCAAACCTTTTCCAGACTTAACATAACTTTTCTAAATTGAAGAGCCTAAAACTACATGTGATATCCAAAGTGGGCTGAATCATGAGTTTACACTCATGATGATGCTTTTTTTATTTTATTTTCTTTCTGTATGGATTCTTAACTTCCAGTTGTCTTTTTTGACCACTGCTGAACGCTAAGCTGATATTTTTATGGAACTGTCTGTCAAAGCACTAAAAACTTGCTCCCAAGTAATAAAAACAGCCTTTGGGAGACATTTTACAAAACTTTGTTTGAAAAACCAAGCAGGGGTTATATCAATTGAGTCAATCCTGTCTGCATCTTTGATAATTCCTTCAAAGAATTCTTAAGAGATTTGTAAGGCAGGACTTCTTCAAAAAAACATTGGTTCTTCTCAAGCAGACTATGCAAATCCAGATGGCCACTAATTATTACAGTTTTTATTTAACTGGTTTAATACTGATGTCAGGCTGATCGGTCTGTACCTTCCTATATCTTTCTAGAACTTTTATTTTTTAAGTCAGTGTCACATTTCTACCCTACCTTGGTGTCAAGAAAATTGATTAACTCTTGCTTACAAATACTATCAGTATTTATATGCTCTTCCCCTGAGCTGTCGTAGAAAGTAAACACCATTCCAGTCCTGCTGATTTGTGTGTTCATGCTATCAACTTGTTCCCTATCTTCTTCAATTTGAGACTTATCCTCTGCTGAGCCATTCTCAAAAATGGGGTCTAGCATATGAATTGCTACCGTTATTTCATAGTGTAACCTCATGAGAAGAGTAATTTTAGCTTCTCTTTAAAGACCTTGACCTCTCTGAGTGCTCTTTTAACAACCTGATCGGCAACTAGCTCAGCCGACACTCTAAAAGGCTTCTTGATTTTCTTGTCTGAAGAAAGTTATACTGTTTATTTTGATTCCTATATCAATTGCTCTTCAAAGTCTTTTAGATTAATTGTCTTTTTAAATTTTGTTTGCTACAGTTCCTCATATTTTCTACTTTCATTCTGAAAAGGATGACTTCAGCTTTTTAGAGATAGTTTCTTATGTCTAATAATTTTCATTACCTTCTTGCTTAGCTAAACCAGCTTTCTTGTATTCATTAGTGCTGCATTTCTTGGAAGGTGTCCTTCAGTAATGGCATAAAACCTATAAGGATTTAATTCCCTTAGCTTTGCTTTTTAGTTTCTTCCTAAAAAGTTTCTTTATTTTTACATAGGTTCCCTTTCATAGACTCAGAATCATAGAATGGTTTAAGTTGGAAGGGACCTTGAAGATCATCGAGTTCCAACCCCCCAGCCATAGGCAGGGACACCTCCCACTAGACCAGGTTGCCCAAGGCCCAAACGTCCAGCCTGGCCTTGAACACCTCCAGGGATGGGACCTCAACAGCCTCTCTGGGCAACCTGTTCCAGTGCCTTACAGCCCTTAAAGTGAAACATTTCTTCCTAATGTTTAATCTAAACCTGCCCTCTTCCAGTTTAAAGCCATTCCTCGTCGTCCTATCGCTACATGCCCTTGTAAAAAGTTCTTCCCCAGCTCTCCTGTCGGCCCCCTTTAGGGACTTTAGTGGACTTACTGGATTTTGCAAATCCTGTGAGGATGCTAAATGTAATTATGATTATTGTTGTTGTTAAAGAGTTACTCCCCAACAGTAAAATCTTTAGCCAGACCCTGAACACTGCTTGGCACCAAATCACAGACTGCACTTCCTCTTGTAGATTCCCTACGCAGCTGCTCCATAACATAAATAATCACTTACCACATATAAAGCTTTTTCCACTGCATCACATCCTAACGTTATATTTGGCCTGTATACATGGCAGAGGAAGAAGCAAGAGGAGAAAATGGAGTCTCCCACTACACTTTAATTTCTCTTCCTTGCTGCCTCTTTATATGTCTCAGCACACAGTGATAAATGACTGTCTGAAGACTTCACTCCATAGAGATTCTGCATTACTTGCTGGGATGGTTATTTTATTTGACTTGGTTCTAGCTCTCTCTAACTTACAGAATCACAGAATCACAGAATCACAGAATGGTCAGGGTTGGAAGGGACCTCTGGAGATCATCTAGTCCAACACCCCTGTCGGAGCAGGGTCACCTACAGCAGGTTGCACAGGACGGCATCCAGGCAGGTTTTGAATGTCTCCAGAGTGGGAGAGTCCACAACCTCTCTGGGCAGCCTGTTCCAGTGCTTTGCAAGCCTCAAAGTAAAGAAGTTCCTCCTCATGTTAAGATGGAACTTCCTATGTTCAAGTTTGTGCCCGTTACCTCTTGTCCTTGTTACACTACTAGTTTATCACCCACATGGCTTACTGTGAATTTCTTGTGCATTTTGTATTTTAGTGTGCCAGTTACAGAGTCTCTTCTATCAATCTTCTGTTGACTAGTATGTCACTGACTTCATGTATGGCCAGACATTTCAGTCCCTTCATCTTGTTTCTTAGTCACATTTCTCTCCGAAAATTAGAAGACACACAAAGTAAATGTTAAACAGAAAGTAACCCAGATCATTTTAGTGTATTGGACAATACAAACCACTGCCTAGGACATGTTACATAAAATTAATGATGAAGTTATGGGCTTAAATGTCAAGAAGGAAGATTCAGATTAGATTTTGAACTGTAATATTTGGAAAAAAAAAACACACCATGAAACCTAGCAATAGACATTTTATTATTCATGTCTTTTTGTCTTTTGTGATTCCTTTACTTATTGCTTCAGGGTTAGTTTTATGGATAATGATCATCAGCTGTTACTTCTACAGATCATAATATGTCATGGTCTTTTTCTTTTTACATCTCCTACATTCCTCTAATACATTTTCCTGCCAAGTTCCTCTGGAAAGCTTATTATCATGAAGGAAGTAATTTTACCATCATTGGCTTGATAGAAATCTTGCTTCTACTAATATTTACTAAATATTCAAAAGCCAGACATTAGAGAGCAGACATGATAATTTATTAACAACCTGAACACTCAGCTCAGGTTGAGTCTTCAGGATTACAGCAGACTCTAATTCATGCAAGGCAGGCTTACAGACTTAGAGTATAAACATTTTATGATGATGATTTTCATTGCAGTGTTAGTTCTTTCACATTCTAATTAGCACATCTATCTTCAGGTAATACCCTACGATTTAATTACTCTTCCCATCTCTTTACTTCTTTTCTTCTTTTCCTAGTTGTCTTTCTTGTCTCATTCCACAGGAATATTTAGTAAATACCTACTCACTACTACCTATTCTGTCATATTCTCCACAACTATCAACAAAGGAACAAGGAGCCAGACATGAGAGTACAAGGAGAAACATGAGAAGATGAGGAGCCAATGATGATTGGAGGTAGTACATACATACATGCATTACATGACAAATTTCCCAAGAAACCGGTAGATTTCAGTTTAATCTTTCTACTGTGATTACCTGCAGTAAGGTAATTCTGCGTGGTTCAAACCACTGCGCTGTTAGATGCTGCTGTGTTTGCAACTGCATGATTCTTAACCTGAGATCTGGTTATCCTACTGCAAGATAATACAGCCTTATGTCGGAATGCAAGGGAGAACTCTTTCAGCTCAAAAATAAAAGAGCTAAGAATATAACAGAAAACAAAATCATTGACTTTTAGAAAAAGTAATTGTAAAATACTCAGCCCACATAGTCGCTTCTCCTTCTTTATCTGACAAAATAAGATACCTTGCAGTAAAATGTATCCCGAGAACAGGAACTGAGTTTTAAACAAACAGCCATAGACTACTATGCGTTAACAAAGTAACACCTGGGGGAGGGGGGGAAAGCAGGAGAGAAGCCCACTTTATATGTAAATGTCTATACTACTCATAAAATCAAAAGTCTCATATACACTCAGCAGCATGATTGTGCAGCACACGTGCAGACACACGCATACAGACACACGTGATTACATCAGTATGGTCTGTCTTGACATGTATCCATTAGTAGAAGCCCCGAAAATAATGTTAGAAACGTATCTGGAGCTGCTAGATGATGATTTTTTGTGACAGGCTAATGTGCTATGTTATGAGTAGAAATTGACTAAAATTGCTGGAAACAAGAAAACAACTTCAGTTTCTTTTATGCAGAGTAAACCTCAAGAAAAATAGTGCACTTTGGCAGCACCCAACAACTTAGATATTCCTTCAGGAAATGCAAGTACAGATATATGCTTTTCACTTATTTTTCTGTTTTGTTGAGATCAATGTTGATTTTTTTCATTTCTGTATTAGCACTAGTGCTGATCACAGTGCTATAGGTTAAGATTATGTCAGCACTTCAATTGTGAAAATATTTTCAAGGGACTTAGCTTGCCTAGAAAAATTACTCAGGACCACAGCGTGCCACACAAAAAACTCAATCTGGTATAAGAACACTCTTTTATGATTAAGACCACTCTCACATTTAATGTTAGGTTTTAACAATACATTGGTGGGTTTTTAAAGGCTAAGGGAGAAATATGTATATGTTACTCACGGACAAGTCTCTGTTTTAGATGTTTTCTTGCCAAGTTTTGTTTGTTTGCTTGTATAGAATCATAGAATCATAGAATTGCTGAGGTTGGAAGGGACCTTTAAGATCATAAAGTCCAACCATTAACCTACCCTGACAAAACCACTTCTAAACCATGTCCTCAAGTACCACATCTACCCTTTTTTTAAACACCTCCAGGGATGGTGAATCCACCACCTCCCTGGGCAGCCTATTCCAATGTTTAATAACCCTTTCCATGAAAAAATGTTTCCTAATATCCAATCTGAACCTCCCCTGGCATAACTTGAACCCATTTCCTCTTGTCCTATCACTTGTCACCAGGAAGAAGAGGTCGGCCCCCACCTCTCTACAGCCTTCTTTCAGGTGCTTGTAGAGGGTCATAAGGTCTCCCCTCAGCCTCCTCTTCTTCAGGCTAAACAACCCCAGTTCCCTCAGTCGTTCCTCATAAGATTTGTCCTCCAGACCCCTCACCAGCTTAGTAGCCCTTCTCTGGACACACTCCAACACCTCAGTGTCCTTCTTGTAGTGAGGTGCCCAAAACTGAACGCAGTACTTGAGGTGGGGCCTCACCAGTGCTGAGTACAGGGGGATGATTGCTTCCCTAGTCTGGCTCACCACACATTCCTGATACAGGCTAGGATGCTGTTGGCCTTCTTGGCCACCTGGGCACACTGCTGGCTCATACTCAGCCGGTTGTCCACCAACACCCCCAGGTCCTTTTCTGCCGGGCAGCTTTCAAGCCACTCCACCCCAATCCTGTAGCGTTGCATGGGGTTGTTGTAACCCATGTGCAGGACCCAGCACTTGGTCTTGTTGAATCTCATACTGTTGGCCTCGGCCCATTGGTCCAGCCTGCCCAGATCCCTCTGCAGAGCCATCCTAACTTCAAGCAGTTCAACGCGCCCACCTAGCTTAGTGTCATCTCAT